>OY740765.1:78622039-79299039 GCA_963513935.1 Aphrophora alni
TTGACACCTAAATAAACATTGTCGAACAAGGTTGTTCGAGATAATTGGCTAAGGGGGAATTGTATGAATGAGACGGAATAAATGCTTTGTTTTTAATTAACAATTTTTGTCCAATTGGGATTTTTTACTTTTAACTTCATTCAGAAAATTGTTAAAGTTCATAGTAAGATATGTATAGATAGTTTTAGCATTACCAAAGCAGAAACAGGGTTATTTGTGGGGAAAATGCGAATTATTCCTATAGATAAAAATGTGTATGTTTTAAAGTGTTTCTTTACAGCGATACAGGGACTTTCAAAAAAGCAACTGTAAAACCAAACGTTAAGGTCAAGTATGAACCTATTGTAGGATGATTAGAAGAAAAATATTTGTAGTAAGTAATAGGATAATTTTGAAAATGAATAAATTTGTGTATAATGTGTTAAAATAAAGATTTAAATGAAAATAATATTTGATTTAGGATAAGGTGTATAGAGATAAGAAATAATTGAATAATAAAGGAAGTTGAATAATTTTAGTAATAAGTTGAATAAATGTAAAATAAGGAATAAATAATTTGATATGTATAATATGTAATATAAAATGATGAATTTTGAATAGGATAAGGTATGATTTATAGTAGTAAGATATGATTTGAAATGGGTAATAAAATGTATAAAATGTAATATTAGTAATAGAGAATTGTACGACAAAAAATTTAGTTTTGGGATAAAAAATTAACACGTTTCAAAAACGAAAATTTGTGCTTAAAAAGGGGGGATTATGAGACGGAATGGAAAAGTCATTCGGCTCATGGTAAATTTAAAACTTTTAAATTGCCGCGCTAAACTTCGTAAAGTTGAAATGCGATAGTGCGGTGATGTCACGCGAGACCAAGACAAAACCTTGCCTGTCTGAGCTTGACAAACCAGCCTATGGCAATTCCAATTTTATTAAAAAACTAAAATATGAAAATAAATAATTATACAATAGAATCAGACGACTAATAATATCAACAAATAAATGTAAAAGCACTTAAAACAAAAAAGTTATTAAAGAAATTAGAGGGGCTCAAAAACCTAAAATTTGCAAAAAGGGGAAAATCAAAAATCAAAAGTAATAGAGTCATAAACTATAGGGGACATAATAATAATAATCAGCAATAAAAAAGAAATAATAATAATAATAACAAGGGGAAAAAGGACTTAGAAAGTCATTCTTGAAGAGTTTTTTAAGCTTTTAAAGGTGAAAGGGGAATAAACTAAATAAAACTAATAATAGCAAATGAAAAGACAATCGTAGGGAATAATAATATGTGGTCAGAATAAGATTTAAAGTTAAAATGAGGGAGAAATAATAATAACAAAAGGTAAAAAGTTAAAGCTCAAAAGCGGTAAAATTAAAGGTTAAAGGGGATAAATAAGTAATAGGTTATGTATAATAAAGGTATATAAATGTAAAACAACAGAGCAGAGTTGAAAATTAATAATGGGGGGATTTTATATACAATAAATACGACGATCAAAAAGTCACGACTTCGAGCATTAATAACTCGCGAACCAAGCGAGCTACAACGAAAAACTAAAAAGTTATTTCCGTTATAGGACCAGGAGAATAACTTTAGTGCAAAAGAGTTTTGAAAAAAGACTTAAGTAAAAAGTTAGGTTGTGAAAAAATAGACATTCAAAAAAAGTGCGGTAGCTCGAGAAATACGCGGCCGAAAACGTCAAATCAAGTTTGTCAAGACCCTCAAGAACCGGAAGAAGAGGAATCCGAAGAGAAATTGAAGATCGGGCTAACTGTTCAAAAGTTACAGCAAGAAGTACGAAAAAGTGTTCAAAATCAGAGTTTTCAAGATAGAACATGAATTGTCGCAACAGGTAGCGTGACGTCAAAGATTACAGGTTAAATTTGCCTAGCCAACTGTTAGCAATAAACTGAAATAATAGAAGGTTCAAAATATCAATTAAAAAGGTTTTTAATGGAAAATAGTTTACAAAAGTAATACAATAGATGAAAACTAAGCCTAGGACAGCTTCTAGCAGAAAAGTTTCGGAATAATTCAGCCGAAAACTTAGAAATCTACAGAAGAGACATTTCTTCGTGAAAGGGAGAAAAATTGGTTACCTTTTGCGGGAAACATTCCCACAAAAAGGGAGAGCCAAAATTATTGGTCGAAAGACCGATACTCTAATATCAGTTGCCGAGCAGGAAGGACGTTATTTTAGTCGCTCTACTATTTTTTCTAAATTCAACTTCGATAAATTTCAAGACAAGCATTTCATGTAATATAAAGTAACTTATAAAAAATTTAACTATTTTCGAAAATCAATAAACAATCTATATAGAAGACTAGTCAGCATGGAATCGTAATTACTACCAGCAGTCCACAACTTTAACATAACCAGGAATTGGAGAGGAAAAAACTTGAAGACATCGTTAACCATTTACAGCAAAGAACTTCACAACTTCAAGACCTTCATGTTAAGTGTGAAGGTACACTAAATCTATAGAATAATTCGTAAAAAGTAAACTCGTTCAAATTGACAATTCATTGGGGAAATTTTAAATATATTAACTTCTTTAGATTCAAATTAACTCTGCTTTGGTTTAGAATAAGGTTCAAACTTAAATACGACTATTTCAGTCCAGGAAAAACTATTTGTAGTCCTAGCTGGAATAGTCTAGCATTTTTCAATTTTGTATTAATGAATAAGAAATTTATGTCATATTAATTGTGTAAAAATATTTTGTTTGTTGTTCTATAAAAGCTAAATTGTTTCAAATTGTTTGATGGTCAAGAAGATAAAAAATTTTATTCTCAAGTGTTAATTCTTTTTATTCACCATTCTGGTTTTTAACATTTCTTCTTTAAATAATTAGAGATTAGAAAATTCATAATAATAAATAATGTGCTCTGGTATAATATAAGAAATATAAATAATTAAAAATTATTATCAGAATTCAGGAGCCGATTTCTTCCAAAAGGCACTTCCCCAGAGAGAGAGTGTGTAAAAGTAAAAAGTAAAATCAGTGAGCCATAGAAATAAAATTCAAGGAATTTTCGTAAATTCAAATTGTATGTTGATGAGAACAGACTCAGACTTGCAAAAACCAAGTCTTGCAATATCTTTGATTAAGAAAATTTGTAAATGTGAGCAACTTGGTCTTGTCCGCGATTGAACTGACACGAACTCCCGATGAGCGGCGTTTCAAAGCGAGGTTAAGATTTGTGGTAAGTGAAGGCTCAAAGTGGAGTAGAGTCACGGTATGTGGCGATACAAAGAGGGGTTCGATACGTGGCAACAAACACACACACACACACACACAATTAGATTTTTATGGTTGGTATTTTCAGTCTTTATAACGTAATTGTATTCTGTTTAAGTGTTCGTTGAATACCCGTGCATATTCTACTGAGGTAATGAAAAAAAAAAAAGACTACGCTATTTAGGAAAGCACTGAAAATTTTATTCCTGTAAACACTATCTAACACGAAAAAGCTTTAAATATATTGTTTTAATTTAAAGTTTTTACTAAGTTTGACTTTCGCTTAATTACATTGGCAATGTTGAGAGCATGTAGGATTATGGTAAGTATCAACTTCCGCGTTATTAACAGTCAAGACTTTTTTCTATCTAATTTAACCCTCAGATTCTACCCCCCCCCCCTACTCAATTGTTAAGACCTCTCTGTAAACTAAATTCATGGTTTTCCTCTCATGCTGAAGGATTACCAAGCTGTCAGGAAAACTGACTCTGGAGCACGCAACGTACAACTGGCAATGGGAGAAACTCACGTTATAGTTGAACTTTCAATTGGCGTTTTGTTACCGGCTATTCATGCTGTGCTTCTGAATTGAATCTCTGAAATACTGGTATAATATCATTCCAGTGGGCGCTAACGTTTATTATTATAGATTGAATGAAATAAACATGTTTATGTAAATACTGAAACAAAAAGGCATTTTAACATATGAGAAAAAACTAAACATTTCAAATATAATCCGTTTGAAAAAACAACTCCATCAGTCACAGAGAAATGCCAGCCGCCATTTTGGTTTTTAGTGATTTTTTTTAAATCTTGTATTTAAAGCCGATTTTTAGCTAAACATTAACCTTTTGTGTATTTTGTATACCATAAGCATCAAACATTTGAAAAGAAAGAATGTAAGGAGCCTCAGCTGGTTTCATTTTTGTAGTTTAGAGAAAAATTTAATTTTGGATTTTTTTTTTTTAATATGCTTAAACGCAAAAGTTTTTCAAAAGATTTCTTACTGAGCACCTATTACCTATGAGGAAGCTATATCCAAGTTTGCAATCCGTTCAGTAGTTTTTGAGAAATCGTGATGAGTGAGTCAATCAGTCAATGAGTGGTACTTGGCTTATATATTCTATATATATATATATATATATATATATATATAATATATATATATATATATATATATATATATATATATATAGATGAGTAGACTTCACTAAGAGCATCCAGGTGACTTAGGTTATCTTTAACATGCAATAAACACTGCAAAATGTACATGCTTGGAAGGGTTAATATTTTCAATTCAATGAAAAGCTTTTTACAGGAAGCAAATTTACTAAGCCCTAACATTGTGTGCAAGGCTCTCTTTCCCCAGAGAAAAACTTTTTTTGCATTGGAAGAATTTCCCCTCAATATTATACCATAATTTAAGTGAGAATCAAAAAATACATAATATGATATTCAAAACTTTTTCACCTAAACATGTTTTGAGTTTTTGTAATAAAAATATTACCCTAGATAGTTTGGAACACAAATAGTCTGTATGATGATCCCAATTCAACCTACTATCCAGAAGTATACCTACCAATTTAACTGGATCAATTTCCTGATTGGTTTTGAACTTGATCATAGGGAAGAGAAGTTGCTCTGTTTTAATATTAAGCTTAAGTGAATTTCTAGTAAGCCAGAGTGCAGATCTTTCCAACATAGTGATGTTCATGGCTTTTATATTTTCTAAGTCTGTACTGGCTGTAAGCAAAGTTGTATCATCTGCATAAAGGAATGATTTTTAAGGTAAAAATCCTGGTAGGTCATTCTTATAGAGTACAAATAGAAAGGGGCCAAGGACAGAGCCATGAGGGAATTCTCAGAATGATACCTTTTTAGACCCCTGGAAATATGTGTAGGCAATCCTGTATTGCTTGTCCTTCCCCTGTGCAGATGTTTTTTCATAAGTGAAACCACAATTTGGCTTACAAATATTCTCCTGTTCTTCGCTTTATTTTTAATGCTTATTCACAAAATTTGAGCATTTATTTCTACCGTATCCAACATCAAGAAGAAAACGACCATTTCCCAACATATTGTAACCCAAGAAAATTCATATGGTGCACACATTTTATCTATAACATTTTACGCCTCATTTTGTTTGGTTGTAAAATGTTATTTATTATATCAGGTTTATTTAGATCGCCTGTCACCTCATCAATTTTCTTGTCAAAGTATAAGTTCAACAAAAGATAGATGTTGCTCTTTGGTTTAGGGATGAATGAAACCAAAGATACGCCGTTCTGAAAACCAAAATAGGAGGACTTGACTTCTCTCTTTTTACTTGTAAAAATTAGTGGTATCTTAGGTTTATTGGATTTTAAGGTTCCAAGCATGGACAACTTTATGGCTTTCATTCACTAATAAGACTGTGTCAAGCGGCCAAATTTCCGCGGCGCGCCCGGTCGTGTGACCTCGCTAGTCACGCCTACCGAAGGGTTAACTAAGCATAATGTACAGTACATATGATATTTGATTTTATTTTATGTACAAACTGTAATGTACAATTAATTTTTTCGTCATTTAGCACTTTTATATATACATTACTTTATATTAAATTAAAGGAATGTTCAGCATTTTGTACTCTGTGTTTTTCTTCATATCCTTGTCATGTCAAATATGCATTTCGTTCATTTGGGTTTGTATAGAGTTAATTTTCTTAGGTATCTTAGGTATACCTTTAAAAACTAGATATGCTCAATTATCAAGAGCGTCTACTGTAAAACCAAAATTAAAATTTTTAAATGGTTGCACCAATAACTTCATGCCTATTTTAAGCTGCCAAGATAAACTAAAATAATAATTATATTTTAACAAGATTGAGCTATAGTAGATTTTATATAATTGAGAGCAATGGCAATATTTAGGGAAAATGGTGATGTAATACATTTTAGTTCAGAAGTGAATTTGTTATAACAATGTGGAAGAATTTTTTTTACTTCAAATATAAAGTTTGAAGTAATGTAACTGAGTCGCCTGCTCCATTCTTTCAATGACTTACAGGAGTTTATATAGCAAAAGTAAAAGTCACTTATAGATCAAAAAACTAAAGAAATGTTCATTCTGCAGAAGGATGTGCATTCAACTAATCTCAGAAGTATGTTATATCCGTGCTCAATACTGTAGACTTGTTATGTTCTATGTTACATCCCAGTTACAGTGTCAAGGTACATCCTAACCATTCTGGAACTTTGCTAGACAGCCATGGTGGTTTAGGTTGAATCATAGTTCTCAAATATCAGTGCCCACTTATAGTAGTTAACCTTTTCTTGAACTTGTGGGTTCCAGGTAGACCATTGCCTAGCTCTATATGTAGGAACGCTATGGAAAAATAAT
Source organism: Aphrophora alni (assembly GCA_963513935.1). Lineage (NCBI taxonomy): Eukaryota > Metazoa > Arthropoda > Insecta > Hemiptera > Aphrophoridae > Aphrophora > Aphrophora alni. The sequence continues at coordinate 78,628,667 of OY740765.1, forward strand.
AATTCAAGAAACAAATCTCACAAGCATAGAGAATCATCAGCCAAAATCCATGCAATTGTCTTAGCTGTAAACCCTACAGTTTGTACCGTTAGAGCAGAAGCAGCGGAGACACTTGGCTACCAATTATGAAGTAATTTTTGCTGATTACTCGTAACTCAATAACCTATGCAACTAATTACCCTACCTTTTTAGTTCAACATGCTACTCGATGACACTACTCAGTAGTTATTTGAGCTGGAAATGCAGAGGACTAAAAGAACCAGTGAATAGTCTAATCAAGTTCTTAAAGTCAAGGATAAAGCTAGAGGAGAAGCATAGGTCTTTCTCAGAATCCAGAGACCAACATGGCGAGTCTTTTAAGATCAAAGCCATAAACAGGCAGAACAAAAACATCACTGAAGGAAATGGGCAGATGTAAGGGTGAAAAGAACCTACACCCTCCATTTTCAATGGTGACCCACAAGATGAGACGGACATCAAGAATAGAGGAATTCCTTGCCTCATCTAAGAACTTGTATTCTGTCCATGTCTATTCTAAATTAAGTACTAAACATAGAAAATACTAATAAAATCTATATTTGTGCTAAGTATAAAATGAAAAAAGAATAGGCAAATTCTTAGTTTGAAACTAAATAAATTCCTTAAAATATTTATACTTTTGCTGGCTAATGACAGACATATCACTGTCATCGTTTGTTACAATAATTAATGGTTAAAATCACTAGGGCCAAAGGGTATAGGATGTACCTGCATAATATTTTTTTTAATATAAACTACATAAAAAATATTACAAAACTTTTGGCCAGGGGTTATTTTTTCATGTTTCAGTAAATTATGGAATGAAATATACGATGTTGGACCATTTTTTTTTTAATCCTTATTAGAAAACTATTGTCACCTTGCAAAAGGTTATCATATATTTACAATTACTTTTATACTAACATATTACCTTGTCCAGCTTCACGGCAATCTATGTTGAAATGTGTAGGCATATTGGATTTCACACCTTTTTCAATTCCTGGTCCAAATATTTCAACTCTAGATGGATTTAATGGCTGGGATACGTAAACTCTGTATGGACTTTTGTTTGTAGCAACACCTCCATAGTTAACCTAAAATAAAAATTATGGTAATGTCAGTGAATTTAATCAAAGCATCTTCAAAAATGAAATATGACTTTAAGCACAGATGGAACCAGGGGAGTTAGTTTAGAGGTTTGTTATCGCATTGGTAACAAAATAATTAGATTATAAAGTTTTACACTATCAATATTAATTTGTTGAGCTATACTGATATGTTATGACTAAAAAATAAATGCATAAAGAGCAGTTTAACTTCAATTTTGTTTGTTTTCTTAATATCTTTATATCATGCTTGTTTGCCTAATGAAAATTACAGAGTGGCGTAACACGCACAAAAAACTAATACCAATAACTGGGCTAGAACCTGCAGAATCTTTGATGAACCTCAAGCCGATACTTGTCTAAGCTAAATACATATCACGAGTCACACCATTCCGCTTTAACCCATTGGCCTAGCCTTTTTTGGAAACTTTGCTTGACCCTACTCTAGCAATTAAAATGGCTGATTTTGTACATTATTAGAAAAATATAAATAACTTTTGATTCGTAATTGTGATTTTAGTTCTGTTTTCACCATTTTATTTTAAAATAAATTCTCTCTATAACAAATATAAGTTAACGTACAATAACGATTTTCTATATTTTTTATTTACGAAACACAGCACAACGTAAGTATTCACTAAACAGTAAACAAAACAAATGTTTATAACCTAATCAGAACACAGAAGTCATCTGTTTATTTGATACGTTGCTTACAAGTGTTGCCAACATCAAGTAATCTAAGTATTCTAAAAGTATAATAACGATATCGTATTATAAACGGAATAAATCTAGCTTATATCACACGTGTAGCTTATAAGGTTTCACTGGGACTGCGCGTGAACACTGCTCATAAAAAAGTGCAATTTAATTATATATTCGTAATTTTCACAATAAAATGCAAAGAAACCATTCTCAGTGGACGCTGCTGTCATCTAACAGATTTATTCGGAGCTTAATAAAGAACGTTGTTTTCCGGGACACGGAGAAGTTCCGTATGTTTATTAGTGGTCCGCTCGGGGACTATACGGAACAGTTCTGTATGTCTAGGCCAAAGGGTTAACATATGAAACTTTGTGGATATATACCCTAGTACCTTAGATTAAAAAATATTTACTTGTATTATTTGCCAAGCTGGTGATAAGTAATTTGAGGAGAAAATAAACCAATACACAGCACTTTTTCTAAGGAACTGACAATGTTTGTTTACTCAGCACTTTATGTAGTAGATCATTAAACATAAACACAGCCATTTTCATCTTGTTATTTTAATTATAGAGCTCATATCTCATAATTTATAAATTATTTATTGACAATATTTTTTATTGATTCAGGTGATATTTTTACATGTTTAGTACACAATTATTTTCCACAATCCACATTTGTCACCTATTTATGTAACAGCCATTGGTACATGATGGAATGCTATTTTAAATTCAATAAATAAACACTATTACACTTTTTGATATTTTTTTAGCCTTCCCAACCTAGGTGTCAGCAGTTATGGTATTCTAATAGGCAGTTTAAAACAAAATAAGAAAACGGTATATACAGCAGGTAAAACATTCTCAACAGTTACTAGCTAGTTGGTTTAAACGAGGGGTAGCGCTCAAGGACCTAATTAAAGGTTGAAGGAATGGCAAGTTACTTAAATCTAATTAGGCCTTTAATGCCAGGCTGGAGTCTTAAAATTTCTAACATTCCCAGTGAATTTAACTTTTTACCCTTAGCCCTGATGTAGAGAATCATAAAATCTACATTTGAATTAAAATCTGTTATATTAGGTGTTTAAATGGTTGGTAAATTTAGTCCAAATTGATTTGTTATTTGGATATAGTATATTATATATAAAAAATATATTATCTTATAGTAAACTTATACTTAAACCAAATAGGCTACTGGATATTTATGAAAAGTATAATAACTATCAACACGTTTAAAATAAAGCAAGATTTTTGATTTTCATTGTAAGGCTACATCTGCAGTGGCAAATGTTGATGCTAAATGGTGGATGTATTGTAATAAAGTTAAGGTTTTTTTTGTGAACTTATCAGTTCAGATAATAATAATTTCTAATACAGTTCTTGTTTGCCATACAGACAATGAATTTAGTGTTAGTATTTTTAAACATTTAGCTGCATAATTCAGGATTTACAGAATGACAATATTTTTTATTAATTTTTTTTTTTATAATAACTGAAATATTGATAACAATTGAATAATAATGAAGCAAAAGTAAATTTAAATAAAAGGAGCTAACATGTAAAAACTGACAAAAATATTTCAACTTCATTTTTTTATTAAAGTAAAATTTAAGCTTGTGGTCCATTTACTTTTAAAAATATTTGGTTAACCCTAGAACTGGCAATTTTCTTCGTTTGTTTAAAAATTAATAAAAAATATTATTTTTATACAAAACCTAACTTATAAAGACATCATTTTTCTCAGAAAGATGCGTAGAATTTATCTATGTAAAAAAATTATATATATATGAAACGGTTTTGGAATAAGTAGGTTAGATGTCAAAAAATGATGTTAACATTTTTCAGAAAAACCTGTATCATCCAAAATCAATAGCTTACCACCTTTTTCCAAGATAAACAAAAGTTTTGTGTAATATTTGTGAATATATTTAGGGGAAAAAAATTGTTACATTTTCAAAAAAAGAAAAAATATTTTACGAAAAAATGTAAATTGATCCCATTTTTTTCAAAAATTCACCAAAAATAGTAATATATATTTTATACACAACTTCTACATATCATTTTATTCAGAAAGGAGCATAGAATTTACCTGTGTATTGAAAAAAACTGTTAGATGTAAAACATTTGGAGTTTTTATGTCAAATCCCAAAAAATCGGTAAGTAACGCATGCACGAATTTCACAGAAATGATAATGTAACACCATACAAAAATATTTTTTTTGAATTTTTTCTAGTATTACTAGAGATTTGTAATATATTTGTGAATATATTTAGAAAGAAAAAAAATTGTTACATTTTCAAGAAATATATATATTTTACGAAAAAAAGGTAATTTGATACTTTTTTTCAAAAATTCACCAAAAATAGTAATATAACGTTTTGCGGTATTTTTATTTATTTTTTTGCATGATTATGTATCTACGGAACATTAGCTTTCCAACACTATTTTTTTTTATTGCGATAAGACGATTCTAAGTGGGTGAAATGTTGAATTGCGAAATACTTGTTTTAATTAAACTATCCGTCATTCATCGTCCACGTACGTGGACATTTGCCAGATGGAGGGTTTTAAGTAGTAACAAATAGGTTTTTATTCACTTAAAAACTGATTGTAGCCTTCTTTTTTAGACAAAAATTTCTCAATCACTAGATTATTAAAACAGGCTATTAATCTTAATTTGTGCAACATTTTCTTCTCAATTTAAAATAACCTTAAACCGATAACGGTCTTGGCCTTGAATATACCTAAAATAAGTATCGGTACATTTTAAAGTGGAGTAGTAAAGTTCAATGGAGCTTGTATTATAGGGAATCGTTAAAATAGGTTCTGTTAATTTATGTAGTACTCCGAGCCAGATATCAAGTTGTTAGTGTTCAAAAATAGGCTTACTTTGAAAGCAGGACTGCCATAAATAACATTAAATTCACTTTTAACACATTCACTGCTGTAAAATGACCATTAGGGTTGGATAATACTAAAAAAAAATTTTATCACCAAACCTTACCTTTCTAATGTAGAAGTTCAGTTTTAGGGTTTAAAACTCGATTCCAGCTCGACTTCCTTCAAATCCAGGACTTTGAAGTCATGCCCCACCGGCGTCCTGGACGCATCATACCACGTCCACCATTGCCCATCACCGATGTCTTGGCCATGCCCTGCCACGGTCAGTTTTACTGTGTCTGCTGCGCCGCACTATACATTTCAGTTTGATGATCGATTGACTGATCATCTAAGTTTCACATGACTATTATCAATAAATATCAATAAAACACACTCGTCACCAACCGCGAACCCTGTAAGCGCGACGTAAAGGTATCGGTCACCACAAACGAACGCAGAGATCACGATACACAAACGATGAAGTCGTAAACAAACACAAGGGATATTGAAAGGAAAATAACAAAAAAACACAAAATAAATATCAATAAAACACACTCGTCACCAGCCGCGAACTCTGTAAGCGCGATGTAAAGGTATCAGTCACCACAAACGAACGCCGAGCCTCCGATCCACAAACGAAGCAAGTTGTAAACAAACACAAGGGATAACCTTAAAATGCGGGCAAACTCGACCCTTCTATCACAAATGGCTGGGCCACACTGAGCAATGGAAAACATTGCTTCTGTCTGCCCCGCTAGCGTCGCGGCAGTCGGGCACGCACGGCAGGCCCACCCTGCCGGCGTCCCAGCCGCACTCAATGTGTTAAGCCGAATGTAATCGAATGTAGTTCCATAAGCTAATTTCACACGATTTAAAAGTTCATCTGGAAAGGTTTTCCTGTAGTGCTCAAATGTTTGGTATATATGAAGGTGAGAGAAAGCCAAATTCAAAAACAAACTACACTGTGTTTTTATTTGCTCTACAATGTTATCAATAAATCCACAGTATATTTAATATTTGGCAGTAAGGTAGACTTTTTTCTTTTGTTTAAAGATGGAATAGAAACCGCACACATGCCAGTGGTAGACGGCATCCCTCAAACCTCTACTAGTCTTGCAATAGGAATAGTGTTGGAAAGTTTTGTCATCTTCATAGCACATGCTAGATTATAAATCACTAGACTTCACACCTCAATAATAAGTGTGAAGAATATGACCATTGTTAGCCTGTTTTTGTATTAATTAGCCAACAAATTGTACTATAAAATTCGTCCTTTAATCAATAAATAAAATCTTGAAAATGTCTCATAAAAATAACAATTATATGGATTGTTATAGGGTGTGTAGCACAACATGTAGCATGTATGAAATATATGCTGCTGTACATGTGATGCAGAATTGAAACAATTTTAAAAATATATTGCCAAAATGTTCAATCTTTTATTCTGAATGTTTAATAAGAAAAACTACCATAATTTTTTTCAAACATGAAAGAAAATACATATTATATTATAGAATTAATACTTTAACATGTGTTGAATATTATACAAGAACAAAAATGACTGATTACCTGAACAGTATGGCGTGAACCTTGTTTAGGAACATATCTACAATTAAATGTGCCATCATGATTGTCTCGTAAGTTCACATCAACATTTTTACTTGTTGGATCAAGTACCTACAAACATGGAGAAATAAATATATACTTTTCAATGTAATAAATATTAAACACCATTTTGTACAAGAAAAAATAAAACAAGCCATTTTTAAATAGGAACTATTTTTCTTTAGTTTTGTATTAGCAAATACATTAATATCATACCAGTACCTATATATGATACTTCATAATTTAATTTAGATAACCATTTTAATATTGATGTTTGAGTAAGGCTAAGGTCGTCTCAATAAATAATTAGAAGATTTTCCTAATGGAATTCAGAAAATGTGTGGCTATTAAATAATAAGACTGGTCCCTGTAGACATGACAGTGAAGAGTGACCTTGAAGCTTCTGGAAGTAGATGAGAAAACACTGTCTTTGCTGTCACTTATAGTTGTCAGAAAGGAGCAATTGAAGGGACAGGAGTGTAATTATGTTGTCAAAATCATGGCTGATGTTAAAAGTGAGTATCACATTATTCTGAAATATCTTGTAAAATTGAAAAAATCGCTGAGTATGTGTTTGAAACTGTTGCAGGAGGAGTACGGTGATAATCTGATGTCACATGCTAGATTGGTTGAATGGATAGAAAACAATGGAAACAACAAATGACTGGGTTACCCTGTTATGGCAACAACTAAACAAAATGTTGCAAAAATGTATGTTATTGTGTGCAAGGATAGGTGATTACAAATTTGGATGGTAACAGATATGGTATACATGAATAAAAAGGCTGTATGGCGAATTTAACATGCTCAAAGTCTATGCCAGAAGGTCCTCTAAAACCTCCATAAGGAGTAGAAAGATGCCTAGAAAAACATTTGCACTGTCTTCATTGACATCTCGCAGTGGAACCTGAATGGCTTGGAAAGATCATTAAATTAGACAAAAATTGAAGTTACCACTACAATACAAAAACAAAAAGACAATCTATACACTGGATAACTCCGACATCACCAAGAATGAAAAAGCCGATAATTAAAAACATTGAAATTGAAAGCAATGCTGAACTTTTATTTTTTATTCAATGCCATGCATATGCTTGAGTCCATATCATCAGGTCAGAGAGTTAATCAGCAAAAGTTCTGACCAAGTTGAGAGAATGATTGAGAAAGAAGAAGTCCGAGTTATGGAAGAATAATACTTGGATTCTCCATCAAACCAATGCTCTAGCTCACAATATTCTGTCCGTAAGACAGTTTCTCACAGATAAGAGGATTCTAGTGTTGGACCACCCACCTTACTTACCAGATTTAGCTCTGTGTGACTTTTTCAGATCATGAATGAGGTAGAAACAAACGTGCATTGATTCATGATAACCTGCAGCACAGTTCCCAACATTGAAAAAATCACATATAACAGTGTATAGGTGTATGTTGAAGAAGATGACAATAAAATTGTATGATTCTAATAATTTACAAACTATATGCACTAGTCTTGTTATTTAATAATCATTACTCGTATACCTATTTCATACTAGATATGATTCCTCCTTTTCACCACCGTGTCTGCTATCTTGGACATAAAATATAGATTGAAAATTTGTAATGAAAATTTAATATGAAAACACTAGATGAGCATTCAGTTATTAAATTTCGTTAAACCATTTAATCTTTAAAAAAAGATTCAGACAGGGATATTATGTGATATGAAACAAATCTAGAGAAATATTTTTAACCCTAAATGTGGTGGCATCATGGTGCTTGTCGCTATTGCAACTTTAGTGGATAGTGATACACTCCATGATGTAGTTAGTAGGCTCTTTTTTTGTCATTGGGTCCATAGGATAGCTTAAATTCCAAAGGTCATGAATACATTTAGTTATATCTGTGTAAGTTTTTTATGACATCACATGCCTTTTATCAATTCTCTTGTGTTTATTTGTATATGTATAGCTTTGGGCAAGTAATATAGTTGGTTTTGTTTTAATTACTTTTCATATTGTTAATATCTAATACATATATATTTTGATTCCTTATAATCTTGGGCACATTTTGCAATTATCAAGAAATTAGTTCTGTTTTCTAAAAAAAAGTAATTTTGGGGAGCATAATAAATAAATTTCTCCTGTGTACATTGGTAAAAGTTCCAGTACCTATAACCAAACCTAACTTTTCTACAAACATTATCATGGTTCTCCTTAAACTACGTACAGAGTATAAATATATCCAATTAAATAATAAAATATATCATTAGGATGCTATTTCTGCCAATATTTTTATAGAGAAGGTCATTGATTCCTTTAAGTTGATAAGTAAGGCATTGGTATGAGGATGACACTTTTGTCATCAGTAAATTAAAACAGGCTTTTAATTGCTTAACACTTTTGACTCAATCCCCCTAACCACAGAAAACAAAGTCAAGAATAAACTTCCACTTTTTTATCTGTCTATTAAGAGAGATAAGGATGTGCTTAAGACTTCAGTTTACAGAGGGAAAAAAACATACAATGGCCGGTATCTAAACTACTTTCCTACATGTCTTAGTAGGTACTGTAAAGGGTAGTTTATTCCTTACTAGAGATAACTAATATTATTCATTCTAAAAAATATAGTCTCAACTAAGAATTAAATAATATTAATAATGACAATGTTATCAATGGCTATCTTTTAAGCCATAAAATCAAAATGTAATTAAATCATTGCTTACAAACAGAAAAAGTCTAAAGAAAATGATAAACCATTTCATTTATGATGATCCATTATGTGCTGAGATTAACGAATAAAATTATGTGTGTTGGTAGTAAAATATGTAAAACACACAATCTAACACTGGATTATTATGTAAATCTTTCAATAATCAATACACTGTTAGGCAACATCTCATCAAAACCAAATGTAAAATGGCACTCAGAACACTAAAAACTCTATTTACAGTATTAAATGTGAATGTGACAAGCAGTATATTGGTAAGACAAAAAGACCTCATAATATATAATAAATAAATTAATAGATATAAGAATTAGTGAATACAAAAGAACATGTGATTAGATGTAGTAGATAAACGAAAAATAACTGTACATATTTGGTCTAAAAATCATAAATTTAAATGGGAAGAGACAAATATAATACTCACGGAAAAATAAGTATATAAATGAAAACTCTCATCAATAGATGACAATCTCATCAGCCAAGCTAGTGTAGAAATAAGGCCATTATGGCTTATGTAATAAACACTGAATTATAATTTTTGAATAAAAATTCCTCTTCATTAAGTAAAGTGAAGTTTGTACAGTTAATTCTCTGCAGGGATTGATTACAAGGTCACATACTACATTCTTGAGAGAAGGGGCAAAAGTTGTTTCCTTTAAAAAAAACATTGACCCCCTTTAGTTACCTTTAGTTAACATCCCATTGACCCACACTCTTTTTTGCTAGTTTATGTTCTTAGCTCAACAGCATATAAAATTTGTATATATTGTTGATCCATTGGACAAATAAATGGCTCAGTATATAAACATTTTATGGCTGTTTATCATTAAACACCAAATATTTAGGGGTTTTAATTAAAATTTTCTTTTTTTATGGTTTTCATAAATACTGGTTGCCACAATAGGTATATCAATTATGCTGTACATATTGTCCCAAAAACTCTACTATCGGGATAAAATCTGTTTATAACAAAATATAAGAAATGTTGAAACAGCAGATCCTTTTTATATGTGCTACTTATGTAACACATTTTAGAATTTCATTATAAATTGAAAAGGATGCCCAAGAACCCAAAATTTACAAACGTAATCATATATTTTTTTATTAATGAATTGTAAAGAAAGGAAAATAATTGTATACCAATATTATCGCTAATAGTTTTGTTTACTTTAAGTTTCTAAAACGATTTTGAAAGTGCAAAATTTTCAACTTCTTAAATTGAAAAAAAAAATTAAAATAGTAGATAAATCAAAAAGTAAATTTATTGTTCAATTTTCGCTCTTGTTTTATTTTTCATATACACCAAAAATAAAAATTTCATTTTACAGTTTTCTAACCATACAATTTGAATTATCTAATAACGTGAAATGGGCTTTTTTTTATTAGAAACTTTTTGAGTCAATGAAGAGTTACTAAAATGTACTGTGCATAAAATTTCCCTACACAAAAAACTTCAAGTTCTTAAAAACATTGTCATAAATATAAATATTATGATTGACTTGTCTTCTGGGTCATGATGTGATTTTCGTGGATATCACGAACTTACTTGAACATCTAGTGGTGCAGAACCAGCTTTTCTCGTATCAATTGTGAATTCTGTGGGTTTTCCTTTCTGTACACCGTCTCTTTCTAAACCCTTTCCATGACATTCAACCTATAAAAGAAACAATAAAAAACACAGTATGAAAAGAAATTTTATATATTTGTTTGTTTCTATATAAAACTAATTATGTTACCCAGTACATAATTGATTGCCTCTTCTGATCTTTATTGCCTAAAATAAATTTCTGGCGCTTATTACTTTCTATAGTGATACCGGTATTTGATCTGATCTGTACGTGGCTTGTGCGGTTACGATATGGAAGTGGATTTATTTTAAAAAAACTACCCTTGTAAATCCTCAACACAACAGCCCACTGTTGGCTTAGGCCTACTAGATGGCTATTTAAAGAGTGAAATAAGGTTAGAAAATTGAGTTCCTTTTCCCATAACCTCATGCTATTGAATCAACAATATTTTTTAACACTTCCCCCCCCCCACATAATTAAACCAAAACCTTTTGCACATAAAGTGAGAGCACTAGCCGGTAAGCAAACAGGGCATTTCATTTTGTTTATATCTTAATAAATTTCTACATTAAACAAATAGTTAATAAATGAAATATTAGGTTTTTTCTTTGTTGTTGAGCTTGACTTATGAGAAAAACTGTACAGTACAACAAACACACAGAACACAATTCTCATTAAAAAATATATGCCTAAGTATCAGACGCGTTTCAACGACAAGGTCGTCCTCTTCAGTGATACACCAGCTACACCAACCAAACCACAACTCAAATATAGGTACATGAATTATGAATTTTTAAATAAGTTCATTGAAGAACTAGATTGAAGGAAAACTATATTACAGTACTGATGTGCTTTCTAAATATTTAAACAATAATTTATAATATAGTCACTGAAGTTTATGAAATACATAAAAGAAGAGTTTCAGTACAGTAGAACCTCTGTTAACCGGCCTCAGATTAACCGGTCCTCGGATTAACCGGCCTATATCGTAGTGTACTGGTTGGATGAGAGTTTCCGAAAATAAATTGTAATTGAAACACCAAAGCAGCGGCGAGTCAAACGACTTTGTCGATATCGGTATCGCATTGTCGGCGGCACCAAAGCAGCGGCGAGTCAAACGACTTTTTCGATAGCGGTATCCCATTGTCGGCGGCATAAAAACACCGCAGCATTGGCATCCGTCGGTATAGCAGACATACACAGACAAAAACGTTTGATGGGCCGCTTTTTTTCCACGAATCAATTTAGTATAGCCTACATTATGGAAAATATAACATTTCTTTTCAGTTTTCTTGGAAGCGTGTGTTGGTTTCGTTTGAGACGCGGTTAAATGTGTCAAAAGACTTGACAGAGGGGAATCTGTAGAAAAGCTTTGTAGTGTTTAATTTTTTCATGTTTGATGTATAATATACATAACATAATATATACGATACATTTATGTACAATAAAATGAGTTGCAATAACATCTTTTTTAGTGTTACCTAATTAAATAAGCTTTCTTTGAACAAAAACCGATTTTTCACGGGAACCTCGGATTAACCGGTCAAACGGGCAACCGGCCCGGGTGTCAGTCCCGACTAGACCGGTTAAGAGGGGTTCTACTGTATTTCAAATATACATGAAACAACACCAGAGTTAAGCTAAATTATTATTAATGAAAATTGATTGTACACACACACAACTTTCATAAAGCTTACAAAACTTTTGAAATAGTGCAAATTTAATAACATTTTTAGTTAAAGTACAAGACAAATAATAAATTCACCTTAAACTAATCATGTTTTAGTACTGTGCAAATATTAAATTGAATTATGCAGTACATTTCAATGCAACATATTCAGAATTTTCCTATTGTATATTAAACAGAATATATTCATTTTTTACTTTCTCACAAACATGTTAGTAAAAAGAAAGTATAGTGATACCAAGTTACTATCATACATTTTAGTAAAGAGAAATTATCACGCCAAAAGTGTTTGAATATGTTTTATATTTTTTAAATAATCATGCATATTAGAAGAAATAGATATCATTTTTCAAATAGATTCTTGAACATTAAAACCGTATAAAGGCAGACCTAATTTAAAATTTATTTATTACATTTTTTTGACAGTTAAAACAAACTTATATTAATTCATTAAAACCAAATTATTACTTTTGTAAAAATATATAGGAAAATAAAAGTTAATATTAATTTTTTTAAATATAAAGAGGAAACTTTTATGTCATAGATACCTACCTTTTCTGGAAAGTAATCAGTATTAGGAAAAATTTGAGCAATATAGGGTGATTTAGGGATATCTTCGTTGTCACAAAGAATGTGTACTGCATATTCACCCGGAGCTGTAGGATAATATCGAACATCCGCTGAACCATCACCATTATCATGACAATCTATTTTAGCTTGTGATGGGCCTTCAATGCTAAAACCTGGAATAAAAAAAGATATAGTGTTGTAGTTATGACTAGGTTCATAATTTTACTTATTACTAAGCTTCTTATCAGCTAAAAATTCATTTCCTCCATATTTGTAAGACACAATACACAATGTTTCCAATAATTTTGGCATAACATAAGTAGAAATTCAAATTTTAAAATGGTGTCAACTGATTTTGATGAAATCATCTACCTCTTGTTTTTTATAAAGGTGAATACAATCTTATCACTATTGCATATCTAACTTAAGGAAAAAGTAAAATTTTAAAATGGTCTCAACAGTAATTTTAAAGTTTTTCTGTATAAGTATTGCTCACCTAGTGCTCCAGTTTCTCCATTAGTTTCTACAGTAAATAAAGCAGGATATGCAACAACTCCTCCCACTAGTCCCGGTCCATACGCTCGTATCATTGTTTCTTTATATGGCCCAACATTTACTTCATATGGTGACTTGGCAATTTCAGTTCCTGCGAATGTGATCATCACCACGTGACGGCCCTCTTTTTGTGGGTTATATATTGCTTCGTACGTAGTTCCATCCAATTTTCCTAGCTTTACTGGTTCATTCACTCCTCCTAAACAGCAAACAAATGAATTTTTAGTGAGACTAAAGAGAATAAGAATACAAATCACATTATAATTTAATTTGAGGACGTCACAATTACAACATTATGTATATTCAAAGCTATTAAAACTTTGGCGACTGACCAGGAGAGTATGCAATAAAAGGCATGTCCTAAGTATATTCAAGTAAATTTGCATGCTTATAAAATCTTTTTGTTCAACTCCTAACAATTCAATTTAACAGGTTTGTTTTATATTTCCTCTTAAAAACCATGTATGTTTAAAAAAAAAAGTAAGTAACACCAATATTTTATTTTAAAATAACCATATGTGCTACATTTAAATACAGCAGTAACTATTTACTTCATTGTCACTTACACTATCCAAATCTGATGCAAGATTTTGAAGTAAATCCTTTTACTCCTCAAATGACAAATATTTAGAACCCATATTTCTAAATAAAAATATTTTGATAGCAATTTAGAAAACGAAAAACTATAACATGGAAACCAAAAAAAAATATTGTTTACTTCGAGACATCTCATAAAATATTTGAGATCCCACTTGCATTGTCTACTCATTTGGTAATACCACTTCAGGAATAAAAGACATAACAGTCATCAGTTTGAAATATACTTTAGCTTCTGAGTAGACAATCTACCCAGTCACTTAACAACTAATTTAGAACTATGGCATCCAACTATAGGTCACTGCAAATTAATCAAACCAATGTCTGCAGAGGGTCTAAGATAACATATAGTCACTGCTGATCCACCCTGGTATACACGCAACACAGATATCCATGGCTATCTGGATATGCCAACCATTTTGAAAAAAAATCCAACAATATAGAGAAAAAAACACTAATACTCCAATAATACTACTTACACTAATACTATCAATGCATCTTAACTCTCATGCCAATATGTTGTTGATATCAAATAGTACTAGAAGACTGAAGTGGTTAGAAAATCTGACTAATTAAGTGAGGATATAGAAATGTCCCTTTAAAACAGATTTTTTAAATTTTCAATTTATGATGTTACATTCAAACCAATATATTTTGTTTGTGTATGCAAGGACTACATTTGATGAAAACTATTAAGAGCCGATTTTAAGAAAATTGAAACTTTGTGTACTTGGATAGATATTTCCAAGGTACTTCTGAGTTATCCTAAATATGGAAATAAAAAATAAAATAAAATTTAAAAAAGTCCATATACACAATTTGATGAGGAACTGTATAGACAACTAATACAAGAACAAACAAAAGACAGTCAACACCTAGATATAATTCTGAAGACTACATTTTTTGTACTAATCATATTTCAAATGGATTTTTCAATAAAAAACTATACACTGACTTTAAACCCATTATAAATTTTGTTTACTCCACATATATGTGAGAAAGGAAAAGGTTTATATAAGAAGCTAGTGGTGGGGGACACTGCTTAACATAAAAGAAAAATCATATTGGGGTACATTAAAATATAAACCATAGAATTAAAATAAACATTAGCACTGTTATATAATTATATTTCCTTTCAAAAACTCTAGTTAATGAGAACATACCTGGTCCTATTACAACCACTTCTGGAGTACCTTCCCCAGCATTTTCTGTAATAATTCGAAAATCTGCAACATCACGAACACGTACTCCTGTTGGTTGCAGGCCACGACCCCATGCTCTAACTTTTTTGGCATCTGATACTAGGAACAAAAAATATAAAATAAATTATTATATATAGTGAAAATATCTTTTACCTTGCAATGTTACTGACAGTAACAGTACATAGCAATGTACTTAAGCATTACACAAACTTACTATCTTGCAGATATTGAATGCACATAAACACAATAATATGATTAAAAACTTTTTTTTTAATCATCTAAAATGTTGAGGTTTAAGCGGAAGATAGAACCCTTAGCCTCCATAATATAGTTTGTTTTTAGCAAAATTTAATCAAAATGATTGGAACGAAATTTGAGAAATTTTGTGTTTATGTCTTACAGTCAAGAACCTTCAAATTTTTAGTTACATTTATTATAATTCACCCGCGTAATTAAGAACCAAAGGACATTTAAAATTTTTAAACTAAATAAGTTTTGACAGTTTCTGAGACTCTAGCGGATCCAAAATAGATTTATCAATGAAAATCTCAACGGATTTTTTTTCCCCAGAACACAACATTCTTCTTTCCCATAGAATGAGAAGTTAAATATACTGATATAGTTTTAACCCTTGTTATTAAACTTATTATTATTTTAACATAGAAATACAATTAAATTTTTCAGATAATGTTTTCCTGCTTCCTTTTTTAATAAATATTCTGTTAATGATATTCAGGCCATGTTAATATTCTGGTTTAACATGAATTATTATTGGAAAGTTATGGATTGTTCATATGGTAGACTTTATTCGGACATCTGCCATTATCATTTATGTACATACAAATTAATACACACAGTTTCGAGAGTATGAATCAACTCCTATTATCAAGTGACAGACCTAGAACATGAAAAATATGTAAAGATCCAACATAATGTAGTAGCCTAGGGCCATATTGGAAACTAGAACTAAAAAGAAATGAATCCAACACTACAGCTAGTCCTAAACGGTAAGACTATAAACAAATAAGTAAACACCACAAGTCAACATAACACATTAACACAAGGAATCGCAAATACCAAGGTCATGTTGACCAGTGTATGATCTTGGCATGATTCTGTTGACCTGTGGTTTTTCCTGGTCATGTTTATATACAGTCTTAGTTATTTTGATAACTCAGGCCTAACTTTAGCCCTAGGTTTCTTTCTTAGATCACTAGTTTCAATTTTACTTTTAGTTTTTACTATGGCCTTAGACTACAGGCCCGGAAATGGGCGGGGCAGGGGGGCATGTGCCCCGGGCGGCAGATTTCAAGGGGCGGCAAAATTTGAAAAGATTATAAAAAAATAATAAGTTATTAAAAAACGTTTTCAAAATATTAACAATACAATCAATATAGTTTAATTTTATTTGATTTTTTTGCATAATTTATAAAATTCATTATACTGTATACCAAGTTAATTCTTAAGTCTTATAAGACCAAAATTAACGCAGCTCGTGGATCTGGATTGAGTGTTATGCCTACTACTGATATGAATTAGTAGCCAGAGCGCTCGGTAGCGGGGTCGGGGGTGCAAAAACAGTGTGGCCTTGACGTGGTGACACAACCCTCCCCTTAAAATGACATTGGGTTCTCTGTTGCCAGTTGCCACGTCACCACGGCTATAGTTGTGTAGTCTGTGTGTGTTACTACAAACCGGCAGTTGTTTTATTTTATTTACATTTAGGTATTAGTGTTCGGAGTGTTGGTTAGTTATTAGTGTTACCGTTTATCATTGTTTGGAAAACGGAATTGTTTTGTACATTTTGAGCTGTGTTTTTATCAGTTTCCAAAATTATGAATGGCAGAAAACGACTCAGTGGAGCCGAGTATAAAAAACTTGTAGAAGAAAGAAAGCGAGGTGCTTTCATAAACACCAAAATTAGAAGCTTTTTTTAAAAACCTAATGTTAATGAAGCTGAAGCCGATTTTCGTGTCCCTTGAATATTTTTGAAAAATTCCTTTTTAGTAGTTATTCGTTTCAGATGAAATGTAAACGATCTGAGTGGATTTTGAATTTAGTGTCTGTTTGTTTGTGCGTCAATCACGCCAAAACAGCTGGACATTTCGAAACGTATCTAGGCGTTAGGTTACCCGGAGAAGGACATAGGAGGGTTAGTCTACCAATGCATCGCGCTAACGCACCGCGTTTGCGCGTAAACGTGCAAGATTTTCAAATTTTTTCCGATCTGCCCGCCCAAGGTGTCATTCGATTCAGTTCGCCAGGACGAACAAATAAGGTTTGCGAACTTACATTTTTGCTATTCGACCCACCGATTAGCCGATAAGGGACAAGAGCGCACATAAAACACGCTCATTTTGTGTCAATCACGCCAAAACTACTGGACATTTCGAAACCATTTTCCGTATCTAGGCGTTTGGGTACCCGGAGAAAGACATGGGGGGGGGCTTAGTCTCCCAATGCGCCGCCCTCACGCGCAAACGCGCTAATTTTCACATTTTTCCCCGATCTTCCTGTATAAGATTGTACCATTCGTAAGGGAAAATTTTAATAATAAACGAAGGAGCGCTTTAGAACCAAAGGAATGATCATGTCAAGTGGAGAAATTTAGTTATTTAGTTCGCTCGGTGACTTTGGTCTCTTTCAAATCTAACAGTATCTGAGTTAACCATTTACAGAAAAAACAAATTAACACATAACATTAGTTTCCTCTTTTAAAATAAAAAGAACAATTTGTAATGAAACAATTGATTATTTATGCATACTTATATATATATATATATATATATAAACAAAATAATTACATAACGTTAAACAAATCCCCCCATATCTTTTAAATTACAAAAATATTTTTATGAACAAAGATAATGGTAACAATTTGTTAATAGTACTTAACCCATTGAGGTAGACTCACGAGCTACACTCGTGTTCGCATTTTTGGACCAAACGCTGAACCACGAGATGGTCTCGTGTTCTATGTTTATTGTATTACTGTCGTCGTAGTTCCGTATAAATCCAATAGATATTGCTTGTATTGCTTCAGCTAGTCTTTTAGAAACAAAATATTAAGTTTTCGTGGTTTGCCAGCCTGATTTCAAAGCAAAACATATGTTGAATGTCATCTGCTTACCTCGAATATTCCTTCGTTCGACATTGTTTTGTTTCTGTTTCAAGTGATAATGGAGCGTGAATTATTGCGTAATTTAGAAGTAGATAACTATTTATTTAGTGACTATGAAAGTGATTCCGGTATAAGTGATAATGATGAAAGTTTAGAAGACATTATAATACCCCAATTCACATAAAAAATTTAATAACTTACTTGTAAATAACTCAGAAATGAACCTTGAAGGACAGGAAGGCAGTTTTTTGATGTTTTCTTCCGAAAATAGTTCTCGAACGATATTCCTAATCCAGATAATGAAGTACTGGTAGGTAAATTTGATTAACCATTTGTTTTAGAGCCCAGATTATATGAGGAGTCAAATTTAGTTGATAGCCCTACTGAAAATAACCTCAAAATTGATTTTATGCTCAGGCCTAATGTTGATAAGTTCCACTACATCTTGAAAATTGTTTTAAGTCTTTTCACACTTTAGTAAATTACTAAGAATGAAATGTGCATTTTGTAAATAGTGTAATAATGTGAAAAATGTTTAGTGTTTAGTGTAATAAAGTAAATATACTAAATTGTTACCATGGAAATAAAAGATTGTCATTTAGGAAAAACGCTAAAAAAATGAATCGGTAAGTCACTAACATTATCTGCTATATCTTTTGGTTAAGTAAAGATATGATCCTACTTTTTTTAATTTGTGTAAAAAATATTCTAAACTTAAAAAAAGAGAGAAAAAAAGTAAAGTGAGATGCCACTAAATATAATTTATAGTCGATTACTTTCAATTTTACAAATTTTTAAAACTAAAAATGTCAAATTAACAAAAAATTAAAATAAAATGGTAACTGTTTAAAAGAAAGTATTCTATATACAGTCAAGAATACTAATTTAGTAAAAAAACTGTGAAAATTTCATTGATTTATCTTTAACCATTGTGTTTTTATAAGGCTCAAACGAAACGCATACAATTTCGACAAAATTAATTGCTGCAGCTAGTCCTGCATGGCCCTGAATAACTACTACCTGAATGGGTTAAGTTACAAAAATGATTCTAAGATTAAATTATTAGAAAATTTAAAAAATAATTAATTAATTACATATATATATATTATCTGAGTTGGCCAACTATAAAAAAAGGTTTATTATATATAAACAATATATATATGTTAGAAAATTTTACTAGTAATTGACGTCAATATTTTATAAATTTAGAAAATCAACCCCTTTGGGGTCGTGAGGTCCGAAATTGCTAGCTTGTCCCTACCAATTAAAAATTTATTTTAGTTTTGCATTTTAAAAGAAAAATATTGTTATTATAGTTTTAAAAAGAAAAAAAAAACAACTTAAAGCATCACCTAAACCAATTTCACAACAAGTCCTCAATAATTAATGAAATACATAAATTCAAGTCCTTTGCTTATTAAATTTTTAGTTTTCACTTTTACATTTTAAATCAAAGCTGAAATGTCCTTCGGATGAAATGTCTGGACTTGAATTTGAACTTGAAGTTATAGCTCTAATTCCAGCTTGAACCAGCGTAAGCTGAGAAATATACATGTTGAAATTATTAAATGAACAGAGACCTTTTACAAGTTTAAACACTTCTGTTCTAGATTAATAAGTACAGGCGAAACTCGTTAATCCGCACTCACGGTACTCCGAACGCCGCACTACTCTGAACAGCCTTCAGTTGCCATTTCTTAGAATTCCCATGTCACAACAACGGAAACGTAAACAAAGTAAAGGATGTAGTTGAGATGAGTCACTAGTCAGGTCATTTCACTATTGGTACTATACCAGATCCTCACCCTTTGTCAACTGCGTGATGACGCGTTTCGTAAGTCGATCAAAAAAGCAGGTCAGAAAACGATTAAAGACTTTTTATTGTAAAGTTATTTATTGTATTACAAAGTTATTTATTGTATTGTACAACTTTATTATGTACTGTACTGTAGTTTTTAAATTTATTGTACAGTAATAAAATTTGTTTTAAATTATTTCTGGCTTTTTTTTTGCATTTCCTCAGTAATCGGAACTTTTTGACAGTCCGAACGCCTCGAGCAAACAAATATTCAGATTGACGAGTTTCGCCTGTAATATATTTCTCTGTAACTAAGCTCTGAAACTGCAATTTCTTTGAAAATAAAATGTTATATATGTCAAATAAGTCAATTAATGATTTCACTCCATAGCATGGGCGTACCCAGCGAGGGGCAGGGGGGGCAGCTGCCTCCCTGGAAGCAAAAAAATAAATCTTTATTATACATTTTGTTGCTGGAATTTCATACAATTCTTGAAATAACTATTTTAATAATCAATTGTATATTGAATGACCATGGCTTGCTCCCCTCTAGTTTTGATCCTGGGTACGCCCTTGCTCCATAATAACTAGAAATAAAATGAATTGCTATTTGTTTTTTTAAAAAGACTGTTTGAATTTATACTCTTATAATTTACTGACAAACTAAAATTTAGTTATAATTAAATTTAATGATTTTCAATTGATGATTTCACTTTATAATAACTAGAAATAAAAGGAATTGCTATTCGTTTTAAAAAGGCTGCTTGAATTTATACTCTTATAATTTACTGACAAGCTAAAGTTTAGTTATAATTGAAAACAGATTTTAAATTTTTACATTTATAAAGACAGTACATATTTTAACATAGTTAACTCAGTAAAATAAAACAGTAACTTTCTTTTACCTGGTTCAAGAGTTGCCAAAAGATGTTTTAAGACAAGCCATGATGAATGAAGACGAAGTCATGATGTTTTTTACAAATTTAAAAAAAGAACTGCCCACATTTTAGTGAAGCTTCTGTATTGACTATTCTTACTTTTTTTTATAAGGAAGATAGATCAACATGATGACCGTTAAAGTAAAAGATAATTTTTAGAAAACTTTTCGAACGAATGTGTTCAATGCAAGACTCAGATCCGAACTAACTTATTATCTGCATGTGGGTCCCGTTAGTTAGCCTACGGCAAAAATCACCTGACCCTGTTTTCGGACTTGAACACTAGGGTACAGCACCTCCCGGCAGTGAGTTTTATAGACTTCAAAAAAAATTTTACGTATGTCGGTACAATATGTCATTCGATTTAGCTCGCAAAGACGAACAAATAAGGTCCTATACATTTTTGCGATTCGACCCACCGATTAGCCGCTAAAGCACAAAAAGTTATACCAACGTAGACAACAACTCCACGCAAAAATGGCATAATATATCGAACCAATTTCCCGTATTTACGAGGTTTTTGGACCAAGTAACTCGAATCTGCGGTTGGTTTTCTTAGGCGGTGCATAGGTGATTATGTATTTAGTTCTGTAAGGAAATCTTGATAGATTTGTACCAAACTCGGAATCCGGGGGTTTTTTGGACCGGGGAAAACGAAACTGAGGTTTAACTCTGATCATTCAACCCCCTTAGTGAGCAAAACGCTGATGCCGGTCACGAAACCACCCGGAGGGCAGGTGGAGCAGCTAGTAATATATAAATTACAATAGAAACTCGCTAATCCGACTTCCACCTGACACACTTAGCGAGATAATTACCTCTACTGATATTAAACTGAAAGTTCAACTTTAAAGTTAAACTTATTTTTAATATTTTAGATGACGTTGAAGCTGAAGAGGAAGGCACGCATCATGACGAACTTAGCAAGAGTCCTACTGGTGTAGCGAATGAAGATGATTTATTATCTCGTCCAGGCCCTTCAACTGATCTTCAAGAAACGTCCGAGTTTTCCTTTGATTTTAGGGATCCTGTTTCATGGCCACAGAGTTTTTCCGATTCGGAAAGGTATTACATAACAAAAATGAGAATTGAAAATCTGATTGAGCCAAATTTAAATAATAGCAGCAGAAAAGGACGTAACTTAACCAAAGATTGGTTTTATAAAGTTCTCAAAAATGGATCAAAAGTAAAGAGATCATGGCTATGCTATAGTGAAAGTAATATAGCTCTATATTGTGTTCCCTGCAGGCTGTTTTCACACTTAGCGTCACATCAAGTGTCTTCCTTAGCTAAAGAAAAAGGACTTGCTAATTGGAAAAAACTCAGTGAAAAATTGCCTGAATATGAAAATTTATCCAACCACAAACTTTCCTTTTGTTCGTGGAAAGCTTTAGAATCGTGTTTAGGAAAGGGAGGTATTGATACAAAAATTCAAAACCAGATCTATCAAGAAGAGTCTCACTGGATGGCAGTATTGCGCTGCATTGTCGATGCTATTCTATTCCTAGCAAAGCAAGGGAGTCCATTCCGAGGAACAAAAGAAGACTGTGATTTCAGCGACCCGTCCAGTGAAAAGTTCTTGAACACAATAGAACTTATATCGCATTACAGTGTCCCTCTTCAACAACATATATAGCGGCATAAGAAAGGGCAAATCTCGTATTTCTCACATAAAATACAAGATGAGTTCCTTGAAATTATTGCCAATAACATAAGGCAAAAGATAATACAAGACATCTTGGATGCGAAATATTTTTTCCATAATATTTGACTGCACTCCGGATATCAGCCACAGTGAGCAAATGACTCAAGTAGTTCGCTACGTCAAAACAAATACATCGGAGGTAGAAGAAAGTTTTATTGATTTTTTCCCAGTTAGTGACAAAACAGGTGAAGGTCTCAGACAAGATATCCTAAAAAAATTAGACAAAGATGGACTTAACTTAGAGAACTGTAGAGGCCAATCCTACCACAACGGGGCAAATATGGCGGGGAAATATAAAGGTGTTCAGTCCAGACTACTTCAGGAGAACGAGTTAGCATATTTTGTCCCATGTGCTGCTCACTCCCTCAATTTAGTTGGTGCTAATGCGGCCAGTGCTACTATTGAGGCTCAGAATTTTTTCGGCACTTTGAATAGTATGTATTCTTTCTTTGTGGCTTCAACTTCACGCTGGGAAGTTCTCCGAAAATATGTGCCACTGTCATTGAAACCTGAAAGCAAGACAAGATGGTCTGCAAGATTAGAAGCTGTCGAAGCTGTGCATAAACATTACGGTAAAGTTTTGCAGGCTCTTAAGGATCTTATAAACCATGATCTGTCAACACCTCAAACTAAGAGTGAGGCCAGATCCCTTTTGAAAAATATTGGGAAACTTGAATTCATCGTTTTGGTGTGTTTTTGGCATGCTTTGTTGAAACAGATCAATCATGTCAATGAGTTTTTACAGATCTTACAGTAGATTTGGCTACCCGGAACCTTCAAGGTCTTTTAACGTTCTTGAAATCTTGTAGAGAGTTTGCTCCATCTGAGGCCATTACTAAGGGTAAATTCTTAGCAAGTATGAATAATCTACCATCTGAGCTCTCAGAAAAAAGACAAAGAAAAACGAAAAAAATGCCTGATGAGCTGTGTGGTGATGAATCTCCAACAAGTGTAGAATGTGTGTCAAGTAGCCATGACCGGATACTTAACACAGTGTGTTCACAGTGTAATAGTGTGTTAGAGGTTATTGACCGGATGATTACGGAACTCAGTGACAGGTTTAAGGCTTTGGACAACATAAACAGCAAGTTTGAATTTTTGAATGTAGTTCGAATCAAAGAAAAAGATCTAAAAATGAAAGCAGAAGAATTGGCAAACATCTACACTGCGGATCTCAACAATGAAGAATTTTAATTTGAAATAGAAAGTTTCAAGCACCA
Organism: Aphrophora alni; assembly: GCA_963513935.1. NCBI lineage: Eukaryota > Metazoa > Arthropoda > Insecta > Hemiptera > Aphrophoridae > Aphrophora > Aphrophora alni. Next base: position 78,652,642 of record OY740765.1, read on the forward strand.
TGCTTTATCAGTTGACGATAAATTAAAAGAAGCCACAGCAAGAGAAATGTTAAGTCTTATTTATAAAAATAAACTAGAGGAAGGCTACCCGAACATCACTACTGCACTGAGAATGTTTCTCACGCTGCCAGTTACAGTGTCATCTGGAGAACAAAGTTTTAGCAAGCTGAAAATCATCAAAAACTACATGAGAAGTACAATGGGACAGGAGAGACTCTCTAATCTAAGCATAATATCAATTGAACACCAACGAGCTTCCCTCATCAATTTTGACGACATCATCAGTACATTTGCAGCTAAGAAGGCTCGAAGAATTCAAGTTTAGGTACAATATATAACATTTTTTAATAAACATTTTTCATTTCATATCAAGACATGTGATTGTTTTCATGGATACGTTCTTTTATTTTCTTCTCAACTATGTCTAAATAATTGTTTGTTTGTTTTATTTTGTTATTGTTAGTTAATTTAATTTTTTTTGCTATTTAGTTTTATTCCTAATGTATATTTATATCTATAGTTTATTTATATTGAATTATAATGGAAAATCAATTGTCTAATTGTGATAATTATCTTTATTTAATCTCATTGTGATAATATATACGGTACATTTTAAAAAAATTATTCCTTTTAAATAATCCTAATGTATATATTATAATGAAAATCAATTGTCTAATTGTGATAATTATCTTAATTGAATCTAATGGTGTTAGTACTGTATATATATATATATATATATATATATATATATATATATATATATATATATATATATATATATATTGTTTTAATGTAATCATTTTACTAATTTAAATCTACTTTAATTCTATTGTAATTTAATTGTTTTCTTACAACATTGTTAATTTTGTTTAAATTGGGCTTAAAAGCCTGTTTGTGTAAAATAATAAATAACATTCCAACTTCCGACCAAGCTAAAATGACATTTATGACGTAATTTTTGCGTATTTGCAATTGAGTTACAAATACAAAAAAAAAAAATTGTATTATTCATGTATAAGTGTATTAATGTAATAAATAAGTGCTTTTCATAAATGAAACTTCTTCATAACATACATATGGTGTGTAATTTCAACTACCGCATGTAAAAAATAGCTTACGGAGGTATTGTATTTTAATAGTGGGGGAGGGAGGAGGGAGGGGTGATGGGGGCGGCAAACTGATCTTTGCCCCCCCCCCCGACAAATCTTCTAGTTCCGGCCCTGTTAGACTATGTTGGCTCATTTCATATTTCTCATTTTCTATATTTATCACTTAATAACAAAAGTTGCTCTTCATACACTCTAGAAATGTTGTGTATTCAATTTATATACACAAATTATGACAAATGTTTAAACAAACTAGACCAATAATCTTGATTTTTTATTTTTTTATTATTGTTTTTTGTCAATTGCCTTTCAAACCTATACTTTTAAATATGTTTTTTTGATTTTTAGTTCCTGTATTACTCTATATTATTGTTTTAATCATAACCATCTTTTACTTTCTCAAAATCTTTATAATAAAAGATAAGAAAATAATGAATGAGTAAAAAGATGTAAATTATTTTAAACATTTAAAATCCAATTGTTTTATGTCTACAAAAGGGAGCTAAAACTATTGATCAATGAATTATATTCTCTTAAAAATATTTTCATCTAAAAACGGAAAAACACAAAAAAAAAATTATTTTTTTAAAATTAAAACTTTAAGTGACAATAAAATTACACTCTATTTCAATATTTTATTATGCAACAAAAACATATATATACAAAATTAATAAATCCTTAGATAAGTAACAGTTCTTATGGTGATATAAATGATTGTACACTACCACAATTTAAAAATTAAAAATCAAGAATCATTAACTTTAAACTTTAGATTTAAAAGAATAAAGTAATCTTTTAACATGTTATCACTTTTTCACCATGAAAATTAAAAGAACAAAACAGAAATAAATTATGTTTCTAGATATTGTACAACAATTTCAACTAATGATATTTATTTATTATTCATATTTAATATTAAAAGATAAACCTAATTAATCTAACTTGTGGTGTATGGAAAATGATTATACATACTATATGTGAATCTTGATTTTTCTATATTTATTTATTGTATATACTTTACATGACACACTTTTCAGCCAGGCCCAAGAACTTGCAAGTTAAATAAATATTTTAAATCTAGGACTAGTTTGCTAAGGTTACTTTGGTTTTATTTACAAATTCAAACTATTATTTAACATTTTTTGGGGTTTTAAGGCGAAAAACCCATTCCAGTCATCATTGCCTTCACAAAATTGAGCATAAATTGCTCCACATTAATAACATATAAATAAAACTAAAAACGATAACATAAAATTTAAAAAAGATTAACATTAACATTAGTTACTAATACTAGTTAACAATTGTAAATAAACAACAACAATACATGTTACCAGGCTGTAAAGAGGCCCTGCCACAAATTAACAATGATAAACTGTAATGAAAAAAATTAAGAACAATTAAAAACAAATATTACATAGCCGTAAAAGAGGCCTGCAATGAGTTAAGAAAAATACATTTCTTTTAAATTGAATACACAACTAAACATCATATTACAGAGTTGTAAAAATTCTCTACAAATAATTGAATAGGTATTTAAAAAATATTTTATAAAAAATATTCAGGCGATGCAAAAAAGACATTCGGAGTTGACGATCATCGCAGAACCATTATCATTCTTAAAATAGTAGGGATCTCTGTGCTGTAATGACAAACTAGACAATGACCTCTTGAATATGCCATGGATTTTCAGGAGCCTATTATCAAAAGTTCTGCTTATTTACAGAGACATACAGGAAGAAATTGCTTCATCACTCATGATGATGCACTTGTTGAAGTCATGGTGATTGTTAAGCAACTACAATGTCTGCTGGCTGCTGGCAGCAATGGACATGCAACACTTTGTTTCTGCTGTTAACTAATGTGAGATCTGTGGTTTATATAAGGATGGAAATGTAAGATCAATATGAAAAATTCTTCCAGCGGTTCTGGATAAATTCAAAACTTGAGAATGCCGCTGTACAGAATGACATAGACTCTTGAGCAAGACACTTTTTACACATTCAACTTTTTTTTCCTCACAGCTTTATGTCAAACACAAGCTTTGTCTTGAATATACCCAGTTTCACAGCATTGACACACCCATCAATTGATTATTTTTTGTGATGGTACTACTTCACGCTACCGATTATCACCAAACATCCACTAAAACTCACACTAAATTGCCACAATTGACTCACTTCATATGTACTGTTCTACACTAAAATGCACTTCTGCACAAGCCAGTATTCTATGACTAACTAAATCCAAGGTCATGCTAGACAAAACGGCACCGCTTGGAATAAATCCCCACCAAATACGGACCCAGTATTATCAACTGAAAATGGGAAACAATAAATGCTACACCATGTACAAAAATCTTATTTTTTTGTTTTACATACAATTCAGTTTCAATTATCATGTCAAAAAAGGAAATAGCATGGAAAAGTTTTTTTTTCTTTTGAAGATAATTATTAAACATAATGATTCTTGATTTTTTTTTTTTTTTTTTTTTAATGATAGTGTATAATCAATTTTTAGCATATTAAGTTTATGCCTTCTAAAAGTCTTTTCGTTCAGACATTGTGTCATCAGCATATTAGAAGAACTGTCACATAGTACTAGTTTTAAAAATCTGAAACCAATCACAGAACCCCATTCATCTCAGTGTTGATGCCGGGTCAACACTGTAATGTTTTGAGCCACCTCAGTGAGAGCCTTCATGAAATCTCTTGCACACAAAGTGAAAGCACTAGGGCCTTAAAACATATTATATAAGTCTGAGAAAATTAAAAGACAGTTGAGATATAGTTAGGAATAATGTTAATAACCAAGTAAAACTAACCTGGTGAAACACGTATACCATAAGGACTGCTTGGAATAGGTTGACCTGCAAAGAAAACATTGACAGAATGTAGGCCAACTGTAGGTGATGTATATTCACAACGCCAAACATCTGGAGAAATCTGGCGTACTTTCACAGGAACAGTGTTTTTATATCCTGCAGGATCAAGAATGATGACTTCTGGAACCCCACGTCCAGCATCTGCACAATAATAAATATGGTTTAATGAAATTTTTGATGATAATTAAAAATAAATTATGTTTAACTATTATTATAGTGAACTATGAAGGTTTACCACTGTAGAGTGGGGATGAAAATCCATAACAGAGGCTAACCTATAATTCATTAAAATAAACAGTGTACAAACATTTTGCTAGGTCTTACTCCCATATATAAAACTAAAATCTAAAAAAACAAAAAGTCATTTTACCAAAAATGCTAGTTTGGGAATTATTGGTCAAAAAGTAAAAATGAACCAAAAGACTCTGTCTTAGTAGGTCGAATATCTCAAAATCGCACAAAGTGATAATTATAAAATGTTAGTGAAATGTGAAGGTTTCTGATTCAAACCAATATACCAAGTTAAGAAATTCTCATTATACCATATATGAGAAAATTATCGGTCATAAGTAAATTTGATAAAACTAAAATAATGCCAACTTTGTTTCAACATTTATTTACAAAACATAAATTTATTTTACAAACAACTTGACATATTGGTTTGATCAAATTTCATGTAATTTTTTTAATATTAGACTTTTTTAGAGGACATCCATATACTATTTTTACTTGTTTACAGGTCTCTTGAATTGGAATTTTTGGGGAAAAGATAACCAATAGTATTTATTTGGGTCTTAAAGGGTTACATCTGAGGAATAAATATTTGATCTAAATTGTTATAACCAATTTTTAAAAAAATTGAAATTTAGAATTTTGCTCATAAGGCAAATTAAGTTATTTAAAAAAATAGGGGAGAAAATCTTAAGATATCACAAAATATATAATACCAAATTTGATCAAAATCAGTCCATCTGTTTGAATTGTAGCACACGGTGTGGATGACAAACAGATATTATTCCAACAATATTTTGGAGTAAAGAGATAAGAGATATCCATTAAAAACTCAATATCTTTTTTTGACTAATCACAAAACTTTCCTCTATATTAGAATAATTTTGTGTTTATAAAGTCAATTTTTTTTGAATTTAGATCTTCAGAAGTAAACCTTCATGGCCTCTATCTATTATTAGTATGAAATTTCTCACTTTTACATATGCACAGAATATTTTTTATATATAGTTTTACTTTAAATTAATACAAATCTATGACTATTCAGTACACACATAATAGCAGAACTATCTTAGGCAACTAACAACATCTATAGGAACTTATGGCATAGATATACTCCTCCACAGAATAAGAATCTGTACAAAAAATGTGTCTTAGATTACCCTTAAAATTTGAAGCTATCTGGGAGTTTTTTAATAGTACTACATCAGCTTGCGATAGTAGTATTTTTAATTTACTGAGCCTGTATTGGCCTAGCTGTTTTGAATGGGGTTCTATAATCAAGTACATCCTTATTTAAAATGGTATGACACTTGTATTTTATATATAATATTACTTTAAAAATTTACATACTACAAAGTGTCAATATTCTCTAGACCCGAAAATCATTTTCACAAGTTTCTAGTTCATTTATACTTTCCACCATTTCATTATGAGTCACACCATATGATTCCAATGTTGAAGTGAAGAATATAATAAGCTGTTAACATTATGGATAGAGTAATTCCACAGCAAAGTTTTCTGTAAATAATGTCAACTTGATATTCTCTAATTAATCTATTATCAATGAACAAACCTATAAATTTTATAGAACCCACCTCTTCTATATTCATGTTTAATTCATTTTGTTTAGTACTTGACAGATGGATACCAAAAATCATTAATGCCTTTTTTACAAAAATATAATTTTGTATTTTTTAATTTTTTTAAATGAAAGTTACCTCCAAATTTTGAGTTACTAATATTATATTTTATATGCATAATCAGTAGCCAAAACGCTCTCATGGTACTAAATTTGAATAAAATTCATACAACAGATTTTGAGAAATCACGGAGAATAGGAATATAGACAGTTTTGTAACAAAAAAACCAATATTGATATAGCAACAAAAAATCTCAAAATGGTGAAACCATATTGTATCTATTTTTATTTGTTTAAGTTGTTTTTTTCTTTCTTAATTTCAAGATCATGCTTATATTATAGCCAATCCTCATTATTGAAATTTAGTTTTACCATTTCATACATTTTCTAATCATGTTTGTCGGCTTGAACCTTATTTATACATTTAATTATTGTGAAAAATTCATATAAATTTGTCCAGTTTATAATTTGCCACACACTAATTTACTTTCATGAACAAGTTCAAAGAGGTGATTTATCCCAAAGTCTCCCACTCACTATACTTTTACCTATTTCATTGATTACAGAATTGTATTCTACAATTTTTATTTAATATTGACTGATTTAATATCCAATACAATAGAAGATATAAACCATTTCCCTATTGCAGTACAGATTAGATGCGTACACTTACATAACAATTAGGGTATTATCTCATAACAACAAGATAATTAACCGTGGACATGCAAATGCTTTAAACATACAGTATATCTTATCAAAAAGCAAAATACAACTAGGCCTAGTCATAGGTTGATAAGGAGGTGTCATATATTGTTTAATCAATATCTATGGTATTGACATTTATCTCCAAGGACAAACCTTTAGCATATTTGTCACATAAGGAATTACCATGTACAATGGTTGCAATAAGTTCTTGGGTTTTGGCAATAATACTAATGTAAATGTCACGAAAGTATTCAGTGACACTGTTGATAGTGGCAGCAGGAGTGACCCTTCCGCTTATCCTTATATTACTCTCCTTTGAATAACAATGTTCAATCTATTTGTCCCAATGTAGCTTGTTGCATAATATTTCAAGACACTTATATTTAAAGATTTTTCTGAATGTTCTAAGCATTGTTACCTTACCTACTGTTAAGGTTCTACTACCCCTCAACACCAGTACTACTGATAAATAGTAACATTTAAAAATCAAACCTATATAGCTGCACAAACTGTACAATCCCAATGCAAATTTTTGACACTTGTACAATGTAGAGGCATAATGATATCACTGAGAGGAATCTATAAGAACATAATATTCCAATGGATCCCCATCTCACTGTGGCATCTTCAACAATGAGATGGCAGATAAAATAGTAAACACATTTGACATCTGAAAACAGTACTGAACCCAGTCTTCAATGTTGCATTATAAAAACTCAGTGAACGTTCATTTTAGATTTTCGTGGAAAGAACTAAGGAGTACTGGGAACAAAGGAAAGTTTTAGTATAGAATTCAACTGGAACCAACGAATAGAGAAATGTATCGGAGCATCTCAAAAGTCATGGCCATTTTCACTGCAAGAGCTCGAACCATAGCAACCTTCATTGCTTTCAGCTTGTCAGACTCACCGAAATGTTCCCTGTGCAATGAGGACAATGAGTCTTTAGAACACATTCTGATCAGTAGTATGTACCCAATATTGGCCAGGTATATCTTAAGGACAGAAGTCTACAACATCAAACAGGTTTTAAAAAACAAGAAATACAGGGCTCTCACCGAGGCGGCATACAACAAACATGGAGCTATCAGCTGTAATGAGACTGGACACCAGCATAAAGAAGAACAAATCAAACCAAAACTCTAAAAAACAAAGTAGATAACATAAATATAACTACAGATGAACTATACCAATCATAAAACTTCCCCTAGAATAGTAAAATACAAACTAGCCAAACATATAGGTTATAGAAGTTTTCTCGAAACTAATAGTACTGTCAGTCTTGTATAAAGCTATTACAAAGACAAGGGCTGACAAAGGCATGAAGATGTAGAATAAAGTTCAACGATGTTGAGAAACATATCCAATGTTGCCAACCAATTATGTTAAAAATTTACAGGTGTATTAAGTCCCCTCAATAAAAGAATAAACTCAAATTGTTTAAAACAAGTTATATTACTATTTAAATTTAAAATGAACAACACTTATAACCCTCTCCCACTTGGATTATTTACTCACAGTGACTCTCCTGAACCATATTACAATAATAATCCTGTTTCAATGTACATACTAGTTTAATTATATAAAATATATTTTATATGTACTCTATATGTGTAACAACTTAATGTGTTATATTATGGTTTTAAAGCTAATTTTCTGGGCTTTGAAAATGTGTATTTTTTTAAGATAGTAAAATTTGTTATGGTAAATAAAACAATTTTTGTACACATTAATTTACTCACAATGACTCCCGAACCATGTTACAATAATCTTGTTTAAAATGTTCATACTTTGCTGATTTATTATCATATGAATCTATAGGCCACTGTGAATGAAAATTCCTCAAAACCACCATAAAACAGTAACAACACAAAGACTATATAGTTATGTTTATTCTGCCTTATAGTTATGTTTATTCTGCTGGAAGTATTTCACAGCACTGCTATCATCTTCAGAGGTACAATACAATCTTTGAGTGTGTATTTGTACCTCTGAAGATGATAGCAGTGCTATTGAAATGTACATAAGGTAGAATAAACATAATTATACAGTCTTTGGGTTGTTAGTGATTTATTGTAGTTTTGAGTAATTTTCTTTCATTGATTTAATTATATACAATATATTTTATATTTAAATGTGTAACAATCTAACATACTTCATATTGTTTTAAAGCTTACATCTTGCGCTTTAAAACTGTGTTTTTTCTAGTTTTTTAACAGGAAAAATTTGTTATGGTAATATACTAACAATAAAAATCAACATAACAAATTTTATTTTTTTGTTTATCTATAGATTCAAAGAAAATATATATTTAATTGCCTAAACATTTATTGAAATACTGTAATTTTATTATATTATAAAATTAAAATAAAGCTAAACAAATATCTATTTAACATTATTACAAAATTTAAAAAATTGATTTACATGTAGGCTTGTGAGTTGATATTTTCACACTGGGAGCGCCGAAACTTTGAGCCGCATAGCAGTTGTTCTGATCTTCTGTTATCTGGATGTAGGCTAATTCAAAAAATAGCTTTACCATAAAAATAAATACTATTATAAGGGTTACAACTAAAATATTCAATATATGGAGAAGAAACTGGTAATGTATGATTACACCACAGTTTTCCATGAAAATATTTGGATCCTTGTATTTGAAAACACAAGTCCATGGTTCCCACCTCTGTCATTGTCTAATTATTAGTCAGTGTCATTTGTTATATAACAATTTTCACCTTCACTACCACAAAGCATACACCTGAACTCTTGTTATCAGTCAAATCACTATAATTTTCTGACAATTCAAGATGAATTTTCTCACAAGCAGAACTGATTTTGGTCAACCATAATAGACTAGATACTAATGAAATAAATATGGCTTTTGTGAATAGTGAAGCTATAAAACCAAATGATTGTCCACTTGTTTATGGTAGCTAAGGGAAGGGAAGGGAAGGGTCATTAGACTCAAGCAAGCACAGGGGATCAAACCCCACCCTCTGCCAGCTGTGTGACTCATCTACTACAAATTTTTTACATTTCAAACACCTTTTTTTATAAGAAATGAAATTATGAAAAACAATGTTTATTGAATTTTACAATCAATTCTAAGCAAAAAGATAACAAAAATGATATAAATAAAATAAAATGAGAAAAACCGTAAATGAACTCAATTTAATTTTCACTAAAATAAATGTTTCTTTAAAAACCCGAATAGTAATACATTTTATAAATGTTTAATTTTGTTAAGCAATATTTTATTCAACATATTAAACTATTTTGTTAATACAGTATACAGTGTTATTGAAAAATAAATCGGAGATTTCAATGTTTTATTATAAAAACACAACTTGTACATCACTGGATAGAAAACATTTTAAACTGTTATTATCATTTAAGCTTTTAATGCATTCAACTTTCTATTTTTTCTTCTTTTACGTTTTACCCAGAAGTAAACCATAATACTGTAGTACTACTAACCATCACCTAGTATTATATGAGGTTGGTAATGGTTATTAGGCTATGAGTAAAGATGAACAATAATAATATCCCCATACAACAGACACAATTGTCAAACTATGGCAAATAAGTGATTAACAAGAGTATGACCAAATAATACACTTCCTACATAAGGTAATCATTGTCCAATCAGTGTTCAGTATTAGAGGAAACTTTGTAGCAAGTTGTTATTATTAAATTATAGAGTCTTTCTTCAAAGTGTTGCTTTATCAGTTATTTGACTGTGGTATTTTTTTTATACAGTGTATTGTGTAATAATTTAAAATTTTTAAGTAACATATTTGTAATGATTCACCTTAAAAAAATCAAATACTGTATACACACACAAGCAAGGACTATGGTAGCTTCAGCCATCCAATATTGTATGAAAGAAAAGGAACTCTGATTGATGTAGAAAAAGTTTTACAAAGAGTGTCTGAAGCTTGTGCTATCCCACTGAAGATGACACAATGAATAGATGCAGAAATTCACCAGTCACTCAAGATGAACAATGACAACTGCCAGCATGGTGATAGAAATCTGGAATTCATGGAAGATGAAGCTGGTGTAAGCCCAAACCACTCGGCAGACAAATGGAGAGCTCAGGACTTGGGAATTTGTGCAAGACCTCACCAGGTGATGCCGATGAAAGAAGTCATTGGGACAGTAAAAGTGATGAAGATTTTTTAAATTTAAATATTGTAGTGATATTTTGAAGAACATCGTTATTGAAATAAAAAGAACATATTTTGAGTTCTAGGCTAACAGTATTGTTTATATTTGAATGTGTTAACCTAATTTAATGTATGTTCCTATGTTTGTAGTTCTGTATAATTTTATATGTATATTATTATCTTATGTGCACTCTTATTAATTTTATATTCATATATATTGTCTTTAAAATAATATCCCTATATTTTAAGTATTATTTTATTTTAAATGTGCTAATGACTGAATGTGTGAATTACAAGTGGTAAAAATGATCTTGTGATTATAACATATTATAACACAGTAGACAAAGTATAACAGTTTCTATAGCTGGTATTAAAATACAGTATAGTATAGAAAATAACATAAAGATATTTGGAAGCATTTGTAAAAGAAAGACAAGACACCGAATGAGGCATTTCCAAATGCTGTGACAGGAGAGGGTTAACATCACCTATTCTTGTCTGTTTTTACTTGGTTTTTGTCATATATATATATATATATATATATATATATATATATATATATATATATATATATTCAGCTGTGATTTTCATTGGTATCAATTAACAGTAAACAAAAGTAATAATGCACCCTTGGTGGCAGCAAAACTCCCCCTCCTGCCCAGAATGTTGCTAAATTGTCATTTGGTGGAAAAGTTGAATAAGGTAAAAACAAAAATATGTATACATCTATATAAACAGTCAATACTAGTTTCTTTCAATCTAATTTTTGGCAAAATGTTTTGCTGCTATGGGTAGTATCATCAGGTCAATTATTAACATTTACTTATAATTTACTAGTACATTGCACATCACACATATACACAAAAGTTAGATTTATTTAAACACATATACTGTGCATGTCAAGTTACTATAATAAAATAACAAGGACATCTGTGGTTCCATGTTGACCGGTTGGTTAATATCAGTGAACTGCTGTTTCTCTTATCTGTATATACTTAGCCCAGTGAAATGATTTGTTAATCAGATATCAACTTTGTCTTCTGGTGTTTAAAAATAAAATTGTATTAGAAGTATTGTATCTAGAGGTAATATTCAATTTATCATGTGTTTAAAAATGTATGACTTTTGTGTATATATGTGTTATGTGCAAAGTACGAGTATAATATAAATATGTGTTAATAGCTGGCTTGAAGGTCATACTGCACATGGCAGTGAAATATGTTGCCAAAAATTAGATTGAGAGGAATTACTGTTTATATAGGTATTTAATATTGATAAGTAATTCGAAGGCAGAACTATTTTTATCAAAAACAAAAGCTTGTTATTAAAGTTATTTAATAAATATCTAGTAACCAAAAAATATAAACTAGACCTATTTACAAACTTTAATATTTATTTGATTGATCTCCTAACAATTTGAATACAGTTACATAGATCCAATATATAAATTCTAAAGTGTCTAAAAGTTTACATCAATATGGTAAAAATATGTAAAACTATATTCCTTTAAGTGATTTTGATAATAAAGCCGTGAATGATGGAGATGTAACATTCATATCATGGTAAACTCATTTGTATAGACCAATATCTATGAACTTCAGAAAACAGTCTGCTTAAAATAACAGTCCAATAAAAAAGATTATATGGACAAAGAAGGATTTAAACAATTAAGGATTTATCTACAATTTCTAGATTCACAAATTTTGATACACAAAAAAAGATATCTTACTTATAACCAATTTTGTAAATTTCTGTTGTGTTACCAATAAAGTTTAACAATAAAAAAAAATTTAACTGATATTAATTGATTAATATTAATTAATTTAAAAATAAACTTTCAGAGGGTTTATAGTGCTGATTTATATACCACTAAAATTTCAAAGGTGGGGAAAAATAAACAGTTGTTACAGTATACAATAAATTAACCAGTCTATTATTGCTGTCCAGATAATGTCCAACTTCTCTGTGCAGATCTTGATTTTTCTAGGGTTTTTTTGAGTCTTGGAGGGCATTTCTGGCAAAGATTCTTGAAGTAAACTACTGGATAGCCAAACTACTGTGAGAGACTTATAAAGCAGTCAGGAGCCTTCTCACCAGACTCCTAACAGTGGGTATGTTGAGCTGACAGAAAAATAAATGCCCCTCTTTGGTTCTGATTTACTTCAGGATGAAAACAATCTTTCATCATCTCATCTTCCTATCCTTTGTTCCCATCTGTCATGGAGATTAAAATATAAAAAGTCCATTGTGGGTAAGGTGAAACCAGGCACGTGGACCTTCACACTCCTTTTACAAATAAACTGATTTTAATTCCCACAATTGATTACTGCTTAGCAATTAGAGTTACTAAGTATGTTTACATCAACAATAAATGCATAAATTGTTGTAGGAGTGAAAATTGATCCTGCACATCAAACTGGTGTTAACTTTACAACAATATAGAGTGATTTACTTCATGAAGTTAATAGTTATATTCAATTTTCAACCCTTCGTAACTTGGGTTGGCAAACTGCATTAGGTCCCGCTCAGTAAAGTGTAAGAGCTTGTGATGTTAAGACTATTGATTTTCAGTGCTTTGCCACTACTTGTCTATTGTATTCCTTATGCCACCCATGCCACTATGTTCCAGAGAGAAATAATTACTTTTGACGACATCCAGTAAATTTTACAAGAACTTTCAGACAACGACGATAGTGTAATTGATGAATTTGGTGCAAATGATAGTGAGGCAGAAAATGTATATAGAAGTGCCCATGATACAGACTCTAAAGTTGAGGGAATTGAACAAGACAAGGTTGTTGATGAGGTTTCTATTACCACAAGTAAGTCAAAGGACAAAATAAATAAGAGAATTCCAGAAATTTAAGGAAACTCCTACAAAGAGTAAGTTTTTCAAGAACTCCTGAGAAAAATATTCTCCCTTTTCTTAAATTTAATATTCTCAAGATGCCCATAGTACAATTTCAGCATTTTCTAAGATTTATAAATACTGATATAAGATCATACTGATATGATCAATGAAATAGATATAAGAATTTGCACAGAGATAAGAAGGTAATTTTTACTAGGAAATAAGGAACAAAGTGCTAAAAATATATATAATTACAAAAAGAGAAGATATCATACCACTATAGGAATATTGTTTTTGCTGGGATACAAATAAATCTCAATGAAGCATGATGAAAACTGGGATTGACATTTTAAAAGTGTGGTGGGGATAATTAGTTTCAAGTTTTTACTCAGCTCAATAAGATTTGATAACAAAATACAGGACATGACAGAAGACAAACTGATAAATTAGCATCAATTAGACAATTTTCTGATTCTATCATAGACATTTGTAGAACTCCATGTTCCCCAGTGGAACATCTTACCATACATGAAAAGATAGAGTCATTCCATGGACAGTATACTTTTCAGTCCATTCACAATAAACCTACCAAATATTGCATAGAAATATTTCCAAGTGTTGATCCATACATGTTTTATTCTCTCAAGCTTAAAATTTAGGGCCTATTGTAGATTTCAACCGTCCTTGGGAATTGTCCTTCTAACGTAAGAAACAATTCATCCGAAATTTGGAAAAGATCATACAAAAACCTGACAATAGACAACTGGTACACGAGTTATCCTTTAGAAAAATCACTTTTGATGTACAGTGTAACTAATGTCAGTAATATTAAACTAACCAAAGATATATTCCTGAAATATATTTACCTTCGACAAAAAGAGAAATAGGATTGTCCACCTATGGTTTTCAAAATGATGTAACTATAATCTCTTATTTTTCATGTAAAAATAAATGTGTAATTTTACTCATCATTACCACACATGATGATGGAAAAGTTGACACAGATTCTAAAAACTAGGAATTATTTTATACTATATAGAAATAAAGGCAGAGTTTGCACAGTGAATCAATTTTGTTACAATTACACAGTGACCAGGAAAATGTTCAGATGACCGATGACTAATTTTATACATTGCTCAAAATTAGTGAAAGTATTAATACAAGGATCAGTGTCTGATGAGGCAACCAAATTTAGACAAGTTTTTTTAAAGAATTTAGTAGCCTTATCTTCAGAAAGGAAATTGATTCCAACTCTTCATATCTATGCAAGAGCAATTAGGCCAATAAAGAGAATATTAAATATTAAAAAAAAAAATTGTGCAAGAAGAAAATGATCAGCTTCCAAGAAAGAAGAAAGGACATTACAGTTTGTGTCACCACGCCAAAAACAGCACATCATTTTGAAATCAGTCAAACATACCTGTGAGTCTTGCTATGACAATATTCTGACCGAACCTGAATAAATTACCTAAAAAGATCAGACCAATACACATAAATAAAGCATTTAAAAAAGTTTTTGTATCAAATTTAAATGAATAAATACTCTTTTTTTTCTTTTTTTTTTTTTTTTAGTACGGTAATTAAAATTTTATTTGAAGATTGCATTATTTCATTTTTTATGGAAAATGTTTAGAAATAGTTTTTTGTGTTTTAAAATTGTACTTTCAAATTCAAATGAAAAGAGAGTTATTGTAATATTTTTTAATCAAGCATTACATTTCCTTCAGCAAGTGTTTTTTTTTCTTTCTTTTTTTCCAATTGTGATTTCGTTATGAAACAAAGTTATTTTTATGTTTTATCAAAGCTAATTACTACATTTTTATTTCAAAGTTATACCTTTGATTAACAAGGTCATATTATATTGATAGTATAGTAGAAAACAATAAAAAATACAATACTTTATGTAGCCTACCACCCATATCACATTGTTCTTTTCAAATCCCTGCACTCTTAATGGTTAATCCAATGTCAATCATGTGGAAAGAGAAAAATATAATAATTGGCAAGTAATTTGGATAATACTAAAATGAACACAATGATCAAGGTTCAGTTTAATATTTTCCAATTAACACACAACCTTTATTTCCTTTTACATACCATTTAGCACATTGATTAGAATCAAAAATCTTCACAAATTAAACAAATTCTTTCAAGTAGTTTTGAGGTAGTTAACCCTGGAACCGGCAATGTTAATTTTCTTGACAATTCTTCGTTTGTTTAAAAATTAATAAAATATATTATTTTTACACAAAACCTAACTTATAAGATATCATTTTTCTCAGAAAGATGCATAGTAGAATTCATCTATGTAATAAATTTTTTTTTTGAAATGGTTTATGAGTAAGTATGTTACATGTCAAAAAATGATGTTATCATTTTTCAGAAATACCTGTATCACCCAAAATCAATAGCTTACTACCTTTTTCTAAGATATACACAATTTTTGTGTATTATTTGTGAATATATTTAGGGGAAAAAAAATTGTTACATTTTAAAAAATTTTTAAAATATTTTATAAAAAAATGTAAAAAGATATTTTTCTTTCAATAATTTACCAAATATAGTAATATATATTTTATACAAGAGTACTATATATCATTATGTTCAGAAAGGTGCATAGAATGTAGGTGTGTAGTGAAAAAAATGTTAGATGTATCACATTTGGAGTTTTTTGGTCAAATACCAAAAAATCGAACAGTAACGAAGCAGAAATTTCACAAAAATGGTAATCAATAACATACTTATAGATTTTTCGGAATTTTTTCAACCATTACTTGAGATTTGTAATATATTTGTGAATATATTTAGGGGGGCGAAATAATATTTTGTTACATTTTCAAAATAAAAATGACGATTTTGCCTAAAATCGTGATTCTTTGAAGCTTGAGGTTAGGTGACACCTCGACAATTTATGCGTAATTAGTAACTTTCTAAAGCTAGACCTAAGACAAAATCATTAGATTTCACTAAAACAACATACTTTACAAAGAATAACACACATATTATTATACACTTATAATAATCAAATAAAAACTAAATATAAGAAAATTTGCATATAGGCTACACTTACGATATTCTTTTAGGTTATCCAAATATAAACTGTTCACAAACTAGAAAATCACACAAAAACATAAACTTCAGATATAAAAACACATATATTGTAACTTGTATACAAAATTTATATACAATTTGTATACACAAACCTTCAAAAAACAAAAATCTAATCCCAAAACCAATATGCGCTACGTTATTTGTTACAGTTTTTACGTCACACAATTGCTACGTTTTGACATCAAAACAAAACCTTCTAGGTAAGTATTTGCCTATATCAATTGGTTCCAACTTATTGAATGAAATTTCCTCTACAACATACTGTATAGAACAAGTCGTTTTTCTGACATAGAAAAATGAATTTCGACATTTCGTAAAGTGCACCAAATGCCAAATGAATTTCGTGTCGTCAGGTTTGTTTTATGGTCAAGTAGATATATCTCTGGATCTGTGAGACGCAGAAAAATTTGTAATTTACGGTTTGAAAGAGAAAGATGTGACCTATAGAACAGTGTTTTGGTCAACCCGTTTGACAGAAATATAGAGTTGTAATCAAATCGGGAAAAATGGCGTCATGTTTGAGAAAAGGCGCAGAGTTTAAATTTACGATTTTACGCATCAAAAATATGCGAACTTCACCAATTTTTGGAATATTATTTATAACGTTTTGTGGTATTTTTTTTTTTTTTGCATGATTATGCATCTACGGAACATTACTTTTCCAACGGTTTTTTATTTATTGCGATAAGACAATTCTAAGTGGGCATAATGTTGAATTGGAAAATACGTGTTTTATAGTTGGTGAAATCACTTGGGAACACGTGGCCGACCTACTTGTAGGTCGCGTGCCATCTCAAGGGAACCTTTTACATTGGTTCATTTTCACTTACTAACTGATTGTTTCCTTAGAAATTTGATCAAATCTTTATTAGATTTTGAGAAAATTAAAATATAGTGTCATCGAGTCTTATAGAAGTTACTTCATATTTTGTGTTGTCCATAAAAAAAAACTCACAATGTTTCTTAAATACATCCCCTAATCTAGTATTATAACCAAAATACCCGATATACTAAAATTTACCAAAAACGGTTGAAGCAATGTAGTTACAGCTTAGTGCACAGACAGGCAATGGATAGACATAATCATTAAAACACTTTTTTGCAGTTAGGAGTCTCAAAACAGATATACCGGTATTTGCAAAAATCTTTAGATAAATTTGTTCACATCACGTTAAATTGTACTGTGAATACATGAGAAAATAAAAAGAGCAGTTTTCATAGAAAACATTAATGCAGATTTTTAAGCTTTTTAAAAAATACAATACAGATATTATAAAAATAGGGCATACATTAGACATCAACTCTAAAACATATACATATACTTATTCCATATAAATAATAAATGAGTACCTTTTGTAAAAATATCAAAATATGTTGGCCTGCTAACCATAACTCCTTCCGGTTGTAATCCAGGCCCTGAAGCTGTCACTTTTGAAGGATCTCCAGCATGACCTTCAACACTGACAGTGTATGGTGATTTTGGTATTTCCCGACCAGCAAATTTTACATTCACTTTGTGCATCCCTTCTAGCTTTGGTGTATAGGATACACTGTATGTTAGATTACGATCTTTGTTAAATCTGACATCAACCTAAACAAATCATTAAATATCATATTTCGATCATTGTATTAAAAAAACTGTATTAAAACAAAATTTTTAATTGCAGTAACATTCACAATATAAATGGTTTTTAACTGAACTCCTGATCATCAGGAAACATCTGTACCTACTGGTAAATTAGTAAGCCTAACTAAAAAAAAAAACATAAACTAATGTAATTTTTAAAAAATCTTTAATTATGTTATTGTTATATATGGCTAGCCCGGATCACAATCCATCAACTTTCTGACATCAGAATAAAGATGGATAACATATCTTAGAGCTCTCAAGTCTACATCCAATCTGCGGCAGAGCAGAATCTATTTTGGTGTAGAGTTCATTGCAAAGCATGCATTCTTGATTTATATCCTCCCTTATTCCATCAGGAACTGATAACAATTTTAAAATGAGCAAAATTGAAATTCATGAAAAATAAAATGAAATAAGAAGTAAGTTAGTTCTAAATAATAATCAATCAATTCAAATTTTCATTCACTATGGATGACTGGAGCAGATACCTGGTAACAAATGTTTGCATGGGCAATAAATGTCATCCTCCCAACCTTGCAAATGATGATAAAAATATACAATAACTATAATAGTTATACAATCTATTATCATAGTTTAAATAAATTATTAATCCTGTGACGCAACAGGCCTGCTAGAAAACTTTTCATTTAAGTAATGTGTGGTCAGCACTTCTAGTTCCCATTAACATAATTCTAGCTTTCACAACCTAAATTCACTACCAATCGAGCTTCCTACTTTTTCATGATGTTGGGTCAGCAATTTAACTTTTTGAGCTCTAATTGGATTGTGTCTTTCACACACATAGTGAGAGTGCTAGGTACTAAAACTACAATGAGATAGTTGGATAGAAAAAACTCGAACACAAGATCAGACAAAAATTACGTTCACAAGTTTTGATTAGGTAAACGTAATTTTTGTTACTGTTAATTAATGCAAATATTAGAACAATAAAAATAAGAGTTTGTTTTTATACATTTGAAGCTATCATTTTTTTTATTATAAATTATTATTAATATGGTATAATTGAACATTTGCCATTATTTGTATGTATAAAAACTAATAAACAAAGCTTTGAGAATGATAAGCCTAAGACATGAAAAAAGTAAAAAACAACAACATAGCATAGGGCCATGTTGGAAACTAAAACTAAAATTAATAACCTAATAATTGAACCCAGGCCTCAAGCTATGCCTGTGCAGTCAAAACTAAGACTAAATACAAAATTTCATACAATATACTAAATTCAAAGTGTTGTTCATGTTCTAGGTTTATCACTTCTTGTTAACGGGAGTTGATTATACTCTTGAAACGTTGTGTATTAGTTTTTATATACACCAATGATGGTAAATTACCGATTGAACAACATAATAATATAAATATTACACAATTATCAAATAACTTATTTTTTTTCTTTATTAATAGGTTTCGATTGTAATTATTTAAATAAACAACGTGGAAGAAATCTTCTTTGTTAACAAATCGCCCCACAGTTTGTGCGCCAATTGTAATAATTTAATAAAAAAGGGAGATGACTTTAAGTTACAATCGCCACATGTCCTGCGACAATTGCAATAATTTAGAGAACGTGGGGTTAAAATTTACTTTAAATAACAAATTGCCCAACTTTGTGTGATAATTCTGATAATTTACTAAAAGGGGAGATTAAAATAAATTAAAAGTACGGTATTAAAATGTTGGGCGCCATGGCAAGTGCATAATTACCAAATTAAATTTTTGAATATTGATCTTAAGGGTCGTAAATTCTTTGGAAACAGTGTACTGAATGGAATGTAGAAGTCTTTTATACTTTTAAACAAACATCTTATTTAATTAAACATAAACAAGTTATCAATTACATACATGTTCATTTTACAAACTTTCATCAAAAAAATGTCCCTCGAAAACAGATTAGCACAGTAATGCCATCTTTCTGAAAATTTAGAGTAGAAGTTTTCTGTTTTATTAATCTCTATTATTAAAAATAAAAAGAAGAGTTTGAAACTAGGTTGAAATTGAATATTTCAAACTCCTATTGAAACTAGATTTAAATTGCATCTATGCCAACATGTATCTTTGATCAAACTTTTGATCCTTCCATTATAAGAAATCATCTATTTTTTAAAAATAGTGTTAAAAATTATAACACTTACTCAGAACATAAAATTATTACTAGACATGAAATCAACACTAAGACTATTCCCTATAACATGTTCAGAAAAGAGACAAGTAATTTTCAATCATAATTCTTACATCTAATACATACAGAAATCATGCCTTTTCCTTATGTGCATTTCTACATAGAAACAGTTTTCCTCACAAGGAACGAATTGTTCAACCACATACAATGTCATGCTCCTGTTCATTGTACACACTAAAACGGCGGCCTATCTTGAACCAAAAATCTCTTTCACGCACTTACGGATTTCTCATCTGTTCTAATTTACTTTAAAAATGTTTAAAACCATTAATTTACCATCACGTTGTATAGTTTATAAAAAGAAAACGTGGTATTCACATAAATCGTTTGTAATTACTTGTATGATAGAAAAATAACCCTAGTTCTCTTTCCACAAAACATTTTGCACTGTTTTACCAGTATAACAGTTTATTTTGTTGGTAACATAGACAATTAGTAGTCCATTTGCACATTGGACATTGATACAAACTAGTTTATACCGAAATATCACACCACGCTTTTAATTTCCAGTCCAAACTTATCTCTCACCATGTAACGATATCATAATCTCACCTAGGGAAACAATAGGAATCATGACATCTAATAATAAAAAAATTAAAAATAACTTATAAAAATAAATAAATATGAAAAATGGAACAATGTTAAATAAATGAAGGGAGTATACATTGTCGCATGCAATTAAAAAAAATGTATGTGATAAATTACAATAGAACTAGGATTTCTACAACCTTGAAGGAAACACATGGCCACAGTAACGGAATCTTAACTCCTTAAGTGTTTATGTCGGTTTAAGCCGGCGCTACAAATATCGATAAAAAGTGCCGCTGTCGGCTAAAGCCGACGCTCTTAACTTGCCCTATTCTATTTCGTTCTCTGTCGTAATATTAAGTTGTAGTTGCTAGTATAGCCGCTAGATAGTGTTGGCATGCTCTCTAGAGCATAACTTATAAAACTACCGCTTTATTTTTGTTCTCTTTGGATCCGCCGTGAACATTATATTTACAAGGAGTCGCGATATGTCCGCAAGGAGTCGCGATACCAGTGCAGCGAATGTGATGTTGGGCTGTGTGCTGCCCCATGTTTTAAAATATATCACACCCAAAAAAATTACTAAACATTAGTAAGAAACTGTAAACAATCTTTATTGTGTGTACTTTTATTTTTAACAATGGTTTTATTACATTTTACTTTTTTTTAATTGTTAGGTAAATGTGTTTTTAATGTATTTGCAGAAAATTTTTAAATTATATTAAACATGACATTTATACTTTTGATGTTGCTTATATTTTCTTTTAATGCCTATTTTTTAACTTCCAAGTTAACAAACATTAAAATAATCAAATAAAAAAAATAGGCATTTTTGGGTTGATTTAGGCAAAAAAAATAAAACACTTAAGGGGTTAAAGGAGCGCAGAGTTTTTTTTTTACAAAAAAAGAGAAATCGAAGGGAAAGCCAGCGTACTAACGGTACACAAGTAGAAAGTCTAACATGCTTAAAAAACAACGGAAAGATTTGAAAACAACCACTAGGAAGCTAAATAGGACACATGTAGAGAAAGTTCGGAAAAAATCAACGAATCAGCGAACAGGGCGCGAAACTCGTGTTCGAGAGAAGGAGTCTTAAAATAAAATCTTAGAAGGGAGTCTTACAAGGGCAGCCGAGACGGAAGGTTATGGACACAGATAGTCTGCTCTGTGTTCCATAGAGTTTTTTTTCAACAGTAAACAAAGAGACAAGAAGTCTCTTTGCTAATTAAAAAGTTAATAAGTCTATCTAAAGTAGAGTAAAAGGGGAAAGGAAGAATTAAGTAACAAAAGGAATTGCAGGTTAGGAGTCTTGTGGAGTTTTCTTTAAAGGATCAGATTGAGAAAAGGAGTCCGATTGACTAGAGCCAGGGATTATCGTCGTCACAGGAAGGAGCTAGAATTTGGAACAACCCAGAGAACGAGAGAAGCGTCATAATCAAGGAATAAAGTGTTGTGGGCAGTGTGGTGGTTTTTTTAATTAAAAGAGTCAATTAAAGTTTTATGTGTAGTGAAAGTGCAACTCGACCGATCAAAGGACCAGCATTTGATAAGTACCAAAATTATTGTTAACTATTAAATTCATATTAAATTTATTTCACTTTCAATTGAGCCATTAAAAGACCTACTGACCCGAGATAAGAGATTTGTGTTTGTTAAATAAAATTAAAACTGAGCTAGCCGATATAAAAAGATAATAATTTAAAGTAAAGTAAAGTAAAAATTTAATTTTGTAAAGAAATATAATAAAATCCTAAAAGGAAAATTAACAATTTGAATATTCAAGTAATCATTAATGTTAAAAATAAATTAGAATTATTGTATTTTAATTGTCTGTTGTAATATAAATTAGAATAAGGAATGAGTGAGGAATAAATGATTTTAGTTAAGTAAGAATTGAATAATTACATGTACATGTTTCATTGTTTTGCTGTTTTGTTCCATGCTAAATTAAACAAAAGATTTATCCAGGTAAACGTTGTTGTTTAATGAGTATACTAAAATATAATTATTTAGAAAGTCTATTCAGAAAGCTTATATGTTATTAATTGTCACACAACGTGTGGTTTTTAATAAAGAAGTAAAGTAAAATAAATAATTTAATATAACTAAATGTTATATTTGGCACTCCAACGTGTGGCTAATTAAATTGATTGAAATATAACAAAACTTATGTTATATTTGTCGCTCCAACGTGAAGGCAAATTAGTAGAGTACAGTAAATAAAAAAATAATTTTTAAAAAAAAACTTGTTATAACCATTGTAGGCGACGCACACACCAATGTTGATGGAGCTAACTAGAATGATGAAATGTCCTCTTACGCATCAATCTCTGTAGCTCAACTCACGTGATTTACACTTCACTCTATTATAATTGTCCATACCATTCTACCTTTATCTAAACATAACATACATTTCTCTGATTGTTTTTGTTTAATTACATCTTTTAATATCTCGTCATTTTTTTTGTTATTAAAAATAAATGTTCGGACTATTTCTTCTAGCACACTAATCCCATACAGCCTACTCACATTTTTACTTATTGCTAATTACAACAATTCTTATTCTCTACTTATCTCTAACCACAATATACAATTTTCTAATTACTTTTCATCATTTATATCTCTTCGAATTTTGTTCTTTCTTAAATTATAAAAGATAATTTTTGCAGACTATTTGGCTGTTCGATTCTGCCTGCCGTTACTTCTGTTATACTTAACCCCCATTGTTCATTATGCTTAGTTCCTCCCTTATTCAAACATCTGTTCTCTATTTCACAAACCAATGACACTCAAAAATTCACAATGTTACACGATTGACTTACCGGTTCCAACTGTCCATTGGGGTTTTCAACTGTAACATCTACTTTCCCTTTACCAGCTGAGAATGTTTCTACAGTGAATATAGCTGGTGCACCAACAACAGGTCCTGTTGGTTCAATACCGGGACCATAAGCCCGAACCCTGAAAAAAAAAGTTATACATCAAATGATTAGTAAATACATCACTAAAACATTGAAATAGTTTTATCTTTTACATAATGAAATACATTGTATTTGTCATGACTGTTTTGAAAACAAAACATTTCTAACAAAGTGTAATAGAGGTGTATACACATAATACAACCAGATATGTTTAACCACTTATGGAACCAAATACTACTTGTTGTTTGTTTGTGATATGAAATGTGTAAGTATATTTAGTTCAATATTCTTAGAAAGATACAAAGTACAATACAGTATATGTACTGTATATCAGGGACAAATGGAAACATATTAACAATAGAAATTAAATACATTTGTACTTCCCACAACATTTTATGAAGCCATGCTGACCCAGGGTTTGCCCAGTTATGCTATTTTAGAAGGTTGTTTACGGACTAAGGAATGCTTAAACAATGTCAGAAGGCCTATATTTGGTGGTTAACTTTTGGTGAAGGGGATTTTTTTACAAAAATCAATGTTTTCATATACAAAATCTTGGTTAGCGATGAATCAATTTTACTTTAATCCTCTTCAAATTTTTCTGTTAAGTAAAAAACTTAACTTTGTACACAGCAAAGAAAAATTATTTTTATTTTTGTCTTTTCATGAAAAATATCTCAACTCACCCCCAATAGTTGGCCAAACACATATTTTCAGTGATAGGAGTACTGACCTACTGGCCTAACAATACTATGCATTGCAGAGACTGACCATTGTTTATTTACTTTAGGTGAAGTTAAAAGAGGCAGTGACTAAAGATTGTACAAAGGTACAATAAGCCAAGAACTACTTATTGTTAATTGTTTATTTGAACCTACTCTGAACATAAACAAAACATATTGGTTAACATCTCTTCAAAATTGTCAGTTCGTGAGTTATGGGTAAAAAATCAAAAAATATCCCATTGGGCTGTTATAGAAGCAATAACTTCTCAAAATCGACTCTACCAATTTTGTTCAAATTTTAATGAAATGTGAAGATTCATGACCCAAACCCAAAATTCCAAGTGAAAAACTATTATGGTTCAAGAATAAGTGGTACAAATAAACCTTGCCAGCCGTCATTATAAGGTAGATTTTAATCAAATATGATTTACACTAAGGAGTGTTTATGGCACAAACAAAATTTTATGGCCCTAATTAAATATATAAATAATTCTTTACAAATAGCATCCATGATTCATTTTCATTTCTTGACTGACAACTACTGAACTAAAATTGTTGGTGGCAAATAGTATTGGTTGATTTTTATTTGATTTTGGGGATGACTGAATGAGAAAATTTGTGCAAATTTTTGTACCATTTATTTTTTATCTTATAATGTTGTTATTGATCAAGAAGTCTTTATAATGTTACTACATAATGAAATAACTACACTACACTAGTTCACTAATTTTTTTGTCAAATACAAGTTTATCATTAACCTACAATTTTTCCCTGATTTTATCCCTCTATATTATCTACGTTTTAGGTTATTCAAGATAATCTAGGTCCAAATTCACTCGGATAGTTAGGACTTGAATAATAATATATTAGAATTGAGTAGCTCTCAACTAGGTGTTCGAACCTTCATACAAGCTTAATTCACTCTATTTTTAACTATACCTGACCAAAGTAAACCTTATACAAATTTTCTTTTCCTTCAGTAAAATTTATATTAAGTAACAATAGTATGAATTGGCTTGGCAGCACAGGTGACTTAATTAATCTTATTGCTTTTGTACCACATTGTATACATATTTTACACTCAGTGCTGGATAAATCAAACAACAATGACACTGATATTTTATTGGCAACTAGGGAGCCTGTTTGATCAAAACTAGTAGTAGGCCTATTATAAGTGTGTGATATAAGTTGCTAAAATATGTTTGCATGAATGAAGAAAATTTAGTTTCATGAAGGAAAACACCTACTTATAAAATGGTACTACTAATATTATAAGCAAGTTATAAGTCAGCTGATGTTTCTTTACTATGCAATTAACATAATTTAATTGTTTTACAATATTAATCAAATCTATATTGTTACTGTTACAAAATATCAAAGCTTGAACACAAAAGAGCATTAAAAACAATTAATTTGGGAGTAGGCCTACACGATAAAAAACCAAAACATTACAATGAAACATTTAACCAGTTAAGTTAATTAAACAACACTAATAAAATAATTGTCAGTATAAACAGGCTTATATTATTATTTGTCAGCAACTCCAGAATTAAGTGTCTGAATTATAAATCTTCTGTGTTTGAGATTAATTTATAATTATAAGATCGATACGTTTATAATATAACTAATAATTTGCAGGCCAATATTTATAAAATATTTTATAAGGTTATATTTTTATGAAACAGAACGTTGTTTTAACAGGTCCCAATATATCAGTTTTTGAAAATATAATTGCAATTTTAAACATGAATAAATAGTATAGCTTCAGCAGGTCATTCAAGACATTAAAATAAACTAAATGTTTATTTAAAATTATGTGGAGAAACTCATAGTTTTCTATCCATGTGTTTATATTTTGTATTCAAATTTAAATACCTCCACAATGGACTGAGATATAGATTCCAAATTTTTCAGTGATGTTTACACTTTCAGTTTGCAATTGCTTCAAAAATATATAAATTTCCAAATAAGCATTTAAAAATGGCAGCCATTCAAAACTTTTGTGATCTTGAAATCTTGAAAACATTTAATTTTTTTTTTTTAATGCAAAAGCCCCAACAGTTTGCTCTATTAAATGGTAATTATCTTTTAAAAAGTGTATCAGGAGGACTCTGGTGGTCAAAAAAAGGGTTAACATAGATTCATTTTTCATTATTATAATGAATTAAAGAACAATAATTTTACTTATCAATACCTTGTTTATTTATTATTTGACATTTATAACAAAAGTTTTTAATCAGTTTGTGTATCATTAAAAGAAAAACAAATTGTATTGTTGTTGTTTTTTAAAATTTACATATTTGAATTTAAAATTTTTTAATGGTCGCTATTTGGAATGGTTATTTAGAAAATTTAAATTTTTGCTAAACTTGACATCTAATAATATAAATATCAGTGAGTGCAGAATTTGAACTTCACATCTCAATATCTTCTTGAGATGAAATTTAAGAAGAAAACATAGACAGACAGAAACAAAAGTGTTTCCAGATATATATATATATATATATATATATATATATATATATATATATATATATATATATATATATATATAATTTTCTTTATATGATAATGTCCTGAATAACATCCTGAAGTTATTCATGTTGCATCTTGTAAATTCCCATAGAATAATTATTAGTGTTTACTAACCTAGATGAATGGTTTCTTTTTCTTATGATGTAATTAATCTTCTTATCAATAGAAAAAGTTATCACATATATGAACAAATTTCAAAACTAAACTAGATAATGACACTTAAGAAAAACAGCAGCAACCAAATGGCAACAAATTAAACAAAACCAGCATTAATAAACAAATATGTACCAAAATAGTACAGCTATTAATAGGCACTATTTTTTTTAATATTTTGCAGAAATATTTCACATATACATTTCCGCATAAGTTTTTTATACACAAATAATTTAGCAAGTTATCATGCATTTTATTTTCTCTGTTAAATTTAAGCATCTACTTGCTTCACTTGTACAGCAATTTAACCCTACAGGCCTCAACTCTGTTACATTCACATTACTCAAGTTTTACCTGGTTTTATTACATTTTGTCCCAAGATTACAAATAAATTGCTAACATACAAAATCTAATCTTGTGTAATTTTATATGTGGCATTTGCATGACAAAATGCTAACACTTTCTATTCATTTCAAACCTTGTAGACAATATTTCTTTCTTTTTTTAAAAAACTTTACAGCTTTTTGTTTCCGACCTATCTGAGTAGTTTACAAAAAACATGTCGGAAAATGTTAGTTGTACCGTGACTATATTGATTTTCATGTCCTTTTCACTAATCTTGTCCATGTGTGGTTTAAGTGTACACTGAGAAGCAAAATTTTACATTTTTCAAACCACACAAAAATTTAAAAAACCCTCAAAATACTCACAAAAAGTTGGTACAAAAAGTTAGAACAATTCTATATCTAATCATAAAATATACATGGAAGAGGACTCAGATATTTAAAAAATGAATATTATTTAAAATATGTACACTAGGTCATTTTTTAAAGCAAGAACTGTTCGCGCACTGTAACAATTACAGCAGAAGACCAGAGAAATTTTTAGGTCAGACACTATCTACAGGTCCCCCATAACATCACCAG
The DNA here is from genome assembly GCA_963513935.1 of Aphrophora alni. Taxonomy (NCBI): domain Eukaryota; kingdom Metazoa; phylum Arthropoda; class Insecta; order Hemiptera; family Aphrophoridae; genus Aphrophora; species Aphrophora alni. Next base: position 78,680,949 of record OY740765.1, read on the forward strand.
TGAGTTTCAACTCTTTGGTGTATTATTTGTTTGTTTACATTACATTGTAAAATATGATATTCACCAATCCCATGATTGTGACGCATTCTGTAAATAGATTTTTGAATGCAAAAAATATTTGTGCTGAAATTAATCCACAACTTGTAGAAGTGTGTGGGGAAGAAGTTATGAATGAGAGAAATATGCTAAAACGGTATTTGCTGTTTGATGAAAGTCATAAAGAAAGTGCCCAAATGAGTCACAAACCAGACTACCAACTGTGATCACTAAAAACTTGATACAAAAAATCATTAAACATATTCGTGGAAAAAAATAAATAATAAAAAAAATAAAATGCTTTACTATTGATGAATTTCATGACTATTTCGCTCAAGTTTTACAATCTTTAATTTATGACATTGTTTCTGTTAAGCTCCTGTACAAGAATATTTATGCCAGATGAGTTCCAAAAATACTTATGGAAGAATGCAAGAAAAAGTGTATGAGTGCTGTCATTTTTAGAGCTTTATGAACAAAATGGTGATGAACCATATCGTGATTGGGGATGAAACTTGGATCTCTCATTACAAACTTGAGACAAAGTGTCAATCCAAAGAAAAGCATTACTCCAACTCTCTAATAAAACTAAAAAAATTCAACCATACTCTGTCAACTCAAAAAACCTGGTTAAATTTTTCTGGGACAGGAAAGGCATCCTTTTGGTTGAATTCCTGCCTAGCAGAGTAACAATAAATGCCGATATGTACTATACAACATTGATAAAGCTCAAGCAGGATATCCAAAACTGCCGGTGTGGCCTACTCTTGAACAGCATCTGCCTACTTCATAAGAATACTTGGCAGACACTGCAGTACTGATATCATTGGTACTGGATTAGTTCAGATGGTAAAAACTTGATCACCCTATTCCCCCTATAATCCTGATATTAGGTCTCCAAACTTTGATGTTTTTTCCATGGCTAAAAGAATTTTTAGAAGAAAACCGAATGGCAAAAAGGTAACGGAACTGAAAAAATTACATGTGGTTTGGTTAAATGGACAGGCAATAAGACTTCTATGATGAAGAGATTAACAAATTTCTGCCATGTCTCAACAAGTGTTTAAATTTGCATAGAAACTACATGATGGATTATTATGTTTTTGGGGCATGGGACTTAATATCTGTATATGTCAACCTAAGCTTATTGTACACCCCTGGGTCCTACTAGCAATGCAAGCAAATATCAGTACCCTTAATGAGGTTCAAGAGCTTCCGTCCTATGCTAGCATCAAAATCATCACCCGGCAGCAGATGTCCAAATATGGTTCTTCTTTTAGGCCTCTTGCATTCCAAAGTGACTGTTTACTTAACAGTTCATCAGACTTTTTGCATACCCTAGAAATGAGATCACTGTTGGTGATCCTGAGTGTTAGTAAATGTATCCTGAAGTGGCCGTGTCTTTAAGTAACGCCTTAACTAGTTTTAACTGGGCTCTATTTAGCTTTAGTAACAAATTAGTTAGTTGATGAGATGTACGTCTAATAAGCTTTTTAGCAAGCTTTGTCCTGTGTAATCCTATCAGCATTTACAATGCCTGTCCTTGGACCATTTACTTATAGTATTGTAGGGCAAGAATTTAGATATGCCACAGGCTAGCTCTGAACCCAGAAAGGGTATTTTTACACCCTTCTTGGCCAGTTCATCCTCATATTCATTACCACGAATGCCTGTGTAGCCCTGTATCTAGCTTAGGTTACAGAGTTAATGGAAGCTAGTCCTGGTAGCACTCCCACACCAGCTTAGAGGAAATCTGCTCCAAGTCAAGAGCCCTAAGGGCAGCCTGAGTGTCAGATAGTATAGCTATGTGCCTGTTGGTATAATGCCTAGTTATACTTAAATTGGCACATGCCAGAATTACAGAGACCTTGGCCTGTAAATTTGTACTATACTTCCCAAGACTTGTGCTTAGATCATTTTTAGAGGACACACTATACTTGCCATATCCAGATTTTCATCAATGACAGAGCCATTTGTATACCAGACAAGACTCTCCTGATCTAGTGTTAAAATTTCTTTCTCTTTCCACTCTTCATGAGAGTGGAAACTCACCAAAAATGGTATTTTGAAGACATACTCTGTGCCCATGACGTCTGAAATTATATTAAACACAGTGGTGTCTAAAGTCACCATAGTAATGGTTCTATGATCAGCACTGAGCAGAGCCTCACACTTTTGTCCTGCAACAGCTAGTCTATAGGCTGATTTACAAGCTTCCACCTTAATGAAAATGTCCAAGGGCAGAAGCCCTAGGGCGACCTCTAAGGTTGTTAGTAGACTGCTTCTAAAAACCCCAGTGGTTATGAAGATTACATAGAATAATAAAGAAATATTATAGTTTGTATTGACTGCTGAAATCTTGTTCATTAATAAAGTTTTTTGTGATCTGAACAAAACAGATTTTATTTAAAAAATGACACTCATATATATATATATATATATATATATATATATATATATATATTAAACTACACAGTGTGTATATATTATGAGCATATGGTAAAATTAGTTATTCCTATAACTATTGGCCCTCTGAACAAATATTTGTTACTAATGTCCTCAATTTATTTTAAAATATATAGCTGCCATATATTATTCTTGAATTATACTCCAGTCTTGTTGTTTATTTCATTTATATATCCCCATTCCTAGCTTGTATATCCTTAGTCTACAATTCAATCTCATCTTAATTCCCTTTTTTTCCTTCTTTTTTTTTGTCCCTACATAATTTGATAACTATTATTTTATTGATATTATTGATAAAAGCAATTATTCACAAATCAAGTCGTTAGAATATAAAAATCCAGCAGCTATAACTACACAAACCATTAGTCATTTGTGATTTAAGCCTACATATGGTTCACTGAAGCCAATAAGTAGAGTTAAAGTTGTAAAAAAGTAAATGTAATTCATAAACCCTCAATTACTGAAACTTATTAAATTATCACTGGTAGTCCCAAAGTCAATTAATGAGTTCTATGATTTTTAGAAGCTCTGTAGTTCACTCTTCATTTTATCGATTAGGAGTGGGGTGTCATTATTTTTAGAATGATTAAATCTTTACAATAACTACTTTTTTCTACAAATTCTACTCTTAAATATAGTTATAGAACATAAAATTAGAACCTTTTAAATGCCAATTCTTAAGGACAATGTTCATTATATTATTTATAGTATTTCTGTTTATTAATTTAAAAGTAGACAGGACTAAAATTGTGTAATTTTGTTTTGTTTCATTTTATTGTAAAAATTTCTAAAGACATAAGAACTAAGAATGAGTAAACATTTATTTAGTTAAAAATTTTGAAAAATTTTTTCAGCTATAGCCAAAATATTTTTGTAATGAAACTATAATAGGTTTTGGAACAGACTTCATAATTTGATAAAAATAAGGTGTCTATAAATTTTGTTAATAAAATCCTTGCAACTAAACCATACAACAGAACTGGTGATTGAAGAGACGGTGTACTAGTTACTAGTCCTGCTAGCTTAGCCTCAATGGGTTTATTGTGCTGATTTGTATATTAGTAACAATTATATCAAATTTCAAAGCTGAGAAAAAGTAAATAATTGTTACTTTATACAAACCACTAAGCAGTATATTATTGTTATCCAGATAATGTGGAAACTCTTTTGTTCAAATCTCAACTGATGAAACCATTCCTGAGCTACTGAGATTATCTCAGAGCGTTCTGAGGTAGAATATGGGTTGAGTAGCCAGACTTCTGCAAAGAACATTATTAGTGCTATAAAGCTGTCTTCCATAGCTCCTGAAGGTGATACGTTGACATAACCAAATGTAAAATGAATGTTTCTACTTTGGTTTTACTTTGCTTTGAGATAAGACTACACTTTCCTTATTTCTCCTTTCCTTTCTTTTCATCTATCTTGAAAGTTAGAATACAGAAAACTCATTGTGGAGATGGGGACTGTATAACTAGACCTCTATTCCTCAGAATTTACATACTAGCACTGCTAAAAGCCAATGTTTGTGAATTTATATCCTGTAACATGAGAATTTAAATCCTCCAGGGGAATAAAATCTTATATAATAATTAATTAATGAAAAATAAATACCCAAGTTGTTTATATAATAAAATGTCCATCCATGGGGTTTAACCCATTAGACTACTATTACGAACAAATTTCTTCATTCCATTTTATTTAAAGCATCTTAATTAGTTGTCTACAGTATATAAAACATTTGTACAATGCTTTCATTATATTTTATAAATTAAGCCTTTGATATTGAATTTTGATACTTAACTATAAAACAATAAGTTCTTAGTGAAAAGAAGAATTCAGTATGAATGTAACAAAAAAAGACATATTATGCTAAGAATTAATCTTTGTAGCTGATAAAGATATACAAGACAAGACAAGCATAGCATTCAAGGCACCAACACATCAACACAAGTGCGACTTACCTAGGTGGTGGAATACTGCATGGAAAGAAAAAACAACAGAATGTAAGTAAACATGATTTGAACATACAGAATGTCAAAAATCTCCACTCCTTACTATTTCCACAATTTTTATGTGGCAATTTCAGACCAAATGTGTTTGCTATCAGAATAAAAGTATATATTGAGGTATTTTAAAATTTATATGCCATCTTGAATTTGACACACTGGATACAGCTTTATATGTACAGCTTATATGTACCGTACAGCTTATATGGCCACAATTTTGCAACCTTATTTGTTGGCCATAAGAGTCTAATGACTTTCAAGAACTCTGTATGTTTGTATGCCCAGTTTCAACATTTTAAGAAATGGCTCTACGTATTAAAGATGTGCAATACTAAGAAAAAACTGGTCGATGCAATCTTACTAATTTCTAATTGAAATTTAAACCGATGTAATATCCGGGAATTTGTTTGTAAAAATTCAAACTGTAATTTGTAGAAAACACAAATTTAAACTGATCAGTATTACTTAATGATATTTAAATATGAACAGAAGGAACACACTCATTAAACTAAAGTACTTGAAATCCGCCAATTGTAGTAATGATTTTCTGATTTTTTGAAATCATATCTTAGTCTTAGTGTACATTCTTAAGGTGTAACCAATATTCGTTAAATTGCAACTCAAAATTACACTTGAATGAGATATAAAACATCCAGATTTATTAATTTCTACTCAACCATTCATATAAAATTAATATTTGATAAAGATTATATTAAACAAACATTATTGAACCTATTATTAATAGTTGCTTTATCTAGGCCTATATTATTGATATAGTTTATTCTGGCATTTCCCATAATTGTGTATATAAAAACTAATAGATAATGTTTTGAGAGTTCATGTCAATTCTTGTTATCGTGTGACAAATAACAAAGTTATTACAGAAAATGAAGTTAATAATAAACTTCTATTTGTTTAGAAATGTGTGTTGAAAGAAGTTAGGACATCCTTAAAACTTTAGCTTATAGAAGAAAAAAACCACCCTGTTGGTACCTAAACCGTTTACCTAACAATACTAGTACCATAAAGAAAGGATAGTTTATTCCTTACTGGATGGAGCTAATAATAATTGTTTTGATAAAGATAGTCTAAACTGAGAATTTAATTGAATTATAGATGACTTAGTTATCAATGGATATCTTCAGTCCATAATACTGAAATATAATGAAAAGATTGCTAATAAAAAGAAAGTGATAAACCCTTATTGTTCATGGTGATCCCTTATGTATAGGAATTATTGGTTAAAGTTAATTGCATTTTAGAGAGTATAAAATATCAAAAACCAATACAATAATCAAAAGAATGTTAAATAACATCTTGTAAAAATCAAACTTAAAAATAGCATTCAGGACACTAAAAACTGTATTTGCAATATTAAATGTGAATGTTATAGGCAGTATATTGGCAAGACAAAGTGACCACTAAATATAAGAATTAATAATCATAAAAACACCACCCAATTAGACCTTAGTATACAAATAGAAAATAGCCAAACATATTTGGTCTCAAAAACATAAATTTAATTGGGAAGAGGCAAAGATAATACACTGAGAAAAGAATTTAAATAAATAAAAAATAATGATGTATTTTATATAAAGCTAACAGATAACCTTAGAAATCAGTATAGAAACAAGGTCGTTATGGTAATATTATAAGGTACGGTAATAACTGATAATAATCAGTTATACTAATAAAAATTACTGAATTAAAAATTCCTCTACTTAAGTAAAGCTGAAATTTTCTGGTTAATTCAGCACAAGGTATGACTACAAGGCTATGTTTTAACTCTTAGGAAAGGGGATAAACCGTTAAGTAACTGCCCCATTTGCAATGAACCTGTTTTTGTTAGTTTAACCATGAACAATCTCGGTTCAACATAGTCCTATGATACACTTTTCATGTTTGTTATGTTCTAGGTGTTTTCACATGATAACAAGAGTTGATCTATACTCTTGAAATGTTGTATATTAGTTTTTATGCATACAAATTATGGCTAATGTTCATATAAACTATAAGCCAATAATATGAACAATCCATCATTATCCAATCACTTTAAAGTTAAAATTTAGGACTATAATAAATTGTATGCTTAAAAATAAGATTTTGAAAAATATTACATCTTTCGAAAACTGGCAACAAATAAATTTTTCTGAAATTAAATTTTGTATTGATATAATATATGTTAACCTTTTTTAAACACATGATACCAATTAAAATTTTAAACTCAAATAAAATATGTGGACACAAGATGACAGGCAACATTTCCAAACAACTGCAAATGTACTGTTTGTGTTATTATAACAAACACATTTAGTCTAAAATTGATAAATACAAATTTCTGGAAAAGAGAAGAGCAGGGGCATGGGATCTTTTACTCATCTGAGATATATTATTTTAAGGTTAAATTTTCTTATAGATAAAACAAGAGTATTGTATTATATTTATTGTCTCAATTAGGTATACATATGCAGCTAGACTGCAGTACATATTAGATTATTATAATTCAAATTCAATACAATTTTATATAAATAGTCAATTTTGTAATAGTGAATATGATTAACAGAAGGCTTAAAACCAAATGATAAAAGTAAAACGAATGTTTTCATTTGGCAACTGACTTGTATTGTACAGTATACCAGAGACCAGCATAGTGCAGGGATTTAAGATGAGAGTTTAAGATAGGCCCTTACTATTAGCCAGGGGCTTAAAGTTGTCTTCAGGGCTTTCTGTAAGCCAGCAGCCTAAAGTATTCTTCAGGGCATTTTGTTAGTCAGCCGCCTAGAGTTGTGGTTTTTGTGTAAGCCAGCAGCCTAGAAGTATCTTTAGAATTTTTTGTCAGCCAAGATGTTAGATGCTGTTAGGGCTTTTCTTCAGCCAGACCAGTGCTGTGGTACCAAAGGTTTTTGATCAGACCACTGCTGTTAATTAGAGGGAAAGAGAGAAAAAGAGAGAGAGGGAGAGAGAGAGAGAGAGAGAGAGAGAGAGAGAGAGAGAGAGAGAGAGAGAGAGAGAGAAATTCCATCAGAAGTGAGGTTACCTTTGAGGTAGAAGTTAATTTGGTCTCTGGAATGAAGTTGAATATCTTTTGAGTGTTTGTATTTGTGGTATAATATTTCAAATTGGCGTTTTTGTTTGAATACTATTAGATAAAACAGAAAAAGGTAAATTTGAGCTTTGCTTTAAACCATTTTGATATTTTTACACTCCAAAATTACTTTAACTATGTCATAGAGTATTTTTATTTTGTATGCTTAATTTTAAGGAAAAATGCAAATAAAGAGTGTTCTGTATTTACGAGTGTTTGACAAGTTATGTAAAACTTTATGCTGTGGTACACACCCTTCACCTGTGCAATGTTGTATAATCGTTCCTTGGACACTGCTGTGCATGCTACTTGCATTTGTTGTATTATGGCCAGTGGATTTATGTTGTATATTTATCTTAATGTAATAACAACCTAACAAGAGCGAGCTATCTTAAGATGGAGCATAGTCTCCTAAACATGGATGCAAACAAAGAATAAAGTCACAAAGGGAATGAAAGTAAATTAAGATATTCTTATTCTTAAAAATAGTAAGTTTGAAGTCATAAGGTGACTTGAAAAGTAGAGGAAAATCTCACTATTTGTTTTAAATTATCATTTTGCTTGTGATTATTGAGATAATTTTGGAAATTACCTCAATAATTTGCATTCAATATAAATAAAGAACACATTGGTTATAAGGTCACGTAGAGATGTTAGAAAACTCCAACAATAGAGTAAGGTATTGAGAAAGAAAGGAAATATGTTAGTTTCTAACAACAAGTACAGGGTTTTTGAGAGTAAGTAAATACAATGATATAACGGTGAGTGTTGAAGATAATGGTGACACCTGAATTTCCTGTCATTGGAGTTTTTGTGCTTCACTTAGAAGTCTCTCAAGATTAATAAAAACTAACAGTACTTTAAACTTAAGATTCAAAAATTACAGAAATAAAGAATATTTTATGGACAAATTCTGTTTATATAATAAAAAAAGGCATTCAAAATACTTGGCTTTAAATATGTTAGCTCATTTTTAATAAAAAATAATGCATATCAATAAGATTTTCAAAAAAGAAAAGCATATCCCATTCCAAATACTCTGTGAATTTGAGCAATAAAACTATAAACTTGAAAAACTCAATGTTCAATTGGTTTTTAATAATAAGTTTCCTTCAATATAATCTGAACAAAAATTAATTTGATTAAATTCAGATATCTTCAAAAGTTGTAAAAATTATGCACAATAATGAAGCAAATAAACAAATTACTTATAATTAAAATAATACAAAGAAAACATAATCCAAATAATAAACCTTCAGAAAATAAAATATCAGTGAGGTTGGCCATAAACGAATTGTTAACAAAATAATAATGACATCAGTGTAACATGTGAGTGTGACAATGACAGAAGATAGCTTAATTTTAGAATGATTAGTCACTTTGGTCATTTGGAATAATTGAACGTTCTGTTGGACTCAGTGTCTGATAAATTTAAAATATTGCATTTAAATTTGTACAAAAGGTATTGATAATAATGGTAATAAAACAGGAGAACAGAAATAGTAGATTTCTACAATCAAAAATGAAAAAAAACATTTAAATACAGAGTGAGTTAATATTGTTGTCGTGCCGCAGAAATGATAGTGTGTGTATTGTTGTTTGTGCAGTGAACAACAAATGTAAAATAAAAATGACTTGAAAGTAATTTTTGATTAAAATTTTTATATAATGTATTTATAAAAACAACATAATTTCAGCATTTGATGTGAAGGGAAGTAACTTTAATATACAGAGTGAATTTGTTTGTACGGCTGTAGTACAAACCAATTATTTTAATTTTATTCTGACTTAATTTGTACAAATATATAGAAATAGACTCTAAAACAAATGTTGGTTGAATCTGTCATGGATAATTTATTTTTAAAAAACAATAATCTTTTTTCATTTTTCCTTTTATTATATTTTGCGTATTAGTTGTAATAAACATATATTTTTATATTTATTTCAAAATATTGTTATGTGTTTATTTTCAGTGAATTATCTGCCCTAGGGGGCTTGATTATTTTGTCATAACCAAATCGGAGAAAACATGTTAACAGCTTGCAAAATTGGGTGGGTGGGTGGTTACAATAAACAGGTCTGGTTTAAGCATTTTCAAGTAAATTTTAATTCTTATTAAAATAAATAACACCTATTATGTTCAACTCTGAACAATATAATTTAATGGGTTTGTTCTGTCTAATTTTATTTTCAAAACCATGTAGATTTTAGAAAAAATGTTAAACAATAATTTTTTTATTTAAAAAAGAGTAACCATTTATGCTTTAATTTTTAATTCAATCAAAACACCTACCACCAATAATTTCACTGTCAATTTTGCTGTGGAAATTTGATTCAGTATTCTGTAGGAATTCCTTCAATGCCTCAAGTGACAAACATTTCAAACTCAGTCTGTGCTTGATGGAACTCCAAAATAATGGAAATAATGAAAAAAACTAATTTAATTCCACAAAATAATTCTTTTGTGAAATTAAATAATTGTTTCATTATTTCAATTAAATGTGTGTTTTATTCATGACCCACAGAATGTTGATATGTCACAACTCTTTGTATTCATGTTTGACACAATGAAGAACATAAAGGAAATTTCTGTGTTTTGTTGCAATACACTGCACTCTAGTGTAGAATATGTGAATTACAAAATAAAAGGAATGAACTGCCAAAACTCCACTGTACATATATATTAAACTGTCTCTACTTGCTTTATGTCTGCATCTTAGCAATAGAATGCTGTATAACTCAGCCAAAAAAAAAAATTTGTTGGGAAGTCATGGTTTAAACTACAATTGTCTTATTTTTTGTCTTTAAGAATCGGTGTTGGAACCATTACACACAGATTTAAAATCGGAAATGTTTTATCTATTTAGTATGTTTTAAGTTGAAAGATACAAACAATAACTGTTTAAATTGACCACCATTATAAAATTTGTTTTTAATTTTTCTGAATTTCAATAGCTTTCTATTATGGGCGCACAAGAGTTTAATTCCTTAATTTATTGTGGCCACTTCTAATATTTATGTGTGGCCTCTCTTTATTTTAATTTTGTATACATTTTGTTGTTAAGGAAAAATAAATACATTCTAGTTCTAATAATGATAACAACAGACAGATGGCATGATCCTACACTACATATATTATAACGGACAATTCATAACAAAATTCACTTTATGTGGGTCATAAAATATACATCTGAATAGGTAAGTCAATTTTTTGTAGTATTTAGTATGGTTAGGCTAATTTATTTATTTCACTGGTCAATGTATATCCTGATATATGATTAACCAGCCATCTTGAACTGATTTCCAGCTTGACACTTGAAAACACTTGTGCAAACTTTTACCTAATATATTTAAATTTGTTTCTGAATTTCAAAACCTGTCAGTTAATTTTTAAATGACTAATTTTAATAATCTGAATCATTATGACTTGCCTGTTGGGATTAGTTCTTGGTCGTAGTGGAGCACCAGACTTCAGCTTAGCGCTCGGGTACTGTGCAAGGTATGTCATCATTGATAGTTCGTCCATATTAGGGCTGACCATTTCATCAGGTTTAATGAGCTACAACAAAGAAAATTAAATCTTTACAAGACTACACATAAAGGCAAATATATACTTCAAAATCATCAAAAGGATCAATCACAACTCCTTCCCTTCCTTAGGAAAATCAAGAGGAGGCATAATTGAACTCCGGAGTTATGAAAAATATGAAAAACTTAAAAGACGCTATTGTATAAATCAGAGTTTCATCTAAGTGTAGTCTTTAATATGAGAAAATACAGAAGCGGCTTGTCAGATGGAGTTTTCACCTAAGCATATTCTTTAATATGAGAAAACACAGTAGTGGCTTATCATTTAGAGGAAGTGAAGGAGTTTTCATCTAAGCATATTCATTAATATGAAGAACTACAGTAGTGGTTCATAAGTTGAAGGAAGTGAAGAAGTTTTTATCTAAGCATATTCATTAAAATGAAGAAATCACAGTAGTGGCTCATAAAGTTGAAGGAAGTGAAGAAGTTTTTATCTAAGCATATTCATTAAAATGAAGAAATCACAGTAGTGGCTCATAAGTTGAAGGAAGTGAAGAAGTTTTTATCTAAGCATATTCATTAAAATGAAGAAATCACAGTAGTGGCTCATAAGTTGAAGGAAGTGAAGAAGTTTTTATCTAAGCATATTCATTGAAATGAAGTAATCACAGTAGTGGCTCATAAGTTGAAGGAAGTGAAGAAGTTTTTATCTAAGCATATTCATTGAAATGAAGAAATCACAGTAGTGGCTCATAAGTTGAAGGAAGTGAAGAAGTTTTTATCTAAGCATATTCATTAAAATGAAGAAATCACAGTAGTGGCTCATAAGTTGATGGTAGTGAAGGAGTTTTTATCTAAGCATATTCATTAAAATGAAGAAATCACAGTAGTGGCTCATAAGTTGAAGGAAGTGAAGAAGTTTTTATCTAAGCATATTCATTAAAATGAAGAAATCACAGTAGTGGCTCATAAGTTGAAGGAAGTGAAGAAGTTTTTATCTAAGCATATTCATTAAAATGAAGAAATCACAGTAGTGGCTCATAAGTTGAAGGAAGTGAAGAAGTTTTTATCTAAGCATATTCATTAAAATGAAGAAATCACAGTAGTGGCTCATAAGTTGATGGTAGTGAAGGAGTTTTTATCTAAGCATATTCATTAAAATGAAGAAATCACAGTAGTGGCTCATAAGTTGAAGGAAGTGAAGAAGTTTTTATCTAAGCATATTCATTAAAATGAAGAAATCACAGTAGTGGCTCATAAGTTGAAGGAAGTGAAGAAGTTTTTATCTAAGCATATTCATTAAAATGAAGAAATCACAGTAGTGGCTCATAAGTTGATGGTAGTGAAGGAGTTTTTATCTAAGCATATTCATTAAAATGAAGAAATCACAGTAGTGGCTCATAAGTTGAAGGAAGTGAAGAAGTTTTTATCTAAGCATATTCATTAAAATGAAGAAATCACAGTAGTGGCTCATAAGTTGAAGGAAGTGAAGAAGTTTTTATCTAAGCATATTCATTAAAATGAAGAAATCACAGTAGTGGCTCATAAGTTGAAGGAAGTGAAGAAGTTTTTATCTAAGCATATTCATTGAAATGAAGAAATCACAGTAGTGGCTCATAAGTTGAAGGAAGTGAAGAAGTTTTTATCTAAGCATATTCATTAAAATGAAGAAATCACAGTAGTGGCTCATAAGTTGATGGTAGTGAAGGAGTTTTTATCTAAGCATATTCATTAAAATGAAGAAATCACAGTAGTGGCTCATAAGTTGAAGGAAGTGAAGAAGTTTTTATCTAAGCATATTCATTGAAATGAAGTAATCACAGTAGTGGCTCATAAGTTGAAGGAAGTGAAGAAGTTTTTATCTAAGCATATTCATTGAAATGAAGAAATCACAGTAGTGGCTCATAAGTTGAAGGAAGTGAAGAAGTTTTTATCTAAGCATATTCATTGAAATGAAGAAATCACAGTAGTGGCTCATAAGTTGAAGGAAGTGAAGAAGTTTTTATCTAAGCATATTCATTGAAATGAAGAAATCACAGTAGTGGCTCATAAGTTGATGGTAGTGAAGGAGTTTTCACCCTACCGAATATTTTATAATTACCTAAGAGTGATTTATTTCATATCTAAACAAAATGTTTGAACTTCAAAATCTCAGAAAATAAAGTTCATTCGAGTTTTGCCAGTATACTTTTTTTAATTGGAAACTTAACACGTCAAACAACGAAACTAAAAACTGAAATTATGTTGCAATCTCCCTTATGGAAACACCAATATTTGAGAATATGAAATATCCACTGATCCAACTCATTGAAGTAATACTTTAGAAACTTCTTGGCTTACTGTATATATATATATATATATATATATATATATATATATATATATATATATATATATATATATATACATATATGTATGTATATAATCTGTCAAAATGAGGAACCTCTGTAATGTCTTTCATTTCCACACAGGCCCAAGCATAAAATATAGTTATAGCAGGAAGAGCAGAACTGGAGAGTCAGAAAATAAATGAGCGTTGGTTGCAGAGAAATGTAAGACATAGAGTGGAGGACGAAACGAAGTCTAAACCCTATGAGCCCAATAAAAAGAGAAAAAAGTACATGAGGAGTCTTGTTTAGTAAAGAAAGACTGGCACGTTAAGTATATCTATCTGTTTTTTATCAAAGTGTCACTTTCACTTATACAAGTACATCTATGGGTCAATTGATCTATGTCAACATCTGTATGGTTGGCTGCTAGAATGATGTTTAAAATTATTTCCATTTAAACAGTTGTGTTCTGACAAATTCTATTTATCTATTAACCCATAAAACATTTAAATAGGTGTTAAAACCCCTAAAACAAAATAACTTTTTCTCCCATTTTATGTAAAAACCGAAAGCTGAAATTATTCACACTTATTTTACAAGATATACTTAAAATTATTAAACATACATTATTTCCAATAAAACAACATTTAAGGGGGTTTACAATGAAAATAAAATAATATTTATCTATTAAACCATAAATGATTTTGATTGATAATAATAAATTATTTACTTATTTTAAGCATAGCTGATACTTTCAAATTTTTATATATACAGTAGAGTCTCGCAAACTCGGCACTCGATAACCCGGCAGTCCGGATTACTCGGCGATCCCGACGGGAAAAAATATATATTTCTAAAAACAGCGATGTTCATAAAAGTTCGGCTGATCCCAAAGCGGGCATTAACTTCGATCGCTCGAATCGTTGATGGTACTTTTCCCACGTTAAACTCGTCACAAAGCTTTTTTACAGATTCCCCTCTGTCAAGTCTTTTTAACACATTTAACCGCGTCTCAAACGAAACCAACACACGCTTCCGGTTTCGTAACTCGCTCATTTTTATTTACTGTATATACTGTGCGTACCTGTCAAAGAAAACTGAAAAGAAATGTTATATTTTCCATAATGTATACTAAATTGATTCGTGGAAAAAAAGCGGCCCATCAAACGTTTTTGCAGGTGTATGTCTGCTATATCGATGGGTGCCAATGCCGCGGTTTTATTATGCCGCCGACAATGGGATACCGCTATCGACAAAATCGTTTGATATCGCCGCCGCTTTGGTTCCGCGGTGTTTTTACGTCGCCGACAATAGGATAAAGTCGTTTGATATCGCCGCCCGCCGCTTCGGTGTTTTTAGGTCGCGACAATGGGATACCGCTATCAACAAAGTCGTTTGATATCGCCGCTGCTTTGGTGTTTTAATTACAATTTATTTTTTCCCTTATTCCCGATAACCCGGTATTTCACAAACTCGGCACACTTCCGGTCCACATTACGCTGAGTTTGCGGGACTCTACTGTATTTAGGTTAAGGAGAATTTCATATCTGAAAAAGTAAGGTAAAAAGGTTGAAAACATAAGTTGTGGTGGGGGGGGTTTATAAATCTGAACCCCTAATGAAACCACGCTATGCTGTCCCTGGTCTAAAGAAATTATGACAGATGTGTCCTTCACTTAACTATTATTTCTCAAATAATTGGAAATGACTATTAAATACTGTCCTTCTCAAGTAATAGACAATACACCAAATATACTATACAACTTATCTTTGAAAACTAAAAAATGTTTTCATAGCAAATTATGTTCCACATCATAAATTTGTAATTTCATGTCACCAAATTACACTGTTGCACAGTTATTTTCCATGGCTTATAACCTAGACTTTAAGATAATAAAATTCAGTTACTATGAATTTGGAAGTAACTTTAATTATTGTACTTTTCTATGTTATTTTCTATTACTTAAGCTATATTATGTAATTTAGAGGTCATAGCTAATTTGTGTATTTTCCAATTCACATGTGAACTGTAATTTTCTTTTAAAATGTGGTTTGGATTATAAGTCTTCACTATTACAAACATTTGTTTGAAATACTAATGGCCGATTTTGAGATGTTCAATCTTTAAGACAGCATCCATGGTTTCTTTTCTCTTTTTAACAGGTAACACCGAACCAGCATTTATTTAAGGGATGGTGAATAATTTACCGAGTCCTTAAAGGCTAATTTGAGCACAAGTTTATCAATTTGTTAGAGCTGAATTTTAGAAAATCAAAGTTTGTGTTATTGTAGATTATAGTTAGTCCAAAATATGGACTTATCTCACTTCCAAATTTCATCAATATTGGTCCACCCTTTGTTTTGGGAACAAGATTTTTTAACTCATTACTTACCTTCCACAAAAAGTTATTGTTTAGGAAAAATTTTACCAAACCCTAAAATTTGTTTAACAGTGCTTAAAAGTATATATCTGGGTGTGGTGTGGCGTAGTGAGGTGTAGTGTGTGAGTGTGGGTGTGGGTGTGGGTGTGAGTGTGGGTGTGGGTGTGGGTGTGTGTGTGTGTGGGTGTGGGTGGGGTGTGGGTGGGGTGTGTGTGTGTATATATATATATATATATATATATATATATATATATATATATATATATATATGTGTGTGTGTGTGTGTGCATGCGTGTGTGTGTGTGCGTGCGTGTGTGTGTGTGTGTGTGTGTGTGTGTGTGTGTGTGTGTGTGTGTGTGTGTGTGTGTGTGTGTGTGTGTGTGTGTGTGTGTGTGTGTGTGTGTGTGTGTGTGTGTGTGTGTGTGTGTGTGTGTGTGTGTGTGTGTGTGTGTGTGTCTGTGCCTGTGCGTGTGCATGTGTGTGTGCGTATGTGTATGTGTACATCTACATGATAATTCAAAATTCAAATTATAAAAATTATTGATGGTCAAAAAAATTTCATCATAGAGTTTCTAAAAGAAGTATTTTGTTTTGTACATAAATAAACCTGTTGATATAAAATATATGATAAATAATATCATAATTAAATTTGAAAATATAATACCTGTCTAACATTCAACCAATCATCGGCTAGTCCCATAGCTTCGGATGCGTTTTGGATGGCATCTTTTGGATTCCAATCTTGCCAATCAGGGCAGAGTCCTGAAAAAATCAAGTTGACATAAATTAATTGATAATTACATAATTATAATATTAATCAAATGTAACTACATTCATACTGTAGTAATAATGCTCAGCACTGAAGATAAGTAACAATTAACACAAATTTATTTAATGCTGCCTTTAACTTTAAAATTGCAAGTAATTATGTGCCTACTACCTATAAAAAGGAAAAACATTTGCAGATATCTCTCTCTATGAAATGACAATATACTCTATTAGGTTCTATATCCAAAAATGTACCGATGAGGGCACTCTGCTTAATCAATATTGTCAGTCGCTGAAACCCTGGGATTGAATCAACCTGTGATTGATTGATCAATCAAGGTTGATTGATCTAACAAGGCTGATGAGAAAAGACGTACCTAGAGGACAGATAGTTACTTATCTCTAAACTGTGATTGAGCCTTCAATAAAATTATTCTTGGGTTCGTTAAAGTCAATGTGGGAAGGAAGGGACTTAATTCAAAAGAGTGGAGGATCATCAAAGGAGTTTGATATGGAATGATAGTTGAAGTGGCTTTATCTACTAGTGTTGACTATGTTTCTACCCAGAAAACAAAGATAGGGGATTCTGCATCATCTTTAGATTTAGAAATGTTCTAGTAAAACAATAAAGTATCTCTCACTGAACAGGCAGACAATTTATCTGCTGCTCAGTGTACAATGCCTAGTGAGATACTAACGAAATATTATCTAGTTGGTTGAATGACATAGCTATCGTTTTTGCTGCTCATACAGAATGATGATGAATGATGAATGAATCACAACCTTCCTTGTGAGTGTGAGTTGTTGCTAAACAGATATTCAAAATACTTGCAAGAATTTTGAGGGTGATGATTCCAATCTCCTCATAGTTTAATAATGAACCTAGAATGAGCCTAGAGAGAATTTGGGAGAAATTCTAGTTGGATCTTAGATATAATTTCAGGTGTTTCACCTTTTAAGACAGTATCTATGGTTTATTTTCATTTTTTGACAACTCTCATAATTGGATTTCTGCATAAGTGGTGATCAATATGTTTTCTTTAGGTTCTAAGAGTTTCATTTATTTTCTAAGGATTAATTTTAGTAAAGTTCGCTCAAAATTACTAGATCTGAAATTTTGTATATCAGGTACAGTCAAATTTTTGGTTATCCAAAAAATGGAAAAAAAAACTTGTAGAGACTAAAATATACCCATATACCAAAAATTAGCCAAATCAGTCCAAATGTTTAAGGTTCAGATCAGTACTTAAATATATGAAAGACACCATGGCAAAAGCCACTTTTTTGGAATGAAATACTGTTAAAAACAGGTTTATCTGCAAAAATTTCAAAATCAATTTTTTTACATCACAGTAGTAAAATAAAAAATCAGAACACTGAAACTGGATTGTTTTTTATTTCTGTATTAAAGGAAGCTACTTGCTAATTATTTGGCAGCCATTTAGAAATGAAATAAATAATTTTTCTATTAAATTATTTAGTAAAAGTGCACATTTAATTACTACTAAGTATGGACAATACTGATTCTTATCATCTAGCTAGGGATAATTGTTTGTTGAGCACCTTGTTTTTCTCACTGAATAATCAAATAATAAGGACTTGATAAACTTTTATCTATTAATTTGTTTTTTAACATATTAGAGTTTCTTATCATAGTGTGATTCATAATGTTTTCTCTTACGGCCTTGGTACTTTAAATAATGTTTTTAGTGACAGTTTTATCAGACCTCTTCTGCAGTTCTTATGTACACTGACACACACACAAACAATTATACGAAATAAATGATGGAAAAAACATTGCACTAACTTTCCCACACATTCATACACAAAACTAAAGCACAAGCAAACAAAATATATTCATTGCTACATATTCTAAGCAGATTCTGGAGCAATTGGTGAAAATGAATCATAGATAACATATTAAAAGGTTGAATATTTCAAAATTAGCCCAAGCTATGAAATTAACCATAAAGATTTATAACCTTGACTAAAGTGCTCATCTGAATGAACAAGAAAATTGCAATTCAGGAATGAATTTAAAAAAAAGGAACCCAATAAGGGGGGGAGGAACAAGATTCATTTTGGTTTCTTCCAATTTACATATAAACTTTTTTCTTTCTTTTTTTACTTGTAATTTGTGACATTGATTTAGGTATAATTCTTTACTTTTTATTACAATTTCATTAAAATATCTTAAAATGACCAATTTTGAAATATTCTATAGTAGACCTACCACTTGATTGCCTGCGAGGGGACACAGGTGCGGGAAGGAATGTTGCCCCACCCCTACACCGAACCAGTCGTTCCCTAGCAACCCCACCTACTACTCATGCTGAAAGCGTACGGCACACGTATTATCTCAAGAGTATAACATTTATATTAATGTCATTTAGGGATATTATGTCCAAATGTGAAGCCATGATTAACATTGTAGTAAATGGTGTCATAGTATGTTGAAAAACATTAGCAAACAATTACATTCAGTAAGTGCATACAGAGAGTGGGCTTGCCGACGTTTTTGGATTGGCTCATAGACAGGGCCGAGTTTGTTGGGAGAAGCGATAGAGCAATGGCAGCCACATTCCTATAACAGGCATTCAAGTCATAACAGTACCTTCTAAAATACCATGTACTGCCTATTTTTACTTTTAGACCAATCACTTCTGAACTGGTTTAATTGATGAAATAAGACTAATACATTTTTTTTTTTTTTTTGTACTTATGGGATACAGTTTAGCAAAATTTGAATCTATGATAAATTTAAGATATACGGTTTGGACATCAGACAGATATCAATATTACAAACACTATCTTGAATTCAGTGGAACTAAGTGGATATTTTTGTGAAAAACTAAAACTATAGAATTAATTCTAAGCAGTCATTTTATATTAGTTAAACAGTTAGATATGGCTGATATCACAATATAAGCGAGTGTGAGTTTGCAATGTATTTTTAAACTATGTGTGCTATCTATGTTTAAATAGTTAAATCTATGTAAGGGAGAAGATTTTCAAATTAAACTCTGTCAGTAAACGGTAAATGGGTGAACTATATTCAAGTAGAAGTTGAATAAATCTATGTGTCTGTTGTTGGTTTTGTACAATGAATGCCGGTTATGAAAATAAACAACGCCTATACTTTCAAATTTTCTTAATGATCTTGAGATTTTTAAAGCATAAAAAAATAGTAAAGGATAATTCTTAATCAAGAAGACTGTAATAGGAACAAACTGTTATTCAAAAGTTAAGGTAATAATTTTTTTAAATTGTTTATAAGAAATATTCAAAATTGCAAGTGAATATTTTAGGAGCTGATTCTATAACTATAAATAAGAAATAAAGTTTATATAAACATAGGTTCCGAAGGCTACATTTTCCATCTGTTGGCCATTTTGTATTTCAAAAAATTAATGATAACTTTTGAAATTAGTAATGTTATGAGTTTAAATTTGGTATACATATTGTTTATGCTATTTTTAATCAATATACTAAGATTTAAAACTTTACTATGTTAATATTCAGAATGGCGACCATTTATAATTTAAGTCAAATATCTCGGAAACTGTAAATTTTACAATTATTTTACAAGAGACAAAATATTTATGTTTCAAAATTCAGCTATATGAGTAATGAGTTATAATATGAGTAATATTGCTCATTATCTTATATTTATATTTTGTAATGACAAATAAAATGGATTTTTTAAATTTCTCTGCAACTTGAAAATAACCAAGTTATCGTTAAAATACCTGAAACTAAAAAAATTGGTAATTTCAATATAATGCTAAATATGATGATAGGCCTACTAGTTATTTCTTATTAAACAGTGCCAATAACTCATGATATAAAGCAATATTTTTTATCATAACATACTAAAAAATTAGACTTTAATTGCTTTAAAGAGTAGAAAATTTTGGTTCTGTTTAAAATTGTAAACATTTTTGCTACATTTGATTCATATTGTTTTTAATAAAAATTGAATTTCTGTAACTCGCATTTGTTGTCCATTTTTGTTAAAATTTAGTTAACAGGTGGCATTTAATATCATCTTAAGCATTTTTGTTAACTAGCAAAATTCAATCAAAACATCAGCAGCTCCAAAAAAAAGTCTTTTTAAAAATTCTAATACTTTAAATGCTATTGATTTTTCATTTGAATTTTCTATCTATATTTATTTAATAAAACAATAGTGAAAATTTTGTACAATGCAGTCATGTAATTTTTAATTTATATGATATCCTTAAATTAATTAAATATAATAATGAGTTGGTGTGATGATCATTATAGTTGTTTTTTTTTCCTTTAGCCAGGGGAGTAGTTGAGATTAGCCTAGTATACTGTTCGGAATGGCTAACTCGTTTTCAGTTTATATCCAACTTCTCAGTTATTTTTAAAACATAATTATAGTAATCCAATGGTGAAACAGCCCGAGAAAAGCTTAGGTTTCTCAGTTGGGTAATCCATGATCAACACATAGTTCCCGTTGCCATCATCCCCTAGACTTCACAACCAGAATTATTTAGTATCATTACTACCCACTTTTTATCATAATGCTGGGTCAATACCATAACTTTTTGAACTCCCAAGGGGTTTAAACTTAGAAACCTAGTGTGCTAGCCCCTAGACCAACTCAGGTCTTCAGAATGCATAGTATAATTTTAATTTGTTCAGATTTTGTAATATCTCTTATATGTTAGTATCTGAATTATTGGCAGCTTTTATTTTTTAGGGTATCGATTATCCAAATTTCAATTAACGAAAAAATCAATTATCTGACTCCAACTTACGAACAAATTTGGAAATGCAAAATATGTGCAGTCGAGCTTAAACTTTTTAAATAATAATATGTTTGATATTTACTATTAAAAGTTATTCCAACAGTCCCAACTGGTTCAAAAATATGACAGTCATGATAGACACTTACAACTCATATTAAAATTTATTCAATTGACAACAAAAGTGTGAACTCCATCACTACATCCAAAAATCACACTGATGGCAAAAAAGACAGTGATGAACTCATCTCCGTCTATGCATAGCGAGGCCTTCTCTTATTTGAAAGTGCCACGTCTTGCTTTGAAAAAGACAATCAGAATGCTGTCCTACATAAATTCTCCTGTTAAAAAGAATAAGACATTTTGGTGTAAAACTGGTTCAGCAGAAAATTAGTGACTTTTTCAATTAAAATTACATAAACTTTGCTAAAAATATATCTATATTGTTTAAGGTTTTAATTTGATAACTTCTCATTTCATTTTGGTTCTGTTTACTTTTTAATTAGATTCATGTGTGTTATTCATCTAAAGCAGGAGCTGAATGCCCCTTTATTGGCTTAGAACCTGTGTGTAGAGTATCTTACATTTTGGCATATAAGTGTGTCTTTCAATGGGTCTCGAAGGAATATCAAAAGAAAGGAAGAAAACTGAAGGAACAAAATATAGAGTGTAAGAGGATTCTCAAGGGTCCTTTGAGACTCAATACAGAGGTAGCCCTTAGACTGGACAGGACAGACCTATGAGAAGTGGTTGGATTCTCGACAGGTCCCTAGATATTCCCTAGTCATCTACACTGAATGGGTTTCACACTTACATACCAGACCTTCCTTGCAGGAAAGGTGATGAAATCTAGGAAACAACTCAGTACATAATATTTGACTGCCCAGCTTTGAGCAGAAAACGGACTGTGTCTTAAGGTGCTCTGTGGAGTGGAGGACAGATAGGGGTACAGAACAACATTATCTAAAGTATCTCACTGTTTTCAAAAAAACCTGAGATTGGATTAAAAAGGAATCACCTGTGAATGAGGGTGCACAATAAGCTCCATAGCCGAGAGGCAGAACAAGAACTGGAATCCTGACCCTCTTTACAATAATTTGTTGTTGTTTAATATGTGTTATATAAAAGTGTGTTTTATTTTACTGTTGTTCTACATTAATGTATGGCTAAACAAAATATGAATAGAGTATTTATGTTTTTTGTAAAACCTTGAAAACCTATTGTTTTTTTATATTTGATAATCTGAACAAATCGGTGATCCCAACTACACTTTGTCTCAATTAGTATGGAAAATCGATGCTCTAAAGTAATTGTTACAATTTATAGACTTACCTGGAGCCACCGCATCCACCAACGCACCAACAGCTTTACCATCATTCCAGTCTGAGGTAAAATTGGTAATGGGCAGATCTGGTACTTTGCTTTGAATCCAATGCAGCAATCTAATAAAAACAAATACTAATTATTATTTCCATTTATACAAACAATTAGAAAACATTAATTAAAGAATTTTTTTTCTGATAAGCCAGTAAACATATTTAGTGTTCTATTTCATTAAAATCAGATAGAAAGAATACTAAATAAATATATGAATAAATATTATCCATGAATTGAAGACAAACATAATTTTGTTAAACTGGTTGTTGTAATAATTATTTATTAAAATATTGCAGGGAAACAACCAAACGTTTGCTGAATCCAACTGAACTACACCATTTCATTAATGTCTGGAAGTTTTGAAGCTTCATATAAATGAGTATATCATGATATCATTAAACTTGGACATGTTTTTAAGACCTTCCGTTTTAATTTTAAATTTTAATTTGTTAATTTATTAGTTTTTGATGTGCTTTGTGTTTGTGATTTGTATTGTTTTAGTGTGAAGTATCAATGAACATATTTGTGATATCTGATGATGGTATGCCATCCCGAAATGCGTCAATGAATTAACAAGAGGAATTAATAATAATTTACTGACGGATATATTAAGGTAATATTTTTGTTTTATATTACTTTTACTGTTCATATACAATGTGACTTGGAACCTTCACAATGAATTTTAAAAACAATAGAATTATATATATATATATATATATATATATATATAATATATATATAATATATATATATAATATATATATATATATATGTAATATATATATATATTAAAAATCTGGTAAGTTTTTCACAATGGCAATGAACATTTTTTTTAAAACTTTTTATTGTTTCACAGAAAAAATATTACATTATATTATTGTTTAAATAATTTTTAAATTAGACACTATCTTCATAAATAAATCTCTTAACATTCTTGATATTTTAACATTTTCGAATACAATTTAATGTCATTCGATGTGATAGTAATCTGCACAATATAAATTTGTCACATCTCTATCTAAATTATCTTATTAGTTTATTTTAGAATTGTTTGAATAAAAAGGCAGGGTTGACTTTACAGATAATACTGTATTACATCTTCGCTACAGACGATGAAGTGAATATTATTGAATTTCTATTGCTTGAAATTTAGAAATTACTGTGTAGGTAGTAAAGTGGCCACCTGTGCTCAGAGCGTTCAGATTGAAGCCTGTGGATACTAAATTAGTGCTATAGTTGCCAATATTCGTGAAATTGCATGAAATTTATTAGAACTGTTTTGGAGACAAAAAGTGAAAACTTCTAAATAAATAGTGCAAAAATATTACTCAAACTTTATCATACACAATACAATACATAAAACCAAATAGTTACTAAACAAGGTATCCAAGTTTAGTGTTAAACCTCCCTAAAAATCCAAGTTCATGAGTTGTCTATTAATAAGTAAAGATAAACTATGAAAATCAAGTATTTCAAAATCAGACTAAGATATTTTAATCAAATTTTGGTCAAATGTAAAGATTTATACCTCAAACCAATGTGCTAAATTGGACATAATAGAAAATTAAATCATGAAAAAAAATTTTAAATACCAAAATTAACCAGACAGCAATAGCAAATTTTAAGGAAATGTGAAGATTTGTGACTCATATGCGTAAACCTCAAGTACCCGAGCTAAATTAACTATGTTTGCCATAGTTGATATTGGTTTTATTTAAATTACTCATTAACTATAGTTTTCTTTTATGTATGGTTTATCACAACAGTTGAAGTCATGACAAACCTCATTTTATGAAGTTGAGATCAAAACCACTTAGATTGATTTAGAGATATTTATGACACTGTCTATTTCATTTTTCCTTTTTGACCGATAAGTCACAACCCACCAAATTTAAGGGAAAAGAACCTACACCTTCTGAGGATACTTTTTAACAAAATTTGAAATACGAAGGTCATTTATTGAATAAAAACCATTTACCAACCATAACCACTCAAGCCGAAGACCAGAGCAGTTTCAATGCCATGTACTCTCTACAAGTTCCCTACAACAATGTCAGATCGTTAGTTGTTGGTAGTTGGGTTGTTAGTTGTTGGTTTATGTTACATTGTAAAACACTATGTCCATCACCAATCCCACGGATTTTGAAGTGTGATCTATGATTTGATTTTGAACACAAAAAATATTCGTCTTGTTGAAATTCATTGTCAACTTGTGGAAATGAATGAGGAAGGAGTTAGAACAAGGGAAATGCACGTAATGTAGGATGTTTAATTATGGAAGAAATGTTGTTCATGAGGAGTCACTATCCGGGTGGCCACTGTCATTACTGAGAACTTGACGAGCAAAGTCGATAAGCATATTCCTGGAAACAAGCACTTCACTATTGATGAACTGCGTGATACTTTCCTTTAAATTTTATGATCTGTAATGTATGATAATGTTTCTGTTAGAATCTAGTACAAGAAGATTTATCCCAGGTGTGTACCAAGAATCTTTAGAAAATGGCACCCATACGGTCATAAGGTTTATGCAGATAGTCATACCTTTCTGCATATTTCCCTTCCAATTCCTACATCATTTCAAAACAACAGTAATATATGTACTAGTACTATTACTATTAAATTGATGAAATATTAGATAATTGTCTTTATTAAGAGGCACAGTTAGGACCACCAGAACCTCTCTTCATTACCCTACACAAATCAAAACATAAATAATATTGAAAATAATTACAAAATTCTAACAAATTACAATTTTAAAAATTTTCAGGATTATGCCTATGAAGAAAACTATCTACAAACATATATTCTATATTAGGCTGATACTGTAAGAAGTTTGTTTCCTTGGAGTTATAATAATACAAATCATTATAAATAGATTAAAATTTCACCCACTTATATATAATGGTCTCAAAGATATAAACTCTTAAAAAAGTCAATATTTTTAAACCTCTGAATGTCTTCCTGCAGGATTCAATTCGCCTTAATCCAGCTAAGTAGTAACACTTCATTTTAACAGATACATAGAACTAAATTAAAACTAAAATATTTTAAACTGTTTACAATAAAATAAAATAAAACTAATGATTTATATAATTACATTCAAACCATCATACGTTCTATACTGTATAATAAATTTATTTTATCACACTCTCAGTAATAATCAGCCTATGCTTAGCATATCCATATTATAAGCCCATAATTATTTTGTAAATTTTCATGACTATCAATTGGCAATGACAGAATTTGGCAACGAGCTGTACAAGCGACATACTGACAACTGACACAGTAACAGATTTATTGTACTTGACCGTTCTATGTTTTGGAATAATGAGAACTGCTGACCCTTTTCTCGTACTTTGTGTACTAACAAAGTTTGAGATTAAGACAAACTGTTTTGCAAAGTAAGTCGTCACTTCAGTTTGAAATATGGAATGTATCATCTTAAATTACTAAGGGTTTTGGATTCCCCCCCCCCCTAATGATTTGACTTTATGCCCGTTGGGCTATTGAAAAATCCAACACCAGCAACTAGACTAGAACCTGTAAACCTTGATGGTACAAAGTCCGAGTTACAGCAAGCTATGCAAATTACACCATGTCACTTTCCACTGAGTCTTAAAAGAAATCTTGTTTATAATATGGACTGATATGAATGAATGAATAGATTGTAAACACTCTAGCATACTGGTGAAAGTTCTTGATGACGAAGAGGAAGGGCATTCAAGTAACAAGGATCCCTAAACAGGCATTTTAACATAATAGGTAAGAGGAATAACCCATCTTAAGGTAGGTGCAGGGGAAAATGTTTCTTCTCTCCATTCATCTTTTATTGAAGGATTATACTGGCCATGAGTGTGTCTGGTAGGAGGTGTTTGGAGCTGTGGAGCTGACATATAAAGTATCTCAAAGGTATAGAGACATCCCAGACCTGGAGAAGCTTGTGAGAACCATAGGTAGGTATGAAATCCTAAGTAGTCTTCAGTATGTCATCAGAAAGGACATAAAGTGTTTTAATTGTGTAGCAATTCACCTGCCGTAAGTAAATAAAAATAATGTGGTTCTCAAATTTTAAATTAAACGTAAATAATGATTTTATGCATGTTGCAATTTGTTGGCCATTTCAACAGTCATGTCTCTGATACATATAAATACAGTGACTACATTATTAAACTTCTCCCTCTCCAAATGTTGCATCAAGTATCTTGGCTCTCCTGTCCAAACACCTTCACATTATTTTCTGTATTTAACTGCATTCTATTAGCAACTTTACGAACTATTAGCATATAATTGCTATTAACAAACATGTTATGCATATATTTAATTAAAAATCACTTGGTTTTATTACTTTACTATATGCAAAGTCCAGGTTTTTCTTTTAGAATCTAGTCTATTATAACGGGACTAAGTCAATCTTTGCTCTGTATGAAATTGACTGTGAATTGTCAGAAAATTGAATGTGGGTTGAGGTGAAAGATTTGTGTAAAGTATTAGTTGTAGTAAAGCTGAAAATTATGACATACTAAGTGACATTGATGAATTACACAATGATGGAAACAATGCCTACAATGGCTGCTAGACAATGGTCTCGTGTTATCAAAACAAGGAGCCCAATATTTTCACAGAGGACAATGAAATAAAACATATAATACCAACTTGTTCACTAAAGATTGAATAACTTAATTGTAACACTAATAATATTATGCATTTTTATAGTCAAACTATTCTTTAAATTGCAGCCAGATAATATAAACTTAGTACAACTCCTATTATGCCACTCAGAGTTTTAGCACTCCCAGGATGAAAACACTAAATATTTATTAACATTTTATAACAATATATATATTGTTATTATTATTATTATTATTATTATGTAAAAATGTTAAATAGATATTTTTGTCTTCCCAAATATATATATATATATATATATATCAAAATTTTATTTACCATAAAATATTTTTCTTGAAGAAATAAATTACACAGCTTTAAAGCCCAGAATATTAGCTTTAAAAAAATATAGAACAGAAAAGGTTTTTACTTATAAATAATATAATTAAATTAACAAAGTATGTAAGTTTGAAGCAGGATTGATAATTTAAGATAGTTTAGGAGAGCTAATATGCATAAATTAAAGTGAAAGTGAGAAGGTTAAAGATTTTTTATTATCTTCAAAGAATTACTCTTGTAAAAATATTATTACATACTTCAACTACACATTCCGACCAAGTTAGACTTATTAATTATCAGTCTTAAATTAATTAAATTCCTACAGTATTCTAGAATTTCATCAATATGTAGGAATGTAAATTAAAAATATGTTAATCTAGTCTAACTAGGTAATACACAATGTTATGTATAGCATGGGCTATGAAATGAATTGAAGTAAGATCTACCCAGAGGTTTACTATACATTTTATACTACACTTTAAAATCTAATAAAATAACCTTTGTTTTGGTGTCGGTCCTTTTTCCCCATGTGGGATATCGTCCTCTCCTTCCCACATTGGCATAGAAATGGAATAATGGAGAATAAGAGTCCATATTAATCCAAGGATAAGTTTCAACTTACAGTCTACTATGTCAGTTGAGTCTGAAACAAATAAATGTGACATGATTATGGAGTCCGACAAATGAATTAAGATTATTGTATTAAATATTAGTGATGGGGAGGGAGGGAAATTGTGATATAAACGCCATTATCAATTTAAGAATGGATATCAAGAGTTTTGGGTCAAGAGTGTTGAGCAAAAATATTACACACAAATGAGTTGGGGTATATTTGTGACAGAGGCTTTTTGAACAAGAAAACTAGTTGCATAATTAAACACAGGATTCAGGATATTGAAAATCAAATTTAAAAGCTTAATTAACTAGTCAAAAATTGCTCACATTATTTGAAAGATAAAACTGAATTATTTACACATTATTTGGAAAATATCTTTAAACCTAATAAAGCTATTTAAATAGAATTACATGACATTATATGTAAAGACATCAGAAATACTGCCAGTAACATCTATAACAGTAGAAACAGCAATAATAAAACAAATCAGTCAAATGATAGCTCCAGAAGGCTCAAGATCTTTAAAACAAGCGCCACAAAAAGTAATTATAAAATTAACATATATATTTAATGCTGTATTCAGATTAAAATCCTTCCAAGGATATGGAATATATTGAAAGTTTTAATCATCCTAAAACCAAATAAACCTTTATATTATTTTAAAGGTTATATATTATATAATAAACCAATATCGTTACTTTTAGTTATTTCAAAACTGTTTAAAAAATTGTTATTACAAAGAGTTAAGCTAAAACAAAAATAAAATAAAACAATATTTTACCAAATCAGAAGTTTGGCTTAGGTTATAAGTGATAGTCACACATGTACATATAATTATAGAAAAACAGAACACACTTGAAGAAAAACAATTTTGTACAACAGTGTTTATAGATGTCTTCCAGACCTTTGATAAGATCTATCATAAAGGCTTTAAATACAAACTACTTTAATTACGACCAAAAGAATACAGTGAAATTTTAATATCATAGACAAGAGAAAGAATATTCAGAGTTAAATGTAGAGAATAATACAGAGGTTAAAAATATATATTCAGGCATACCACAAGCTAGTGTCTTTGAATTAGGAACCCATCCTATATTTGTTGTATACCTGTAATCTACCACAAACTGGAAACCACTATTGCCACATTTGATGATGACACTGTTATACAAGCTGATGAGAAGCAGCATTCAAGAGCATTCAAGGTGTGATCGATCGATGAAGTGATGTTTAAATAGTGATATTGACGAAAAAACCAATTAACAAAAGACAATAAATTATTAAACTACAAATAGATATTAAAACCAGTTTGGCTATATGGTGCACAACTTTGGGATTATACCAAGCCAAGAGCAACATTGAAATTATACAGAGGTTCCAGAATAAAGTACTAAGACATATGGTTATTGCCCCTTTGGTATGTACAAAATAATAACCTCTACAAAAACCTAAAAATGAAAACCACACCTGAAAAAAAATAAGGTAACTCAGAAACATGTACTGTAGTACATATGTAAAACCATCAAATGTTGAAGTTACTCAGTTGCTTGTCAACAGGAGGAAGAGGGAGGGGGCAATAAGAGACTTCAAAAGAATTTTTTTTTTTTGATCTGGTCTAAGTGAAGTAAAGTATGTTTAATAAGATCTATTCTTATTAAAAATTTAAGCAGTGTGTTCATCTTAAAATCTAGATACTGCTTAAATTTAAAAAAGATAATTGGAAAAAGGAAAAATCAATGATTATTTATGGTTATTATTTTAAAAAGTAAAAAGTGAAATAACAAAATACTGGTTTAGAAATTTAGAAACTCCATGGTATTAAAAATGGAAATACAGATGGTGTCAGGAAAACCAGATGATTATTATGTGTATAAAAACTGATGGAATAAGGAATAGGGCAGATATGATTAATGGATAAATGCAAAATTGTTAAGTGTTATGGGTCTGTAAGAAATCTGTGAGTTGACAGATAAATCCTATCCCAAAAGCATAATTGTATACCTGTATTAACCTTACTTGGATCCCAATCAGCCCTTAAAAGACGAATGTCCAATATATAGGAAATCTTAATTTCAGCTAGAAAGACGAATTGCTGATTTTATTCAATGTATTATTTTGTTTTGTTTTCAATAAATATTACATTTATAAATAAATAAGGCACTAATAGAATGAACTAAAATATTTATAAAATGAAAATACTGAGAGTGGTTGTGTTAGTAGCAATTCTATAGAGTTTGTCAAGTGCTGGCAATTAACTGTTGTCTAGATAGAAGGCAGGATTCAGCTGATTAAAAATTAGGTAGCCCATTTGTAACATTTGTTTACATCTAAGGTGTTTTGTTGGTGCATTTTTTTTTTT
The DNA here is from genome assembly GCA_963513935.1 of Aphrophora alni. Lineage (NCBI taxonomy): Eukaryota > Metazoa > Arthropoda > Insecta > Hemiptera > Aphrophoridae > Aphrophora > Aphrophora alni. The sequence continues at coordinate 78,711,622 of OY740765.1, forward strand.
TTTTTTTTTTTTTTTTTTTTTTAGTAATTTTTCTAAAATGAATAGAGAGCTTGGCGATGAGTATTTAAGAACCAGTGAAGTTTAAAGGCTGCTTAAACCTTAGAAGTGAATTGGATGATGACAGTGACCAAGAATTGTTTGAATCATCAGAAGGAGAACTGTCAAATTATAAGTCTTTTGCTGATATGACATTGATGTAGATCCAGATTATTACACAATAGGACCTTCAACTTTTAACAACATCCAGTTTCTATTGATTTTTAGCATTGCTATATTAGTGGCAACATCCAAAAAACAACCAAATAGGCCTACTGGGAGACAACCTAACATTTACATAATTAATGATGATGGAAAAATCCAATTCCATAGTTACAATTTTTTAAAATCAAAAACACAAACACATGAAAAATCAATCACTTTTGAACTATTTTATTGATATTTTAAAAAATAATAACTGAAACATTGGACTCCTAGGGGAAATATTTGTGTGCATTATGGCAGATCTGGATATTGGTGGAGACTCACCATTTCAGTAGCTTTAGCTGTCTTCCTTAAACATCATTTTGTTTTATTTTTGTTCTGTAGGAGTTGACAGTAAAAGTGGACTGTTACCAATCTTTCAAAGTCTGGCAGTCTCTTGTATATGTTTTGGTTAATGTTATACTATTTCCCAGTCTGTCAGTAATATTTCAACTAATAGCATATTTATTTTTATTTTTTGTAGTTATAGTATTTTTTTAGAGTTTGTTTTACTACATTATCTATTTTTATCATTGAGTTTAAAAGTATGTTTTAGAGTTTGTTTTATTACATTATCTATTTTTATCATTGAGTTTTTAAAAAATGACATTTGAGATAATTAGGAACAGAAAGAAAAAAATTGCCCAAAGATTTTACCTGAAAAAAGAAGACTTGTAATATCTACCCTGTGTGACTTTCTTGATGAATGATGATGACCATGAGAGCAGCGACAAAATTGACTAATGACTGATGAAACAAGAAAAACTAACACTAATCTCATTTGTGTCAAAAAAGAATAAGACAGTCCTCGTAATTTTTTTTATGCACCACTGTGTTGTGAACAACAAATACATTAACAAACCTGAAACTATTCATTTTTAAAACAAGACAAAATGTGTGGTAGATATTCTGAATATGTTTGCATAGAATAAGACACGATTATGCCTTCTATGCGATATTTTGTGCCAGAATATATCTGACAATATTTCCGGATGAGGTTTGTGACTCCTATGTACACTCCGAGACTGAAGTAGGGATTTATTCTTCAGTGCTGTCTCCCAGTCGCAAAGCTAAGCCAAATGTACTGTAAGCTTGTTATCACCCTCCCCCCTCCTTACCCACTAACACATTTCACTCCCATGTTCCTTCTTCATTCCAAACACTTTAAGTGTTATTAAATATGCATGCAAAAGTTTTCTGTGTTTAGCTTTAGAACGATGCCAATATGTCTTTCAAAATATTGTCAATTTAAAAATGTTATTAAAAATATTATAGGTTTGACTAAGCAATGCAATCCTGCAAATCTTCCTGCAATGAATGTCTGTATTTTTTAACATCAATCTGTTTATTATAACATACTGAACTGGAAAAATAACTAAATGAAGAGAATGTTTTTACAAAATATTATTTTTTAGTAACCTGTATAATTAATTCTTTTTTTTTTTACAATTAGGTTATAACAGTAGTACATTTATATTTATAAGTATTTGTAAAACAATAGAATTAACAATAAAAAATCGCCCCACTCCTCTTCCGTCACTCCAGATGTATACATGACTAATTAAAAATGGAAAATCTTTCACCTGAGTTTTTTCTTCTGCTTATGGTTTGCTAAATTTTTGTTTAAGATGCTTCACATACTTATGCATGAAGAATATAATGATTTGATATTTGTTTACAGCTATTGTAAATGCAAGTGTTCACATTGCCATAGTTGAATATGAAACAAATGAGTTCCTAATAACATTGTGTTTACAAATTTTTGCTAGATATTGGTTCAGTGCCAAGATCATATCCGAAGGAGAGCTGACGTAAATGTGTTTGTAGAAGAATATTTTCAGAAAAATAAACCTTTGTACTGACTTGCATTTTTCATAAGATGTTTTGGTAATGTGTAATATGTCTGTTGAACAAGCTAGCAAATAAAAAATAAACAAATAAAAATAAAAATAAAAAAATGCAATTTTGGAATATTTTGATCAAAAGAAACTAACTTTTAGCATATATGTAAATTTCATCATACCTCCCAAATTAGGATTTTGGTAGACAATTCAAACATTTTTAATGGTAACCTCTTTCAAATAATATATCATTTTAAAGAGAATGGCAAGTAGAAAAAAAACCCCTACATTTAGGTGGTTGGTACATTGTCTCTATTTAAAATGGCAGATGATTGAGGTTTTAAGTGAAAGGAATCTTATTACAAAGGAGACACCTAAATTAGAGAATAGTAATTGAGTACATAATCTTTGACAGCGAAAGATTGATAGTGAAATAATAATTTGAGAGGAAGGGAACTCATATGAATTTTATGAAAATATATTGTATTGCACCTCATCAAAAAGCTCATTTCAAGTAAAAAAACTGTACTGCAAACGCTCATTTGTAATCAAATAATATATTTACAATCTTCTTTCAAGTTTAAATATACAAAAGAACTTCATATTAATTTTCTATCATCTGCCATTTTAAATAGAGGTAACATAGCGACCTCCAGTTTCTTTACTCATTATTCCCTTTATTAAATGAAACAAAATCAACTCCATGTAAATTTTACAAACAGGAAAATGAAGAAGATAACAGTTTACTTAAACAAACAAGAAATCCCATATGCAAATGAGGCTAAGTATCTTGGTATGACACTCGACGCTAAATTGAAATGGAAAGCGCATGTTAAGAAGAAAAAAGATGAGCTAGCTATCAAGTATAGGAAAATGTATTGGCTGATTGGACGAAGTTCCCAACTTAACATGCACAACAAATTCTGTTGTATAAACAAATTTTGCAACCAATCTGGAGGTATGGTTTGCAACTTTGGGGTTGCACCAAGAAGTCCAATATTAAAATTATTCAAAACTTCCAAAACAAGGTGCTACGAGGAATTGTTAACGCCCCTTGGTATATTAGGAATGATGACATCCACAGTGATTTAAAGATGAACACGGTAAATGAGGAGATTAAAATCATGGCAATCAGGCATTCAAAGAAGCTCACTAATCATGAAAATCCAGTTGTGCTCCAGATCTTGAATACCAACAGTGTAATAAGGAGACTTAAGAGAACCAAGCCTGAAGATTTAGTGCAGTAATGATACTTATTTCCTGCAGTTATACTGTGGATATCCGGTGGATATAATCAGTGAGCTAATTTCCGCCTAATAGTGAACTGTATATTATAGTGAACTGTATATTATATATAAGCTACTAGATAAGTTTTATTACTTAGTTCTAGTATAAATAATAATAAAAAAATTATTCCCTTTAAAATGGTGTAGGTTAGTCTATTATTTGATGGGGGAGTAACCATTTTAAAGTTTTAAATTATCCCCCCCATCAAAAAACCCAATTGGAAGATTAAGCGAAATTGCCTAATATGTCAAAAGTTAGCTGCTTTAATCCTATAAAGATTACCAAATGTTTTTTTATTCACTTGTTCAAAATTTAGAAGGGTAGGGTGGTCTTGTAATGTTTAGTAAAATATACTACATAGAGTTGGTCTCATTACAAAGTACAAAGTACAAATACATCAATTTATTTATTATAATACTTGTAATAGATGTGTTGTCAAATATTATACGCTAAGTATATTTTGTACATGATATAGGAAATCATTATTAATGTTTAATCTAATGATCCACTCAACAGGAACGGCAGAGCTGTTCAGTCTAGCACCCAATACCCATTTATTTTCTGACCCTCTGTCCCCCATGGTAAAATTTACATTGAGAGTGTTCCTTTATTTATCACATGACAGCTGTTTCGAGAATAATACCCATCCTCAGGTGTTTGTCAAGTTATAAAATACGCACAACACATATTAACATAGATTGCAACACAAAATATAACACTTATTGAATATTCTTAATGTATTGTATATATAACTAAGAATATTAAATATACAACAAGTTTACTTCATATAGGGAAAATGTGAACCTTTAAATAATAAAGTCATGAACTATCGAACACTTATTAATAAAAATTTAGCTTTAGAAATACTAAATACGACTATTTGCAATATCATTGAATGTTAATTTAATTGTTTTAAATTTTAACATCAGTGGTAATAATATTTTTAAATATCACCCCTCCCTCTCACATTTATTCCTATGAAAATGATCGATGCCAAGATGGGTTGAGTGACTTCTCATTCTAAAGGGCTGTTAAAAACAAAATTATTGCCAAAAATATATTTCTGATTCAAGGGCATAATTCAAGATGACAGTCAGTATTGTATTTTTAAGAATCACAAATACCTCACATCATTCAATACATATTGTTAACTAAACATGTAATTGACTATATTGAAGAGTATCATAATCCAAAAACATTGTCAAGAATGAAATCGTTTTTAAATTTAATTTTCTTATCTGTTAAGATGATAAAAAAAATAGTACCATTTTGTTTATAAATACTACATTAACTTTGTTTATGGAGTGGTTTAAACCGAATCTTCAATGGCCAAATGTTCATTATCTACAATGGCAACTTTGTTGTTTCTATTTTTTACAAAAAAGGATCATTTGGGTGATGAACGTAGGACAAAATTTATAAAAATCCGATACTGCTTTGCTTGTAAAAAGTGAAAAATTCCTTTCCATTCCTCATACTATTCCTTTATTTGTTGTAGCTTGTAAATATATCTAAGAAAGTAATATTTTTAAGGATTTAAAAATCCCAAGACTCCCAAGCATGTATACCCTGAAAGTATTACTATGTTGTCTATTTAAAAGCCATACAGCGCAAATAGTGATTTTCATTTTTATGGCAAAAGAAGAAAGAGTGGGGGATTTTTAGATGTGATCAACAATAGATTGAACATCTATAAAATATTCCCTCCTCTGGTTAGAATTACAATCTAATAGTCTTTCAAAGTCTCTAAAAGATATACACAGTTTACAAGAATTTAAGTTTAAACACGTGTCGTTGTTAGAGCGTGTTTATTCAGTAGACGAGTTTTGTTCATGAATGCTGTAGATGGGGAAAAATACCCCTCACTTGTGCCCAATAAATATTGCTTAGTTATTATAATTATTTTTGTACATTGAATCTATTATTGGTACCCAACTAGACCTTGTTAGGTTTGTATTTGTTTTACTTTATATACTTAAATTGTTATAATTATATTATAAATATAAGTTAGCACATATATTGGGTATTTCTGATACATAATGAAACAAAATTAATCGTATGTCACAATCACCCCAAAAATACTATTTGATAGTACTTAGTCAAAAAGATAAAATGAACCATGGATGCTGTATTAGACGTTCGAACAACTCAGAACCTGAAAAAGCAACATTGATCAAATTTTGAGAAATTTATTTAAAGTATGTAAGTGAAATTAATGGTCTGAGTAAACTGAAAACAAAATTTAATAATAATAATAATAAATGTGATGGCTGTTAAGAGTACTTTTCTTTCAATTTCCTTATGAACCATAATTTTCTTTTAAAAACAGCTTGGAACATTGGTTTGGGTCATCAGCTTTCATATTTCACCAAATTCTTATTTTTAAAGTTATTGGATAATGATGTATTATTCATGTTATTGATATAGTTTATTCAGCCATTTGTCATCATTTGTGTATATAAAAAATGAGTACATGTCATTTGGATAACATGGATCAACTATCTGTGTATAGTAACTGTGTATATAAAATCACTACGTGTGACATATTTATGGAAATGGGAAATAAATCAGATTTTTACACATATATAATTCAAGAAGATGCTGGCAAAGTGTAAAGGCAATATTAGCAGTTTAATAATAATCCCAAATAATAAATGCATGGAAACTAGATGGTTTGGACAGATAACTTAAGTCAAGCAGACCGGAACAACGCCATTACGTTTACATTGTAGTCAGCAAAAATCTGTTCAAGAGATACAGCATTGAAGTGGTTTTACAGTCTACAATTCTAACATAGGAAATAATTAACATGGCCATTAAGTAATATTAGAATAAACAATGGATTAATTGGTAAATGGTTTGTATGTTAATTAAAAATAACTTTTATAAATGAAGGTGGAAACTTCATATACATGGTTGTCAGTGTAAATTACAAAATATAATAATTTGCTTTATATGAGTACTAAGATATTCGACATTCCTTCTCTATTTCCCGCATAGCTGCAGAAAGCAAAATTGGTTACATAATAAGGTAATTGATGCATAGGATCAATTATATATATTCGCGTCTAGATAAATGAGGTCGATGAACTCGTTTGATGTTGTAGCAAAACGGTGGAGGTCATTTCCAAACAGAAAGTTCAATCATACGTAGCAATAAAATAGCTGACTTAAGCATCAGTAGGAATTATTAAAACTTCAATATATTCACACAAGAGGATAAACCATTCAAAAGTGGAAGAAGTAGTGCATAATGACATAGCCGGTTGACTGATCGCTCAGCTCTTCAAAAAAAAAGTACGTTAGAGTGTTTATTAGTATGTATTAATATGCATTAATTATTAAAAGTTCGATAATACCAAAATAAAATTATATATCTAAAATTTACAATTAGGATGGTACAAATCTATTCATGCATATAATTTAAATATTTCCCTTTAAACGATAGCTTAGCGTACACTTTGGAGACCCGTCAAATAACAGTTAATTGTAACTCGTTTTTATACAGCTCTGAAACATGTTAATTTCAATCTACGTATCATTGGGATGTTATATTTTAGCAACATGTACGACAGCATTTAATCAGGGTATTGTTATGACGACGGAAATTGTAAGGGAAAGTGTAAATCTTGATGAAATAGTAGAGCAACAAAAGGGATACTTAGCTAAATTTGAGGCTTAAATCAAAAACGATAATTTTGTAGACACATCTGGTTTAATTACAAAATATGAAGCAGAATTCTCAATCATATAGGACATTTTAAAGGGATATATTTCTGAAGTAAATGGCATTGTTTCACTGTTACTGTCGGACATTTCGAAAAGGAATCGGGCGGTACTTTTCTAAAAACTTTATTCGGTACAATGGACAATCAAGACATAGAAACTATAAATGATAAATTGACTAAGCTAAGGGATTTTTCGGAATACCTATATCATAACTTTGATGAACAAATATCGATAATGAAGGAGGTGAACGTTTATATCGTAAAAAATTCACAAAATAGGCCTATACAAAAATTGACAAACTCCATTAAACGGTATAGGAATTCGATAGAAGAAAATTTTTAAGTTTTAAGCGAGAAAATGATAGTATTTGCCGATTTACAAATTCAGCACATTTTTTTTATATAAATATTTGAATTTAAATTTAGCTTTTAGACAATTTGAACTACTAGCCATAAGCTTAAAACAATAAGAAGACAACATTTTTCGTTAAAAAGAACTATTTATATATTGAATACGAATGGACAGGAACAAAAAAAAAACTTTAATTTACGGGTTTTCTCTTTTAAAAAGGCCTTATGAGCTGGAAAAAAAACAAGTTGCAGGCCTGCATGGAAGAAACTTTGAATGACAGTATGAATGATTGATTATAGTTAATTTTTAATAGATATTTAGTTTATAAAAGTGTTTTTCTTATGAATATAATTAGAATCAAAATACTACTGATAAGTAACGAAGTATATAAAAATTAAGAGATTTAAAATTTCCAAAAGCTGATGTGATCGTTCACTCGAGGTCGGTATTTCATGCAGTCATCCCTATACAATATAAAAAATAATTTAGATTTCTGATAATATTCCTTTTGTTTAATTGTTAAATTAGTTTAGATGCATTCGTTACTTAAAATAAGCTAAACAATAATAGAATATCTGAAATAAACATTGACACAGAAATAACATAGTAAGTCTTGCGAACAGCTGTGTTGGTGATTGACTGCTAAGGTCGTTGACTTGGGGGTACACATTCAAATGTCAAAATCTCATCTTATTTCTTCACGGCGCGGCGGTGACATTTGAGTGAGTTGGACTTTTATAAAATACATACAAAACTGAATTAGAATTGAGAAAAGAAGAGATGATTAAATGAGGATACCCATACTACAATAAGACTAGCCCCTCTTGCTCATGCCTAATCAGTTTTGTCTCGCGCAGGTAGAACTGTGATGGGAGAGGGAGAGCCCGAGTTAAGCCAGACAACCAGACATACCCGCCCGCTGCTTCATTGCGTAGGGCTTAATATTTTCCAGCGACTAATCCCCACCACCGCTCCAATCCCCTTCCCACCATGCGCGCGCGAGCCACTCTCGAGATGACGGTTCTGCGCAGGTTTCTTTCTGTCTGATTTGCCTATAGTACGAAGTTCACTAATTCGAATCTCGTACAAAGTTCGAAATTTTCAACTACCCCTGTTTGTTTAAATTTTTGCTGATTAATGAAATAAACATCCTGCTTGTGTGCTCGTTGCTGGCCTTAAGGCTTTCCATTTTGTGCAATTATTAAAAATAACAAAAATAACTCCTATTATTACGTTACTATGACCATTTTGCTAACTTAATTTCTACTATAAATTCCCATGTATCTATATTATTGACCTATGAATATATTCCCCCCCCCCATATAATATAAGTGCCACTTTCATATTTCCCATTCTACCAAAAACACATATTTTCTTATGTAAATGAAAGTAATTACACTATGTCACCATTGTGATTTGGAAAGTACCATTGTTATATAATCTCTGTTTTAACTCCGATACACTCTTAAATTTTACAAAACAAAATCCCTTTTATAGTTTTCCCTATTGTATTTTATTTGTACTAAAACACTAGTGGATATAGCGATGGTGACCATTATTTAGTCATTAGAGAAATTGAGTCATTTCCATTGTTTCGTGGCCAGTCTCGACTTTACACGAGTTCTAACTCAGTAGGGTGCCATGTGTCAATTATCGAGAGCTATAACAGAACCCTCATAAAAAAAAAATCACCCAAAAATATTATGTACATTCCTCGTTAACTTTTATCAAATACATCGTCTCGAAGCTTTAATCTTTACGTCTTTGTGATTGCCGTTATTCCATAATTGTCTTTATCAACACGTGTTTATTTCTCATCTTAAAAAAAATCCTTAATCTCATTTTAATATCTTCCTTTCGGTCGAGGGAGGGGGAAAGGTTACCATGGATTAACATTATTCTTAAGGACGAAGTAGTCAAAATGGCGGTTGGTCTTACGATTCGGCGACGCCGGTTTTTAGAAGGTAATCTTTCTGTAGAAACAGTCCTGTTCTTCTACATCATATAGACGACTACAAAAAAATAGAGTATTTAATATTTTTAAATCTGTAAACATTGAGCTCGGCAGATGTCGGGTGTAATATAATGACGTCACAGTATAAAACGACCTACTTCGCGTCACGACCTTATAAGGCAGCGGAATTTATACACCGACGTTTTATGGTCATAGAAAGTTGAGAGACAAACGTCTGCAATCTACTGCATTTAAGAACTCGTTCCATCCAGTATCCAGTTGGACCGACAACTTTGTGTTATCATCGTCGGGCGTCTTATTTAGCAAAACCTCATTGCATGCTCAACTTTTAATCAGAGACATGAAACAATGTGATAAAAAGAAAAATTAGGATACATCGAATAACCTTCTTGTATTCGCCCAATTCCTCTCCTCACCGTCCTCCAGCCCGGCGTATGTCAATATTTTCATAACACGATCCCATATAATCACATTTAAAACAATTATATATACATAATCGTTCAATGACTCTGTAAAGTTGTTGAAATCATTAAAATATCTGCACTAGAACCAAAACTAAGTTTTAAATCCAAACAATTTCTAGAAAAGAATCAGCACTGATTTCATTAGCTAAGTGCAACCATACATGGTTCATTTTCCTTTTTGACCGATAACTCTCCAACAGAAATGTTTGGAAGGTTTGGTCTACACAAAGCGAAATCGTAGACCAGTCGTCGCTTATTGGATAAAGATGACTGATATTCCAAAAATAAATTGCAAAATTATACTGTATTTTCTGGAATAAAACTGAACTTAAATTACATTTAGAAAATAGTTCAAAAGAAAACTTCAAATTTGTGTATAAGTTTATTAGCACAGTAGCTTTTACTTTTTCGCATTTGAATTTTTGACAGCCATCTTGAATTAAACTTAAAAATTTTAAATAGGAAGAGGTCATGTGACGCATTGTTTTTCACTGCCTTTTCATTGTAAAGCCGATGGTACAAGCTTTTTTTCAATATCTCTTTTCGTTATCAAAGTATCGGCCATCGACTCCCTCGGTTAAACATTTTAATCGTAATCAAATAGTTTAAAATAAAGCGTGAAGTGATGTAAAAATGAAGAAGTTGTTCTTTTAGCTGCTGTTTCAGACGTTTTCAATGTTGTAAAATTAAAAACTAGTCATGTACCATAAAACAAGTTGATGGGCGCCATCGTGCTATTTACCCATACAATATAGTTAATGCCCTAAAGTTTGTTTCTTGGTTCTCGTTTAGAAAATTTTATATTGTATCGGTAGAACAAGGGGTCTTACACAGTAAAGTACGTTTATTTAAAACAGTTGTTTAATATAGTTTCTGAACCACGTAATTGTGTGTATCACTACGTTATTGTCGTGAGCTAGACCCTCCGGCCTCGTAGTTGTGTATATAGTAAAAGTCTCTACTCGCTAAGCTCGTGTCGGTGACTCAACCTTGTCGGATTTCGTAACTATACGATTTTGAGAAACTAGGTCTTTTATAACAGCTCCGTAGACAGTTCTCTGTATGTTTTACCGATAATTACCGAAATAATAGTTTTAAGAAGATAGCGACCAATACGTTTTATTTAGGCTACATTTCAGACGAATTTAATCAAAATCTCCACAGCCAATTTTAATTTGTAGTGTTATGGCAGGTTCCAAATTTTTGAGCTATTAAAAAAAGATACCAAATACCAAATTTGATCCAAATCGGGTCAACCGTTTTAGCCATAGCTCAAACAATGGAAAACAAACAGATAGGCACAGTTCAATCATCCAGAAACGATTACGCACTAGTACAAACATTTTGTAAAAACTACTTTTTTAAACTCAGGAGGCATCAAAACGGTTATATCAGCAACTGTCTTTGTATATATTGATTTTGATAAAACTTTATACTATGTATATGTAAGAAAGTAATAATAATAATAATAATAAGCGTAGCCTACATTGTATCTTCTAGTGCGCTTGTATGTTGGGTAAATCAACTTATTTTAAGACCAGAAATAATCTGTTATTGTTTCACGGAACACCCTGTGTATGATAAATTGTGCGCTGGAACACAATATACTTTTTCACTTAAAAACCTACTTATAATCGACCTAGTATTATTTTTATTAAAAGTTTTCTTTTACTTCATATTTTATAGATATAATATTAACCAATATGACAGCATAACAGATCTTGCAAAAATCGGATTACACTTTTTAAATTTATTTCTGATGATTATTTACTTCAGCAACTATGGCGCTAGACTTACAATTAATTTTTCTGGTAATTATTATTAGTTTCTGCGATGTTAAAAAATACGAACAATCGTGTAGAAAATAAAAAATGCGGGCGTGAATACGTGCACGTGTATCTATGACTGTTTATAATACAAACTCACCATATTATGACATTTCACAGACGACCGCTGCTGGTATAACCAAGAGTTTAAACGACGAATAGAAGGATTCAGTCCGAGGTTACACACGAGACAACTTATCGAGGACACAAAAAGAACCTGCGATCGCCATTCAAGAATATCTAATGAAATCGAATAGGATTCAATAAAATTCTTCGCGGAGAACTTACCGTGCTCGGTTTTGTAAATAAACAACCACCAGCCATCCACTTATACGGCGATTGAAATACAGCCAAAGCGCATGTGCAACCCAGACTACCTTTGAGAATGATAATCGATTTGGCCAAGTTTTGTCCCCTCCTCCATCCGGCACCTAACTCTATTCAAAATGCGTTCATCAGTAAGATTTTTAAACTAGAATATATATAGGTATTAGGACTTTCTTTCAGCTCAACAAACATTAATTGCTTATGACGTATTCGGTAATAAATGCCACAAACTTTGATCGCATACGTTCAAAACAATAACGTTAGGTCTGTAGGCTCTAGTAGGGCTCTTAATTCTTAAAATTTATATTACTTGTCTATGACTTCAGGCGTGTTGTTAACTCGGCTCCAAAAAGCCTCTTAATTCTTAATATTTAAATAATTCGTCTACGAGTTTCAGCCGTGTTGTTAATTAACACCCTCTCTTAGTTTTTAATATTTAAATAAATTGTCTACGAGCTTCAGTCGTGTTGTTAACACGGCTTCAGTGAGCCTCTTAGTTCTTAATATTTAAATAATTTGTCTACGAGCTTCAGTCGTGTTGTTAACACGGCTCCAGTGAGCCTCTTAGTTCTTAATATTTAAATAATTTGTCTACGCGCTTCAGTCGTGTTGTTAACACGGCTCCAGTGAGCCTCTTAGTTCTTAATATTTAAATAATTTGTCTACGAGCTTCAGTCGTGTTGTTAACACGGCTCCAGTGAGCCTCTTAGTTCTTAATATTTAAATAATTTGTCTACGAGCTTCAGTCGTGTTGTTAACACGGCTCCAGTGAGCCTCTTAGTTCTTAATATTTAAATAATTTGTCTACGAGCTTCAGTCGTGTTGTTAACACGGCTCCAGTGAGCCTCTTAGTTCTTAATATTTAAATAATTTGTCTACGAGCTTCAGTCGTGTTGTTAACACGGCTCCAGTGAGCCTCTTAGTTCTTAATATTTAAATAATTTGTCTACGAGCTTCAGTCGTGTTGTTAACACGGCTCCAGTGAGCCTCTTAGTTCTTAATATTTAAATAATTTGTCTACGAGCTTCAGTCGTGTTGTTAACACGGCTCCAGTGAGCCTCTTAGTTCTTAATATTTAAATAATTTGTCTACGAGCTTCAGTCGTGTTGTTAACACGGCTCCAGTGAGCCTCTTAGTTCTTAATATTTAAATAATTTGACTACGAGCTTCAGTCGTGTTGTTAACACAGCTCCAGTGAGCCTCTTAGTTCTTAATATTTAAATAATTTGTCTACGTGCTTCAGCCGGGTTATTAACACGGCTCCAGTGAGCCCCTTAGTTCTTAATTTTTAAATAATTTGTCTTCGAGTTTCAGCCATGTTGTTTAAAAGGCCCCAGTGAGCCTCTTAGTTCTTTTAAAATTCAATCATTTGTCTACGAGCTTCATGTGTGTTGTTAACACGGCTCCAGTAAGCCTCTCAGTTCTTCCTATTTAAATAATTTGTCTAAGAGCTTCACTCGTGTCGTTAACGCGGCTTAGTGCACCTCGTATTTCTTTATATTTAAATAAGTTATTTACGAATTTCAGTTGTATTTGAATCTCGGTACTGGTGAGCCTTGTTGTTCATCATATTGATATAGGATGTTAAAGAGTTTCATTAGTGTCCGTAGCTCACCTCTTATGAGCCTTGTAGTTCTTCGTTTTCAAATATGCTTCAGTAGTTTCAGTAACTCATATCTTTTGAGCCTCAAAACTCTTCATAAGGTAGCTCAGTTGTGTCGGCAACTCGGCTATGTTGTCTCTTGTAGGATTTTAGATTTAAATATATTGTCTCCACGTGCTTGAGTCATAACGGTAACTTGACTCTGCTAAGCTTCGTACTTTTACATAGCTAAATAGGGTGAATGTCGTCTTGACATCTCGATGTGATACTTGTTGTTCTTCATAAATAAATACAACATTCACACGATTCGGTCTACACTGAAGATATGAAAATCGACTAGTCTAATAGCTAGTTACTGAACTGGCTATTAGTCTTGTCGATCTTCATATTTAAACATTACATCAACGACCTTCATTAATGTAGGTAAATTGTCTTTTACGAGACTACTAGTTCTTCAAATTTTAAAATGACTTTAACAAGCTTCAGTGATGTGGGTAAATTGACTCTGGTGAGCGTCGTAGCTCTTCATATTTAAACATTACTTCAACGTGCTTCAGTGATGTCGGTAACTTGTCTGGTGAACTCGTAGTCATTTAGAAAACTATCACTTTTTGCCGTTCGTTGTAAACTACAGTGGTGCGTATTGTGGATTTTTTTCCTTATCATGTTTGTATTTATTTTGACTGCTCTACGTTAAAAGTTTTAGTTTCGAACATGACCCTTCATGTTTTATGGTGTTTCGCTTTTTTTCATTTTTTCGGTTTATCGCTTGATACCGAGAGTTAAAAACCAAAAAAGAAATTTTGCTAAATAGTATACGACTAGCTTTTCACAATTATTAGTAATAAAAGTTAGTGTGTGTTGTTCCGTATCGAGAATACGATCATGCCAGCGTCAGTTTAGTTCTTCTTAATTCCCTGACGGTTTTTAAGATGGCGCGAGGTTGGATATTTGGCGCAAATCTTATAATTGAAACCAATGTGTCGAGCCCCATGCAATAGGTAATTACAGTTCTGGAGAAAATTGGAAAAAATGTAATTAATCCCGACCGCTGTTTTATACGACTCGTGCCTTTTCATATATTCCAGCTTTCTAGACAACGCCCAATGTTATGACCATGAGACACGACTACAGTGTGAGGAATCGTTTGTAATGACTATCCGTAAGAGGTGGCTATAAAATCTATAAGTTCACACAAATATAATTCTTTGTTAGAGTGAGAACATGACGAAGCCTTTATTAAGCATTCATTAGAATGCTTTGTCAAGGGAACGAAAGGAACGAGATGGCTGTCGAACTGGCAAAGAAGTTCTGGTTCCCCCAGAACCTACTTGTGGAATAAGCAAAACTTTTGCAAAAACTGGCTCGAGAAGGTGGGTTAAATTTGAGACTCTTAACTTTCGAAGAAAGGAATCTAGGCGAAAGCTCTGTTGAGTTATTGTACCGACCCGATCAAAAACTCTCTAAGTATGTAACCTCATTGAGTAAATGAAACTATGGAAGGTCTTGAGATTCGTAACTGGGCAAGGAGTCTTTAAGAAACATTTAAATAGTCGGGGTTAACACACGGTAGCTTAAAATTCGGACTGAGCGACCCTTCCACAGCTTCAATAGAAGATAATGAATCGAAACAAAACGAGGACCTGAACTGTATCAACTATGATTAAAAAAGTTTCTTTGGTGTACCTCGGCTTTTGCCTTTATCAGGAAAATAAAAATAAAGAATGAGATCATATGTTAAAACACGACGACTAAGATTTCACGGATAACTCCCAACCTTGCATTTTTGAGGAGTCAACGAATACATTTGTTTGTTTGGTTTTGTGTGTGAAAGTGTGTACAATGTTTTTGAATCGTTTATTTATAGTGTTATGTAATAATTATAAATAATTTTAGGAAACATTAAGTACGCAGGAATGAAGGAATGAATAGAGGATGGCTGATGTGGGAGAATTGCTATGACGGTAGTATCGCCTTTCCTAAAACACTGAAATGGAAAAGATATAATATTTGTATGAAATGTTCCGATTATGATATCTGTTGCCAGCGATTATGGATGCTCCTTTTCTCTAACATCAACTTGTCTAGTGAATATCAAACATAACTAAATAAAGAGAAAACCTTTCCAAACACTGATTAATAATATATCAAATTAATTGAAGAGACCCTCGTATATAGATATAGATAAACGATATAAATTGTCTAAATACATATGCAATAGTAAGACTGAAAGATTAGTGTTCTCAAAAATGGGTTTACTAAAACAAATTTAAAATCTTAAAATCAAATATACATATATTCTAAAATAAAATATCCATGTTTTGAATTCATTATCTATATTCATATACTGTATCCTTATATAAAAAATTCAAAACGGAAAAGAGGAAGAAAGAACTAGAAAAAATAATTACATTAATGTTTTCTTTTTGATATAATCCTTTAAAAACAAATAAAACTTTTGGTTCGTCTTTGAATTGCTGAAACTACAAATATTTATTAATTACCAGTACACCCCCTTCCCCCAAATGTGATGACCCACCTTGTACCAACCCACCACTCCCTTCCACGTGGTCACCCATGAAATAAAAGCACATTCAAATCTCGGTAAAAAATATGTTAACGGTACAAATATCACCGCCAAGTTTAATTTTACAAAAAAAAAAGTTATATCAAATATTTCCGAAGCCTTAACACGGATTTCGACGAAATCAAAATCAATGTTTTTGTCCCATCACATAATTTTCTATGTAGTCTATCTACTACATATTTATTTTTGGTACTTACGTATTAGCCGGAGACCACCCTTATGCAGTGCGCTGAGGCGGTTTTGGTTGTTTTAATGACTAAGCTAGATTGCTATTAACCAGGCTAAACCTTTCGTACATTTATTGAAGTTAATAATTTGTTTACTTTTCTTACCCTGACAGGTTTGGCCAGGTAGCTATATATATATATATATATATATATATATATATATATATATATATAACCACCTGGCCAAACCTTTTGTAAGTTTATTGAAGTTAATAATTTGAAATTAGATCACGGATAAAATCTTTAATCACGGATATTAGAGGTTGAAATATCTAGTACTTACGTATTAGCCTACTGCACGGCAATAAATCACTCGGGACACTGACCTAGACAGGCAATGCGCACGAAAGTATGACTGATCTGGTATCGTTATATTCGTAACGAACTAAGGAAACTCCGACTGAAATATTTATGACAACCAAAACTAATCTGGTATCGATATATTCGTAACGAACTAAGGAAACTCCGACTGAAATATTAATTTATGACAACCAAAACTAATCTGGTTTACCGACTGAAATATTTATGACAACCAAAACTAATCTGGTATCGTTATATTCGTAACGAACTAAGGAAACTCCGACTGAAATATTTATGACAACCAAAACTAATCTGGTATCGTTATATTCGTAACGAACTAAGGAAACTCCGACTGAAATATTTATGACAACCAAAACTAATCTGGTATCGTTATATTCGTAACGAACTAATGAAACTCCGACTGAAATATTTATGACAACCAAAACTAATCTGGTATCGTTATATTCGTAACGAACTAAGGAAACTCCGAACTGAAATATTTATGACAACCAAAACTAATCTGGTTTACCGACTGAAATATTTATGACAACCAAAACTAATCTGGTATCGTTATATTCGTAACGAACTAAGGAAACTCCGACTGAAATATTTATGACAACCAAAACTAATCTGGTATCGTTATATTCGTAACGAACTAAGGAAACTCCGAACTGAAATATTTATGACAACCAAAACTAATCTGGTTTACCGACTGAAATATTTATGACAACCAAAACTAATCTGGTATCGTTATATTCGTAACGAACTAAGGAAACTCCGACTGAAATATTTATGACAACCAAAACTAATCTGGTATCGTTATATTCGTAACGAACTAAGGAAACTCCGACTGAAATATTTATGACAACCAAAACTAATCTGGTTTACCGACTGAAATATTTATGACAACCAAAACTAATCTGGTATCGTTATATTCGTAACGAACTAAGGAAACTCTGACTGAAATATTTATGACAACCAAAACTAATCTGGTATCGTTATATTCGTAACGAACTAAGGAAACTCCGACTGAAATATTTATGACAACCAAAACTAATCTGGTTTACCGACTGAAATATTTATGACAACCAAAACTAATCTGGTATCGTTATATTCGTAACGAACTAAGGAAACTCCGACTGAAATATTTATGACAACCAAAACTAATCTGGTATCGTTATATTCGTAACGAACTAAGGAAACTCCGAACTGAAATATTTATGACAACCAAAACTAATCTGGTATTCGTAACGAACTAAGGAAACTCCGACTGAAATATTTATGACAATCAAAACTAATCTGTTATCGTTATATTCTTAACGAACTAAGGAAACTCCGACTGAAATATTTATGACAACCAAAACTAATCTGGTATCGTTATATTCTTAACGAACTAAGGAAACTCCGACTGAAATATTTATGACAACCAAATCTAATCTGGTATCGTTATATTCGTAACGAACTAAGGAAACTCCGACTGAAATATTTATGACAACCAAAACTAATCTGGTATCGTTATATTCTTAACGAACTAAGGAAACTCCGACTGAAATATTTATGACAACCAAAACTAATCTGGTATCGTTATATTCTTAACGAACTAAGGAAACTCCGACTGAAATATTTATGACAACCAAAACTAATCTGGTATCGTTATATTCGTAACGAACTAAGGAAACTCCGACTGAAATATTTATGACAATCAAAACTAATCTGGTATCGTTATATTCTTAACGAACTAAGGAAACTACGACTGAAATATTTATGATAATCAAAACTAATCTGGTATCGTTATATTCGTAATGAACTAAGGAAACTCCGACTGAAATATTTATGACAACCAAAACTAATCTGGTATCGTTATATTCTTAACGAACTAAGGAAACTCCGACTGAAATATTTATGACAACCAAAACTAATCTGGTATCGTTATATTCTTAACGAACTAAGGAAACTCCGACTGAAATATTTATGACAACCAAAACTAATCTGGTATCGTTATATATTCGTAACGAACTAAGGAAACTCCGACTGAAATATTTATGACAATCAAAACTAATCTGGTATCGTTATATTCTTAACGAACTAAGGAAACTCCGACTGAAATATTTATGATAATCAAAACTAATCTGGTATCGTTATATTCGTAACGAACTAAGGAAACTCCGACTGAAATATTTATGACAACCAAAACTAATCTGGTATCGTTATATTCGTAACGAACTAAGGAAACTCCGACTGAAATATTTATGACAACCAAAACTAATCTGGTATCGTTATATTCGTAACGAACTAAGGAAACTCCGAACTGAAATATTTATGACAACCAAAACTAATCTGGTTTACCGACTGAAATATTTATGACAACCAAAACTAATCTGGTATCGTTATATTCGTAACGAACTAAGGAAACTCCGACTGAAATATTTATGACAACCAAAACTAATCTGGTATCGTTATATTCGTAACGAACTAAGGAAACTCCGAACTGAAATATTTATGACAACCAAAACTAATCTGGTATCGTTATATTCGTAACGAACTAAGGAAACTCCGACTGAAATATTTATGACAACCAAAACTAATCTGGTATCGTTATATTCGTAACGAACTAAGGAAACTCCGACTGAAATATTTATGACAACCAAAACTAATCTGGTTTACCGACTGAAATATTTATGACAACCAAAACTAATCTGGTATCGTTATATTCGTAACGAACTAAGGAAACTCCGACTGAAATATTTATGACAATCAAAACTAATCTGGTATCGTTATATTCGTAACGAACTAAGGAAACTCCGAACTGAAATATTTATGACAACCAAAACTAATCTGGTTTACCGACTGAAATATTTATGACAACCAAAACTAATCTGGTATCGTTATATTCGTAACGAACTAAGGAAACTCCGAACTGAAATATTTATGACAACCAAAACTAATCTGGTTTACCGACTGAAATATTTATGACAACCAAAACTAATCTGGTATCGTTATATTCGTAACGAACTAAGGAAACTCTGACTGAAATATTTATGACAACCAAAACTAATCTGGTTTACCGACTGAAATATTTATGACAACCAAAACTAATCTGGTATCGTTATATTCGTAACGAACTAAGGAAACTCCGACTGAAATATTTATGACAACCAAAACTAATCTGGTTTACCGACTGAAATATTTATGACAACCAAAACTAATCTGGTATCGTTATATTCGTAACGAACTAAGGAAACTCCGACTGAAATATTTATGACAACCAAAACTAATCTGGTATCGTTATATTCGTAACGAACTAAGGAAACTCCGAACTGAAATATTTATGACAACCAAAACTAATCTGGTATTCGTAACGAACTAAGGAAATTCCGACTGAAATATTTATGACAATCAAAACTAATCTGGTATCGTTATATTCTTAACGAACTAAGGAAACTCCGACTGAAATATTTATGACAACCAAAACTAATCTGGTATCGTTATATTCTTAACGAACTAAGGAAACTCCGACTGAAATATTTATGACAACCAAAACTAATCTGGTATCGTTATATTCGTAACGAACTAAGGAAACTCCGACTGAAATATTTATGACAACCAAAACTAATCTGGTATCGTTATATTCTTAACGAACTAAGGAAACTCCGACTGAAATATTTATGACAACCAAAACTAATCTGGTATCGTTATATTCTTAACGAACTAAGGAAACTCCGACTGAAATATTTATGACAACCAAAACTAATCTGGTATCGTTATATTCGTAACGAACTAAGGAAACTCCGACTGAAATATTTATGACAATCAAAACTAATCTGGTATCGTTATATTCTTAACGAACTAAGGAAACTCCGACTGAAATATTTATGATAATCAAAACTAATCTGGTATCGTTATATTCGTAACGAACTAAGGAAACTCCGACTGAAATATTTATGACAACCAAAACTAATCTGGTATCGTTATATTCTTAACGAACTAAGGAAACTCCGACTGAAATATTTATGACAATCAAAACTAATCTGGTATCGTTATATTCGTAACGAACTAAGGGAACTCCGACTGAAATATTTATGACAACCAAAACTAATCTGGTATCGTTATATTCGTAACGAACTAAGGAAACTCCGACAACTGAAATATTTATAACAACCAAAACCGCCGCAGCGCAATGTATAAGGGTGGCCTCCGGCTAATACGTAAGTACCTTATTTTGAGTTAATAAATAAATAAAGATCACTTCCTGATTTGAACCTACTTGATAGTGAAGAAATGTTGTAGACCAAAGATCAGAGGTGAGTTAGGCCTACTTGCAATTCACAAGCAGAGATGATGTCATTGCATTACTGCTTGACTCAGTGCTGATGCTGACTTCATACTCTTTGGTAATTACACACGGACATAAATTTGTGCTTACTCATAAATATATAATTTAGAGATAAACACAGAGCGAGTCATAATGGACGTGCAATATTTCAGGGATGTGTTTAGAGCACTAAAATAGAGAAAAAACTTCCCCTACTATTATGTTTATTAGTCTGAAAAAGAAACGTTTTCCGTCTGTCATTCTATTTGTTTATTTTAATTTATAATTTTTGAAATACAGTCAAGATTTGGTATACACATTTTTAAGTAACCTTTTACCAGTATACCAAAAACAAAGACTATATTTTGTATATATTCAAAATGGTGGCCATTTAAAAGTTTTGTTGTAGAATATCTCGAAAACGGGTTGCTTAAAAAAAAATACAAGAGACATGTCGTCTTACATTAACACGATAATATCATTATTTGTATTATAGATAGAATTATAACTAAGTTCTTGGTAGTTATCCATAACACTCAGAAGTTTATAATACCAGATATTCCTTATTATTATTATTGGTTGAATGTTACATCTTTGGATAAAGGAAGAGTTGTATAAGGCTCAGTATCAGAAGAAAAAATGTGTAAAATTCAAAAATATCCCTTGGAAATTGTACGACAGCATTATTTGTTATAAATGCCAACAACGGCCTAGAACTGACTATCATATATTCTAAATCTTCACTTTAATGCAAAATGGTCGTTTATTTATAAAGTGCAATATGTAATTCACCCAATAAAAATAAGGACTAACTGAAATTAGGAACTTTTAGATGTTGTAGTCAATTAGCGAGAAATATTCCTTGAAAATAAAATTTATGGACGGTAGACTACTGGTATAACTATAGCTTTAACTGTATCTTAAGCGAGAGAATGCGAAGTACGGTGTACGGGGGAAGATAATGAAGGTGTATCTCACTAGTATTGGAGAAATCTTAAACAGAGAGAAACATCTGAAAGATACAATAATGCTTGTAAAAAGAGAATAATTAATTATATTTATTTGTTCCATAGATATAAAGAGCGATTCTTTTATCCTGGACGCTTCAGGTATATCGTAAACTATTAATCTGATGAAAAACTTTACTTTTTTCAAATAACTATCTGGAACCGTTGTTACTTTTTCATATGACTTAAGAACTGTTTTGCAAATTCTTAAAAATGTCCGCCATTATCTAATATGGCAGCCAAATTTTAATTTCTTACGAGGACTCCATTTCTTATTATGTTTTCGGATTATGTATGGAATTTAAAGACATTTTTATCATTTGTAATTGTTTGATAAGCCTACTCGTTTAGGAGTAATTGGCGCTTAAAATATTTTACATTTAGCGATTTAGTATTTTAGTATAGTTTAGTGTTTTAGACTTTAGTGAGCACACATTAACAGTTTGGTTTGTTTTGACGAGGAAACGCCGCCTACGCGTGTAACGACCTAATTCATATACTTTTTTATAATTTTATTGTTAATTTTAGTGACGTATAGTAGTAGTGTACAGTAATAGTTTTATTTGCCAACATGGACTTTAATTTAGAAGAACAACGTATAAGGGGCATTTTTGAGGATCTCGAGCGTGAAGAAATAGATAGTGATTCGGGAAGTGACATTGCAGCTCCTCAAAATACCAGATCTTGAGGATTCCGATGTTAGTGATGTGGATGAACAGGACTTAAATCAAAATTTTGATTTTAATAGTGAATCAGAAGAAAGTAAAATGAGGAAGCACCGGCAATTGACAGGGACTGGCCGCACTATATCGGAAGGGACGGGAAAACAGTTTGGAGTTATGTTCTGGTAAGAAAATCATCTAAAACTAGAGCCTGTAATATTGTAACAAAGCTACTAGGGCCAGTTAGGGAAGCTAAAAACGCAAAGTCTGAAATTGAATGTTCAAACTTTTTTTCCAAATGATTTAATTGAGAAATTTGTAAAATTCACAAACATAAAAATACGATCTATGCAGGAAAAATATAGCAGGGACAGGGATGCAAAAGAAACCGATTTTGACGAGATTTGTTCATACTCTGGACTTCTTCTGTACTTATCTGGAGTTTGTTTGTCAAGTAAGCAAAACCTACTTGATTTATGGCGTAAAGATAGACATGGATGAGATATATTTCGTTTAGTGAATAGATTTAGATTTTTACAACAAATGTTGCGATTTGATGACACTGTTGATGTAGGAACCACAGAAAAGAAAATCAGTATCATTGGCCGAAATCTGTTGCAGAAAAAACTAACACTTGTTGGGCCATGCGAAAAAAAAATAAATAAATACCTCCAGTATTTGTTCCTAAAGACAAAACAAGACCTGTACCGAGTTCAATGTTTGCATACTCGACCACCTCAACAATATGTTCTTCAAACCAAAACAAAACACGATATTTTTGCTTCTCTCAACCCTTCAGATGACGATGCCATTGATAATTCAACGGATGGTGATAAACCGGAAATAGTTACGTATTATAACAAATCTAAAATCGGTGTTCACACCGGCGACGCCCTTCAGAAAAGGTATGAAGAATTTGCGAAATATTTTCATTTTCAAGATAGAGGCAACTAGAGGACGAAGAACATCGTGCATATCCTGAAGAAAGATGCCCACCAAAGAAAAATAGAAAGACAAAAACAAGATGTGCAACTTGTAACAACCCAATATAACGCACCACAACAATTTGCAAACAATGCGATTACACCAATGAAGAGGGCGATTAAGATTTCTTAACATAATAGTCCTACATTATTTATATACGATTATTACTTTTTTTTTACTAGTGTAAATAAATCAATACTTATTTTTCAATCATTCAACATAGTTTTGAAAATTGTAGGCCTATAGCACTGAAATTTAAATTCTTCTATATTAAAAGTTCTTCTTTTTTTTCAAAATAAATGATATTTTACTACTTGTAGAGTGTGTTTTATTTAAAACTCCACGTTTGAATCAAAATCAGTGAGGACTTCCCCGCCTACGCGTGTAACCACGTTACAACAAGTGGGAATTGAGACAATGTTGAATAAATGTCTTAACTAACTTTACTTAATAATAAACGAATAAACTTTTTGCACAAAAAGCTTCAAAAGGCTCCAATGATTGTACCAATAAATCTTAAATAAATAATTCAGAAAATTAATTAAATTTTCCTAGGAAAATAATTCATACAAATAGAAAAACGTCAAGTGAGGGAATCCTCGCCATGCATGTAACCATGTTACTTTTTCTACGCGTGTAACGGGGTGGTAAACCATTATTTTCAGGAAGAGATTTTCCATACTTCCCATTGACGAATCGAGATAAAAATGTAAGTAGGCATTACAAATAAAACAAATAATTTATAGAACAAAGAAAAACTTGCTAGAATTTAGTGTAAGCTCAGTAAGGTAGTCCCCCCCCCCATATTTAAAGTTTTTCTTCAGATTAATAGTTTACGATGTACCAATAATACCCGCGATAAAAGAAACGCCCTATATATATATATATATATATATATATATATATATATATAAAGAAAGATATGTGATGAATCAATGTCGAATTTGTTGCAGATATATCCGTTTAGAAGTCCTCTAAGTTCATAAAAGTGGTTTGGGTGATGATTGTCTGTACAGTGCTCTACTGTGTATCCCAAAAGCTTGACTAAATTTTATTCAAATTTGGCATTTGGGCATATTTTGGCCATATCCCGAGGTTTTTTCTCATATTTTCGATAACAAAAAGAAATAGTCAAAATAGGGGTCACTAGCGTTCGAATAGTCAAATAACGTTAGAGTCAGAAAAGAACAAGAGAGACCTGATAAGAAAGGATTGAAAAGAGGGATATAACCCAATACTGGATGAAGAACGGTGCATATCGAGTTGGGGTAGCTTGGGATTGTCACTGCGGGGTAATGGAGTCCGAAGTGCTTCCTCGCCCAATCGAAATAAGTGCAGTAAGATAAAACACTATTTCTATTACATCACTCGAAAATAAAAACACATTATTTAACAAAACTGTTCAGTAAGAGAAAAAGGAAACTTAAGTTTGAATTTTGTTTCAATTTAATTAAAATGACTTTAATTTCTATTACTTATTAGAGTAATTCAGGTATATTAGGAAAGTAGGCATACTCCCGCCATTCGTAAATCATGTTTGCTAGACTGTAATTCGGCCATTATTATACGGTTTCAATGTATTAGTTGATAATCACCACAAATTTTGAAATTTGATTATTTTATCATAAAAACTCAATTTCAAAAAAACAACATTTTTAACTCCTCCTATACTTCAAGGTGTCTTTGTTGATTGAATCTATCTGGCCTATTATTTAATTAAATTTATAATCAAAATGAAAAAAATTAATTGTAACGTGAATTTTTGAGGGTCATCTCAAAACCCCATTCTTAAAATCGAAATTTTTATCCCTCACTCTCATAGTCCACGGTATGAACTCCGAGCTCCCAGGTATGTATTAGAACTAATACATTTCATTTATATGATGTTCTAAATCGATTATTTATCTGTTTTTGGAACCTCTAAAGTGACCCGACCTTCATTATGTTGACAAACTAAATAGTGTTATTTATTTTCTAAGATAACTTATGAGCGCGCTTGTGATTACAGTCTAAGGTGCAATTGAATACAACAGTGGGAATATGAGACTGCAATGGTAGGTGACCAAACACAATGGAGGATCTCTGACAAAAAACAATGCCATCAGCTAAAGAAATTCACACCAATCTCTGGTGACAAAATAGTCTCATTATAGGTAGTGTAGAGAAAGTTACGTGTCGAGTGAAAAATGTATGGTGACATTTTCTCCGTACAATCCGCTTATAAGTTCTAAAAAAGTTGATTTTGGAAAATCGATCAAAATTTTCTACGTGGTCATATCTTGAAGCGATTTTTTTCATTGTTTTCTAATTTCAGCTGCCATAAGAACAACACTGAAAACTCAGATATTTTCAAAATTAACTCTAACGATTTTCCACTACCTCCAACTCTATCCTTCGACAACGCTTCGTCGAAGTGAAGTAGTTACAAAATGTTCTTCGACAAACCTTTGTCGGAGAGAACATAGATTTTTACATTAAACATTTCGCACACTAAAAGTCATCCTGTCCCAATAAATTAGATAACATTGTAAATTTAATGTTCCAGACTTTCACATTCGTATAACCAAAAGACCAAAAAGCGTAATAAATAATATTAAATCGCTACAGCTAGTGTGTCAGCATTTGTCAAAGCAGACTATAAAATTCGTCACATTTGTCTATTTTTATCAAGTCCACATTTCTAATTCATCAATTACACAATTACTTCACATTAACACTACCTTGAAGTATTTTCCTTCCTCTTTCGTTCTATGATTTCAAAATTATTGTCACCCTTATAGTTTGCTGTGTACTTTCTGCTAGACCATTATGGCGCTTCGACAAAATTTGATCGATAACGAGAGGTCAAATATAGATTAGTAACATTTTGAGCTTGGTTATAACTCTAAATGGTTGAAAAAACGAAATTCAGGACTTTCTTTTTTTATATCGAAATTTTGTAGTGTTGTAATAATTTTGTTCGTACTGTACATCCAAAGTCAGAAGCAATTTGTGAGATTTTATAATGAAAATTTTCTAAATTGATAATTTTGTATACACTATTATTATTGTATACTATTATTCACAACTACATTTTGAAAAAAAAAATGAAAATTTTTTACATAATATGACAAAATAATAATATGTATATAACATATATATAATATATGTTTTACAAAATATAACATATTTCTTTCTTTAAAAATATTTTTCATAACAACCTTTATTTAAAAAATGGTATATTATAAGTAGGGTTTTGGATAAATTAACTATTTTAAATGATTTTTTTTAAATGGCCTACCATTCTGGAAAATCCTACACGCCAGTTCTAGGATTAATTGATAATTAATAATCACAATTACATAAACAATAACTACAATCACAATAATTAGTATTTAGTTTATTCCATTAATTAATTTGCTGTAGCTTTCGATAAAATTATCATTACCATCAGAGTGTTCTACTGCTAAACATGTAAATCTATTTTGACGTAAATCTACGATCTCTCCTATACCACAGAGTGAGGCCACATCAGACCCATTTCATTACCTTACTAAACAAGTAACAACGTGTCACCTATTAATTAATCCGTATAAATATTTGTTTTGTCTTAACTATGTAAAACACTACAAATATAAAGTTATACAATGTAAAGGTACAAAATAATATAAATTTTAACAAAAAACGAAATATGAGAAATTAGCTAAAATAATGTAAAACTGTCTTTTAACGAAGTCTTTAAATTATTTAAAACTCTAACATTTTTAAAACAATAAATTTGTAAAATAACAACAAAATCTAAATTTGTATATAATTTAATACCCATTGTTTGCCAACTGTAAAAGATAATACACATTGTTTGCCAATAGAGAAAATACACGTGAATTCGATATAGGTCCGTCATCTGCATTAAACTTGCTATTGTTTCGTTTTGTTCTCTTTGTTATAAAAATGCTTTCATAACTATTCATTGTGTTTTTAGTTATTGTTCCTATTATTGTGGTTAGGGGAATTGTCAATAATTAATAATGCTAATTTCTGAAGTTATGGATTAAAAAGGGGATAGCATGAGACCGAATGCAAAAGCTATATTTCTAATGAAATTCGATTAAAAATTCCTATAAAAACAATAAGCCGATGGGTGCCATCATAGTACTTACCCAGCCCCGTAATACAAACAGATCATCTAAATGTAATGCTCAAAGGTTGATCTCTTGGACCTTGTACGAAATATTAAACTGATAAAAAAAGGAGTCTTACCCCAGTGGGTTGTTTGTTTAAAACAGATGTTATAAACGTTTTCTGAACCTTATAATTGTTTGACGTCGGCAATGCTCTAACTGGTCTCTATTCGCTTTGCTCGTGTTTGTGTCTCAAAGCTATACATATATGAAGAAACCTCCAATCGCTATTCTCGTATCGGTGACTCGGCCCTGCTAAATCTCGTAACTATACGAATATCACATTTTCTTGGGAGATCAGTGTTCGAAATTACATTTTAGAACAATAACTTTGCTATTTCTCATCGTATAGAGGTAGGGTTGGTGCTATTACATACAGAATTTATACTTAACACTTTGAATCTAAATTAGTGTTTCTATAGTTGAATAACACACACGATATGAAGAAAAGAAAAACTGTTTAAAATAGCTTCCATTTTGATATTTTCAATTCAAATTTCATGTTCCTATCTTAATTCTTGTGGGCACTATCTTGCTTACAATGACGACAACGACATGTCAATTTCCTGAGGCCATGAAACGTGAAAATCAATAAAAAAACGGAAGTTGAAATTTTTTACTATTACCAAACTTACCCTAACTTCTTAAGTATATAAAATGGTTTAAGTAATAAATTGCAGAAATTATCTAATTTAAAAAACTTTTTACGGAAAAGAACATTTTGCATGTAAATTTTCGAACGTCCTAAAAATTATATAAAATTTTCATCCCATGATCCCATGAATGTCGTTTCAAAATAATATTTTTGGAAAGCTAGCAGATTTCAATATACTTAAAAAGAGCTAAAAGATTGAATGACAATTTCCAAAAATTGTAAATTCCTATGCGTTTATTCATTCTAATTTCAAAGATCTTTAAACACACATATAGACTAAATTTTCGTTCATAATAAAGAATTAATCAGTTTAAATATAATAAAAAGCGAATTTTTCTTTCTATGAATACACCTTCACTCTTTCATATATATTTATGTAAAATTTGAAAGCACCTTACAAAGGGGGAAAATGTATGTAAGCTTACAGTGTACATAAAAATACGTATATAATGGAAATCTATACAATTTGGAAGAGGTTGACGTAGGGTCAGGTTGTGAGAAGAAGATGAGTTGAGGTGTAGGGAACGTGAGGTAGTTGTAGCCAAGCCGGGAGGCGACTGGTAAATAATGTTAGAGTAAGGATTTGCTATTCGGGAAGGATTTGAGTGCTTAGTGCGAGGAATGTTGATAAATTAATAGAAAAAAAATTAAAGAAGTGTGCTGGCCCTGAGAAGGACCAGTTGGACTTAGGTTAGGTGTTTGGAGATAGGATATTAACTGGCCTCTATGATGGATGTTCACCCGTAATCGCCGGCGCCAAAGCACCTACAATTTCCTTTTCAGGAGGCGATTAGGGTGAAGCAAGTTGCTGCCGTTGCCGGGATTTCTCCCTTTAATTTCCCGTACGGGAGGCAACGGGGCGATTCTCGAAGAGGCGTTGTTGTGTAGCGAAGAGAAGGTGAGGAGTGAAAATGAGGGTTTGAAGTGAAATGATTCCAAAACGTGTAGTGGTTGAAGGATGTTGGAATGTGGCAGGCGGCAGCAAAAGTGTGTAGTGGAGCTGGCGAGTTGTCTTCGTTGTGTGTGGTGTGAGTTGGTTGAGGGGTCTCTCGGTCTTGCGTAAGAAGACCGATGTGAGAGATGGTCCCGGTGAAGTGTGTGAGCGAGGGGTCTCTTGGCCTTGCGTAAGAAGGCCGTGGGAGAGATGGTCCCTGCTAATCTCGCGTCAGGAGAAGTGTTGTGTAGGTGTTGAGATGTGATGTGTTCTTGATGCTTGTAGTTGGTGTCCTAGTTGACAAGTCATGATTTTGTCCTTGGAACATGAGTACTTATACAATTTCTAGCTTGCCTAGGATTGGTTTGTTCCTAGACAATGAGCTGTCCATTGTTAAGTTCTCCCGAGAAGCGAACCAATCCCGACGTGAGGTTGGTTCGGAGTTGTGTCGCGGATTGCCATTGTTGTGGCCGCGGACTTTTACTTGCTCGACGTGAGCTGCCGGCCAATCAGAGACGAGTAGCGAGTGCGGGTTTTGTATTGTGAGATTGGCCGATGTAGGTTTAAGGCCGGGGAATTGATGTTTGTTGTGTTGGCTGAGTGTTGGCAGGTTTTGCCGTGTAGATTGTGGGAAACTAGTCGGGTGAACTAGTTCCCTTGGTGGTGACGTTAACAAGGTATACGAAAATTAACTGTGTAAATTTGAATGAAATTTAAGAGAATTTGTACGAAAAATCCAATTTTCGTGATTTCCACTCGTGTAGTTTCTATGCTGACATCATAACCACATTCATATGTATTTCCGATTAGATTCTTCTATGGGAGCTCCCAAGTTTTATTTTTAGTCACATAATATTATGTAGTTGTGCCATGCAGAAATTTATGTTTTACTTTTTAGTAAATGTTTAAATAGAACTATTTTTGAAACTAATTGTTATTCATTTTTTTAAAGTAGGTAGCCTAAATGTCTTCGGAACAAGTAGAAAATATCAAAAAGTGTGTGTTTCAAAAAATCTATTTAGGGTTGTAAGAGAGTTTTATTCGATATCGGCTAATGGTCATGAGACACAGAATAACTTCTATACTTAGTGCATTTTTCGACTTCAAAGAAAGTAACATAATTTTTAGCAATAAAGAGTATCAAAATCTAATTAAAGTGATTCGGAAAGAAATGATGTTGAAAATAATATACCATCAGAAAAAATAGACTTTATTATTAGGACAAACCCAACATTTTTCAATCGACGAAAAGGTATTTTCACGTCACTTCTAATGCAAAATACCTCATTTTTATACAGGTAACTTAGAAAATAAGAAAAATGGTACGTAACTTTGCAGCAACCTGTACAAAACTGTAGAGTTGTAAGTTAAACTTTGAAATTATAAAAAATACGAAAACATTATTTTAACAATGGGAATTGATCTGATAATGGCGAAACTTTGTTACTTTTTAATGTGTAATTAAACGCTAATCTGACCATTGATGTAAATAAATCCCATTACGCTTTTATCGAAAACCATTTTTCGTCTCTTAATCAAGTGAAATCATTCATATATTAATTATTGGTTATTATTATTCTTATTTCTGTATTTAAAAAAATATTATTTAGTGCATATTATATACACATATGTATATATATGTGTGTTTGTAATGTTGTGTGCACATTATATACGTATTTATTCCTGTTTGAATTGTTATTTTCATATTCGAAAATATTATATTCGTGTAAGAGATTGCTATTTTTGAATTGATGTGCAGGACATAGGTGAAATTCTACACATTTGAAACTTTGCAGTTATGTTACGTACATATCTAAAAGACCTTTCCTCAAGTTTCAAATGTTCATGTTTAACCAAAACAAAATGGCGGAATTAAAAATAAACATTTAATTTTTTCATCGACATTGTTTTTTTTTGAACAACCATTACAAGTTATTTCTTTCTTGTTATTGACAAGAAAGTGCATAAAACTTTATAAACTAATTGTTGTTTATTTTTTAATTATAAATAATGAACAAAATGTGTTACATTCACTTTATTCAACAAGTCGTCCAATCAACAGCTATGCACTGAAAGCAACGAAACAAAAAAGCGTTATTAGACTTTTTGAATAATTGCCGAGGTTCCACTTATTAATAGATGCTCTTGTTGGAGAGTTTGTACGTGAATAGTTTCTTTGAAAACATCTTATCTCTTCATATTCATTTTTAAAAGCAATAGCTCAAGCACAATATTTTCTTGTTCAAACGAATTGTTTTAAAATTAGTTATCACGCATAGACTGTTGAAACACAATTAACAAATAATAATGTTATTTTGTATGTTTATAGAACAAGTGACTGAAAACGCAAAATTAAAATTAATCCAGTAAAATTTAAAGAGGTTCTATCAACAAGATTTACGTTAATTTTGAATTCCACCATTTTGTCTTGATTAAACGTAAAAATTTGAAACCTTGGAGAAGCTCTTTTACATACGTATGGAACACAACTGCAAAATTACAAATTTGTAGAAATTCACCAAGTCCGGCAAATCAATTAAAAAATATTAACCTCTTCGTGAGATACTCGGTACCTTTACAATGTCTAAAATAATTCAGTTCATTTACTAATCTTTAATCTTGTATGTATGTAATGATGTCCCTCTGATAAATGAATTGGTTGATAAGGAACTCTCTGAATTACATATCATTTTGAGTGGCGATTTTAATGTAAATTTTGCTTCAGAAGAGGCACAACCATTGATTATTTTTTTTTAGATAGTAATTTCAATTTGAAAATGAATAATAATTATATTATATCCACCACTAAAAGTACAATAGACGCTATACTTGATACATAAATTACATTCATTTCATTCTTTAGTTATCATACACCAAATTAACTTCCTTTATATTGTTATATTTTTATCAGAGATGAAGTTCCTTATCAACCAATTCATTTATAAGAGGGACATCATTGCAGTACATACAAGATTAAAGATTAGTAAATGAACTGAATTATTTTAGACATATCTTAATTAGGAGATATGTAAAGGTACCGGGTATCTCACAAAGAGGTTAATATTTTTTAATTGATCTGCCGGACTTGGTGAAATTTTACAAGTATGAAACTTTGCAGTTGTGTTCCATACATATATTATAACAGAGATTCTCTCAAGTTTCAAATTTTTATGTTTAATTAAGACAAAATGGTGGAATTCAAAATGAACGTAAATCTTGTTGGTAAACTATTTTACATTTTCCCGATCGTATTCAAAATTGTTAGAAGTTAAGGTCATTCATTAAATGTTAAAGAATGGTTGAATACAATTGCTAATATAGAGGACATTTAGAAATGACGTTTTTCAGATGTAGGCCTAATTATTTTATAAAACTGTATTATCCTATGAGTTTTAAGTATTGAATTGTTGGAAATAATTAAACAATAATTTAATTCCACAAAAGAGTTTTATTGAGCAACATATGTTACGCCGCTAAGCATTTCCAAGCTACTAAATTAAAAACAAAACAAGTCTAAATAACCCAAAATTGGAAAATAACGTTAGTAGCTGGAAAATGCCTAACAACGTAACATATGTCGCTCCATAAAGCTTTTTTGTGGAATTAAATAATTGTTTCATTATTTCCATTAATATGGAATTCCATCAAGCACCAACTGTTGTCACATTAATTACATTGAATTGTTATTTGTAACTGTTTCAGTTAATATTGTTGCATTCAACTTTTGTTGTTGGTGTTATTGTTTTTTGGTTTTTTTTTTCGGTAATCTGCAGAATGGAGAGATTTTTTAATTATTTGATAGATACCAATTTGCTAATTTAAGTAAATATCCTGTCAAACATAATTTGGCACTGAGCACGGAAACTTTAACTTTTACTAACTTCATGATTGCCTAAACTCCTTCCTTCTAAAGGCAATGGAGAGAATTCTGGATGCAAATATCAGAGATAGCGTGCTTAGGAGTTCAGGCTTGCACGAAAATCAATTTGCTTATAGACCAGGCAGGTCCACTAAGGCTGCTCTACATCATTTAGTGAGCAGAATAGAGGAAAGTCTGGAAGCAAAGGAAATAGCCCTGGGGGCGTTCCTGGACATAGAGGGAGCCTTCAGCAACACTTCAATACAATCAATGATTAGGGCTTTGGAGGATTGTGAGGTGAACAAGACTGTTGTAGGATGGGTGTCTGCCATGCTGAACAGCAGGTTAATCCAGGCTACTCTGTATGATGAAATTATCACGGTCAGGGCTAGACGTAGATGTGCACAGGGCGGAGTCTTATCTCCCCTGTTATGGAACCTGGTAGTGGATAAGATCCTTAGGCGTCTAAACGAACAAGGATTCTACTCACAGGGATATGCCGATGATGTGGCCATCGTGGTTAGAGGTAGAGACATGAGCGTCGTTTGTGACCTCATGCAGGCTGCCTTTATCCAGGTGGAAAGGTGGTGTCAGGAGGAACAGCTATCTGTGAATCCTGGAAAAACTTCTCTCATTCCCTTCACAAGAAAAAGGAATCTGGGAGTGAGGTCGCTCCCTAAGCTCTTTGGGCAGGAGGAAGCGCTGGAGAACCAGGTGAAGTACCTAGGTTTTTGTGTTGGATAAAAGGCTTACCTGGAACCCACAGATAGAACGGGTAGTGACCAGAGCCAAGTGTCTTATGTTTGCATGTAAGAGGGCTGTTGGTAAACAATGGGGTCTGCAACCCAAGATGGTGATGTGGATATACACCATGATCATTAGACCACTAATCTCCTACGCTGCGGTGGTTTGGTGGACTAAGACGTTACAAGGTGGGGTTGGAAGTAGAATGGATGGTCTCCAAAGGGTGGCCTGTTTGGCCATCACGGGGGCCATGGGGTCTACACCAACAGTTACCTTGAATGCTCTACTGGATCTCCGTCCCCTAGGGGTCTACATTCAGGGACAGGCCTGGATGAGTGCATACAGACTACAGCAAACGGGTTGCTGGAGAAAGAGGTGGCCTGCAGGATAAATCAAGTGGCCATAAGGAAGTGTTAGACATGCCCTCAAATCACATGATACCTAATGTTTCATTAGACAAGCCTATCAAGACGAAGATCTTCTCTAGGGAAGAATAGGAGTCTGGAAGGAGGTTATATAACGAGCAGGATATAGTCTGGTTCACAGATGGCTCGAAAACGGAGATGGGTATGGGCGGTGGCATAAATGGGCTCAACCCCGAGAGTTCCAAGCTACTGTTCATGCCACTGTTTTCCAAGCAGGAGTAGGTGCTATCTCTGAATGTATCAAGGAGAATCAAAGAATGAAATACACAGGTAAAAACATTCTGATCTTCACAGACAGTCAAGCTGCTATTAAGGCACTAAACACGACTAGAGTAAAGTCGAAGCAGGTATGGGACTGTATCTCATCATTGATAAAGCTTTGTCAGATGAACACGGTCACTGTGGGCTGGGTTCCTGGCCACTCAGGTATTGATGGTAATGAGAGAGCAGATGAATTAGCCAGGTCAGGTTCAGAATCCCCTTTCGTGGGCCCGGAACCGGTGTTCGGGATCTCCTATGGACATGCCAGAGCAGCGGTTGATACGTGGATACGGGAGGGGATGAATAGGGCCTGGACGAATTCAACTACTAGTAGACTTGCAAAAAGGTTATTTAGACCAAGCAAGAAACCTGCTGAACAACTCATCTCTCTCAGGAGGGATAACATGAGGTGGGTGGTTGGGCTCTTAACGAGCCACTGTCACATTAGAAAACATCTACACAGGATAGGGATTGCTGCAGACAATACTTGCAGGAAATGTGGTTTGGCTGAAGAGTCAGCAGAACACATTCTTTTAGAGTGTGAGGCGTTAGGACGAGCCAGGCTATACTCTCTAGGCCCGCCGGGGAAAGAGATGGAAACCATCCTAGATAACCCTATTGGTAGTATCTGTTCCTTCATAAGGATGACGGGTATCACTAATTGGGTGTAGGAAGGATATTGGGGTGGCAAAAGATCTTTAGGTCGACGCCGGTGAGGCTTTCACAGCCCAGAACGGGAAAAAAAAAAAAAAAAAAAAAAAAAACCATGTGGTGGATCATACAAAGCTAATCCTATTTATTGATGACAAATAAAGTTATGTATTGTATCTTTATTTGTATATATTAGAATATAATTTTTAACTCTACTTTATTTTCTTATTATTTAATACTGTGTTTCAGGACTGTGCATTACAATATTATGTAAATTATGTTTTGTGTATAACTTAGTTATAGCGGCAATGAATTCAATAAATATGCATTCATTCATTTGTCTCTTTTGTGGAATGTGACTCTACGGAAACTCAGTAATAATAAATCAAAGTATTCAATCAATTGTGTATAATCATTGAGAATTACCTCACAAACCTAACCTGATTCCTAGCTGATGTGTATGTAGGTTTTGTGTAAGTAATTTTCAATTTTGTAGTGCGTAGATACGAGGTCTTTTTTGAAATATATTATTCATAACAAAATTTATTTATCAAAACAACGAAATGTAAGAACACATTGATTAGACTTTTTAATTTTTTCATATATCAAAATAACCTAACTATAAGGAAGCCAAGATAAAATTACAAGATTACCCAGCAAAGCGATCTCCTGTTTTTAACTCAACTATTTTGGTACTTCGTTTGTAATGTGTGTGTTTGTTACCCAGTTAAACTCAAACACGTCAAATAACCGTTATTAAATTTCTATGTAGTTTTGCAACTACCTGTAGAACGAATGATGCATGTACAAGTTCAAAAAATATTTTTTTGTCCACTTTAAAATGTCAGCCACTCAAAACAAACATGTACTGGTATTTTATTTGGGTCCGTAGGTAAAAGCAAGGACCCTCCTCTAATATCATGCGCGTGTCTATCCGTCTCTGTCTGCAAGTCATAACCCGTCTACATAGATCCTATATATTTCAAACTTTGCATTTATGTTCTTTGTATTGTCTCATATTCTGATCACGAATGTGAATGTTTATTTGACGTAAAAGTTAATATGTATAACTGACTTGAACACAGCGTGACCTAAAATATATAAAAAAATGTGGAAATTAAATTTTAGTGCGAAAACATGTATTATAGTTTTTTGTATGACGAATACAACATAATTTAGCCACACGATGGGAAATGCGTAAAGATTTCAAAAGCAGGTTTTGTGAGATGTGAGACAAACAATGCAATATCCATTAAAAGATGGATTGCATTTTCATTCATTTCTATTTATTATGGTCCGTAGGTAGAACCAAGAACCCTTATTATAAGATTTGTTATTCGCCATTCCGAATATTGATATATTAAATAATAAATAAATATAAGACTCACCGTCCACAATATTCTGTTTTGGTCGTTTTTTATATACGACGGCCGTTTCGGCTATTCAGCCATTATAGTACGTTCCGGGACATCTAACAATCGTGTCGACTCATGAGTCACGTTTTAATTAAATTTAATAAATATTCATTTAAAATCAGTGTTTGTGTTTATGTTAATGTTAACTATGTTGTTTTTGAGTGTTCTATGACAACGGAAGACCTTCTCCAACGTTGAACTTGATAATGGCTGAATAGCCGAAACGGCCGTCGTATATAAAAAAACGACCAAAACAGAATATTGTGGACGGTGAGTCTTATATTTATTTATTATTTAACCCTTATTATTTCACGCATGTGTCTGTTTGTCTGTCTTCAAGTCGCAACCACTCTACAAAAACAAGATTATATATTTCAAACTTTGCATTTATATTGTTTGTATTTTCCCATATATAGGAAAACAATAGAGGTAACAAAAAAAAACAAGAAATAAAGATCTTGAGGTAGTAAGGGGCTACTAAATATAAATAATAGAAATATTATGTGTGGGGTATCAAATACAACTAGAAGTTATTCTTGTAACGAATATGTACGTTTATGTGAAGAGAAAAAATATGTTAGAACCAGGCCGCTTCAAAGACTTCATAAAAATAACTGTTTCTATTTTATATGCCAAGTTGTGTGGTTTTAACACACGCTTGCCACTTTTATTCTGTCTAATAACTGCAAAACAATCTTCATTGTGCAATTAATCCGATCTACTTCAATTATGAGTGGAAAACTACAGCTATAAATCACGGGAGAGTACTTGGAAATCTTGATACTGAATTAGAGTAGAACAGCCACAATATAAAGAGTATATTCTTCAATCGTAAAAAGGGATACAAACATAAGCAGGCTATAAGCTTTATGGGAGTTCAAGTCCCTCCATTTACCTATAAAACAACATTTGATAGTTTTATAAATATTATAATGTTCTTCCATTATTGGAGGAACGTTATATTGTTCCTCCAGTAAGTTTTGTCTTCAATTTCAGACCTTATGTCGCATAATACAGTGCGCACTTCGAAGTATTAAAACAGTGTCATCCAAAAATAATGTGTACGTGATTTCAATTGTGAGGCGACCGATAATTTCAAAAACAAAATGTTTATAAACATTAAGAGTTTTGTTATTCGTCTTTGTGATGATCTTATATTCGCGGACATTATTGCGCCGGACGTAGTTTCACTCGCAGACCAGCCGTAACTTGCGAAAGCTATCACCTACAGATAAGACATTCCTTGGTACAATCAGTTTAGTCTTGGGTTAGATCCCCTTGTCGCGTCTTTCCTACCGGATTTCTATTATTCCTTTCCGACCCTGGCGTTATTAGAGTATTCGAGGCCCGAAGGTCTTATTTTATGTTCTCTTCTTCCTTTTTCTTATGAGACTTTGATGACCGAAAGATGTTTCGCCTTTAAACAACAAGAAATATACAGGATGTAACGAAAAACCGTACGTGGCTATTCATTTTCCAAACTGAAGTCTTATGTAAAAATATCGATTTTCCTATTGTCTGTCATTTTGTAATTTTTAAAGTAAAAGTTTTAAACACAAAATTAAACCAAAATATTATGGAATTATGATTATTTTCAATAATAATAAAAAATCTATTGCAATAAAAGTACCAAACTTTTAGCTAATTAAATGTTAAAATGATTTATTTATTGTCAGATTTTATGTCTCAACCAAATATAAAATGTCTTTTAATTGTCTCCGCTATTTGAAATGACCCGTTCTTACAAATTAGCGAACGATAGTAGGAATAGAACTGTATTTGATCAATTCTAAGCAAATAGTAAACTTATTTCAATTTCAACAGAACTTAATATAGTCTATTAATTAAATACAAGTAACACTAGAGCAAATGTTCGAAGTGATCTCTTTTCATGGCGTTACTATGTAAGTAGCCGACAAGGATGTCCTCGCCTTTTCAAAAACCCTGGCGTAGCTCTGATAAGTGAAAACCTACTACAATTCTTTGTCTAAAGTCTTTATACCCTATATTTTTTATTTGTCAGAAGTGTATATATAAACATGTTTAACAAATATTATTGTGATATCTCAATCAAATCTTGAGATATGAATTTTTCTTTAAAAATTACAAAAACGAAAGGATAACGTTATTTTTAAATAGGACATTGTTAGTCCAGATTAGAGTGTAGAATCCGAATAGCCTTGTAGTTTTTTTTAACACTGTATATGCAGTATATTATGTGTTACGTCACGTGCCACGTTGTACGATTTATTGAATATATTAAAACAACCAATGAGAGAAGTCAACTATTCATTGAAAAAAGCCAAGCGTGTAAAATAGTAACTAGTGAATCTCTATAGATATCTATAACTCCATGGAATGAAACCATTGTTAAGCAGTTATCTTTTGAGGTTATAAAATCATATATTCGGTTAAGGTGCTTTACAATGCGAACATAATAGGGATTAGCAGTATAATCTTTGCTAAACCGTGTCTAATACGACAATAAAATAATATTTGCATACCGCTTCTAATGTCTTTGTCCAGTAGATAGTGTATAGTGAATTGAATTTTACACAGGTTTAAAGAACAATGAAATAAAGACGTCTCTTCAAAATTTACTACATAATTAATTTTACCAATTTTTAAACGGTTGAATTTAGGAAGAAATATACAACAATAGAAAGATTTAGACGATTTGCTCTGTATTGAAATATCTTTAAAAAGTAACCCGTTATATTGTAAAATTGGAACTGATTTCAAAAAATTTAATAGCAAAATTAAGGAAGGTGTATTTAAAGTTTTCCGTAGCTCAGAATTACAGGGTCGGGTTCGGAGCACTAAAATAAAGACGAAAGTTTTTATAAAAATATATCCAAAAATCCTTCGTTTTCCTGTTCTGTTTTTCGTTTTTCTAAACAAATTTATAATTTTGGGAAATGGATGAGATATTGAGTCCAGAATTGGAACTCGCATTTTTCGTATGTAACTTTTAATCAGCTTATCAAAAACCAAGACTTTATTTTGTAAATTTTCAAAATGGCAGCAGTTAAAATATTTAAAGTCCAATATCTTGCAAACTGTTTCTCTAACAAAATAACTACAAGCGGTAAAATTTATTGCCTTTTACATTTACATAAACTATACATTTATTGCCTAATTTGCATAATAATTTTGTACAAAACTAATATTTTTCAGGTTATGAATTTTTAGCATAATTTGACATCAAAACACAGGAGGATATACATTTAAAATGACGTTTCTTGATGTAACACATTTTGTTCTTAACATTTGTTTCTAAGATGAAGACATGGGCAATTTTAAAGAACATTATCAAAGAATAGAACTGATAATATCTTCTTTATACTAAAAAACATAAAGAAAAGTTAGAACAAAATGTGCCTCAAATTAAAATTTAATATCGTGAAACAAATAATTAATCGTGAAAATTTTCAAATTATAATATAAACAACAAAGAGGTCCACCATTTTGTGTTTGAATTGAAATTTTATCAAAAACTAATTTCGTATTATCATTACAGTAATAATTAAACATTTATTAAACTATTTATTTACAAAATCCTAGATATTACGTAATACGTTTACAAAG
This sequence comes from Aphrophora alni, assembly GCA_963513935.1. Classification (NCBI taxonomy): domain Eukaryota; kingdom Metazoa; phylum Arthropoda; class Insecta; order Hemiptera; family Aphrophoridae; genus Aphrophora; species Aphrophora alni. The sequence continues at coordinate 78,752,036 of OY740765.1, forward strand.
TTCTTTAAAATTATCAACACCTTCGTCATTGTTAAAAAAAGTAAAAAAACTCCGTGACCCAACAGCCCGTAAAAAGCCGTGCAGTTAGCAAATCGTAATTCGCGTCGCAGTTGTTATAGCATTCTCAACCAGAGCTCGCTATACCTAGCTTCCTAATCAGATCCTCACTATGTTGGGTAAACACCGTAAATGTGTAATTGAACCCGGAACCTATAACTCGTGAAGAGAGAGCGATAACCACTAGAACCGCTCTTCGTCATTGTTGAAATACGAAAACGTCGATAATTTTTTAAATTTTTTTTATTAATGTTCCCCGTTGACCCCTAGCCAAATTTGTTAGCAAACAAAATTTTGACTTAAAAATATGCCATACAAAATGCTTAACCTTAAAAGGATGAATACAATTTTGTACATCAAATTTATGGGATGAACATGTCTCGTATGACACGAAAGTCTAAATATACCGAGTGTCTAAAGAGTCCTGGAACTGTTCAATAACTTTAAAATAGGAAAGATAGAACACTGAAATCTTACAAAAGTTTACTGGTGTAAACAAATTACAACTATATGAGGTTATTTCAACCATCCCCTCAAAATGGAGTTTATGGAACATATCAAAATTCTTAAGTGTAAACCCACATCGATTGACATTTCATTTTAAAAGTCATATTTAGTAGAATAAAACTGTGGAAACTAGAGGTCGCTAAATTTGCTCCCATAAAAATTGGAGGTCGGTCAAATGTCCGAAAGACCAATTTACTTCGTTTTTTTAGCCTAGATAAAAAGTCAAAATGCTTTACTGTATTTTTATGATTTTTAAACAGGGAAATTGACATTTAACATTTAAAAGTACAGGATGTGTCAAAAATGTTAAAAAATATATGATCTTCCTTTTTAAATGTAATTTAACGTATTATAATGGAATTAACGTAGTTTTTTGCGGCGTCTATGAAGTCAGGATTTATAAAACCAAGAAGCAAATTGTGAAATCGAATAACAGGACGCACTGTCAATATCAAGGTAGACACTGTTACATGTTGTGGAGAATTATTATTACAAATTGGCACACTGTCAAGCTGTGGAAGGAAAACATTTTGAACAATTGCTGTAGACATAACCCAGGTAATATTTAATAGGTACACGTTACTTTATAATTGGTTGTGGGAGTGATGAATTAATTTCACAATGTAAAATTATAATTATGATTCAAGTACTTTAAAATGTCAAATATTAATTTCCCTGATTAAAGGTTGTCAAAATACATAATGATATTTACGCATATATTGTCTGTGGTAAAAAACTAAAGAAGTTGACCTTTTTTTGACATTTGACCGGCGTCACTCTTTTATCGGAGCAAGAAAGCGACCTCCTATTATGTAATTTATGTAATTTTGTTCTGCTAAACAAGATTTTTCAAATGAAGTGCCATTCGGAACTTGTTTATATTTAAAAATTTGCTCCTCCCTCAAAAAATTAACTTCATACGATAATAAATAGTATTTTTACACCAGAAAACTTTTCTGAATTTCAGTATTCCATTTTGAGAGTTATTTAACCGATCCAGGATGTTTTTCAAACTGTATTCGGTGTTCATAAAATCTTTTCCAAACTTCGGGATGAGTGATAGGGAACATTAAAAGAAACAAAATAATTTGTAGTTTTAAAAAATCCTATAATTTTTTACGTATCAGTTTCAAAATGGCCGTCATTTTTAAACTGTTAAGAAAAAATATAAGATTGGAAATATGAACGCGTTGGAAGTTATATCTTGTTACTGAAAAAACACAAAATGGAAAACAGACGGAAATGAAACAATTTTAGAATATATATTTTATCAACTTTTTTCTTTATTTTAATATCATCTATTATCTCAAAAAATTAAAGAATTCTTGGTATAAAGTAGACTTGAAATTATTAATATTTCATAATTTGTCTTCTAAAACAGAATTTGTATAACAATAAATGTTAAGAATGGCAATATCAGATGATTACAAAAATGAATATTTAATATAAAATGTATTGATATAAAGAAATATTAATTAACTTAAAATATTATTGTCAATTATAATATAACATGTCAATTATAAGATCACTAAGTTATCGGTTTGAAATAATAAAAACAGCATAAAGCACTATCATAAAGGACCTAATTCATCAAAACAGACTCGATAAAATGTTATGTTTAAAATAACTACACAAACCCTTTGCAAAATTAAAAAAAAGAACAAAATTAAACCTACGGCAGAAGTAATAGGCAAAATAAAATAATAAACCTAGATCTCCAAGATTAAAAATTTGATTTTAAACAGATAATAATTTAAAACAGAAATAGGTGATGGGGCTTTAAGGGAAAAGGACCTGAAAGTGAAGAAAAGATTTTTAGTTTTGTGGAAGACTGAGTTTCTTCAAATGTATTGGTGGGCGTACGGGTTAAGACAATGTTGCCACTTTATCGTGCGTGATATTTACTTTTAAAACAGAAATGCGTAATGAGGGCTTTGGTAGAAGCAAGAAGAACTAACTGAAAAGGTGAATGATCTGTAGAGCCAGGATTAGAAGGGGTAGAAAACAACTTTGAAAGATTTAATTGTTTCGACAGTATATAGGAGGACTTACAGATAACTAACCTAATGTAAGTTAAACATAACCATAAACCTAACCTAACCATAAACATGACGCACTTTGTCGTGCGTCATGTTAACGTCATGTCAGAAATACGGATGTGGCCTATGAAAGAAAACAAAAGACCAAACTAAAAAGGTTGATGATCTGTGATACTCAGGATATGAAGCGGATAAGAAAAAAAAGTTTAGATGAGATCTGGGAAATATTGTGTTATTTTGACAGTACACGGGAGGATTTAGAGATTACAAAAGCAATGTTTCCACTTCGTTGTGAATGTTAAAACAGAAATACATGATGATGTCTAAGAAGCGGGAAAATAGATGATCAGTGAAATCCAGGAACTGAGTGCGGAGAATCAACTTTTAGAAGACATTTTGGAAAATTTAAATTGTTTCGATGGAATATAAGTTGATCGCTGATTGCTATGTCATTTTTGTCACTTCATCGTAATAATTACGTTTAAAATAATAATGGGTGGTGATGTCTACGGTAGAAGCAAGACGTACTAAGTGAAAGAGTGACTACTTATTTGAATCCAATACCTGGGAATAGAGTTACACATTTAAGAAGGATCGCGTCTCGAATCTATATAGGTCCTACTGAGGCAACGTTGTCATTTTGTCGTAGGCGATAATAATTTTTAAAACAGAAAAGCAGGACCAAAGGTAGTAGCGGGCTTGACTAATTGAAATGGTGGGAGGGTAGGGTAGAGAAAAGACATTTGAGTGTAGGGTAGAGAGATTGAGATGTTTCGACGATGTATAGGAGGATGTATGGTACGATAAGTGTTGCCACTTCGTCGTATGTTTAATTAACGTTTAAAATATAAATACAGTATCCTCATGTTAGGAATGCGTCTGAGGTGGAGAGGAAAAGAGGGGGCCCACAACTTGTTTCTTGCGATTACTTTCACCGGTACAACCCCCAATAAAAAAACATAGACCTCAAATGCTTCTGTGTAAACACGTACCCTACTTTCGTTTCTTGTATCGGTGTAAATAAGAATACAACGTTTAGAAAAGTCTGTCACGAAGTTCTAACTTTAGGAATTAAATGTAGCTAAGCAGTAATTTGTGTACCTAGTTTTCTTGGAATGGGTTGTACCGTCAAGTCAGGCTAGGGAAGCAAGTAGAAGGGAGGACACGCCCCTTACACCAGACACACTCACTCCTAGTCTGAGGCTACTGTACGTGATATGACTTAAAACAGAAGAGGATATAAATAGAAAAAGTAGATGATCGTTGATATTCAGAACCTAAGAGTAAAGAAAAAACATTTAGAAAACATTTGAGAAAGATTGATTTGTTTCGACGGTATATAGAAAGATGTACGAGTTACTAAAACAGTGTAGCCACTTTATCGGACGTGAAATTGACGTTTAAAGAAATTCAGGATATGAACTTAGGGCAGAAGCGGGTAGAAAGATGTGACATATAATCGCTTGGAAACTAATCCAAGAACAAGTGAATATCAGAATTTCAGAATTAGATGTGGTTAGAATGAATGTAGGAATAAATTACAGTGACATTTAAAAGGCGCTTATAAAGAAGGCAAGATATGACAAAGAGAACGACATATTCTATTGTCTTAAGTCTACTAATCAATTTCATTTTCTCCGAAGTAAATGACGAAATAGTTTCTCATTTATTGTCTACCTTTATACTATGACTAATCTGGCATAGCTGAAAGGTTTTAAGGAGTGTTAGTCGCGGTGACTAACCCTCCTGAAATTTGACCAATGGGCCAGAAATTAAATGGGCATTGGCTACTAATGCATTACGATTTATTATCATAAATGATAAAATGAATGAAATATAATCATCTTTTTGATGTACTATAAGCATAATCATACTATGACATAGATCTACCGCATTTTGAGAAGTCATATAAACTATTTCGTACATAATAACCGTGAAGTTGAACAAATATATTTTTATTAGTAATGTAGATTTGGATTTTGGAACATAAAATTTGTTATTATTATTATTGTGTATTAGCGTTGCATAGGCCTATTGCTTTCATTATATACCAAATGTAATCTCAGTTTTAACTGCAATGCTATAAAAAACATTGTACTGTTACTAAATAGTTTTCTTTATGTTAACATGATAGGCATACCATTTGTATTCATAACGATATTTCATTTCATTTCGATATGTGTTTCGGACGGAAGTTCATAAAACATTTCAACTTAAATGAAATTAACGATTAAATTTACATACTAATAAAAGTTGGATGGTGTAGGAAAATTGGTTTCAGCTACTTTATAGAATTTTAAAATTTAACGTCGGAAGGAGTGTTAAAAATCCTGCTCCTATACTAAATACAATGTTTCACTTAACAATGCTACGATGCCCCTGCTCATTAGTATAACTGGCATAACATGGCATTTTAGGAACAAAGTTTATTGCCTCAGTGATCACGTAGTTAAAAACCAACACACTTCCCTCGTTAGCCTTCAACAACAGTTTGTGTACTTCAGTCTATGTTATTCTTATTATATAGGTCTTGACGGACCTCGTATTTTTTGTATTTATATAAACATGTATCTGAAGAGTTTCGGTAGCTAAACTTTCTCTCTCTCACACCATCCGCAAAACCAAATAAGAACCCACCAAGCTCGTCACGTAAAATGTTCGTTTGTTAGTTGTCAATAAAAAAATGAAAACTAATCATGGGCACTGTTTATATATATATATATATATATATATATATATATATATATATATATATATAACATGCTTCTCTTGTTCCTTAAACGCTGTCCTCAATGTAAATAGTTTTGAATTAAAATCCTATCGGTAAACATTCATTTTTGATTTTTTTAAATTATCCTGAATGTAATATTTTTTTCCTTGGGATTTTGCTCACAGGTTTGCGTTATATTCACATTTTTTTAAAATTCAAATGAAATTGATAAAGCCGATTTTAAGAAATTACGTCTTTTATACTTTTATGTACGATTATTTTCTTTTTTACAGATGATGCAAAAACCGGAATTTTCGAGATATGACTATCAATACATTTTTGGAGTGTCTTTAGAGTCTAAACTTGAGTAAAATTTGTTTAAAATCTTTAGAGCCGATTCTGAGAAACCCGTTTTTTTGTTTTTTTTTCAGCTACATACAAATTTTGAGATATGAAAAAAATCTAGAAAAAAGTCCCGTAATATTAAAAACATGCCTGCTACTCACTGAAAACATTCGGCCACTGGATATGCCATAATTCACAAAATGTCTGATAGTGAACCTCAGAAGGAAGGAGACGGGGTTAAGTGATATGGAAGGAAACCGGTTTGCTGTGTAAAAGTGAAATTGTGTATTTGCCACGATGTCCTTGGCTGGACGGTTTGTCATAGTCTATAAATAAACAAAATAAAGTCCTTTTTCGTAGTCGTTCTTTATAAGATACCAGTTTCTTTAAGCATTAAAATACTACTTACTCGTTTCTACAGTACAGTACAGTGAAATTTAAATTACTTATAATTTATCACTCTGACATTTCTGTTTTCTTGCTTTTGATTATATGTCACGAGGACGCGACATAATTTAACGCTCGGACATTTCTGTTTTCTTGCTTTTGATTGTATGTCACGAGGACGCGACATAATTTAACGCTCGGACATTTCTGTTTTCTTGCTTTTGATTGTATGTCACGAGGACGCGACATAATTTAACGCTCGGACATTTCTGTTTTCTTGCTTCTTGATTGTATGTCACGGGGACGCGACATAATTTATCACTCTGACATTTCTGTTTTCTTGCTTTTGATTGTATGTCACGAGGACGCGACATAATTTAACGCTCGGACATTTCTGTTTTCTTGCTTTTGATTGTATGTCACGAGGACGCGACATAATTTAACGCTCGGACATTTCTGTTTTCTTGCTTCTTGATTGTATGTCACGGGGACGCGACATAATTTATCACTCCGACATTTCTGTTTTCTTGCTTTTGATTGTATGTCACGAGGACGCGACATAATTTAACGCTCGGACATTTCTGTTTTCTTGCTTTTGATTGTATGTCACGAGGACGCGACATAATTTAACGCTCGGACATTTCTGTTTTCTTGCTTTTGATTGTATGTCACGAGGACGCGACATAATTTAACGCTCGGACATTTCTGTTTTCTTGCTTTTGATTGTATGTCACGAGGACGCGACATAATTTAACGCTCGGACATTTCTGTTTTCTTGCTTTTGATTGTATGTCACGAGGACGCGACATAATTTAACGCTCGGACATTTCTGTTTTCTTGCTTTTGATTGTATGTCACGAGGACGCGACATAATTTAACGCTCGGACATTTCTGTTTTCTTGCTTCTTGATTGTATGTCACGGGGACGCGACATAATTTATCACTCTGACATTTCTGTTTTCTTGCTTTTGATTGTATGTCACGAGGACGCGACATAATTTAACGCTCGGACATTTCTGTTTTCTTGCTTTTGATTGTATGTCACGAGGACGCGACATAATTTAACGCTCGGACATTTCTGTTTTCTTGCTTCTTGATTGTATGTCACGGGGACGCGACATAATTTATCACTCTGACATTTCTGTTTTCTTGCTTTTGATTGTATGTCACGAGGACGCGACATAATTTATCACTCCGACATTTCTGTTTTCTTGCTTCTTGATTGTATGTCACGGGGACGCGACATAATTTATCACTCCGACATTTCTGTTTTCTTGCTTTTGATTGTATGTCACGAGGACGCGACATAATTTAACGCTCCGACATTTCTGTTTTCTTGCTTTTGATTGTATGTCACGAGGACGCGACATAATTTAACGCTCGGACATTTCTGTTTTCTTGCTTTTGATTGTATGTCACGAGGACGCGACATAATTTAACGCTCGGACATTTCTGTTTTCTTGCTTTTGATTGTATGTCACGAGGACGCGACATAATTTAACGCTCGGACATTTCTGTTTTCTTGCTTTTGATTGTATGTCACGAGGACGCGACATAATTTAACGCTCGGACATTTCTGTTTTCTTGCTTTTGATTGTATGTCACGAGGACGCGACATAATTTAACGCTCGGACATTTCTGTTTTCTTGCTTTTGATTGTATGTCACGAGGACGCGACATAATTTAACGCTCGGACATTTCTGTTTTCTTGCTTCTTGATTGTATGTCACGGGGACGCGACATAATTTATCACTCCGACATTTCTGTTTTCTTGCTTTTGATTGTATGTCACGAGGACGCGACATAATTTAACGCTCGGACATTTCTGTTTTCTTGCTTTTGATTGTATGTCACGAGGACGCGACATAATTTAACGCTCGGACATTTCTGTTTTCTTGCTTTTGATTGTATGTCACGAGGACGCGACATAATTTAACGCTCGGACATTTCTGTTTTCTTGCTTTTGATTGTATGTCACGAGGACGCGACATAATTTAACGCTCGGACATTTCTGTTTTCTTGCTTTTGATTGTATGTCACGAGGACGCGACATAATTTAACGCTCGGACATTTCTGTTTTCTTGCTTTTGATTGTATGTCACGAGGACGCGACATAATTTAACGCTCGGACATTTCTGTTTTCTTGCTTTTGATTGTATGTCACGAGGACGCGACATAATTTAACGCTCGGACATTTCTGTTTTCTTGCTTTTGATTGTATGTCACGAGGACGCGACATAATTTAACGCTCGGACATTTCTGTTTTCTTGCTTCTTGATTGTATGTCACGGGGACGCGACATAATTTATCACTCTGACATTTCTGTTTTCTTGCTTTTGATTGTATGTCACGAGGACGCGACATAATTTAACGCTCGGACATTTCTGTTTTCTTGCTTTTGATTGTATGTCACGAGGACGCGACATAATTTAACGCTCGGACATTTCTGTTTTCTTGCTTCTTGATTGTATGTCACGGGGACGCGACATAATTTATCACTCCGACATTTCTGTTTTCTTGCTTTTGATTGTATGTCACGAGGACGCGACATAATTTATCACTCCGACATTTCTGTTTTCTTGCTTTTGATTGTATGTCACGAGGACGCGACATAATTTAACGCTCGGACATTTCTGTTTTCTTGCTTTTGATTGTATGTCACGAGGACGCGACATAATTTAACGCTCGGACATTTCTGTTTTCTTGCTTTTGATTGTATGTCACGAGGACGCGACATAATTTAACGCTCGGACATTTCTGTTTTCTTGCTTTTGATTGTATGTCACGAGGACGCGACATAATTTAACGCTCGGACATTTCTGTTTTCTTGCTTTTGATTGTATGTCACGAGGACGCGACATAATTTAACGCTCGGACATTTCTGTTTTCTTGCTTTTGATTGTATGTCACGAGGACGCGACATAATTTAACGCTCGGACATTTCTGTTTTCTTGCTTTTGATTGTATGTCACGAGGACGCGACATAATTTAACGCTCGGACATTTCTGTTTTCTTGCTTTTGATTGTATGTCACGAGGACGCGACATAATTTAACGCTCGGACATTTCTGTTTTCTTGCTTTTGATTGTATGTCACGAGGACGCGACATAATTTAACGCTCGGACATTTCTGTTTTCTTGCTTCTTGATTGTATGTCACGGGGACGCGACATAATTTATCGCTCGGACATTTCTGTTTTCTTGCTTCTAAATGGCACGACTCGGACTCGACACATATCCATCAGACGATTCTGTTTCCTTCCCTCTTGATAGCATGTCTCCGAGACCCAATCAGGCAGGACGAAAGTGTTTCTTTTCTTAATTTCAATTTTTAAATAAGTTTCTAAATGTGAATGTTTACATATAAATTGTATTTACATTTTGCATCTATTTTTACCGTAGATATAAAATTTCCCATAAAAATTAAGTTTGAATCTTTGGTTCAATATTTTTGAAAATATATTTTTGTCTTCATTCAAATTCAAAGTGCTTTTCTGTATTTTCCGACTTATGCATGATATTTTATTTTATTTAACGTGTGGTTAGCCACACCAGTTCGGGTCATAAATCCTCTCAAAGGGGTTCTCAAATATTATCGGTTTGCTCAGATTTTCACATATACCTTCAAAGACGACGTTCATGGTTCACTTTCATTTTTTGACCTAACTACCGAACTATAGCGACCAATAAGAGATCTCTTGGAGAATTTATAAAAATTCGATAAAAATTGTTACAACGATTTTTGGGGGGGGGGGGAAATAGTATAGAGTGAAAAGATTACAGAATGTTATTTAAAAGGCTGCATAATGAACTTATTTGAATAGAGGTTAATGACCTGCCCTCGTAGAATGTCTTGTTGTCTAAAAATACGTATAGCATGCACTTTACATAGATTTAAACATCCTGTTTAAATTTTTATTTGTTTACTACATTTTTTAAATAAATAATAGTTGACTTTGTATGTGTAACGTTAAATTTTAAAATATTTCTTCTATCTCCAAAATTGCTACGCTTGTTATTTACCTATGAACAAATATTTACACAAGCAAAACATTATCGTAATTAGAATTGTTACATAATCATTGTTCAGTATTTTGTAGAAACGCATTGTTATTCCACAACAATGGGGACTGACAAACCTTAACTAGGTCAAGTACAAATTTTTGTGTCAAGAAAGCGTTATTGGTTTCAAAGAATAAATATAATTTACAATCATATTTCAGAGAATATATAAAATGATAGAGAAATTAAAGATTTCTACATGACACATAGCGCATTAAGCAACAAGGTTACGTTTGTAGGATATTAATGTATAAATAAATAAAGTAGATAAAAACTGGGTAGCGATTTAGGTGTAATAACAATAACTTCAAAATAAATGCCAGGATGTTTGGGTACCATAAATGGTAAGGTCAAAGTAAATCTCACTGTAGTTTCTGAATCATAAATAATTTAGTTGTAAATAGAACTGTGGTACGGGTAGACTATCATAAATAAAGTCAATGTAAAGTTGACTTTATTATATATTATGTTTATATTGTACTTACTTTTATTCTCAAGGTTTGTGTATGTGTTGCGTAATTTTCTTTATTAATCTTATTTTCGTGTATGAAAGTGAGTATGATATTTTTTATACATGAAATTTCGATACCGTATTATTTTTTAAAATGTTGTCTATATCACTGTAGGGGTAGCAAAATAATTACTAAGATGTTTAGCAAGACTAATTATTTTGAAATTTTAAAAAATTATTAGAGACCATCGACTAGGAGAAACAGATGTTTAGGTATTTCCTTTAAAAAAAAACTTGTTTTCTTTTGCGCTTCTACAGAATATAAGAATCGATAATATTTTATTAACAAAACTACGTAAAACAAAATTAATAAACAATAATATATTGAAGATAATTAATCAGTTTTATTTATTAATTTATCTCGTACAATTTTGGTTTATGTAGTACAACATTTTGTAGGAATTAAATTTTGCTAAAAAAAGTCCTTGGCGGTATTTTCGTAGGAGGTATTGATAACACTGCACTTCAAAAATCAAGTTATTAAACTTCTATATTGGGCAAAATTCTAATAACATTCCAGTTGGAATGTTGAATATAGTAAATTAAAACCCTAGTATTATGTTGGCGATGGTGGTGTGGTGTACGTCCGTATTCTTAGTCGAAACACCCGTCTTAGAACCGTGTATTAACTGTTTTGTTACGCCCTTTTATTTAATACTTTGGAGTACGTCTTGTAGTCTTAGTCGAAGAACCTCTTTTCATCTTGCCTATCAGATCTTTCTTGTCCAACTCTTGTTATTTTCCGACTCTGACGCTATTAGAGCATACGAGGGCTAGGAGTCTTTATTTGATACCATTTTCTTTATAAGGCAATAATGACTGAAAGGTTTTTCGCCTTTGAACAACTCAACAACAAAAAATTGACCCAGGTGTAAAGAACCTTTTTCTCCTATATTGCGTAGCGATTGGTACAATCGTTTGGCTGTAACAAACACACAAACAAAATGCCAATGGTCTAGTTAAAATAGTATCTCGCTTCGTTCAGTTACAAATAAAAAATAACATTGCACATACATCGTTCGACCTAGATACAAGAAACCTTATTCCTACAATTCATAAAATTGACACACACGTTTAGCCATAACGGCGTAAGAAAAACAAATAATCATACAAAAGAAATGCCAAATATATGAGTTGAAGCAAGACATCAATTCGATCGGTCAATAAATTGAAATGTATAATTACTAACATAGAAAAAGCATTATACAGGATGTAAATAAAGTCTAGAATACTCCTAATATCTAGAGAACAGTAAGAATTTTAAACTTTAAAGTTGGTGTATTGTTGTTTGTGTATATTAGTTTTCATTTATTGTACTTTGAAATTTTTGCGGCCATTTTGAAACCGCCATCGTGAAACTATCTTTAAAATTTTAAATAAGAAAGGGGTTATGTGTTTAGAAATAAATTATTAAATTTAACAAACTGTAGAGATCACAATAACAACAAAAACTGGAATGTTACTTTTTAAAACAGTTTGGATTATAACTGTTCAAACTAATGTCCTAACACAGTTGCGGATAATTCTGTTGCGAATAACACTTTTGAGGTTCTATGAGTACAAACAAAATAATCTTTGCAATTATGACTATCTGTTCAGTAGACCTACCCTACGTCCCGAATGCGTGAACCAATTTTAATCAAATTTGGTATGTGGGCGCATTTTGGCTATATCTCCCGACATTTTTTTCTTTCAAACTCAAAATAATCTTCTTATTTTTTTTACCATAAGAAAAAAAACAAAAATATACTATTTTCTGTAAATAGTCTAACGTAGTAAATTTGCTGAATAGCGTCTTAGCATCCAAACAAAACGTAGAGATTGCTTGCCATCTCTTCAATAACACCCGTTCCTGAGTTATCGATAAAAAACAAAACCAAATTCGCCCATTCTCGTCTCGTCTTGGACTATTATAAAAGAAATTTCTCAAAATCGACTCTATTGAATTTTTTAAAATATTAGTAAAATATGTAAGTTAATGATCCGAAGGCGTGTGCAAAATGACAAGTAAAAAATACTTGTTCAAGAATATTGACAAGAAACAAAAATGAACTTTGACCGCAGTTATTAAAAGCTCAATTTACGTTTATGGCACAAACAAAGCAAGTTTAGGTCCTACTAGAATATATAATTCTTTTTTTAAATTTTGTCCGTTGTTCATTTTTACTTTTACAGTCAAACACCGAACTGACTTTTTTGGTGAAAAATAGTTTTGGTTTGAAGATGGGTGAGTGAGAAATTGTTTGCAATGTTTTGTCACGTTTATTCTTGTAGTTTATGTCCAACTTAGACCGAAAATGCAATTTTAATATTGTCCTACCAGTAATTCTAAAATTACAGCACTCTTTTTGCATTGAGAGCTATACTCCCCCCCCCCTCCAACTATTATCATTAATTTACCAAAACGTTGGTTACCAAAACGTTATTGACATATCCACTAATTCATCCATTCATTTACGTAGATATTATCATAACCTGATTGAGATTGATTGATTTTAAAAGTTAAGATCAGTGATATAGTCAGGGCAAAAAACGGGAAAAACAGCGTTATTTTGATCCAGAGTGAAACTGCACGAAATGACTTGTGTCATAGCTCATTTTATTCGTTAGAGTGTCTAGATCAAAGATGTAAACAGTTTTTTTTTCGGAAACTTAATAATTTGTTGTTTTATTAAATAAAACAATAAGAATGATGTCCGATTAAACGTAATATGAAATAAGAGACGGGGTTCATAAATCGATATATTTTTTTGATTTCAATGCTATTTTTTATGTAATTGAGATCGCTCTTTCCGATTATGATGTCAAAAAAGTGCGCATCCTAGAGGGCGCCACAGGAAAAAATAATATAAGATGCAGGTTTTGCTATGTTTGCTAATATAATGCTTGATTTTTTGCTATGTTGATTTCTCATCATTTTCACTTTGTATTGTTTTTGTCTGTGGCGCCCTCTCAGATCGGCACAGGGTTGACATCAGCATCGGAACAAGCGACCCAAAGACCATAAAAAATTACATCAATTTATGGAAAAATTGCATCATTTCATATAATGTTAATCTGTCACCATTTTCACCTTGTAATAGCTTTGCCGGTGGCGCCCTCTACGATTCGCACAATTTTAGTATCAGTATCGGAACGAGCGAACCAGAGAACTTAAAAAATGGCATTGAAATCGAAGAATGACATGAATTCACCAAAATAATTCCTTATGTCATTTAATTTTAATTTGTCATTACCTGCATCTTATATTATTTTTTCCTGTGGCGCCCTCTAGGATGCGCACTTTTTTGATATCATAATCGGAAAGAGCGACCCCAAATACATAAAAAATAACATTGAAATCAAAAAATTATATCGATTTATGAACCCTGTCTATTATTTCATATTACGTTTAATCGGACATCATTCTTATTGTTTATTTTTAATAAATAAACAAATTATTAAGATTCCGAAAAAAAAAACAACTGTTTACATCTTTGATCTAGACACTAACGAATAAAATGAGCTCTAACACAAGTCATTTCGTGTAGTTTCACTCTGGATCAGAATAAATCCCGTTTTTTGCCCTGACTAATAGATTAATTACGATAAGAGTCGAGATCAGTAACCTATTTAACTGATAAAACAAATGTAGGCCTAATAGCAACTTCACATGTTTTAGTAACTTTAACCGCGTGGTTAAAATGTGCGCCTAATTGAATCATTTTGTAACATTAAGCAATTCCAATTCATATTCACGATCATTTAAAAATATGTTTTATCTAATTCTATTCATCATAAAAAGAAGAACAATGTGAAAGAAGAAAAAATCCATTTCGTATAATAGGAACCAACAAGGTACATTAAAAAATTGCTTTCGCAATATATTTATCCATAAATTGCGATCAGAACAAGTTAATAATTCCATGAAAACCGAAAAAACAGCAATCTTGCTACACTCATTTTTTAATTTTTTTTATTTGTTTATGCACACTCATAACCGCCCTATCATGAACGAATCATTATTTTTAAGGGACATGAAACTGTTATTGCATTAAAAAACACAAAAATTCATGGTATTTTTCCAACTTTACCAGCTTTCTTGTTTAAAATGCTTGGGGTATTAGGCTGTTATTTCCACAACAAACTGACAACAAACTTTTATAGTTTATAAAATACAATTTTCATAATGAACATTACGGCTGTGGACTATCACTAAAGCCAACATTTTTTCAGGCCAGTGTCAATTTTACATTTTTGTTGTCTTCTTATTTGTTAGATGTTAAGGACCAACTATCGTAGCACGGACTGTAGTGTAGTGTCGAGGCTGAGGTCATCCGCTCCCCGCTCCCCGCTCCCACCCGAAGCGCCGTGCAACAAAACAATAATTTAAGTTTAGTCTATTGTTTCCGACTCCAACGATTCAAAATTAAAAGTTTTCCTTTTATTTCAGCTAGCCTCACACTTCAAACAAAAAACTACAATTAAAACCTCTTTTAAACAAAAATGTCGTTCAATGATTTCTAATCCGTTATTACATTCACAGGTAGGTTGCCCTATAGGAATTTGTTATGCTTGATACTGTACATTGTAAAGAATCAAACCCTAACCCTTGGCAGTGGTATATCATTGTGTTTGAATTTTTTAAATTTAAGTTCTAAACTTATAGAAAGTATTTTATACCATTTACCAGTAAGTTAAGTTGTACGTCTTCTATAACATCAATCAGACAAGATTTGTGGATTTGTAAATTTATCAGAAATATGTGTGTCTTAAAATTGTTATTTTATACGTTTATCAGTAACGTATTTGATATCTACCTTAACTCTTACGGTTTCCACTTTCACTATTAATGTTAGTGGGTTTATAAATTAATAATGAAAGTTTTGGGTTTGTTCTTTAATCATAAAAGTTTGTGGTTTTGTATATTAAACGTTAAGGTGTTGGGGGTTTGTACTTTACTAATAAAGTTTGTTGGTTTGTGCATTTACAAGTAAGGTGTGTGTGTGTGTGTGTTAAAGTGTTGTACATTAACATTAAAGTTTTGGAGTTTGTACTTTAATTAGTAAGATTTGTGGATTTGTGCATTTATCAATAAGGTGTGTGGGTGTGCACATTTATGAATTAGGTTTAAAGTGTTTTACATTATCATGGTTTTGAAGTGTGTAATTTAAGTAATAAGATTTGTGGGTTTTTTTCATTTACCAGTAAGGTGTGTGGGTGTGCATATTTATGGTTGTTTTAAAGTGTTGTACATTAATATTAAGGTTTACGAGTTTGTAATCATTAAGGTTTGTGGGTGTGTACATTTATCAAAAACGTTCAAAGTCTAGAACATTAACAATAAGGTTTTGGAATTTGTACTTTAAACATTAGGGTTTGTGGGAATGTATATTAAACATTAGGGTTGGGGTATTGTACTTTGGTAATTAATGTTTATAGGTTTGTACATTTATCGCTGAGGATTGTTGTATTGTGCATTTATCAGTAAAGATTATTAATCTGTACATTAATTAGTAAGATGTGTGGGTTTGTTTATTTAACATCTATAACATCTATACTTATTTGTTGTTTTATGTGCATCTATAAGTAAGGATTGTGGGACTGTGCATTTCTTAAAAAGGTGTGAAGGTTTGTTTATTTATCAGTAATGATTATTGTATTGTGCATATATTATTAAGGTTTGTCGTTTCCATTTTCGTCTAATGATCTGCTCGTATTTAAGTTTGCACAAGTGGCATTTTGAAATTTGAATCCACAGTGTGTGTGTGTGTGTGTGTGTGTGTGTGTGTGTGTGTGTGTGTGTGAGTGTGTGTGTGTTTTTTTTAACATTAAGGATTGTTGATTTGTGCATAAATTAGTAAGATTTGTCGTTTGGTTTATTTAACAGTAAATATTGTTGATTTGTGCCTATAATTAGTAAGGTTTGTTGGTTTGGTTAATTAGCAGTAAGGATTGTCGATTTGTGCAAATTTTAATAAGGTTTGTTGGTTTGTTTATTTACCACTATATATTGTGTGCATAGATTAGTAAAGTATGTTGGTTTGTGTTTTTAACAGCATGGATTGTTGATTTGTGCATATATATATTTCTAAGAAATGTCGGTTTTTTATTGAACACTATTTATTTTTGATTTGTCCATACATTAATAAGGTTTCTTCGGTTTGTTTATTTAACACTAAGGATTGTTGATTTGTGCATATATTAGTAAGGTTTGTCTATTTAATACTAGGGATTTTCGATTTGTTCAAATATTAGTAAGGTTTGTCGATTTGTTTATTTAACAGTAAAGATTGTTGATTTGCGCCTATGTTAGTAAGGTTTTTGGTTTGTGTATTTATATGTATGGTTTCTGATTTTGCTTATGTATCAGTAAAGATATTATTACCGTGTAACTTAATAAGACGACTGTACAGAACATCATGCGTACTGTTGTAATACATCGTTGGTACAACAATTATTAACAATGTGTTAGAAATATTACTTTTGATATTGAACCATTAAATTGAATTTCGAGGGAAAGAAAAGTAATAACTTAATAAGGCATGAATGAATACGAAGTATAAAACTATCTCGGTGACATCATTAGACTAAGTGATGTCAGTAGTCTGTAGTCACTCGCGGCTATGGAATGCGAATGTTTTGTTTAAAGAATGCAGACTGAAGCATGAACAGACTGGGCGAGGCCATGGAATCGACGTATGAACTTTAGTCTAGTCATAGCAGCAAGGCTATATCGGTATTACAAACTGGTACTTGTATCAATGAAGTCTAGATTTAAACCTCGCACAAACTTGTTTACACAAATTCGCGTAATCTCTAAAATAAAACTATAAACCAAATAGATTTTACAAGTTGTTAGAAAAGCATAGAAACGGATATGATAAACTTTTATTAAATAACGTCAGAAAATCAAAAATTACGCTACACATATTTGTTAAATTGAATATCTATTTATATATAGCCCATTTTCGTAAGCTAGGACTCAACAGATGGAATAAGTCAACATTTTCAAGTATAAACTATTTTTATTTCAGGATTTTTACAAAATCACATTTTAAAATTATTTCATTCTTGGTAACCATTTATATATATATAACCATTTTGGAGATAGTATCTCTCAAAATTGTTGAAATTATAGAACTTTCAGCCCTAGAATTCAAAATCAAAATTAACACTTTCTGCCCCAAGCAAAAAGTACGCATGTTTATTCACAGCCCAGGCTTTTTTCATTAGCATGAGCTCTGCCCTACGTGATTTGCCCTACGTCTATTTGATACACACTATGTTACGCGCTGTGCCCCTTGTGTATCATATTTATTAACACAAAATAACTTTTTTATCAAGCCATGAGTATTTCAGACTCACATTTACATAGAAATAGCATAACATAATATTGTGTTATGTGGAGCTATGAGACCACAGGACAATTGTGGGTCATATATTGGTTGTTGGTTGGCAGCACTGCATGATTTACAAAACAGCTGTTATGCTTGGAGTGTTGTGATGCTTGCACAATACTTTTGCAAAATATGTATTCAGATGAAATAACAGACCAGTTGAACATGTATATTGATGAAAGTTATAGTAGTGATATGGTATTTAGAAATTTGAGTGACTATGACGACCCGTCATTGCATTTCACAGACATTGTTTATGACAGTGGTGACAGCAGGATGTGTCAACCTAACATCAACGAAATGGAAGAGAACATGAATATTAGATGATAGAACCTTTAGCAGATCGTTTAGTAAACAATAATGGTGATGGCGAAGATGATGAAATTTTAATAAGTAAATTATCGAAATCATGTCTCGTAACAGATTTGAAGCAATCATTGCATTGAAATGACCGTTTGATAAAGATAAGACCACTGATCAATAAAGTAAATGCCAAATTTCAAAATACAATCAATCCTTTTGAGGAAATATGTATTGATGAAACAATGGTTCCGTT
Organism: Aphrophora alni; assembly: GCA_963513935.1. Taxonomy (NCBI): domain Eukaryota; kingdom Metazoa; phylum Arthropoda; class Insecta; order Hemiptera; family Aphrophoridae; genus Aphrophora; species Aphrophora alni. The sequence continues at coordinate 78,770,588 of OY740765.1, forward strand.
CCATTGGAGGGTGAAGTTTCGCCAATACGTGCCAAGTAAAAGACATCGTTACGACATCAAGCTATTCAAATTATACCTAAAGGTGGTTACACCTGGAATCTCAAAGTATATGCTGGAAAAGAATACATTCTGCGTGGTCAGTTAGCTTCTACTACAACTTTTATGGAATTGGTTGAACCGTTATTGGGAGAGGGACGTACATTGTGTACAGATAACTTTTATACGACTGTAAAACATAAGCTAAATTACAATAAAACCCATCTCGTCGGGACACTACGCAAAAAGAGGAAATTCATCTGTACAATTGTTGAGAAAAAAGTGCTTGACAAAGGACAAATGATTGTAGGGAAAGCAACACTGGAGTAATCATAGGGAAATGGAAAGATAAAAAGGACGTGATGTTCCTTACAACCAAAGATGTTCCGAAACTGACTGAAATTAGGAACAAACAAGGTGCTATTACAAAAAGGCCACTACTGTTTTGCAATACAATGGAGGAAAATCATTATAGATGTTTCTGATCAACTCGCATCTTATGGGTCGAGGTTTGAAATGGTACAGAAAACTAATCTTTGAACTGTTGACTAATACATCTGTTGTAAATGTCCACTCAATCTATAAGTCTACTGTACTTGCACCAATAGTCTTTAGAGAAAAACTTGTCACTTTTTGCTATGATTACAACGTAGGTTTCGATCACAAACTGAAAACTATTGAAGATAGGCCTAGAGGTAGATGCAATTCTTGCTATGAACGACTACAAATTTCTAAGGGTCGATTAGAAGCTGCTAAGAAAACCCCTCAAGTTATAACGAAGTGTGTTGCTTGTCAGGAGCAAAAGTACATGTGTATGGACTGTTTTGTCAAGAAACATCGATGTGTAAAGAAGGCCGTAAATGTAATATCCAGAGAAATGTAAAATAAATCTTGTTCATAATACATTTTAAGTGTTTATTTAGCCATAGATAACAATTTGCACAATGTAACTATTTTTTATGTAAACCTACTGGGACGTAACATAACCTCACCTAACAAATTACTAATCAAAATGTATCTAACCTAACCTATCGATAATATCAGCTTACTAAAACTGTTGATTTAAAGGCGTTAGAAATAATAGAATAGGCATAAGACCAATATTTTTTTTAATTTTCAGCTTCGTGAGTCAATATAATGCACATATTGAAATCTAAAAATATACATCATATTGTTTCCTAGTAGACTAGTGCAGGAACAAAATAAAGTACTCATGGCCCTCGTCCATCTAATTGCTGCACGGTTTAAAATATGCTTAAAATTTTTTTTTTTAATTTGTTTTGTTTTTCCTACATGAAGGATATCAGACGGACGAGTTCATACGTCAGTAAGCCTTGGTATGGGGGATGAACTTACAAACTTTTTTGCTGGGTTTTAATGGGTATCAAAATGATACACATGGGCATGAGTTCATAATGCACTGTGTATCAACTGCGCATATGGGGCTGAAAGTGTTAAGCTTCTAATCGAAATTTTTTTTAAGAATAGAATAACACAAAAATCATTAAATGCAACCAATCTGGTGAAAAAAATTCTATAATTTTAACAAATTTTAGAGCTTAGTTGAGAGCATAACAACTTATAATATTATTCGGAATTTTACATTTCAAAATTTTGACTTTAAACCCATCTCAGCTTTAAGCATGAGAAATTTAGATGTATATAAAAAGGTTGATTCAATTTAAGCAATAAGTTTAGTTAAATTCGTATTTTTTGCCCCTTTTCCTTCAAAAATAACAAACCGTTCTGGGGCTCACTAGAGTAGGAAGGTATTAAAAAAATTTTTTTTTTCAATTTTGTGTTATTTAGTTTTTACCTTGATTTGTTTGTTCTTTATTAATGAAAATTTTACATTCATGACTCCAAACCTGACAAATATCATCGTGTTTTTTTTTTTCCTTTTCAAATCACAACACTCTAACAACTCGTTATCAATTATTAAAATAGACGTTACATCAATATTGCAACAGTCACGAATGAATGCGTGATTCATCGACTTCACCTTAGCTTGTTATTACATTTATCAGCAACAGTAATGCAGATATTATGACAACATTAGTAAACTCATCTAATGTGAATTTTCAATATATGACGTTAAACGTTCTGTATCCTGAACTGTGCCTCTAGGAGAAAACCAAGTTGAGTGGGGGGGGGGGCATCGCTAAGGCATAAATTGTGAGGAGGACTCCGATTAATGCAACATAACTCTCCGTATAACTCATGAACGCTTTTATTTACTTTGTAGGTACGATATCTAGTCTTTGTTTCATTAGTTCTCAAGTTAAACTAATATTTATCTGCACAGTTATTACAAAAAGATAGAAAGACATTAACATTTGATATAAGTGAGAGATGTCCAAAATACATTAAAAATATTTTTTCCTCAAAAGAAATAATTAAAACCCGCGAACGATCTAACCGCGTTTGTACATAAAATATAAATAGACACACAATAAGATAATCTACTCTTGTAAGTACTGTAATTGCATCACACACAAAACTAAAATCGGAGGCTAAGATCGGCAAACGAGCGAAGTGAACTTTCACCAAAAATATACATACACCGAAAGAAAATAACTGAGACCTGTCAGCCTTCTACCCAACTCTTTAAATAATGCGATGAAATAAATAAAATATTGTTCCTCTAAAATGAGATTAAATTGTTTGGGGACGGGTTCTAAAGCTATTATAGGGCTACAGGCTTCTTCTGTTATATTTCCGGGAATTGTATAAAGTCTAGTAGTCGTCTACACAACCGGGACAGTTAAAGCCATTTGTGGGTTTTTAACTTTTTTTGATTGTGGAGAACGAATACCGATTTTTAAATTTTAGCTTTTGGGGTAAACATTAACTTTTACATATACGCTTTTTATACAAATTATCCCTCAGAGGTATTATACTCTACCTAGCTGGATCTAGACCTTTCTTCATTCAGTCTGGAGATCCTTCTCTTTTTTCTTCCTTATTAGCTCTCTCTAAACAAACTTTTGCTCTCTTCCAAACCTGATCTTGTTAGATTATTCGACGGTATATAAACATATATATATGATTCTTTACACACATACAACGTGTTAAACTGTTCTATCCCAGGAGTAACTTACTACTTTACATCTCTAGTTATGTAGAGTCCATAAGTTACGATTACATCATGCTTCAAACAGCTGCTTGTTTGAAACGCTTAAATCAGCAGATTGTTACAGCAGATTAATTTCATTACTACTGAACAAAATTGTATTGTTCAAATAACGCTGATTCACAGACTAATTCTACTAACAAAAGTAAGTTTGTTCTTTCCATATTCTAAAAATGAGCGACAACGATAGTTTACCGACCAATATAGAAAATGAAGCCACGAAAACTATGGAAGATTGGTGCCGGCAAAATCAAAGGAAATGTATGAAAGATCGTTGGATAAATATAAAGATTGGTGTGAAAGAATATGTAATACAGAATTGACGAACGAAAGGTACTTATGGCCTACTTTAATAGTTTAGCTAAGGATCACAAAGCGTAATCCTTAAAAATAATAAGTTTGGTCTTATTATTCGATGTTACGATCGATGATATGTGTGCACAAAAATGTTGAAATCAGTAAACCTAGTGGCACTGCTTAAAAGAAAATCAGAAGGTACAAATAAAAAAAAAGTCAATAATATTTAGAAAGAAAAGATGTTACTAAATACTTACTAGAAGCAAATGATGATCAATTCTGATTAAAAAATGTAGCTTTTATTATCGAATTAGCCGGTGCTTGCAGGAAACAAGAACTGACGAATTTGATGTCGCATTGATTTTATGTATTGTACAAAGTTATAGCTAACCCTGCAAGTGTGGGGTTATATTGTATTATAGACGTAATATCTGCTTCTTTACAACTCCTCGTTGTACAAACAGCTCCTTTCGAGTGATGTAAAGAAGCAGATACCTCACTTTTAACGTAAATATCTATTACCTAATTCATTTTCCCCCCTATTTCATTCTTACTCAGTTTTATTTAAAAATGAAAATTGAATCTGTTATAATAAAATACCTAGCGGTTAGCTTGAAGAACCAACTTCTACTAAATATCTTGGTTACTATGGTAACCAAATGTAAATACGTTCACAATTCAAAACGTAACCTAAAAGTTTAGAGATAAACATTCCGATATTTAAATCAGCTGTTAATGTAATAGGCCTAGGTTAAACATTAAAATAATAATAAGTTTAAATTTTACAACTTTAACAACTTAAAAACAATTTAAATATAATAAACATAAACTGTATCTGCAAATTCAGAGTAATATCGTTAGAAGTAATTAATTTAAATACAGCAATTCAAAAATTGACCGTTACAGTTAAGTGGGAAATTTCGATCATTTCGTACAGATATTGGGTTAGCTCAATTAGTAGAGCATTCGCATATAAAGCCAAAGCTCCTGGGTTCGAAGCCCAGTCTTGGTTAGTACATTTTTCTCATGCAAATTTTTTCTAACCGTGGTGTAAACGTAACTTTGGACTCTTTACACCACTCAGTGGCATCAAGAGATTCGTTACACAATTTAAAGAATAGAAGGCAATTTAACTTATGGAACTAGGTAAATGAATTAACATGGGTTTTGAATGGGAGGTATACATTCTGTACGTGTTTTAAAAATATATAAAATAGTGGTTATAATGTTCAACTTTACCAATCTTTATGAAACTCAATTTTCCCGTGATTTTTTGAAGACTGAAGACAATTTTTAACTGCAGGTCTGGTCACGTCTGTGAAGTTGGCCCAACCATGGTAGCCCAACCGCTTCAAAATAGTGCCAATCGTTAGTTTTGCGTTAGTTTCGGCTAGTTCTCCTAAATTAAACGTTAGTTTCGCCTTGGTAGTCATCTAAAACGGATGTCAATTATGGTTGGGCCAACTTCACACGAGCCCAACCAAAATTAAATATTGAATTTTTTATTACGTGAATCAGTTCCTTTACGTTAGTTTCGATTAGTTCTGACAAAGAAATCGTTAGTTTCGCATTCCTAACGAGTTTTATATGAGACAAAAGGGTTGGGCTAACTTCACGCTTTTTGAGAATTGCACGGAAGCAAATTAAAACCATGCCAATCGTTAGTTTTGCGTTAGTTTCGGTTAGTTCTCCTAAATTAAACGTTAGTTTCGCTTTCCGAATGTTAGTTTTTTTAAAACTTGTGTACCTTGGGTTCGTGTGAAGTTGGCCCAACCATAATTAATTAACATCCGTTTTAGACGACTACCAAGGCGAAACTAACGTTTAATTTAGGAGAACTAACCGAAACTAACGCAAAACTAACGATTGGCACTATTTTGAAGCGGTTGGGCTACCATGGTTGGGCCAACTTCACAGACATGGTCTGGTCTGGATTACTGACGGGGGGGGGGGGGACTTCTCAGCTTCCAGAAGTCGCACTTTGGGTCAACTCTCTCTAATACTATAAAATGGCAACGTTGAGCGCCCAGAGTTGCCTTGTACGAGCGTATAAAAGTAGAGACAATTTCCACCCATAAAACAAACAATGTGTGCGCTAATTTACTATTGTCTTTAAAATGTCATAATACTCATATGTATATTAATACTATTTGGATAATAATACTTTCTATTATGTATACTATTTGCATTCAGTGTAAGATTTAGTCACGCTTAACCTTCGATTCGATTCGATTTCAAACTATTATATAAATTCGCCAAACTAATAAGAATTTAACGTTATTTGAACTATAAATATATATATATATATATATATATATATACATATACATATATATAATTTTTACATATATTTATACATATATATATATAATATATATAATTTATACATATATTTATAAATATGTTACTTACGTCGTCTCATACACACTGATTATTGTCTCCAACCGGTTTCGCTGCTTCAATTAGTCAGCATCATCAGGGTTGCTGACTAATATATATAAATTAAAATACCTTCTAAATAAAGACAGTTAAAAGGAAAAAATGTAAATACAACTACGAATTTACTATATTTAACTAATGAATTCATAAATCTAAATTAACCTAAAATAAATTTCACAGAGTTAATAATATTTTCCGCGTAAAACCAGAAACGGTAACAGCATTGAGATAACCGAGGTAGGGTTTATTGCTTAATTTGTTAAAAAATTTCGAGAACTCCAACGACTTCCACATCAACAATGGTTTCATCACTGTTGAAGAAGAAGACTGTATTTCGAAAGCAAAGCAAATCAATAATACATAACGTATACAAATATATTAAATTACTTGTCGAGAATGATGGTGAAGTAATGTCGTTTACGAGTACATTGATTCGTAAAAAGTTGCAGAAAGTGAAAGCAATTACCAGCGAGAAATTAAATATATTCAATGAATATATATTTGAACTAATATTAATTGCGTTATTTAAGCTGGTGCCGATAAACTGGGAAATTTGTATAGATAATTTTCAACTCATTAACATAGTGAAAACAAAGTGATTGTAACATCGTACATCGGACCTGAAAGTGGTAGGACTTCCAGTTTACAGTATACGATTTGGCGACAGCGCGCTCAGAGCCGTCCGCCAATACCGACTGCAGATTCAGCTAAACGGGAACGAAAATTTAAATTTAAAAAATGAACTCCTTTGTGACTCTTGAATTAAACGTGCCTTGTTTTTATTTACTTTAAAAACCGATTCAGTTTTACATTATTTAGTGTAAGCAAAGTGATCGTGAACTCGCACTCACTACAGAGATTATGGTTTTCAAATAACTGTCTCATATTAATCCTAGTATTAAGTTAACAACTGACAAGCTGGTCAGATGTTTCTTTTAATCAAAATATACAAAGCTACAATATAATTTTTTAGAATAATGACATTATCATTAATATTAGTTTTTAAGCAAGATATGTCTCAAATGGTGGATTTAGCTGTATGTAAACTTAATCACTATATGAAGAAACACACAACAAAAACTTCTTTGTCAACAAGACGACGTTTAAATAACGAAGTCATCATCAAGTTTTATATATGTATCAAGCTTCGTACTTGGGAGACACGTTTTAATAATACAAATAAAAACATTTGTTTAATAATCTATGCTGATTTAAAGTTCTATGTTGATTTGAGAACTTTTCAGTCGTGTTACAAAATGTAATTGGTAATAAAAAGTTGGTGTGTTCATGAACCATTTACTTGGACCATTTACTAATAACCAAGCGTTTTTGAACCTATGTTTATATGATTTTTTTATTCTTTATTTTTAGATGTACAATGAACTCTGCATATCTTCGTAAATCAGCCTGTACATAAATATGACTAGTATTATAGTATGTATTTGTTTGTAGTTAAATTTATAACTACAGATGTGTTGTATAATCAGTTGCATTAAGCCTGTTTAATTGTAAACAACTGAGGATGGTGGCTTAGTCATTGAAACGCAGTCTTGATGCATTCAAACAAGTTTTGTTGTGGACATTTTTCTTTCATTTGGTGATTGTATTTTCCACCAACGTGATCGTTCAAAGTTATTACAAATTTAATGTTTTATTTTTAATTTTGTTTAAATATTTTTTAAATCATTTAAAGACGTAAAGCTAGATAGATATGTTTGCCCAAAATGTTAGTTCTAATTGAGCTGATTTTACTAATATTTGGGCATCATCAAATCTGAGCTTTTGAACAAATAGAATTAATTAATTATAGACGAGTAAAGTGAAAACCAATAAGTAAGCAATTACAATAAGACTGAAAACGAGCGAAAATTAGACTTATGAACGATCCAAGAGTCTCCCATAAAAATAATTTGAAGGCTCTTCCTAGTCAAACGCCATCTTGGCTTCTAAGTTTATACACGAAACCGGATTACGGTACTTGAATATTATGACAAAAATTTAAGTGGAATGTGTTTTTTTACAGTTGGATTAACAAGAATATTTAAAAAGCTGTTAATTTTGACTTAGTTTAAAGTACAATTTACGTAAGTTAGCGATTCTTTTAATTAGTAGAAATATTATAAATATAAACCGATAACGCTGGAAATTTTATTACCTAAAAATTAAAATTAGTTATAATACGTTCTGATAAAGAATAGCGAATAGACCTGCTATAGTGAAAGCTGAGAAGTTGCATGCAATTTAGTTAGGAAATGCACACTGGCGACATTCAATTTTGATAACTCCTGTCTACCTTAAACTTTTAACACTGATGTCAATTGCGATTCCATATATAAAATTTACACAACTATAAAGGTGAAATCTATTGTCCTATTTAAAAAGCCACCGTTTTACAAAGGACAGCTATTTTTTTTTAATATTAGACTAATACTATGTAGGCAGTGTGTTACAAATTGTAAGACCCTTACATACCATTCCCATAACAGAAGGCTCTTCTAACCTTCAAACCAGCGTAGAAACTCAGCTCAAATCTTGGTAATTGCGTATTCAGATGCTACTGATATAATAATGGGTTCTACGCAATCTGTTTATACAGTCTCACATACGTCGTATAGAGTAAGTTTTGTAGTATGCATAAAATTATGCTCAGAATTTATCGAAAAAATATCCCTTTTCAGGTTCCTGCAATAAAAACATGACATCGGTCTGTCTTTTGTCCGTGCACGGACGCTCACCTCAAACAGTTGAACAGATTTTAATAAAAATTTTATTAATTATTTTTATAACTCAAAATTTAACTATATCTGTCAAAATAACCGAAACAAAAAAATTGATTATTTATAACAGGGTTTTTCCATCAAATTCTACTCGAATGTAGCTCTTAAGGACATAAACCGTACCCATAGGTCGTTGTCTCCATAATGATGTCGATTCGGTATTAACGGTAAAAGAGTGAAATTGAAACAGTCTTTGAAAATCTAATCCAACTTTCACCGCCATCCTTGAGAACTATATTTCAAGATACGTATATATATATATAAGTGATGTATATAAATTTTGAAAACGGTTTGACAACTTTTGAACAAATAATAGTAGAAATTATAAAAGTGTCAGCCTTATCACCAAAACTAAACCTATAAAAAAATAAAAGGGTCAAGCGTGTTCTAAAATCACACGACTTAGTTTTAAGTACTTAGTTTAGTAGGCATATAGGGATAGTTATTTTTATAAAATCGAACTCTTTTAAGCTGCAGTTTAAATTTTACAGAGACAGACACGTACGTGAAATTATAAGGGTCCTTGGTTCTACCTACGGACCTTTATAAATAGAAATCAATGAATATGTAATCCATCTTTTAATGGATATTGAATTGTTTGTCTCACATCTCATAAAAACTGCTTAAAACTTTTACGCTAAGCATTTCCCATTGTGTGGTTAAATAAAGTTGTATTAGTCATACAATAACCTATAATATTATGATTTTGCACTGGAATTTAATTTCAAATCCAAATAATTTTTTTTTAAACAATAATTTTTTCGTGAAATAAACATACATATTCGTAATCACAAAAACTTCTAGTTTTATTTGATACCCTACACATAATATTTCCAACAAAATTGTTTTTAACTCAGCAGTTAGTTGTCCCCAACTCCCAAGGTCATTTTTTGTTACCGTTATATTTTTCCTATATGTGGGACAGACGGGTTGGGAATTACACACACGCGTGAAATTATAAGGGTCCTTGGAACCCCCCCCCCCTTCAAAAGAAAAAATTATCTCCCTAAAATTATTGAATAAAACGAGTCAATCGGGTTAAAAATTACTGAAATTAAAATATAGTTTATGATATCGAACTCCGAACGCTCAAAAAGAAAAACAAATTTGCAAATATACTAAAATAGTGGTTTCAGGGCAATTTATTTCAATTTTTTTTATTTACAAACATTCTTTTACAAGATATTCTCATAGACGGTTCTGTATTTTTTTAGATACCGAAAATATAAAAGTGATTCTGTATGAAATCGTGTAATACAATCCATTTTAAAATTACATGTTAGTCCTTTAAGGCTGGGGATTTTACAAAGATGTACAGTAGTTCCATTTAATCAATAGATATAGTATCTCAATTCTTCTCGGCAGTTATTCGTTAAAAAATTAATACACACGCACGCACACGCGCGCGCGCGCGCACGCACACACACACACGCACGCGCGCGCGCGCGCACGCACACACACACGCACGCAAATTATTCAAAATTTTGCGATTCTATACATATAATACATGTTAGGGAGTTTGTTTTGTAAAACAGAAATAACATTGTCTATTCTACAGCTTGACAGTAAAGATAACATTCTTCGAGTAGATAACTTATGTGTTCTTTTAAAATTCATTGTTGTGTTGTCTAAAAGTGAAACGTTGATAAAGTCATATGATAATACTGATAAGAGTTTTATTTTGAAAGTAAGCAATTATAGATTATTAAAAAAAAGAAGTTCTACTTTTAAAGTTATTGGATAATGATACTGCATTGTTCATATTATTGGTATAGTTTATTCAGACATTCAGTATCATATATGTTTATAAAAATAAACACACAACATTTCAAGACTAAGACTCAACTCTCGGGTAAAAACCTAGAATATGAAAATGATCAACATAGGCTAAAACCAAAACTAGCAACCTACGTATGGAGCCCAGACCTAAAACTAAGCCACATGAACACAAGAAATTACAAAGACCAAGTCTAACCCATATAATTAACTGTTAACTCAATAAAAAGGATTTAGTGCCAACAGGGTAGTTACCTAACAGTTTTATCAAGATGAAAAATTCTTTGGTCCTCCTATTTCCCAAAAGTTTACCGTGTGACCTTGTAATAGCCTTGCAGTAAATTAACCGAGAGTAAATCAGCCTTACTTAAAGTAGAGGAAATTTTATTTTTAAATTTTAATTCAGATTTTATTAATGTAAGCTATAATGACCTTATTTCTATACTGGTTTGACTGGTAGAACACCATTAGCTCCTGGTGTCTTGAGAACACAATCTTAAGAACCACTAGTGTATGGCTTGTATTAGAAAGTTAGTACCTGCTTTACTAAAGAAGAGACAATTGCAGGAAATCTCACGTAACGCTCACAAGCCTGTAATGTTTTGAGAACCACTCGTATATGGCTTGTGTTTACAAGTTAGTACCTGCTTTACTAAAGAAGATGCAATTGCTGGAAATGCCACCTAACTCTCTCTTATCTGTAAAGTCTTAAGAACCACTGGCTTGTGTCAGGAAGTTAGTACTGTATTTGCTTTACTAAAAAAGGTAATTGCAGAAAATGCCACGTAACGCTGACAAGCCTGTAAAGGTAGCAGTAGTTTACAAGTCATGGGTGTATGGTTTATACCAGAAGGTTCGTAGTTGCTTTACTAGTGAAGAAGCGATTGCTGAAAATGCCACATAACACTAACGAGCCTGTAGCCAAGAGTATTTTACATACCATTGCTTTGTGTCAAGAAGTTGGTTCTTCTTTTAGTAATGAAGAGGAAATTGTTAGAAATGACACGTAATTCTGACGAGCCTGTAAAGTTATAAGTATTTAACATAAAAGCAAAATTTCTAAAAGAAAGTGTTTATTGCAAAAACTCTAAACTGTGGAAGAAAATAAATAAGCATCTACGTACTGTGAATCTTTAAACTCCAGGTAATCGAAAATTATATCTATAAAGATTGATGATTTGAGTGACAAAATCTTGTTTTAACTCCCATTGGCACTTCATCTGTATGTCTGTATGCTTTTTAGGAGCTACGGCTAAACACGTGTACCAATCATTATGAAATTCACGTATGAAGAACAGTTGTTAAAAAAAAATCTTGAAATGAAAAATTAAATTTGAAATATTTTCCACAACTTTCTCAGGGGAAATTATTACTTTACAAAAAATTTAAAAAAATCTTTTGGAAGGTTTTACTTTACCAAAAAAATTAAATTCTTTTTCAGGGGAAGTTTTTTATTTCACAAAAAAATAAAAAACTTTCTACAGGGAAGTGTTTATTTTACCAAAACTAAAACCTTTCTCAGGGGAAGTTTCTACTTTTCCAAAAACTTTCTCAGTCACTATTTTTAATATTTTCATTTTACAGCTATTTAGAGTTTCATAAAATTACGAAAATATAAAATAAATTATTGTTTATAAAACAATTACTGTTTTAATCCCTGAGATTTCCTATACAACTTTGTAACTTGTATACACATGCATCAATGTGAATTACATTAAAATAAAAACAGTAATCGGATCGTTTACGCTTCTATCGAATTGGTAACCCGCCACCGATGCCAACCAGTAGTGAGGGTTTATGTTTGCAGTTCAGGAAATCAGCATTCCAGCATCATCGTGTTTTCTATTACTTTTAGACAATTTTTTGGACTAATCTAACTTATAAAAGGTTTCCGTTAAATTGATTAATCAGTAAATATCCCTCAAGTTTTAAAATGGCGTTAGTACAGAATCAATCAAAAACGTCTGCCTAATAATTGCAGCTTCATACTGTGTAAATGTAGCATAAAAAGAAAAGAAATCTCCGATTATTTCCAGTACCTAATACTGGTCTGAAAAAAAATGTATTGAATAAATTAATCTGTATTTTACCAAAACAAACTTTTTCGTTTTTAGCAATTTTTTGATAAAATGTAAAGATAAAAATGAGTTTCGACAAAAAATTAGTATAAAAAAGTCCCTTCAAGTTAACAAAGCCTTTTTCGGGTTAATTTTAAGCTCTATTTTTGACGTAACCATCTAGAGATAAACAGAAAGTACTAAAGTTTCATATAAATATGTTCAGTGGTTCTTAAGTTAAGCGTGTGACAAGGACTTAGGGAATCGACTAAAGAAAAGTGTTTTTTGGACTTGAAACGTAAAAATGTGAAGAAAATTTTGAAATCGAGCTGTTGGAGCATAAAGAACAATGGACTATTATATGTCACACACATATTACGTAAAAACTAGTAACTCAGACGTTTTGATAGAATCCTTAAGGATTCCATATGTGTAAAATTTGTAAATCCGATTTAAAGATTTTCTTCCGTATATTGATCGTACGGCAGGCAGGTACGGTACGCCAAAGTTTTATTTACGAAGAGTATGAGAAAGGAAAATGAAGCATCAATATTTAACCATTTAATAAACATTGTTTACGTTTATGAGTACATGAAATCCTTAATACAGCGTTGATTCAAGATCGGTGAGACATGTGTCCAAACGGATTATTAACACTTTAAATAGGCGAGAGATCTAAAAATGATAGATATTTCCAACTAACATTACAACATCGATTTTCTACTATGACAAGAGTTTATATATTATGGATTAAATGTATATCATTAAATGGGCAAACATTATCAAATCATTTTATCAAAATCAGGTTTAATGATGTCGATAAAAATTTAGGGAAGGTGAAGGTCGATGACCCAGTGTTATGGCTCGGGCGTGGGCCTATAATAGAAAAGAACGATAGTGAATCTCGGCTCTAGGTAGTCATTGTAAACTTGATAGGCACACCATAAAATAAGAGATATGAATTTGTATGATTGCACCATTTGGCCTTGCCCCTCCTCCTCCTTCTCCCGTCCAACATGCTTCACTTCTTGACCTAACAACGTCCTAAGTTCAGACCTCTATTTACATTCTACTGTACATATTCAAATAAAATTTATTCATTTGAATTCAAGCTATATAATAATTGCTACTTAGTTATAGTGTATATATATATATATATATATATATATATATATATATATATAATAATCCTTCCTACACCTATTTCACAAATCCACATCCATAAGTGTATTACACTGAAATGTGTGAATCATGGGTAATGACTCACAAGCAGGTATTTACAACAAACAAAAAACCTCTTAAGGCTCTGTGGGAGTAAAATGAAATAACTGAATTGACACCAACGCAACATCAGGGCACGGGAGATTTGTGAATTATTAGCAACTTTGGGCAGCGGTTGTTGCACAAAATAGTCCTAGTTTTATTTCCATGGACGGGAAAACTGTAAGTAGACATTAGGTTAGACTACTACTACGGATGCGTGTAAGTCAACCATCTCTGCCGCTCTTATAAGTTGACACCTTTCTTGAAAGTGCTGTTTGTTTATATTTTCAATTCACAACGTATTCCGTGATTTTGACCTTCAACTCACAGTTCCTTAGTTTACACACTATTCTATCTACACTAGACCACTGCTCCGGGCTTGGAGCTTTTTTGCATTGTAGACTTTGTTGGCTTCAAGTAACCTATACATCCGAATATCTAAAATTGATTAACACATTATGAATATTATATTTTTAATAACTATTTCGTTCATCTTCCACTTTATGAATTCAGTTTTATAAAGCCAATCCAGACATTGTAGCCAATTTTGAACAATAATTTAACTATGTCTAACTATATTTTACACATAGAAATTTTTTTATAGCCCATTTTGAAGCGTTGGCGTTAAATTTTTAAAATTGTTAATAGTTGGAATTAATTATGATGTATTTTATTTGTGACAAGTCAAAGGTAAGGTATCCATCTAATGAGCTTTTGAGAGAGAAATATTAAATAGTGATACATACATTTTACGGTACTGCTAATTATTAAATTTATGAACGAGAGTAAAAGAATAATAAGGTACACATATTGTTATTGACATTAAATAATAAAAATAAATATGGTATAAAAATCATTAGACAAACTTCGTCTTCTCCCACCCGAAAAACCAAATAAAAACCAACAAAAACAAATCCTCACCAAAAATTACAGTTAGGTAGTTATCAATGGAAAAAATGAATAAGAAACGTGAACGATGGCTATGAAAAATATTTATATATTTCAATAAGGGACTAATCTTGCTTCGTTTGTACCATAAACACGTCCGTAAACCGTATTTGGTAAACATAGAAGTTTTAATGACAGCGGCCAAGGTTAATTTTTTTTTTTTCAATTATTCCTGAAATTTACTACTTTTTTTACTTGTTATTTACCATACGGTTTTGGGTTATTATTCTTCACATGCCAATAAAATCTGAACTAGATCTGTGGATCCATGACTGATTATTGATTTTTTGATAACTCAAGAAACTATATTTTTTGAGAGATGGCAACCAATACGTTTTGTTTGATCTCTTAGAGGCTACACATTCCCAAAATATTTAGAAGAAAATCTTTGATCCGATTATGAGAAAATCATAATTTAATGTTTTCCTTATGGCAACTACCCTTTAAGTTTGAGTTATGAACAAAATAAAAAAAATAATGATAAAAATTCTGAGATTGTGCCAAAATATGGCCACATAACAAATTTGATTAAATTCGGGACATGCGTTTGTATTTTGCAAAACCAAAAACATATATTTTTTATCGGATTCTAGGTATCGTATACCAGACCTCCAAAAATAAGATAGCAGAGAAACATTACTAGGTATATTTTTACTCAACCGATTTTTAATCAAACTTATTTCTAATATCCTAATTTCTAATTTACTAACCTCTATTATTTAGGATTTATACTGACCCTCAAACATAAGACTGCCAACAATTTCAAAATTTTTGTTTTACACCTCATTTTAATCATATTATTTTTAATTTTCTCTATCTTCATTCCGTGCTTAGAGTCCACAATACAAATTGGCACTAGTATCTCTGCAATATGGAGTTGCCATTGAACTTGATAGTTGTAGATAAGTTTCTTTTTAATAATTAAAACGGGATTACTCATTTGCTGCCACAAACTACCAACAATTCCTTTCTTATGAGTTATTATTTCTTCTGGAGTCAAATCTCTGCCAGAATAGGAACATTTAACTTCCACTATCCCAACACATTATCAATAGAAAAATAGCTTTCAGTTTTATTATTATTCTCCACAGCATTGTAAATACACACACTATTGTTGGAAGTAGTGGAACTGCTGACTGATTTTTTTCTTTTTTAACATTATTTCGTGTCATCAAACCAAAAGATTTTAAAACCCTCCACTCTTGGAGATTAGAAGTCCCTTGACTTTTCTTCTTTTATTTTATTTTAATTTGTTTGTTTTTTGCATTTTGAATCTTACCACCCATTGTCTTCGAAACAAGCAACAATAAAGAAAATGTAATTATAATTATTGAAAAATACAATACTTAGTTTCTACAAATAATAAACACTAACTGACTACTAGTACAGAATCGTGTTAGTACTATCCCTCTTATCACAATACAATTTTTGCAATATGGCAATACAACTTTCTCACTTAGACAACCTTCTCCCATCCATCCATCATAACCTAACTACAACACAAGAAGATATGGCAGTCAAGTTTCGCGCGAAAAAGCTTTGTAGTTATACGTGACATGGTGAGCGTTTTAAGTTTTGTTGTGTAATAATCTGAAAAGGACCTCGGCAGATAATAAACTTACCAACATTTAATGTTATAGAATTAAAAAAAGATCAACACTGTATTCCGAATAAATTTACATTTTAGTTATTAGAAATAAAAAATGGCAAATTAGAGATATTAATAATATAAGACATAAATTATTAATAAATCATAACTTTTCAGAACAAAAAAAAATAATATGAATAAAATCAGTCCACCCGTCAACGCCAACTTACGGCTGACTATCTGGGTAAAATTTCAACTGACGAAAAAGATGAATGTTGAGATTTATATTTATCGGATATAGAGGCTACATCTGTTCTAGGCTCACACCGTTCAGCACTTAGAAGTCACCCAGTGTTTTAAAGACTACATAGGTTAAATCAAGGACTTTTATAATTGCACACGTGTGTCTGTCTCTACAATTTAAACTGCCGCGTAAAAGCCTTCGACTTTATATAAATAACTGTCGCCAAGTCGTGTGATTATTTTGCATACGCTTGACCGTAGTAATTTCTAAAGAACTACCTACTGTAAAGACCAGAACACAAACACTCCATTTTCTCAAAATCGACTGGGACGAATTTGATTAATTTTTTATCGAATATGGTATTTAGGGAGTTAACATTGGGCCACTATCATCTAAAAAAATCATGATTCGATAGTTATTGATACGAACTAAAACTAGAGTTCATAGCATAATGATTAAAAATTGATTTCTTCAAAATCGACTATACCGATTTTGGTAAAATTTAAAGACTAATAACCAAAACCAATGTACCAAATAGGAATTAACAGAACAGTACTATTATGGAGTAATTACAAAGAGAATGAAAAGAAAACGATACTTTACGGATTCTATATAAAAACAATGTTGACTACTAGTATTTTAAAATTAAAATATATGTATTTAAGGGAGATTTATTATTTTGTTATATAATTTTTTTTTTAATCTTGTGTGGTGGCTAGAACAAGTTTTGTGTGTAGGCTTACACTTGTTTAAAATCACGTAAGCACGAAATTAACAATGCTTAATTATTATAAATCATAATCGGTGTACCGAGACTCTCTCTATAATAACAGGCACAAAATTTATACTTTTTTCGAAAGCTGCCTATATTATATGTTTAAAGGATTTTTTAAATTCCTTGGCATTTTTCCTGTATGAGGGCAATGAAAATGCACATTTATAACAAATTCCATGTCCTTAGGTAAAATGGATGTGGTCAAAAATTCAACGGTACACACACAAACTATAAAAAAAAAAAAAAAAAAAAAAAAAAAAAAAAAAAAAAAAAAAAAATTCTAGTCGGTAGGCCTATAAACCTTACAAAATAATATTGGACTGTAATATTAACATGTAAACTGTTAAATTTTAGAAAGATCGTACAAAACCAAAAACATTTTGTTATAGAACTTGCAAGAACTAATATGTGCACCATTTATCAAGTTTTAGATCGGTTTCAGGTAGAAATGTAATTTTATTTATCAATTTGTAGGACAGCTGATTCATTACGCTACACTCGGATCTGATATATCTGCAATAAACTAGGTCAACCGTGTTTGTGATAACCTCAACGTAGTGGGACTATGTTGAGACACTATTACTTTCGGTAATTTTGATATAATTTCTTCTACAATTTGTTGCATTTTGATTTCAGGTTATATTCGTTACACTGAATTAGTATAGAAACATCATATTCTACATAAACTAGATTTCTTAACGGACGGATACAAATTACGAAATGTTTGGGTTAACCACAAATTATTAACTAACCACTAGATAAGTATAAGTTATATCTGGAAAGTTTTCATGAATAACAGAATTGGCGTAGACCTATTTCTATTAGGCTATGGCTATAACAACTTGTGTTTACGATTATTTGAATATTTTCCATCATTTCGGTGTCTAAAAAATGTGTGTCTAGACAAATGATGGCTAAAGTCAGAATAATATGAATATTCTATCATTATACCAATAACTACAAACACAAAATATTATTATTTTTCTTTTAAAAATATAAAAAACTAATAAATTAAAATTATATTATTAGATTGTTGATCCGGGTAATTTAATGCCTCATTATAATATATTGAAATGATTATTTCTGAATTATTATTTTAAGCATTATTTCTTACTTATGTTATTTCATTTAATCTTTTGGATAAAAAAAAAATAGACACAGTTGCTAATCTGTAGGAGCCTATCATGCACGAAAGATTATTTTACAATAGATAAGAAGTACATTCTTAGTGTCACGATACACATTCGTAAAATTTTTAATTAACTTGAAATTACGGTTTTTATAATAAATGTAATTTGTACAATAAATTAACCATTAATTCTAACAGTCGGAATCGACCTTGATTTCAAACTATTGTGTACATGTAGAGGAAACCAAATCGGGCTTCACGCCAAGTTCAACTTATCCAAAATAGCAAAAGTTCACATCAACTGCACCCACCCTTCCTCACCACCTTGTCTTTAGATGACGGACTCGATCCACGTGGACTGTTTTATTTAATAATTATATTGATTTACTCACCGATATTGACTATTTTAATCCCTTCGTCGTCTTCTAAAAACTTGAGAGCCACTGACACATTTTCCAACTTCTGGGACCGAAACGTAGGCCTCTTGTTATGTTTTGGTAAATTTTTTCCTGATAACACTTCGATCAAAGTAATCAAACGTAACCCATCGCACAAATCAGTTTCCAAATTGCCTATATGTTTGCTAACCGTTTTCAAATGTTCGTTCGCCCACCTAGTGAACGTATTCTGTTGTATACGTTTCCATTGAGCATCTTCGGCAAGTTCACGTTCTGTAGCGGCCATTTCTTCGTCGTCGTCAACACTACCACTCGTCGTCGATATCGAGACTGACACCGGTTGAGTCCCCGCCGCTTTCCAGTCTTCATTGTTGATGTTCATATTGATGGCAACGCTACCTGCCGTCAAATCTTTTGCTACGCCTGCAAGTTAGATTAACAGTACAACAGCGCGCCAAAAACGAATTTAGCTAATTTAGTTGTCTTGTTCAATGCGCTGGCTCTTGTTCAACTGACGCGTCGCGAAGCTTACACAAAGTCAAAAGATCACTCCTAGGTTTAAAAATAACCTTCTCTCCCTTATTTTGTTGAGTAGGGGGATACTGTTATTAGTCATAGTGCTTGGCCTCATTTCATCCCACCATTCGGTTACAGACCAAATAAGATTTGATCTCCCAATATGGGTATGAATTAGCAGACAAGTAATCTCAACACACTTACCTTATCCAAACCAACACTGACTTTCACTAAACCCAACTTTACCTTGTGTAGAGCTTGCTACTATGTACGATTGTATAAACATCCCAAGCCCTGCACCCCTGCACTCAATTGTTTATTGAATTCCATCACAAGTTTATTTATTATCACTTCACACGTGTATAAAAGTTTGAATTTAAAGTTATAAGATATTAAAAATAAGTTATTACAATATAAACAAATGCTTTCAATTTAACTTAACAATAAACAAAATGTGCCAAATTAGCCGAGTTTGTTATGATGAAACAAGTCTGAATTTCATCGAAGTTCTATAGTAAATTAAGCCACCATATTTTGTTTAAATTACACCATTACAATTAATTAAAAGAAAGTCCATCAATTCGTGTAACTATAATATTTAGGCCTAATTACTCATTTTGATCTACTTTATTTAGAATATATCAATGAAAATTTAAACTATATTATTTACTTCCAAAAATAAATTATATTAAGTATTTTTTAATTGTAAACCACTTTAGCCTTCTAAACAAACTATACATAGTTTTATATATATATATATATATATATATATATATATATGACATGACACTCACTGTGATTAAGTCACAGTCCACTGTCAGTAGGGTTTGTTGCATGTAGCAGCTGAGGATGATGAGTTTGACATTGAAACATCTTGTATTTGTGTCACACAAATAAAGTGATTTATTGTGGAGGCTTGTGTTTTTATTCATTTGTTTACTGAAGTTTCCACAAGGGTAGCACGTTACAGTTGAGTAGCCTCTGTATGTTCATTTGATTTGTGTTATGCTGTGACAACTCAATTGTTTACAGCAGCATTCCACATATTTGTATATGAAATGAGGTTAAATAAATCAATTTAAAATATCTGAATGATACATTCTTGTATTAATATTCAACATTGTCTTGTGATTTTTTTAATATTAAGTAAATTTCAAACCTCCAAGTCAGTGGAAGATGTTGCATCAAGTTTCTTCACATGGGTAGGAAACTTATTTTGTAGAAGTGAGGTGAAGTTTGTTCCAAGAGTACTTGAAAATAAAGTTATCTGTCAATGCTAGTAGTCTGATAGTTAGATATTGTCAAGTCGGTAGTTCATTGTTATTTTATTATCAACTGTTTCAGTTGTGTAGTAGTAAAATTATGTTTAATATAGGAGCGTAATTTTGTGAATTTGTAAATAAATGTAACATGTTGACTACAGAAGAATGGATACCTATTTGTTGTAAAAACCTATTACAAGCATGGTGTAATTGTTGTTTAAAATCAATCAGGATTTTAAGGACATCTACTACCACCCTAGCTTTAATGAATGGACTATATGAAATATTTTAAGCATCAGTCAAACAGTCAGCACACATTTATTCTTTGACCCTCTGACTCCCTCGGTTAAATATCAAGCAGTCAGACTACCCCTCCCTGGTTCTGCCATCCTAGGTAAGATAATTTTGAAAATGTATTGCTATCAAGAAGGAATGTTTTTTTAAAAAATTGATTAAGAAACTTGAAGATCATGGAACTGTTTTAGACAGGCCACAAAGGGAATTAAATAAAACTGTAAGAACAGAAGAAATCAGGGAAACATTATGTATTGTATTGTTACAGAACCTGTTTAAACCAATCAGGAGATTAACTGCAGAGTATAAAATTCCAAAAACTCCTATATTGTGTAATCATTTAAGTTCAGAGCTTATATTCCATGGTTCATGATTTAATTGAAAACAGCTTTGACAGACACATACAAATGTGTAAAATAACAATAAATAAGTAGTGTGATTTTTTAAAAGTATTTTGGTGCCATGATACAACATTCACTCTTTCTGAACATATTAAGAGGCACAACTATATCTACTGAGATTTCACTAAACTGAACCTCGTGATTGAAAATGAACCTAAATAGCCAGGGGTATGTATTAGTGGAGATCTGTCACTTAAAGTAATTGGCCTTTACTTTTTTAATGTAACTGTCACTGGTAAAATTATATAGAAATATTACTCAAATATGTCAATCCAGGACTTCAGTTAGTACAAGGTGAAATTTTTAATGAAATATTTTTTCCAACATGGAAAAATTATATAACAATGACTAAAATTAAAGAAGGAATATTGGAACAAGGGCAAGTTAATCAGACTATTAGTGTGAATAGGGGTATAAGTAATGATACTATTATATGTTATGCTACATTATTCACATTGTCCACAATTACTTTGATACAATCCTCCTGAACAGAGTAATTCAGAACAGAAAAGCTGTTGAGTTGGCTCCTAACTTACCCGATTTCACCATTATGGACTATTTCTGGGGGAGGAGTGAAAGACATGGTGTACAGTTATAAACCAAAGTCATTAGATGAATTAAAAGTGTATGTTAAAGATGCATGTGCTGAATTTCAGAAGAAAGAGGACTTATTAAAAATGTGATAATCAGATTTACAAAAAGTCTTCAATAAAATGTGTGACTGCAGAGTACTTCAGATGAAGAATCGGGTTATTAAGTAGTATACAGTATAAGACACGATTCATTTAATTATTTTTTGGACGAAGAATTCAAGATTAGAATTATGTTTAGTAAGAAAGGTGGTGTTCACATTTTAGGCCTAATTTCAAATTATCTGTCCTACACTTATGAAACAGGAAGTTTTCAACAGATAATTAGATAATTCAATGGTTAATATGTGCATAAAACTACTGTTTGCTAGATTATAAAGAAGGTTATACATCATATATCTTTATTGTGTAAACATTTCATAAAAATGCCTCAAACTGAAAAACAGTTAGTAACAACTCAAAATAAATTTAATATTATTAAAATAAATAATTTTATATTAGTTGCTCCTGTTCAGTGTCATTGAAATTCTTTCCTCTTTCCGGTTTCTGCATTTTAAAAACTGAAAACTGTAGCAATGTAGCTATGGAAACAAAATTATAAACAATCAACATAACCTAAAAATTATAATATTCGTTGATCATATGTTTGAAAACCATCTATTTTTTCTCCAATTATTTGTTCTTTAAAGTTATTGAGATGTTAATGGGAGATTAGGAAATCTTTGATTACATATTATCTAGAAACAGAAAGCAAAATTTAATTAGGCATTAGGTTTATCTGGCATTTATTAATTGATTATGTTTCTAGAACATTAACTAAATGTTCTAGAAACCAACTGTTAGTCTTACAATTACACTTGAACAAACTACGCTGGAGGCTGATGAGTCTTAGAAAATTTCTGTAAGCTGCTTTTGTTATGATGACAGTTTGATGGATCTTGTTCAGCAGGTGCAAATCCTTACAACTACCATTCTGTTTGAAGATCAAAACTAGGTTGTTCTATGTCTTCATCTATTAGCATAGCTTGATTTCGTGATCGTGGTTGTTAATTTACTGTTGTTTTTACAGGTAGTTTATTTGTTTCTCTGACAATCTATTATGCTACTAGGTAACTGTCTTTTTTCCGACATCGCTACTTATGATACAAATATAACTATTGGACAACCGACAGCTGTCGCATCAAGGGTTAATTTAATAGTTTTCCCCTGTTTACATATTGTTAAAAGCGGGAATAAAAGAGAATAGCTTATCATAGTTTACAGCTATTCAATATCATAATAAATAAATTTAAACTTCGAAATAATTATGTATTATGTATTTAAATATGCTTTATATTGTCCAATTTAAATCTACTCCAACAATACAATGTTCTAATAATAATGCAATAAAATAATCCAATAGTGACGAAACTAGATTATATTAGACGGTGAAACATTTTAAAATGTGAATTAAATACCCATATGGAAAGAAAAGAAGAACCTTACTTAGCAAATAACTAACAGTAAGTCACACGATCAGAGTCCATCCCTTTGTATAATCCAATTCGAACTCACTGTAAGGAATGAGGAAGTGACTTAGTTGATGTGTATGTTACCATGTTTAATGTAGGAAACGAGCATCTCGTGTTTGAAACGATGATAGCACTGCCTGGAAATAAGAATCTTAATCTACTGTGTATGTGAAAAACCTGTAAAACGAGGAAGTATGAAATAAATATATATTTATATTCTTGCTCCTAATACAGGTAGAAGTAACATAGAAGTGAAAAACAGTGGGTTGCGTTGCGAGCCTTCCTCGCATTATACTCGCTTCATACACTGTCATTTAATAGTAGAATATTTGTGTATTTACAAACCTTATTAAATTGTCAGAAATGTAAATAATCTTCATCAATAAAAATAAACTTTAGAAATTTAACTTTAAATTATAATGAGAGATGTAAGTGATAGGATTTGTGCACATTTCATAGTAGAGGGTTCGTATATTTACAGACTAGTTTACATTATCAGCATGTATATTATCTTCAACAATAATAATAAGCTATATAACTTTAAATTTAAATTATGATGAAAGATAAAGTGATAGGATCGGTGCACATTTCATTGTAAAAAGGTTCTATATTTACAGACTTGTTTAATGCCTGTTTAAAAACAATTTTATTTACTACATGGTCGTGTTTTGCAAAGATAGTGGTGCAGGTGTTTTTAGGTTTAAAAGAACAAAGCCAACATCCTGTATAATTTCGGGTTGACAACCAAAAGAAAAAGTCTGGGAATAGATTTACTACTTGTACATATACCCTACATAGAGTAATGCATCTGTCAGGATGGGTACATTTGATTGCAGTGTATGTACTGTGCATGTTTTAAAAATACCCTTTATTGGAAAAAAAATTGTCATAACTGGTTTTTGTGTAATTTTATTAGTATAAGTAATATTATTATTAAGATATTTTAGGTATTACAGAAAAGTTGACAATGCATGTACGCTACGCATTTCCTACAGTAAACAAGCAGAGGTGTGTGTGTTAGATTAAGTAGAAAGTATCCGTTAAAATGAGTTCAACTGTTTATTCATATCAAAGATGTAATAATAGTCAGAGGAAAGTGAAAGGACTTTGTATGTATAAAATTCCTCGTTATCTCAAGTGTGGGTCCAGAATACTGGTAAGCCTGCTCATATTTTTACTTAACAAAAAATGTTTTTTATATTGTTCTAATGTCAGAAAAAGATATTTTCACCTCTGTATTTCATTACTTTCTTGTCAGTGGTCTTTATGTTTTAGACAGCCTATTACAGTATGTTATGTAATGAAAGGAAGTTGTTTTTTTTCTTTTTCGATATTTATTTGATTTATTAAAATTAAACCACACAACTTTACTAATTCCCCAATTACCACAACTTTACAAATTCCCCCATACAATATACAATTTCATTTCCCCTCTTCTTTCTAAAATATACTAAAACTGTAGAATAACCGAAATTATGTTACTACAACTGAACACATCACTGTCCAAAACCTATTGTCTGAATGACAAAATATGTAAAAAACAATATTTATAATTTTTTAATAAGACATTCTTTTAACATTGTAAGTATGGTGTATGTAGGTTTATTATATATTTGTGTATGCACCAAATTTCTTCAAAAAATGGTCAAACATCTTTAAAAGAGATGAAACTAAATTAAGAGTTGAGACTGATATGGTGAGACCGAGACTTGGTATTTCAAAATGAGACAAGACCGAGACTAATGCAAGTATCGTCTCAGTCTTGTGTGTTACTAGTTAGTAAATACGTAATTCCGGCGTTGACAAGTGGAGCGTGAATGAAAGTCAGCTTTAATTTTGTTAAAACAGTAGTTGTTTATCACAAAATCATTGATGAAACAATTAAAATCACCATTTCTCCAGTTTATATTCTAATAAAATGTGTGTATTTTCAGGTAATCCTGGTTTAATCGGACTATCACCCACAAAATTGAACAAAAGGAAGTTAATATGTGAAAAGCACTTTCAAAAATAAGACATTTTACTAAGTGGCCTTCTTATGACAGGCACAGTTAGATTTACACAAACGATATTCCTGGTTCCAGCAGAATAACACAATGTGTCATATTTCTAATGAAACACTGGATATATTACGGGAAGTTTTTGGGTAGCGAAGGATAACATTGAAAGTGATATTTCAAACATTACTGAGCAAACACTACGAAAAGTGGCTGCAAATGTTAGGAAACGTGTCCAAACCTATATTGTAAACAGATGAAGTCATTTTGAACATTTATTATAATAGATTAATGGTATTTTGAATATTTTATAATTATATAAATTTTTTAAAGTAATAAATTCATGTCATCAACATCAAAAATAGGGTTGCCTTCTTTTTTAAACACACTGTACTTTAATGGTTTGACAAGTTGTACCGTTGATAGAGGTACTGTTGACCGCCAGGATTTTCACATCTTACCCCTAACTCTCCCACCGTTCACACTGTACACTCAAACTAGACTACTTATAATAGGCAGAGTATGTAAATTAGTTTTATTTTTTGGAAATATGCTTTACGTGGATTTTTCGCATGAAGTGTAGTATGGGAAATATAAACAAAATAAATGGTAAGTATCTGTCCCCACATTATTTTAAAATCTAAAAACTGGCCAAAAACTTTTTCTCATGTTATTGTAAATTGATTTATTTAAAACACATTGTAGAATAAATTGAAAAGGGAGCAAAGTTATTTGATAAAGATATATAATTTATGCAAGTACACCCTAAGTTTGAAAGTTCTGGATAGGTCACCAAATAAAGGTGTTGTATTTATTTGAAATTTATTGTTAAAAATATTCTTTGTAAATTCATGATAAAGTACAATATATAATTATACAAACATTTTATTAATGTAATTAATTTCCATTTCTGTAACAGTGTGACAATACTTAATCAATATTTGATCTACATACATAGTACACACAATAAATATTAATACATGTATATATATTTCATTAAACATTGATTAAAAATTGTAAAAATACACACAATGAATTATAGTACCAAGCAAGTTTATGACTGTCATGCGAGACAGAACAGGTTAAATTTATATTATAGTAAACTTCCTTCATAAGCGGTGCAAAATTGATTAATAAACTTTCTGAAACTGTGAATTAATTTTCACTTTCAAGTATCAAGTTCACTATCGAATAAAATAAATGTTAAAGTATAATACCTTTTTATTTTTGATCTGTCATTTGACCTCTTTCTAATTTGGCTGAGGCGTTTCGGGATTTCTATCCCATCATCAAATGAACCTTAACCACTGAGTATGTGAGATCATCATACTGAAACGGATTTTTCACATAAAACCGCTCAATGGCAACTTTAATAAAAATCAGTAGTTGACTATGTTGAATTATTTTAAATCCTTTGAACATGATTGATATGGCAGGATTCTGAGTGGACCAAACAAGCTTGCAGGCTTTCGTAAGGACAGGAAAGGCTAACAATAGGTTCTTAAATATTAATTAAAAGTTCTTTTTTATTGGCCAAATGTAAATAATATCTGATTGATTAATAATGTAAAAGAAAATTTGATTAATTATAATTAAATAAAAATTATTGTACAAAAAGTGATGTAACAAAATCAAAATGTAAAGTATAAACTTTCTAAAAATTATAGTTAAGGCTAAATATAGACTATGAGTGGACAGGAATAAAATACAATCAAAATAAATTGGAAAAATTAATAAATAATAAGGAATATTGAGCAGAGTCATACTTGTGTAGTTTTCAAAATTTAAAAGATACCTAATACAGTTTATTAACCTCTTTAAAGATACATAATTTGACAAAGTGTCAACTTAATAAAGACAGTTTATGAGTTATGCTAATTCAAAAAGTCAAATATTCCAAATTATAATAAAACTTAGTGTGCAAATATAAGTAAATGACATATCAAATTGTAAGACTACATGAGAAGTAGCGGGAAACCCTTAAAACCAAAATTAAAAAACTGAAATAGTTAAAATTAACGTTCCAAAAGTGCTCATAACTGTATCAAAAAAGACAATATCAAAAAACTGTAAACGGAATAGTGTTTTTTAGAGCAAAGCGAATGCAAGAAGAAAAGTGGGCCAAATCAGAAATTCGCGGAAATGGAGACGGGAATATCATCAATAGTTTAAGCTCATGTAGCTTTGGAAAGGGGAGACATAGCGATGTCAGTCAAGTTACCTATACATCATCAAGGGATCAGTAGGAATACAAAGAGCCTCGTCCAGTAGAAAGGAAGATATAATGATTCAGGGAAAAAGGTTACAAAACTGCAGAGTTTGAAAATCATACATGTCAGAAACGCCTCAGGCGGTAGCCAGGTTTCTCAGCAGATAAAATTAAAACACGCCCACTATATAAGCATAGCCAACAAAGGACAATAGTACTGAATTTAATAGTTAAATGAAAAATAATTAATTAGTAAATAAAGAGAGATAAATTGATATAAAATTCAACCATGAATTTGAGAAAAATAATTAAACAATTCTAGGAATTCTAGGAGCAAAAATAAGAAAATAATTAATAAAAAACTAAAGGGAATTGAAAAGGTAAGTTTGGCAGAACTTATAAGGAAATTTTAAGGAACTACTCCAAAAGTTGAAGTCGGAGGATATTCTAACTATGGATACAACCAAAGACGCAAAAAATATTTTTAATGATTCTTACGAATTGCACAAAGGAGTAAGGTCGAAAATAATTTAAGATGATTTTTGAATTATTTAAAAGAGATGCCTATGTAGTAGAGTAGCAAATTTTGATTGCATGCGTAAAAAAGTACAAAGTTAAAATATTTTGAATAATAGCCGAATAATTAAATGTAAAATAAAAAAATAATAACTACCACACATCCTCTTATTGGCAGAAGATCAGGACTAAATAATTTGCAAGCACAAGGCGAATTGTCCAATCCACAGGAACTTAAAAATTCTACAAAAGAAGAGAGCAAGCAGTATCAAGGAAACCAGACAGAGGAATGATGGAAGGACAACACGGAATATCCCCCGAAATAGTCAGCGAAGAAAATTAATTCCATAAAACAGAAAACTTCCCTTGGACTGAGGAGGAGAGGAAACAAGAAAATGCAGACCTCCACAGAAACATCAGGAAGACGAATCTCCAAAAAAACATCTAGGGTAGAGTTTTATCAAATATTTCTAAATATGTAATGACTATAGTAACTAATCTAACTTCATTTTAATCCATTTCATTTTCAGAAAATTAATAACTAAATTCTATGAATTAATAATTTACTTCAATTTTCATAAAAACCAATCTATTTTTCACAAGGGTCTTAATTAATTTTAAACTCATTAATTAGTAACTGTATTTGCAAATATAAATTATAAAATTAATAGATTGTAAATTTTAAGAACATATTTTAATATTGTAAGGAATCTTGAATTTTTATCCATATATAAAAAGAAGTAATAGTTGTAAATATTTTAAATTGCCAGAAGAAAGTATAAATTATATTATTTTATTATTTCACCAAAATAAAATCAATTATTGTGTCTTAACATTCCTAACTTGCTGATATTTGAGGGCATATGTTTGTTAGTTATAATTTTTTTTTAATATTATATATATATATATATAACCAAAATTCGTAGTTATACTAAAAAAGAAAAGTGTTTTATTTATTATAATATATCTATTAATACAAACAGGCTACAACATTATCCAAATGGCACGATTCCAGAAAGAGTTCTGAAGCTCAATAAAATTAAAAATTAACTTAAATAAAACTAAAGAGTAGAGTCTTGCGTAGGAGGATAAGACATTGCAACGTGGTAAGTAATTTCTTGTGCAGGCTTACATTTCCAACATCCTGTCTTGTGTCAACTGAGCTAGTGGAAGGGGAATGTTGGAGAGACAAGGAGGCTGGAGAAAGGTAAGTCTTCACAATATATTTAAACAATTACATAACACACCATAAAAACATAACACTAAACAACACAATTATTCTGTAGGTGCGCACCCTGGGGCTACCAGATGACAACTGTTGGTCCATAACTAATCCACAAGAACTTACATTTAACACACTGTTAGGATTAGATAGATACTAGAGTAGAAATATATAATAATTAATAGAATTAGTAATAATAATTAGTATTTTAAGTAAGAACCATACATGAAACCCAGAATAGCGACAGGTATTGCGAAACAATTAAAAAAATGATGAAATGCTTACCTAGCATGGGCAACCTACTTAGCAAGGCAGGTCGAAGCAATATAAGCGACGACTCAAGAGAGGTGGGGATCTTTCGATCAACAGCGTGAGTGAAGACGTCAGGAGGAACGTTCGAGGCAGAAGGAGAATCAGCCGTTGAAGCGGTCTGATAAGGACACGAGGGTATTATTGGCGAGTTGGAGCTCCCAATAATACAAGCTGTAGTAGCGGCTTTTGCAGAGCACAGAAAGGGTGAGCAAATAGACAAAATATCAGCACATATAATCATCAAAGTAAATATATTAAATTCATTTCAAAATAGCTGGAACTATTCTGGGTTCATCATTTTTGAATATATATAGATATGTCAATTCAGTTTTAAAGTGACAATTGTAAAGTAATATGAAGTAGATTATATAAAGTATATGTTTATTATTTAAATAATTGAATGAGTTAGGGAGATATGTTGATTCAGTTTAATGCAATATTTTTAAAGTAATAATTGTAAAATGATATAAAGCATAATATTCGTTAATTCAAACACTGAACCACTGATTTAAAAGAACCCGATCCTATTAAACGGTGCATTGGCCGTGTTTTTAGTTTTTACTAAAATTTGTTACTATATGAAAAGAATTTTGTTTTTGTAATTTTTATGTAATAAATAGTCAAAACAGCCTTTCTTTTAATTTATTACTAAAAATTAAGAGTATTTTTTATTACAGTGATTATTTTTTTGGTTCTTTAATCAGCTATATATTTATAAAACTGTATTTGAAGTGTTATTTTTGAAATAAGAAATTGGAATGATCTGATAATTATTTTTGAGAAAAACAAAAAGTAATAAATTTGTATGTTAATAAGGTGCTTTATCTATAGAGATATACATATTTAAGAGATTTTGATATATGTGTTAAATTTGTGTTATTATTATTATTATATGCGAACGATTTAAATTTGAGGTATGTGTGATTAACAGATAATCAACAGGTAACAGATGATTTTGATTATAACTATAGTTTAAGATTATTCTTGCATTATTAGCATATTTGTATGAGTTTGGGAATGATGTCAACATTAAAATAGAATATTTACGAATCACACGCGTCAGGGGTTTTGTTGCGCAAGGCCGAGAGTAATTACACCACGGATTGCTGACGACCGTTTGTTTAGATTTTGTTGTTCTACATTGCTACTTCTTGCTTACGTGACAAGTCTTCCCGGGAACATAACTCATACATACTTGATTCAAATTTTTATTTTAATTTTGGTGAATTAAGTAACTAAAACGAATATTAATGAGAATTGGGTAATGAGTTATTCTTTCTTTGAATAGGGATTAATTTACGGTACTTTTACAGTTACAAAACAAAATAAAACAAATTAATGAATTTAACCTTAGCAGAGATAAAAGCACTAAATAAAACTCAAGCCATTAATATTTGGAAAGACCTTGAGTGGAACATATAAGGTCATATATGGTTTTCCTAAGGTCATATATTCGGTTATGGAAAATTGATACCACTTCGGAAATGAGCCAAGTCGAGTTAGAAAATCAATACACAAATTGGCCTAAACAAACAGATAAAGAAACTAATATTCACGACGCGGTTGAGGGTTATTCGGGAAACAACAAAGACCCAATTCCAGACGATAGCACCTCTAGACAGGATATCACAATGAATGAAAGACTACCGTTGTTCGAACCAAGCAAATTTAGTGGGGACACGGCAGAGAATATTTCCAAGCACATAGCAAAATTCGAAAGGGCAGCCGCAGCGAACGGATGGTGTGATAAAAAAAAAAGAATCTATTTTCCCTGGTATTTAGAGGGAGTGGCAAGCGATTATTATGAAATTTTTGAAATAAAACAAAAACATCTAACATGGGTAGAAATAAAAAACGAGTTCATGAAGGCGTTTGCTCCAAAACATGAAAAAGAAATGTTGCTCATGAAATTAAATAATAGAGTACAATTGCCGGGAGAGTCCTTGATGCAATACAAGACTGAGGTGGAATTACTATGTACACATTATGAGCCAGACATGAGCGAAGATAAACTATGTAGTCACATACTAAAGGGGCTCAATCCAGCACTATTGCAACAAATTGCAATGCTCGACAACACAACTTTACAAAAACTAAATGAAAATATGTTTACTGCCGAAAAAGCTTCCTACATGCTCAGAAAAAGATTAGGCATTGATGATGGAGAGGCAGCGAAATCTAAAGAGACGATTACACGAGACGACCTACAAACAATAATGGAGCGAATTAATGAATTGGAAATGGAAAACAATAGATTAAAAAACGAAAATTGGGACAGGCGTGATAGGAGACCTGATACACATACTGAAACTTATAATTATCAAAAACAAAAAAACAACACGCAGGTATACCGTGAACAAAGACAAACACCTACATCCAGACAGAATAATGACGATTACAGAACAAAACGTACTTATGGACAGACAAATAGTCAGACCAGGCAGACAGACCGAAACAACGGAACTTTCAGAAGAGACGAGACACGGGTAGAACCAGAGTGTTTTAGATGTGGTCGTAGAGGTCATTTTGCAAAACATTGTACACAGGTACAAAAAAAACTAGTAAGACCGGAAGTACACGACAAGTATTCAGAACGGCCAACAAAAATTCGGAAAAACGAGAAAGAAAATAGATATAGTGAATGGCAGAAAAACAAAATAGGTCACAAAGTGGAACAACAAAAACACATAAAATTTATAAAAAGGTATTTCGACACTTGTGGAGACAATGTTAACAATTGTAGGCCTACATATATAAGCAAACGTACACACGCAGTGGAATTTGGCAACAAAAAAAACACAACGTCAGGATTAGTTCATAGTCTTTCTAGCCCAATGCTGACAACACATAATGAGGTCGATGCACACTCCACGGAAAATATTACATTACAAACAGTAATTGGAAATATTACTTCTAAATTAAGTATAGCAATTCCAGGAAAAATTAGGGATAAAAATATATCAATTCTGTTTGATACAGGCTGTAGTGTTTCCTGTTTGAACGATAAATATGGACATTTAACAACAAAAATTGAAGGAGATAACATATGGTTGACTTCTGCCAATGCCACGACAGTAAAGGTCACGGGCAGAGCAATCCTAAAATTCTATATAAATAAACAAGAATATGAACATAAAGTATATTTGGTGGAGGATTTGACAAGCGACTTATTGTTAGGAAATGACTTTTTAATAGCCCATAAGGCAATAATTAATTTTAAAGATAACAAAATTACACTAGGACAAAACACGGTACAAATATTTAGGAACAATTTGATGGAACTAACACAGGACAATGACACAATAATGGAACCGATACCAATATATACCAAAGAGGATATTGAAATACCACCCCATGATACTAGAAACATAGAAATAAAGATAAAAAATTTAATTCCTGAGGGTGTAAAATATAATTTTGAATCTAAAGAAAACCTACTATCACAAAAGGGCTTATATGCGTGCGCGGATACTACACATACACCAATAAAAATAAAAGTTACAAACCCTACATCAATGACCAAGCAAATAATAAACGAGACACGACTAGGCGACATATACTTACCCACGGAGAAAGTAAAAAGAAAATTAATAAAATTTTCGAAAGCAGACACTTTCGAAATTGACACAGGCAAAGAGTATAAGGTTAATCACATCAAAATAAATAAAGAAAAAAAAATCTCAAACGACATAACGGACATAAAAGGAGACAAAATAGACATCAACAAAGAATTAGGACACTCAGAGTACGAGGCGGCCCGATCATTAATAAAAAAATATATACATTTATTCGCACGCGGTCCACACGATTTACAAGAAGCAGATATGCCGGCATATGCTATATACATGAAAACGGGTAAACCGGTGGCAGTCCCTCCTTACAGGCTAAGTAATGTAGAAAGACAAGAATTAGATAGGCAGGTGGAGCAGTTAAAAGAAGCAGGGGTCATAGAAGATTCACAGAGCGCTTTCGCGGCACCCGCATTCTTAGTAAAAAAACCCGGCGACCAATACAGAATGGTAGTGGACTACAGAAAATTGAACGAAGATATGGAGGCTGACAAATTTCCTTTACCCAGAGCAGAAACCATCTTCGACACATTAGGAACAGCACAGTATTTTTCGTCTATGGACATTAATCAGGCATTTTTCCAACAACCAATAGTCCCAGAGCATAGACCATACACGGCATTTGTAACACAAAAGGGACTATATCAGTACACAAGGTTACCAATGGGAATGCGAAACTCATCGAACTCATTTCAAAGAAGCATGAATCGCCTATTTTCAGGCTTGCTATATCAGGGAATGGTCATTTATATCGATGATTTGGTGGCATATGGAAACACGTTCACAGAACAATTAGCAAACCTAGAAAAAGTTTTTAAACGATTGGAGACGGCAAAATTAAAACTAAAAACATCAAAATGTCATTTTTTTTACCAAAATATAGACGTCTTAGGACACAACATCTCTAAAAACGGTATTCGGCCTTTAAAAAAAAACTTAAAAGCCATCACAGAATTTCCCACCCCTACGAAAACGAAGGATGTGAGGAGCTTCTTAGGGGCCGCATCATATTACAGAAAATTTATCCAAGGATTTAGTGACATGGCTAAACCCCTAACGGATCTAACAAAAAAGGAAAACACAGACAAAAAAACTTTTAAATGGACTAAGGAACATGAGGAAGCATTTAACAAATTTAAAAAAACACTAACTACGCCACCTGTACTGGCCAACTTCGATGAAAAAAAAGACATAGTAGTGTCATGCGACGCCAGTCGGACAGGGATAGGGGGTGTAATGTCTCAGTACCAGGAAGATGGTACACTTCGACCGATAGCTTATGTTAGCAGAAGATTACGGGATACTGAGGGGCGCTGGAGTGTGTCGGAAATCGAACTACTGAGTGTAGTTTACACAGTAAACTATTTTAGACCATTTCTGTATGGGCGGCGATTCACTATTTTTAATGATCATGCCAGCTTGCAGTACTACAAGAATGTAAAAACATTAAGTTCAAGGTTAAACAGATTGGCATTAAAATTAATCGAATATGATTTCGAAATAAAACATAAACCAGGTTCAACAATGAGGGTGCCAGACAGCTTGAGTCGCTATCCAGGTGAAGTGCAGATATCGGACAAAGAGATACAAGGAGAACTAACAATTAATAAGATTCAGTCGGTAAACTTAGAACACGAACAACTTTCGGACAATTTCCTATTTAACATTAGACAAGCATTACTAGATCCAGAGAGCGCTGACAAGGCACACAGGCGAGCGTCAAGGTTATACGTACTACAAGACGGTATTTTGCAGTATAAGCAATATACAAATGGAGAAAACAAATTATTAATTGCCGTCCCTAAGAAGTTGACAACCGAAATTCTTCAAGCATTTCATGATTCAATTATTGGGGGAGGTCATGCAGGAGTTGCAAAGACTATGTCAAAAATTAAAAACAAATATCACTGGCCAGGAATGACGGCGGACATAATCCAATACATAAAGAAGTGCCACAAATGCCAAATCATGAAGACAGACAGACAAAAATCAGCGGGATTATTACAACCAATAAGAATAACGACAAAACCCTTTACAAAATTAACGATGGATTACCTAGGACCTTTACCAAAGTCGAACAAAAAATTATACATCCTGATAGCAACAGACAACACAACGAGATTTGCGATAGCTAAAACTACAGAAAAAGCGGATGCACAAACGACGGCGAGATTTCTGCTAGAGGACATCATTCCGAGTTATGGCATGCCGGCAGAAATACAGACAGATAGGGGTACGCATTTTGTGGCAGACATATTAAAACAATTATACAACGCGTTAGGAATAGTACACAAAACTTCAGCGGCGTATAGACCTCAAAGTCAGGGTGTGACCGAGAGATACAATTCTACGCTAGTCAACATGTTGCGATGCTACGTCAACGAGGACCAGAAGGACTGGCATAAATATGTCAAGTTATTGACATTTTCATATAATTCAGGCAAACACGCTACAACAGGATTTTCACCGTTTTATTTACTTCACGGGTTCGAACCGAACCAACCGATCGATTTGGCACTAATTCCAAAAGTGCCTGAACATGATGTATTAGAGGCCCTAAAAATTATACATAAAATCAGACAAGACTTACCAAGAATAATGGCTGGGTCACAGCAGGGTCAATGTGAAAGATACAACGCCCACCGGCGAGAGGTACAATTTAAGGTAGGAGAATTAATTTTACTACGGAATGAAAAGAAGGACAACAAGCTCGAACGACAATACACAGGTCCTTACAAAATTTTAAGAAAGTTGTCGCCATTAAATTACGAGATTGAGATCTACAGACATGGCAGATGGATAGGGGACATAGTCCACGTGTCGAGAATAAGGCCGTACAGCGAAACTAATTAAAGCTACAGCACTCATACATAGATAAGTTAAGAAATAAAATGTTGTATATTAATTTGAATATGAGATAAGATATAAATATATATGTTAATTGTATGTATAATTATATATGTTAAATATAATTTTATTAGAAAATTTTATAAATAGACTTAAAACTTAGGGAACAAATCCAGAATAATTCCAACTAAAGGGAAGTTAAGTGGGAAAGGGAAAAACTTAAGATGATTACAGGTGTATTGATATAAGAATGTTTGCTCAGTTACAGGCAACCTAGACAAACAGAAGAGGGTAGGACCAAACATGTTACAAAAATACATGTGGATCATCATCCTTCCCCTAACCCTCACCCTTCATTCCCACCAAAAAATTCCAATAATAATTTCAAATGGAGCACACTTCCAACCACTCCAAGCTGAACATATATACGAAGCAACCATCCCAATGACCTACATATTTCCCTTATCTCCCATACAACATTTCCCAGTTACCATTGCCCAATCTAAATTATGTCTAGGAGCCGAAAACTCAACAGGATGCCAAACAGCTAACACACTGGAGAAACTGATGGCCAGTACTGAAGACATCCTACGAGCATCAATCACGAAACACGAAAAAGGGCGCCATGAACATGCTAGAACAAAAAGAGCGATTAGCAGCATTGGGGACATTTTTCATTGGTGTTGCGGGACAGCCACAGACGATGAACTGCACGTGTTGACAGCAAACGAGGAGACAGTCAACAATCACCTCAACAGTGTTTTATTTATTAAGGGAACAAAGACAATCTTATTTTAATTCATTGTTATTAGTTTTAGATCAGATTCGCAATAGCTGTAGAGACCGAGTGTCTACACACACGACTATACCCCCTCAACAACTGTACAAAGACTTGAAACAACTTGAGTCACGTCTAAATACAAAACATTGGTCCTTAGTCATTCCAAAAGATGACACTCACCTATACTACCACTATCCCATTACATCCTGTAAAATAACATCCTCCTCTGTAATCTCCACTATTAGTATTCCAATTCAGCGACGCTCAACAAAATGGAGACTATATGAATACATGCCTGTACCACTTCGATGGGAAAATCACACCTGCACCATATCCATGGAACCTACAATTGTGGCTACAAACGGGACATCCATCAGGACGCTGACGCGCAAACAATTGGACGAGTGTCAACCTAAGAAGACAGGGTTGTGTTTCCTACCACGACAACACTCAACAGGGACACTATCAAGAGGTTGTGCGGCCCAGCTGATTGCAGGTGGCGACATCGAGAGTATAGCAGACAAATGTACCTTCCATTGTACTCCGAGCGAAAACGGAATACTGATCACAGAGATCACAGGGGACACCTTTACCCTAACAAATCCTACTCCAAACACTAACCTACAATGCAGTGATACACAAAAACAAACACCTATCCCATACAATATCCCAGGCACAGTCGAAGTAACCTTACCTTGTCACTGCTCATTACACGAGGGCACACACATCCGAGTTTTTTTTTGACATCGGGACGATGTCTCGAGGGCGGCGGAGTTGTTAGGATTAGATAGATACTAGAGTAGAAATATATAATAATTAATAGAATTAGTAATAATAATTAGTATTTTAAGTAAGAACCATACATGAAACCCAGAATAGCGACAGGTATTGCGAAACAATTAAAAAAATGATGAAATGCTTACCTAGCATGGGCAACCTACTTAGCAAGGCAGGTCGAAGCAATATAAGCGACGACTCAAGAGAGGTGGGGATCTTTCAATCAACAGCGTGAGTGAAGACGTCAGGAGGAACGTTCGAGGCAGAAGGAGAATCAGCCGTTGAAGCGGTCTGATAAGGACACGAGGGTATTATTGGCGAGTTGGAGCTCCCAATAATACAAGCTGTAGTAGCGGCTTTTGCAGAGCACAGAAAGGGTGAGCAAATAGACAAAATATCAGCACATATAATCATCAAAGTAAATATATTAAATTCATTTCAAAATAGCTGGAACTATTCTGGGTTCATCATTTTTGAATATATATAGATATGTCAATTCAGTTTTAAAGTGACAATTGTAAAGTAATATGAAGTAGATTATATAAAGTATATGTTTATTATTTAAATAATTGAATGAGTTAGGGAGATATGTTGATTCAGTTTAATGCAATATTTTTAAAGTAATAATTGTAAAATGATATAAAGCATAATATTCGTTAATTCAAACACTGAACCACTGATTTAAAAGAACCCGATCCTATTAACACCCTTTTAAAATTATTATTGCTATGTCATATACAGTATTGGAATCAAAGTTTAATTAGTCATTTAATAATTGGTGTTTGTGGTTTAGATTTTTCATTTTAAATGCTTTGTAAATATCATATTCCTCAACAGCGTTCATGTATTTGCCTTTTGGATCGTTGATTTTCACTATTTCAGGTTATTGTTTTATGTTTAGTTTTTAAAGGTTTTCAGCTATTTTTCATGTGCTCTTAAAATTTGATATGTCATTTACTTATATTTACATACTAAGTTTTATTGTAATTTGAAATATTTGACATTTTGAATTAGCATGACTCATAAACCATTCATTTTATTTAGTTGACATTTTGTCACATTATGTATCTTTAAGAGCTTAATAAACAGTATTAGTCATTTATTATTTTTGAACTTGTTACAAGTTTGAAAGAAATTAGACTTCAACCGACTTATAAGATCGCCTCGTTCGTCATTTCTAATTTGTACACAAACGTGCCAATCCAAGAAACTGTAGACATTTCACAGAAGCTTCTCACCAAAACCAATCTACTAAACCCCCAAAAGTCATTGAACTAATTAATTTATTGTGGATCATGCTAGAGCAGAATTATTTTACTTTATGTAACAAATATTACATTCAGAAAGAAGGATTAGTCATGTGATCCTCAATTTCAGGCATATTGTCAGACATATTTTTGAACCATTATAAAAACCAATTTTTGATATCCAATAAGAACAGATTCCATAGCCAAATTATATATTACACCAGAATTGTTGATAATACACTTTCATAAGTTTTTATGGAACGATAAGACATATAGAAAATTTGAAGAATTATATGAACTCAATAAAAATAAGGTGCAATTCACATTAGAGATCAAAAAAGATAATAGCTTGTTTTTCTTGACATAACTGTTATAAAACAGACTAGAGAGTACCAATTATGAAAACCTACCGCTACCAATGTGATTACACATTCCTACTCCCACCATCCATACTCTCAAAAAATGGCAGCCTATAATAACATGATTCATAGGTTAATCACTATACCACTTGACCCCTCGATTACCAAGAAGAATTGAACACAATAAAACGCAACATCATTAAAAACCGATTCAAGAGCTCTTTAATTGACAAACTTCACATGAAACATGAAAAATCCACAAAACTTAATATGGTAGCATTCACCCTTAATAATCACCTCAATTTTCCAAAAAATAAATAGAACTTTCGAACCAATAATACAATTAAAAATTTCTTCACTCAAAGATCAAAAGATTACTAACAGAACTAACAGGTGTTTAGAAATTGATATACAACAGCTGTGATAAATTATATATAGGTCAAATGGGAAGAGCATTCAAAGTTTTCTTTAATGAACACCTACCAAAAAATGAGTATTTACAGTAATGGATCAAATTATTCACTTGTTTTAACACATATTACGTCCTCACATGAGTGATTAAAGTTCATTTGATAATGGGATAGAAATCTCGAAATGTGTGAACTAAATTTGTAAGAGGTTCACATGACGGATCAAAAATAAAAAGCTATTGTATTTACCTAACATTTATTTTATTTCCTGACACTATTAAAAGTTTGCCAAATTATACGATTTTTAAAAACAGCCTTAACAAATTTTTATTGACTGGACTATTCCACTCTGTGAATGATTTTGTGCATCTAGATTTTATCTTTTTGTGGCATATGTGACCTCAGACTTCATTAAAGCTTACTACATTTAATTTATATTTTGTAGTTTTGCCATTTTATTTACTAATTGTATATTCCTGTAGATGTTTTATGTATGTGGTGTATTTGTCCATTTAAACAATAATTTTAAATGCAAATCAATTCCTAATTATTTAAATTTGTAAGTTATTTATACATGTATTCCTATTTTAAGGTTTGTTGTTGTCAGTTATTTGTTTTTTAAATTATGTTTGTGAATATTCTTTTATATATTGGCCAAAGCCCATGATTTTTAATACTTTTATATGTTATTTATTTATGTTTCTGTTTGTGTTTATCATGTTATAATTTAAGTCATTTGGTGACTTGATTGAGTAATTTGTCATAAAAAAATAATAACAAATTAATGGAAATGTACATTTTCTTGTATTTTATTATTTAAAAAAATAGCACTAACAATAAATTTCATCCAAATATAACACTTTTATTTATTTATTTAGTCACCTATCCAGAATTTTCTCATTTAATTGTTAGTTTGTAATGTGAGATTTTGTGACTTAATCATTAATAATTAGTAATATTATTTTGTTAAAAAAAAAAACTATGTATAAACATTGCACAAACAATTTCACATAAACATGCACAAGACCAAATATCAATCTAGCTCAAAATTTGATAGAGAATCTGACATAAAACCAAATTTCAAAATTCAAATTTCTTTCAAATTGCCTTAAACTATTTTCATCAATATTTTACAAGAATCTTCTAACGACCCAAACTAAACGAATTGATTGCCAGTAAAAAAGTCATGAT
Source organism: Aphrophora alni (assembly GCA_963513935.1). Lineage (NCBI taxonomy): Eukaryota > Metazoa > Arthropoda > Insecta > Hemiptera > Aphrophoridae > Aphrophora > Aphrophora alni. Next base: position 78,811,459 of record OY740765.1, read on the forward strand.
GAATCATCAAAAAAAAATTATATCTCAATATTGGCACAACCTATTAAATTTATATTTACTTTTGGTGTAATATAAGATTTATAAAACAAACCAATAAACCAAACTTCAAAAAAAAAGAAATTATGATTATTCTATTTTCGGTTAATTGGTGAGCTATTACTTTTGTATGGGTCCAAATTTACATGTTAAAATATTTTTTTTGGAATAATTTATTGAAACTGTGTTTATTTGATCACAGTTCAAAACATTGTGTATATGTCAATCCTAATGTTTTACTCCAATGGTGGAAAAATTAGTGTTAGATAGAATCAATACAGTGAATTTAGTGATCAAAGAGTGTTTCACTAAAGGATATAGAGGTACAGTAGCCCCAGACTAGGATTGTGTCTGGTGTAATGGACGTGTCCTCCCTTCTACTTGCTTCCCTAGCCTGATTTGATGTTACAACCCATTCCAAGAAAACTAGGTATACAAATTATTGCTTAGCTACATTTAATTCCTAAAGTTACAACTTCGTGACAGACTTTTTTAAATGTTTTATTCTTATTTACACTGATAAAAGAAACGAAAGTAGGATATGCGTTTACATTAAAGCATTATTATAGAGGTATATATATTTTTATTGGGGTTGTACTGCTGAAAGTAAACACAACAAACAAAGTGTGAAGGCCTCTCTTTTACTCTCCATCCCAGACACATTTCTATCTTGAGGATACTGTATGCAAGATGGTCTAGTTAAGTTTATACCAAAAGAATTTATAATTAGGTAATCATTTTGAGAATGTGTAAATTATATTTAATAAATTTCCATTAAATTTAAGAATGGATTTGGACTTATTAAGTTGTTTTCTATGTCAAGATCACAAACAACTTTTACCCATGTTTTATTTTCCATTGAATAAGAAATATTATTTCCATAGTAATAATAGATACTGATCAGTTGCTAAGATAGTATCGTTCAGTTGTAATATATTGAATTGTACTAATGTAGATTCATTGAAGTCTGGATTTTATCGCAGACTTGTATGTTGTGGGTGAGGATGGAAGTTTAGTGAGACCAAATTAACAATTAATTAGGCACATTATTTTTTTACATAAAGTGAAAATCCAGATTATATTCAAAGTAGAAATGTTCTTGAACAGTTTGATCTGTATACAATATGTAAAGTGATCGTTCTTGATACCAAGAATATGATGAGAGATAAGTTTTCAACTTGGCCAAAGTCATATCCAAAGATTGAAGATATGTTCCAGAACGGATTCTGTTTTACTGATGTAACTTTTATTGACTGTGGGGTTGTAATTGGTGATTGGCAAATAGATGACATTCCTAAAGAAGAACATAGAAAAACCTCACCTTATTGTGCTTTATTCAATTTATACAAATAAATTTTTGTAGGAATTTTTCAACTTGTAATATTAAACTTAAAGATTTTAATTGTCTGTACCAAGCGGATCTTATAGAAATGTTATCGTTTGCTAAAGTTAACAACGGTTTTAAATATACATTGATTTTTATAGAGAAACCAATATTTTTTTCATAAAAATCCTTAGAGTTGATTTTAAGAGAATTTGTTTAACACTCCAAAATATGTGTACATACCAAATTATATTCATATTTTGTGAAATGTTAAAAACAATAATGGATAATTGGATTTTTGGCAAAATACTCTTAAAACTAATAAAAACAATTCTCAGTACTGGTCTCTGAAGGGAGGAAGTTGATTCACTCATAAAATACGGAATGCATTATCTAAAGCAAGTTGTTTAAAGTCTTGATTTACTGCACATAGAGTTGATTGAACAGAAAGAACCTTATCTGCTTAGAACTTGTAATGACTGAAGGCAACAGTGATTGAAAGTAGGGATGTTGGTGGGAGATTGTGGAAAAGAGATTACAATCAAATGTCTGAAGAAATAGAGACAAACCATGTTATGGTTGCTTGAAATATTAACCTGAACATATATCTACCAAAATTGCTCTCTGCAAACTATTCCTACTTCACTTTCAACTCGAACCTTGTAATTCTTACTCTGCACCAAGACTTGTATAGTGAAAGGAACAAAATCTTTTGACTCGAGAAATTTATTTCTACCTCGACTACTCATTCAGCTTGAACTTTGTATTTCTTACTCTGAGTATTTCTTACTTCTATAGTGAAAGGAACAGAACTTTTTTCTACCTTGACTACTCGTTCAGCTGGAAAGCTCAATTTGTTCATGAACTCTTAATTCTATACAACTCTCATGGTCTGGTCGATCAAACGCTTCCTATTCTTGTCTACTAGTAAATTATGTTTAGTAAGGAAGTCAACCCATATGATGACATTGTGAACACCTGCAATGATGATGAATATTCATGTGAAAGGGTGTCTTACTACAAAGTCAAGTTCCTTGTATACAGAACCGTAGGTGGGGTTATTTGTGTCCCATTTGTGGCATACAGGAAGTATTCTGTTGATTGCTTGCAAGTCTTGTTGCAATTTGGTATAATTGATATTACTGCACTTGTGTCTATGAGAAAACCTTTCCCTGCCCGACGGTCGTTAATGAAAAGACAACGGTAAGGTGTTCCAGCCTTGTCCATTCCTCTGTGTTTTTTCTCTCGCTGTGTGATATTTATTTATAATTAGTTAATACTACAACAATTCACGATTATTTAAATTTATAAGTAGTGATATTTTGCCAGTTCTGGGACAACCTTGACCTTTGACCTGACCTTGACCCCGAGCCTATTTTGTGTACCTTCCAAGCCCATTTTAATTGCTTTTTTCACACCTGTTAATTGCTTTTCACACCTTTTAATTGTTTTTCACACCTCTTAATGGCTTTTCACACCTCTTAATGGCTTTTGACACCCCCTAATGGCATTTTTGACACATTTTAATTGCATTTTTGCCACCTCTTAATGGCCAATAAAAAAGACAATTAAGTCAATTAAATGTGCAATTAAGGGCCTAATGGGCAATAAAACTAGCAATTAAAGCCTAAATGGCCAATAAAAATGGCAATTAAAGCCTTAATGGGCCAATAAAAAGAGCAATTAGAGCCTAAATGACCATTTTAATGGGTAAACAAGCCGTCTATAACAATGGGGTAATTAATAGAACAATGGGGTAATTAGGAGAACAATGGCCAATTGACCTTTAGATATATTGGGCAATAAAATTTTTTTATAGAATCGTAGTACTCGAGAAAGACTACGAGTCGTAGTGTTTGAGAAATACTATACCTTGTACTTTTCCCGAGAAGTATGTTTCGTCAAAACTCAACTTTTCATAGCCGGTTCTGGGACAAACTTAACTTTTGATCTCTCTCTCTCTCTCTCTTCCAGCCTACTAGTGGAATGTACTTCGAGTGATACAGTATGTTTGGTGAGAGAGAAAAAAACTGCTGTTTTCTTTTTTTTGGGTAGAATTTGTATAAAGAATAGTTTAGACACCTGCGTGATTTATAAAAATAAAAAAAAATAAAAATAAAAAAAATAAAAAAAAAAAAAAGATGGTAGATCTTGTTAAAGGAAAGAGAATCGGTAAAGAAATTCATGAAGGATCGTTTATTGGACTAATCAATCTACGGTTTTTGAATGACAGAGCGGACTTTCATAGGCATGTTTTTTCTAATCCACCTAATAACAATAGTCAGTTTGTTGTTGTATCACCTAGAATCCGAATTTCCAAAGAAATCGATGGAGAAACGAATACATTTGAATATTATCCCAACAATGTGGCAACCAGTGATTGTTTTGGATATAGACCTTATCAAAAGTATCTAGAATCAATTGAAAGAATGTAACAATAACTTTTTTTCTTTTTCCATAAGTAATGTAATAGAATTATGTAGTAGTTTTGAGAAGCAAATAAAATGTACTTATCAAACAGAGTGTCATTACCTTAACTGACTTATTTACAGTATATGAAGTTTGTCTACACCCACATAGCTTTTTAGTTCAGTCGTGATTTAATTCTCGTAAAGTGTGTACGTGTGTCTCTCTATTGTCATTCTACTTCTGTTTAAAAAAAAATGAATATACAATTTACTTTGCTAATATTCGTATCATTGTTGTTTCTAGTAAAGGGTCAACAGCATTATACTGTAAATAAAACCTCATGTGTAATTGAATATTTACAAACGTATGGTTTTTTGGAATCGAATAATGAAACACTAACTGACATTGAACACGTCTACAGTTACCAATGCTTTATCGGTTTTTCAAGAATATTATAATCTCACTGTGGATGGTCAACTGAATTCTGAAACATTAGATTTGATGAACTCAAAGAGGTGCGGTGTATCCGACGATGTATCTAGTTTTTCTGCGTCTACAATCAAATGGCAAAAAACACATTCAAAGTGGCATTATGCTTATGCTAATCAAGCTGTGTAGGATCTTACAAAATTAGCGTTTAGAATGTGGGAAGATCGCTCTAACCTTAAGTTTGAACATAATATCTATAGTCCAGACATTCTGATTTCAAATAAACATGGTGCACATAGATTTCACAAAATACCACGCAACCTATGTTCATATCGTTTAGACGGAAAGGGTTCAATATTAGCTCATGCTTATTTCCCATCAACGGACGGTTCAACTGCTGAAATTCATATTAGCAATGAAGAAGATTGGTGTCTTGAGAAGAACCCAAATAAATGTTTATCCGATCAATCGAATTTATTACAGGTTTTAGTGCATGAAATAGGACATGCACTAGGACTAAGACATTCCAACGATCAATCATCAGTTATGTTTCCTATTTATAAAAATACAAATAGTAAGCTAGGTGTAGACGATATTTTAGGAATACAAAGTATGTATGGTTCTCCCGTTAACATTATGCCTACATCAACAACTACGTTACCACCACCACCACCACTTACAACAGTAGTTACACCATTAGCACCAAATTTATGAAATGTAAAATACCTAAACACTTTTCTAATTGTGAATCAACGTTTGTATACGTTTTATAAAAACTGGGTTTGGATAATGAAACTAGGTGAAAATACACATAATAGCATGCAATCTCTCACCGAGTGGTTACCCTTTCTCCCTAGAGACTTTGAAAATATATATCACGTTTATCAACGATCTTCTGGTGAAATAGTATTTTTTATTGATAGTCATATATATATGGTGGAATTTCCCTCTTTAAAACTTTTAAACGGCTATCCGAAAAAACTTTCAGACTTTGGAATCACCACAGGTGAAGATAATGGAGTAGTTAATAATTATAATGGTCGTACGTTCATCTTGTATAACAAAATGTATTACGTAGAAATTGATGAATGTCTGCTTACTGCTAAAAGCTATGGCATGATATATGATAAGTTTCCAGGTGTACCGCCTAGTGTGGATACAATTTTTAGATACAGAAATGGATTGTTGTACTTTTTCAAAAACGAAACCTATTTTGAATTTGATGAATTTTCACAACAGTTGAACAAAGCGGAACCATTTGATTTGTCTATTTTTGGAATTAAATGTTCAAAAACATCATTCACAGAAATATTAGATTGCTTCAAATCACTTGTATCCAAATTAGACGTTATGACTTTATCATTAGAAAGAAAAAATAATCTAGTTTTAGGAGAAGAAGAAGAAGAAGAAGAAGAGGTGGAGGATATGACTATAAGCACTATTTGTTTCAGTGAATATGACAATGCCAATGAGGCTATTTCAATTGTGTTCGAGACAAGTGTGTGCTCAGGTTAAAGAAGTAGGAGACATTGATGACTTTGAAATACCAGTGACAGTGAAAAAATATTTGAGATCGATTTGTAAAAACGTATGGTTCAATTTGAAATGTGATGTAGTCAATTGTGATTATTCTGAAATTGATTTCAATAACATAACTCAAAATGATTTTCTTATTTTAGTGAACTATCCAGAGAGAGTTGAATTTAAAAACTATACAAATCAAGTTAAAATACACAGTTTTTCCTACGAAGATCATTCTAAGACGCTGTGTCGTGAATGTTTTAGTAAGCTTGTTGTTTTCAAAGAAGATTTCGATATTGCAAAAGCCGGTTTTGTGTTTCATCCCAGGTATAGTTATGGTGATGAATTATTAAGAGACATAATTTTATCTTCCGATAATTGGTGTGATTGCTGTATTTTTTCACCAACATTTCAAATTCTGGATTTGAAAACAGTTTGTGAATACATTCCTTTATCTGAATTGTGCAACGTAGAAGATTGTTTGAATTATCTTTTGATGAAAAAAAATTTAAGAGGTTAAACAAATAGTGTAATTAATGTTATCATTCTTTTTGTCGGCGAAATAATTGATATTTTATTGTCAGAGGAGGAGTAGGAGGAGGAGGAGGTTATACAAATAGTATAATTAATACATTGTTCTGTAGGAATTTATCTAATCAGTTGTCTACAAGATACAAGCAGCTCAAGACAAGTTACAAGTTATAGTCAATCATCGGAATCTCTGTCGATGTAATATACGTGTTCATTCGCTTATTGAGAAGGCGGACAAATACATCAGTGAATACGGACTAACATTTATTGAACCAGAAACTGGACATTATACATCGTGTATGTGGTCTGATCCATTGTGCACAGAAGGACCTGATACGTGTTTGTGCGTTTTATTTGAAAGTGTTTTGAGAAAGGCATTGAGCATATTGGAGGAGGAGGGAAAACTGTGCTGTAGAACAACCACAACAAAAACAACTTGATCATGGAATTCATAGTGGATTTTCAAAGGTTTCGTAATTCCAATAACAAATATATTATGAAGGAGTTAACCATTATATCTACCGATGAACGTGTATATGAGTTGCATTTGTTTCAGCCTCCGTTTCCCTTCAATCATCTACCTGACAACCAAAAAAAGCAGGTGATTTGGCTTGAAAAACAGTACCACAGACTGCCATGGAATTCTGGACACAAACCATATTGTGATATGAAAGAAGTATTTCGAGACATTCAGATAAGTGGAACTGTGTATGTTAAAGGAACTGAAAAACAAACTTTTATGACAAAATTGTTGTCTGATTTCAATGTTAGAGTAATAAATTTAGAAACTTTAAACTGTCCTAATTTAAATGTTTTGAAAAAAACTATTTTGGAATAATTTATGTAAACCTTGTCAATTTTTTGAACATAGTAATTTAAAATATTGTGCTTATGTTAATGGTTCTCTTCTGCCCACGTCTATAAGGTGTATCATTTCGGGACCATCCAATTGTGGAAAAACCAATCTTATGCTTAATCTAATATTTCATCCGAACGGATTATATTTTGAAATTATATATATTTTTTCTAAATCAATAAATCAATCCAAGTATCAATTTCTTAGTCGAGTGTTTTCAAATATACGCAATGTGGGTTACTTTATGTTCAATGAAAACGATGATGTGATGCATCCTAATGAAGTTAAAACTAACACAATTATGATATTCGATGATGTCGCATCTGAACATCAAAATAATATTAGAAATTTTTTTGCTATGGGTCGTCACAATGAAATAGATACATTTTATCTGTGTCAGACATACAGTCATATATCAAAACAATTGATTCGCGATAATGCCAACTTGATAATATTGTTTAGACAAGATGAAAATAATTTACGACATGTATATAGTGATCATGTGAATACCGACATGAAATTTGAAATATTCAAACAGATGTGTTCAATGGCATGGGCAAAAAATAAAAACAATTTTTTGGTTATAGACAAGGATTCCAATATTAATAGAGGAAGATATCGAATAAACTTTGACGAATTTATAACAATATAAAGAACAGAAGGAGAAAAGGTTTTAGTAGACATCCAGATGAGCAATCGTAACAACATAGAAGAGGAGGAGGAAAAGCAGCGCGAGCATATTATAATGGAAATAAAAGAACTGCGACAGCGGATCAAGGACAAACATTGTGCTTTAAAACGAGGCATTACGGACATGGAATATCATATTAAGAAAAATATAAAACCCATTATGGAACCGTTAATTAAACCTATATATGATAAATTAAGTAGTGGTGGTGATCAGCCAAAACGAAACTGGAAGAAATCAAATGAGAAAACGTTATTAGCATCAGAGAAAAGTAAAATGAAAAAAAATGTCATATATACAGAAAAAAAGAAAAAATAGTGATTCGGAAGAATAAGCAACGACTACAAAAAATTCGTTTTACCGAAAGGTGAAAAAAGAAAGAATAAAGAAGTTACTTTTCCTTCTAAAAAACGACCTTTGTCTCCACAAACACCTATGGACGCAGAAGATTTTTCTATAAAAAGAAAAAATATGAAACCTGTTGAAGAGGATGATGATGATGAAGAAGATGTAACACCTGTTAAAAGAAAACCTATAGATCCCAAAATTGAAATGCAAGAGGATAGTGATAATTCTGCTGCTGCTGCTGCTGCTGAAGAAAGTGAAATGGAAACGGAAAGCAATCCTCCAACAATGGAAAAAGAAAAAGAAGAAGATATTTATGAGACGACCCCGTCAACAGAAGAATATTTAAAATCACCTCAAGGTCGTCTTGAAGCAGAATTAATAATTAAAAATACTTTTAAAGGGAATTTGTCAATTAAATATTTTGTCTCATTAATAAAGTATCCTAAAAAAATTGACAATCTATATGGAATTCGTATAGATAATAACAATTGGATGATTGGCAATAAAGAAATAAATATTGATGGAAATGACTTCATCATTGATGGTATACGATATGCTGGTACACCCGGTTTATATGAATTGTTATTTATGAGAATTCCCGATGAGTATATCTATTCTGAAGATGATTTAATAAAATATCGTGATATTTTAAAAGCATCAAAAGCTCACAGAGTAGACTATTCGTCTAAAGGAAAAATTAAATCTAATAAAAGTATTAAATACAGAACAATTATTGCAAGAATATTGTCCCCACATGAACCTCGCAGTCACAGCAGCCATCTTATGGATTGGAGTGGAAGTGGTATTATTTTAAAGGAGCTTGAAAGAAAAGAGAAACCATCATATGTTTACTGGAAAGATCCTAATGAATTGTGTGACAGACTAAGATTATTATAAGCATCACAATCTGCCGATAATTAAGGTCATAAAAATGAAATTATTTCTATAATTGAGGAATTACAGGAAGCTGGTATTATTAGTAGAGAGACAAACAGAAATTCATCAACATTGTTAAAACTTGACATCAACATTGACTGTTGATAAATTCGGACGCTATTCACACGCAAATCATCGGAAATTAATTCGAGGCCCACCAGGTGTAGGATTTACATTAACAGAAGATGGAAATAATTATGATATGAAACGGAAACGATTGACTAATTTAAAGGAACCAACCGACGATAATGATGCTGTCAATTTTATTACTCTTAAAAAAAAGTGTTTGTATTCAGAAGATAATAATGTGTATAATGTAAATGACCATATTATACGAAATATACAAAATCCTAAAATAAAATCAGATGCTGCAACAAAACAATATGTTGATGATCAAATAACTAATTTAAAATTTACATCGAATTTACATACTGTAAAATCATATGCTGAAGATTTAAGTTATATATGTTATCGTAGTATGACAAAGGACAAACCAGTTAAAAGGAAAACAGAGTGGCTTAGCGATACAAAAACAATGATGAATGATTTAAATGACATTTTAAAATCAGAGTGGCTTATGGCCAAATCCGCTGACCAAAAGGATTCAAAATAAAGACTAGAACGAAGGAGTCAACAGTATGTATCGAGGACGTGGACTATTAAGTTCTATAACAGCTCTACCAGGACAAATTTAAATCGTACAATAGACGTATTACCCGTAGAATTACACATTCCAGGTTATCAATATTGCGGACCGGGTACAAATTTGCAAAAGAGATTGAACAGTGGTGATCCTGGTATTAACAAATTAGATCAAGCTTGTAGAGAACACGATATTTCCTATTCTAAATATTCAGATTTGTATCAAAGAGGATTAGCCGATAAGAGGTTAGCAGATAAAGCCTGGCAACGTGTTACATCATCGGACTCTAGTTTTGGAGAAAAAGCAGCAGCTTATGCAGTTACCAATATAATGAAATTAAAAAACAAATTTGGAGGAGGAGGAGGTAAAACTGACAAAAAGAAGTCAAACAAAAAGAAAAAAATGAATAGAAAAGCTTGTGCAACTGAGAAAGCTCTTCTTAAAGCCCTACGTAGTTTGAAGAAAAAATTTATAGGAAAAGGATATTATTTAAAACCATATAAAGGTGGAGGTGGTAAAAAAAAAAATTACAGTAAATTTACCTAAACGTGCATTATCAAACCTAGATATAAAAAAATATGCACAGGATTTAAACATACCTAATTTCAGAGATGTTTTTATGCGAGACAATTTACCTCTTTCAATTAACAAATACGAAAATGGTGTTATAAATTTAGATACAGTGCAAGGGGACGGGACACACTGGGTATGTTATCATAAGAAAAATAATAAAATTTTCTACTTTGACAGTTTTGGTAATCTACGTCCTCCACCGGAAATAATCAAATATTTTGAATCAAATTCTGATAATGTGACTATTTTCTATAATTATACGAATAAACAAAAAGTGAATACATCCAATTGTGGTCATTTGTGTTTAGAATTTTTATCAGGCAGCATATAATGTTGTGTTTAAGTGGAAGAGGTTCGCGACTGACTTGTGATATTTTTCCACCGATATATTTATCAACTTCTTACCAATGGGAAATTGGATTAATTGATCTTATGACGTATAATACAATACCTAATATTGAAACTGGTGTAAAAGTTTTATTATGGTGGTGATCTGGAAGAGGACGAATCAGTTATACAATTACCAGAAGGATCCTATGAAATAGATAATATTATTTCACATTTAAAGGAGGCTATTCATGAAAAAATTGTTACATTGGATTTAAAAGGAAATAATAATACATTAAAAACGAAAATATTCTGTTCAAAATCTATTCGTTTTGACAAACCTAACAGTATAGGACCGCTATTGGGATTTGAATAAAAAAAAATGGACCCTAATGTCTGGCATACATCGGAAAATACTGTAAATATTAACAAAGTTGATACTCTACGCATTACATGTAATATTGTACGTGGCTCATATAAGAACGAAGCTGAAGGTCATATTCTGCATGAATTTTATCCAGCAGTTGAACCTGGATATAAAATTATAGAAAAACCTGCCACAGTAATATATCTGCCTTTAAACATAACAGGTTTGCTTCATAATATTTCAGTACAACTTGAAGATCAGGAGGGACAACTGATAAACTTTAGACAAGAATTTGTTTCGCTTAGACTACACTTAAGACGTATTTCTTCTTCTTCTAGTTGAAAAAAAAATCAATCATGGTTTTAGTTTTTATTGAAAAAGTAAAATCTAGCTTACCAACAGTCAGTTCAAATCAGTCATTTGAGAAGTTAACAAGGAGAAACAAGGAGTTTTTAGAATCTTTAGGTTATATTGTAAATAGGAAATATGTTACAAGTAGATGAAAAAATTCATTTTGATGAAACAATTGCTGATTTACAATATCATACACATCATCCGTACGCACAAACAACATACGGAGAAAATGATGAAATTCGTATACCTGTTTATCAACAAAACGTGTATACTCTACCTAGTAAAAGTTATATATATATATATTGAGGGAAAATTTAATGCAAAAAAAACCGGATGACACAGCTGCTGACACCACTATCAATCTTAAACTTATTAGCAATGCAATTTCTTTTCTTTTCGATGAACTGCGTTATGAAATTTGTGGTACAGAAGTAGATCGTATAAAACATGTAGGCATAACGACTACAATGAAAAATTTACTGACCAATCGCTACGAGGAAAAAAAAATTAATAAATGCTGGCTGGGATTTGAATACAACACCTTTGGTGGATGCGGCGGCTTCGAACTTTTCATTTTGTATTCCTTTAAAAATGTTACTCGGATTTGCGGAAGATTATAAACATATAATTTTGAATGTGAAACATGAACTGATACTGTTAAGGAGTTCATCAAATTTAAATGCAATTATTACCACAAATAGAGATGATAAAATCAGTTTAGATATAAATAAAATTTATTGGAAAATTCCTTACGTTCGAGTAGCAAATGATTATAATTTATCACTTTTGAGACTAACGGTTAAAGATCAACCTATTTCAATGGGATTTAGACGATGGCAGTTACAAGAATATCCCGCATTACCATCAACTAAAAATTTAACTTGGACAGTGAAAACAGCTACAAATACTGAAAAACCTAAATATGTAATTGTCAGTTTTCAAACAGATAGGAAAAACGTAAATCATAAAAATGCTGGTCATTTTGATTTTTGTAACATACAAAACGTTAAACTGTATCTTAATTCACAATATTATCCGTACGATAATTTAAATGGAAACAAAGCGATTATATACGATATGTTTGCAAAATTTCAATCATCCTATTGTCACGACGGAGAAAACAAACCATCAATTGATAGCGCAACTTTCTTTGAAAAAACACCGCTATTCGTTATTGACTGTTCAAGACAAAATGATACATTAAAAACTGGAACACTGGACATTCGTTTGGAAATTGAAGCAAGTGAAAATATTCCTGAAAAAACAGTAGCTTTCTGTCTCATACTTCAAGATGGGCTTGTAGAATACACTCCTCTATCTGGCGTTGTACGAAAAGTATTTTAATCATCATCATCATCATCATCATCTGTACACAATGGGTTTTCTTAAAAGAAATTAAAATAAATATACACTTTAATATTTCAATATTATTATTTTTATTTATATATTTCTTCCCTATCTTTTCTATCCCAATACTCTGTGGCTGCAGGACATTTAATGTGCAATCCGTATGGACAGTAATTATGATTGTTCTCGTTTGGATTACAATTGCCTTCGTTTGTAACTATATATCTAGCTGCTGCTAGACAATAGTTTAACTCTCGAAGTCGATTTAATTCAGATATTTGATCAAACATAATACTGTGAATATCGGACAGACGTATTACATTGTCACTGTCATACACATAGTATGAATCCTTGAAACCATAATAACTGCTGCAATCACCAACTCGAATCTCATCCGAGTTATTTAAAATTTGTCCAGGAAAACAATATAACTGTCCTCCTCCCCCTCCTCCTCCAACACTCTAAGTTGAGGCTGCTGCTGCAGGATGGATTGGTGTAGTCTTTAACTTGTTTAAAAAGTAACTGTACACTGTTATGTGGTGGCATTATAAATATCTATAAACAGACATAGTAAGGTAGAAATTAACACAAAAAGACAACATGGTAATAACTCAACAATTGACTTTTATTACAGAATAATTATAATTTTGAATACAGAGTATGACAATAGATTTTTTCCCCTCTTCCTTAGCTAAAGAAGAGATGATGTTGATGATGACCATATGCAATGGTATTAATGCCATCATCACAAATTATACGTTTATCATCGTGTGCGCTTAACGCCACCTTGTTTACAGTAATAGTTTCAACACAATGTTTTCTAGATCTAAATACTCTACAGTCACTCCTAATGCTAGTGTAAAAATTCAAACAGTCTGTGTAGTCATCAAAAGATATTTTATTTTTAACAACTGCTTTCGTTATACCTTTTGCTTTCTTCCGTATCTGTTCGATACCTTGATTGTTCATAGTTAAAAAAGAATATAATTTTGGTCTCAGACCAACAAATTTTAAAACAGGTATACTGTTACCTTTAAATTTTCCAAGAGTTTTTTTGTTAACATTAAAGTAAGAACTATGATTGAGTGGTTAATCTGAAGTATCAAAATGATCTATTAAATCAGGATCCATCATATCTTTATAGATATCGTCTGTAAATATTTCTAAAAAGAAGCTATCTGTATCAACATACAAAAGATTGATTTGATTTATATCATACTTTGATCGTAATACATTATAGTAAAAATCGTACAGCAATGATTTACTCAACTCTAAAACACTAAACCATACATAAATAGGTTTATTAAATACTACAGATTCTTTAGCACTACGTACGGCACATAGATTGTCATTGTAAATGATTGATTCAATATACTTAGGCTTACAAATTTATTTATTTAGTCTTTTTTCTCTATTCACTAGTTCTATTATTTGTCTTTTTCTAATATTTTCTATAGTTTTACCAAACATAGCATTATTTAAGAGTTTATAGTACTCTTTTTCAAAAGAATTTTTTGACAATTTTCGTTTTTCAGTATTGAACATTATATAGGGCTTTAACCAAGCTTCCTGGTTAAATTTTAAAATTCTATGTATCTTCTTTAAAATCAATCCATTTTTAATTGCTTGTTTTAAAATGACATAATGCACAATATAATTGGTTTTATCTTCTAAAGTAGTTAACAATTTTTTATTTTTTTCATTCGGCGGACATTTATTTTCAGCAAGAAAAGGAAATTCATTATGATCATCATAATATTTGACGGGGTATTCTACATCTACTTCAAGTATATAACCTTCTGGTGCATCATCAGCTACCGACATGATATCAAAATTTTTTTAATTCTTTATCCATCTAAAATCATCTTTTGGCATAGGTTTACACATGGCCCAGCCATAAAGATTATTACAGTCAATGTTCATTAGATATGAGGTGGGTTCATCTGCATTGTAATGACTTTCTATATAGGGATTGTTAGCTTTTGCATAGCGTTTAACACATAATGTTATACCACCTCGTATTCCTCTTTCTAAAAATAAATATTTATCATAATCGGTAAACAGCTCAAGTTCAACATTCGTAAACTTTAGCATAGCATCGAATGTAAAACTTGGTAGTGTGAGAAAATGAGCACAGTCTAAGCTATAGTTGTCAATACACAATGTTCTAAAGTTTTCAAAAATATCACTTAACAATAACACATCAATTTTTAAGTATAAATCGCTATAATCTCCTAATGTTTTACATTTAAAATGATTCCATACATTGTTTGCAAATGAATAATCCTCATCACTAATGTCAGAGTCTTGTAAACTGTTGTGAAAACAATCTTTTGACGGAAGTTCCAATTCATCTAGCTTGTCCCAAGAACTAGTGTATTCATAAGGATATACACCTTTTCTTGTTACAAACGGTAAATCTTTATCTAAAAAGAATTTTTTAATATGATGAAACTGTCGACTGTTAAAACACTCGCCAAGGAACTTAAACTAGTGCTTAAAAATTTGAATGTGTCAACAAATCTTAAAGTTATACCATTATCTGTTTTTTTTTTTTTAAATGAAATATATTTTTCTTTTGAATTCGGTATAATACCAAAGCGTTGTGAATCGCAACCCAATTGTTTTACTATAAAATGTGAATCATAATTGGAACTACCGTGTATAAATATTGGTAAATAATTTTGATTTTGTCTTTTTAAATTACAATCGTTACATAGAACTGATCGGAATATTCCTGTAAATGACAATGATCATGTACACGACGATTTAACGCTGTAAATAATCTATTACAAATTTCACAATGAGTGGTAGTTTTAAATTTACAAAATTCTTCTTTAGTGAGAGGTAACATAGGTTTCTTCTTCTTCTTATCTTTATTAAACAACAATTCTCCAATTAAATTACCAACTTTAATTACATAGGACATAAATTTCTTATCAGCATTTTCACCTCTGTAAATAAACTGTTCTTTAGGTAATTTATCGACCAGATCTTTAGGTAATAAATTTTCATCAACTACAATATATACACAAAAACTCATTGGTTCGTGAGTATCGTTGACAAAAGTATATTTCGATAGTTGTTCATTTTTTACTTTCAGTAAACATTCAAAATCTGCATACATAACAATGGGGAGACGTAAAGTGTAATGAAAATGTTCAAATTTCAACATAGGAACTGAATCAAATTCGTTGTTTGATTGACATTCAGGCATTACAGCTCTTACTGGTTTATTAGGAATACACGTTTTTATATGATCTGCTAATTTATTATCACGGTTTCTACCTTGATAAATAGTAAAACATCGTTTACAGATAGCTTTCTTATGATCATTTTTATTTATCTGTGAACTGACTAATTTAGAAAAATTTCTTATATAACAATAGTGACTTATTCCCTTTTCATTTGTTATTAACAATAAATCAAAATGTTTCTCTTTTTCAATCCCACATACTCTAAGAGGATACACTATGTTTTCGTTATTAATACCATATACATTGATTGATACATTTTGATTATTTTTTCAAATTTATCAATTTGTTTAAGAGGAGTCGGAAAATCAATTCCATCAAAATTAAATTTATGAACTAACTCGTAATATTTATAGTTTAATCTCTCTGGATGTATTCTAATGTAACGACTTAGAAGTGCCCATTTAAAACAATAATTCACATTTTCATTTTTAACATTAATTACAGCTTTTTTTATTTTCAATAGAATCTGGTAAAGGTAAGTAGGAATTACCTCTCAGTGGACGATATCTAATAAAGCGTAATAAAATTCCATCAACCAAATACAATGTCCAGCCGCTCCCTTTACCTTCGTATTCCGATTCCTCTTGACAAATCTTGTTATTTATTGATACTAAAATCACATCTAAGTTTGACGACCTATATTCAATTATGTTTTTTGTTTTGAATGATCTGTCTTGGAATTCATTGGTAACTGGTTTTGTATAAACACATTCTATTACAATATTGAATTTTAGTGCTTCATGATTTTCTTCTAAACATTTATTAATGACATTTTTAATTGCACTTTTATAATATTCTAAAAATACACAAACATCTTTAATTTCATTTGGATTATTTTTTAAATAGAATGTTTTCAAAATACCTTTGAAAGCATTTTCTAAAACATAAAATTCACCATATCCAATGGATTTTGTTTCTAATCTCGCACTTTTTCTACGCACATTTTCTTCTGATGTATCCTCTACATTGCTTATTTTTCTTTTTTTACTAGCCATTTAATCTGGAAAAAAGGGTCTAATATGAAATAATTAAAATGAATAACCTTGAACAGTTTATTCTGAGATTGAATGTTTACGTTCTCAGTTGAAGCTATCCTATTACCTACTGTAACTAAAATATCATTAATACAGTACTATTTAATATATCTTCTCCTTCTTTTTCATTCTCGTTAACTATGAAATAAGCCTTTCGAAATATTTTAGTCCAATACTGTTTCTCTGGTACATTTCTCAAATCATTCACATCGGTTATTTCTATTTTAGGTAAATGAGTACCCCCCTTTTCTCCAGGCGTTTTCATTATTTTTCTATTCTTTTCTGAATTTACCTGTACAAACTGTTTAATAATTACAGATTTTTTCTTACATTTTTATTTTTTAGAAGCAAATAATCTATAAAAATCATCATCTACATAATCATCATCATCTGCTGAACAATTTGACACTTTACGTTTTCGTTTATTATTTTTTGTTTTCAAACATGGTTTATTATTGTTATTATTTTGTTGAATAATAATAGACATAATCATTTTTACTATAGTCTGAGTGGCTTCAGGGGTAAATTCACTATTAATTAAATCTGTATTTTCAAAACAATCTTTAAGCATCGTAATTAAATCATTATAAGAAAACAATTGTTTTTTTACAATTGGCAATTTTAATTGAGAACATAAAGACATAACTGTCTCAAATCTTATATATTCAAATATTATTTTTAAACTACTGTACACACTTAACACATCTACATCATCACCACAACCACCACTTTCACCACTCTCTATCATAGTTTTTAAACAATTAATCACATATTCCCATGTATTAAATGAACTCATGCCCACACTGTATATAGTCTGTAATAGCCAATAAACATTGAACCGTCTTTCACATGATTGTGCAGTTTTGCTAGGACCTGCTACTACTAGATTTTCGACAGATTCCATGTTCATTTTTACTAGAAAAAATTAAAGAAAATATTTTGTTAAAAGAATTCTGTTATTATTTTTTTAGAGAGATTATATTCTTTGTAGGATACTTACCAACAACAACAATAGAAGAGTCCGTCAAAAGAGATGATCTGGCTGAGACTCCAGATAAACATCTGAATTTATATGAAAACCATACGCAATTAATGAGATCAAAGGTTGTCCGATGTACGTAATTATTATATATTCTTTCTCTTAGTCGGCAAAATATATACTACTAAACAGAGTAATTAATTCAAATATAATCGTTTTTTAATTGATAATTGCACTTTTAAAATAAATGGTCGGCTTCAATCTTTTAGAGTTGTCTAAGGAATAATGTGAAGTAATTAATTCAAATATAATAGTTCTTTTAAAATTGATAATTGCTTCCATCTTTTAGTTGGCGGCAAAATAATGTGAAGTAATTAATTCAAATATAATCGTTCTTTTAATTGATAATTGCACTCTTAAAATAAATGGTCGGCTTCAATCTTTTAGAGTTGTCTAAGGAAAAATGTGAAGTAATTAAATCAAATATAATCGTTCTTTTAAAATTGATAATTGCTTCAATCTTTTAGTTGGCGGCAAAATAATGTGAAGTAATTAATTCAAATATAATCGTTCTTTTAATTGATAATTGCACTCTTAAAATAAATGGTCAGCTTCAATCTTTTAGAGTTGTCGAAGGAATAATGTGAAGTAATTAATTCAAATATAAACGTTCTTTTAAAATTGATAATTGCTTCAATCTTTTAGTTGGCGGCAAAATAATGTGAAGTAATTAATTCATATATAATCGTTCTTTTAATTGATAATTATGCTAATAGTTCTTTTGCCGACTAGATTAAAATGACAGACTGATTGATAAATACATTCTCTACACAAAATTACATAATCCTTTTACCTCTTTTGTTAACTTAAACTATTTCACATGAAGAAAAAAAAAGTTTATTGTTATATTTTTACAATTATTGTCTCGCTCTAGATACTTTTATAAGGTCTATACGTCCAAAAATAATCACTGGTTGTCAAATTGTTGGGATTATATTCAATTGTATGAAAACAATAATTAAGTAGGTGTGTGTGAACAATTGTATACAAATTCTACCATGGTGGGCGGGAAGAGAGAGAGAGAGAGATCATAAGTTAAGTTTGTCCCAGAACCGGCTATAAAAAGTTGAGTTTTGACGAAACATACTTCTCGGGAAAAGTACAAGGTATAGTATTTCTCAAACACTACGACTTGTAGTCTTTCTCGAGTACTACGATTCTATAAAAAAATTTTATTGCCCATTATATCTAAAGGTCAATTGGCCATTGTTCTCCTAATTACCCCATTGTTCTATTAATTACCCCATTGTTATAGACGGCTTGTTTACCCATTAAAATGGTCATTTAGGCTCTAATTGCTCTTTTTAGTGGCCCATTAAGGCTTTAATTGCCATTTTTATTAGCCATTTAGGCTTTAATTGCTAGTTTTATTGCCCATTAGGCCCTTAATTGCACATTTAATTGCCTTTTTTATTGCCCATTAAGAGGTGGCAAAAATGCAATTTAAAGGTGTCAAAAATGCCATTAGGGGGTGTCAAAAGCCAAAACAATTAAAAGGTGTGAAAAGCAATTAACAGGTGTGAAAAGGCAATTAAAATGGGCTTGAGAACGTTTTTTCGAAATAGGCTCGAGGTCAAGGTCAGGTCAAAGGTCAAGGTTGTCCCAGAACCGGCAAAATATCACTACTTTTATATCTATACAACAAAAATTTATGCATTAACGATAAAAAGGGATAGCATGTTGCTAGTTTCAATAAGAATTATGTAATATAGTAAAACTTATACAAATAAATAACTATTAATAATTGTACAAAACCATAAATAAAATATTTAATAATACCAGCATTGAATTTATTAATTTGTGTTCAATAATATCCATTTTGAACAACAAAACTTTTCAAATAGTTTATCTGAATAAGTATTCAAATGGCTCAATGTTAATTCTGAATAAGTGGGTTTGTAGACTCTAACAGAAACCTAGCATATTCATAGGAGAATTAGAAGTGATCTGAGAGTGAGGTGAGCAGATTAGAAGGGGGGGGAGAATTTGTCCCCAAAACACTTGAAAAAACAACCATCTCATCTAGCGGCTGGGAAATGATGCTGCTGTGAGATGGCTTGGCAAATGTCTATGGTATTGTCAGAAAAAAATTACTTCAAGATTTGTGAGGATATTATATAGTTTGAAAGTTCCTGAGTCCTCCAAAATGTTTTTTTTTAAGAACATGACTTATCTTCTCTCAGTGTAATGTGTTATAGCCAAAACTATTGACTGTTTTTTCTCCATTTTACTTTGAAACATGGGCATATTTTTTTCCTATCTTTAAAGGTTTTAATATTTCGAAGTTTATTCAAAATTTGAAGATACACAAAATTAGATCAAAATACAAAAACTTGTATTTCCTTTAAACTGTCTTTAGCGATTTAAAAAATATTTGCTCAAGTGTAACACAAACACTTGCATCTAAGACCCAAACAAAATGTAATAGTTGCCAACTTGTCCCAAAAAAGGAGTTGTCAGTCAAAAAGTGAAAATAATCATGGTTGCTATCTTATAGAGTGGACTATCTCAAAATTGGCAAAAGTGATTTCAATCAAATT
This sequence comes from Aphrophora alni, assembly GCA_963513935.1. Taxonomy (NCBI): domain Eukaryota; kingdom Metazoa; phylum Arthropoda; class Insecta; order Hemiptera; family Aphrophoridae; genus Aphrophora; species Aphrophora alni. The sequence goes on from OY740765.1 coordinate 78,832,018, forward strand.
TTGTTTTGGGGATCTTAAAATCATATTTTGTTTAAGTACTACAACAATGTTTCACCAAAATAGAACATATACCTTACTCAAACATTACCTTATTATAGTAAAGTTAACATAACACATTTTTAACAATGACCTTATGGTCGTCTGCTAGGTTGACATTTTTTACGAACATATTATAAATTAAGAATACACACCATTACAAATTAATGTACGAGGAATATACATATACAATATCAAAAAAAATATTAAGTAAACAATTTCCTTTATAAGATTTCATCTCTATTGCAATATGCTTCTAATTTGTCCACCATAGCCTATAAGCCTCTGGGATGGACTTATACCATATAGTAGAATACAAACCCAAAACCCATCGAAACAACAGCCTCCACGAAGAGCATCATGCAAGTTATTCAACAAAAGGAAAAACAACAACTGACATAATTAAACACCCATCTTTGATTCAAAACATTTTGATATCCCATTTTCATTATATACTCCAGGTGTAGTGTCCTTATATAAGCTTTGTTACACAGTTAGTAATTTCGTTGATAATCCTAAACATGTTAATTTATTAAATAATACCTGTCTACCTATAAATAAATCCTCAGATAAAAAAAAAAAAAAAAAAGTAAAATTTAGCTTTCTGTTTATTTAATCGTAAAAAAACCATATTTACAAGATGAAACAAGTAAAGTGCTTATAAGAAACCCTTTCGGAAACTTGTTTGGTATTCATTCAGTGCACCGTGTTTTAATTACTAATTTGTGAGCCTACTGAATATCACACCTACTATAGCTTTGCTAAGGTGTTTGTAAACGATATTCTGAGATAATTCTCTACAACATTTAAGTCACTTCTCTTATGCAAAGGAAATATTGAAAATATTTAACATTTTTGTGAATAAATCTTCTGGCGAATTCTTGAAAATCTCATATGGTATCCCATCAAATCCAGAAGCCTTGTTGTTTTTACCCTTTGGAAGTACTTGGTTTAAATCTGTAATTACAAAAAGTTTATCCAATAAAGGATCAGTTATGTAATCTTTCATTTTTATTGCACCTACACTATGATTGTTTTCTTTACACTATGTTTTATTTCTCTACTTATGGTTTTAGAGAAATAACAGGGTACAAATAATTGTGTCCGCTATAATTTAAGAATATATATTTTTGTGATTAGTGAATAAATACACTATTAATTTGTTGTATTTGAAGTTGTATGAAGTTACAGTGTATTTAGATTAGAGTGGAGGAGAGTTAGAGGAGTTCAAGAAATATATAATAGCAATATGGAAAAGGGAACAAATGATACATCAACTTATAAATGTGTTGAGCAGTTTTCTGGAAAAAAAATGACATCACTTGCAACTAAAATCGATATGCAAACTATTTCAATGGAAGTAAGATAATAACAAAAGAAGAATGGTATAGATTGACTGGATGATATAAAAGAGCAACACATAGGAATAACATAATTTAAAAAAGTTTAAACCATCTATAAGGGAATGACCATAACAAGGGTTAAGTGACTAGTCCCAAGAGAATAGTAGAGGATGGTTATCAACATCTATACATTCTGATGATGCTACTGTTAGGAATAGGTTAATATTAGGATAATCAATTAATTTATAATTTATATTAGAGAAGAACTCATATTCACAAAGCTCAGAATGACCCAACTATTGTGAAACAATTAAAAAAATGTTGAAATGCTTGACTTGCAACTCAACTAGGACACCACAGAGAACAAAAGGTATATAAGCAGTCAGCACGTGAGGGAGGGGATCTTTTTGAGCTTGGAATATACACGGCTGTGTTGCTAGCCGTGGTGGAAGATGGCCCAGGAAATCTACTCAACAAACTGTAAGCAAGCATTTCTATATATAAAGTCACAAGTTAAAGCATTTGTAATTTCATTCATATAGAGAATACCAATAGTTGGAATACTTCTGGGCTTTGAGTAAATAATATTGTTTTGTTTTGTTGTTTAATTGAATTCTTATTTTTGTGCTGTATTAAAGTTTTGTGTTAAAGTTTTGTATTAAAGTGTTGTATTAAAGTTTTGTATTAAAGTGTTGTATTAAAGTATCAGGGAGATAGACATAAGTTTCATGTCAATGATAAAAGTTAATAAAATACTGAACCACTGATTTGATAATTAATTGAAACTGAGAACCCAGGCAAATTTTGAGGGCCGTTCATAACACTACCCTCAGAACCACTAAGAACCGCTTCCTGCTCGAGGTGACCCTCCTTTCACTGAACCTAGCGGATTTAGACCAGTAGATCAATAAATATCTCCCAATCTAAGCTGTCAAGCGTGTAAATAGTTTCATGTTATTTAGTTAATCCATGTCGAGAGATGGATTGTACAATAGTCATTGTAAATTAAATAGAGCTTATGGGGGTCCAGGCGTCCCATAATAAATAGTCACATTCTTAAAATTTTAACACTTCTAAGAACAATAATGGATTCAAACAATAAAAAACAAAAAACTGAATCTGAGGCGTGCTTAGACACTATTTCAAGAAATTAAACAGAAACTACTGCACCAGAAGTAGTTGTTACAGAGTCAAAAGACAAAATGGGGCTATTGAGGAATTCCAAAGTGAATGTCATCTCTGACAAAAAGGACATGTTGTTGGGGACTAATGATTCCACTCAAGACACCATCACAGACACTGCAGAAACGTTGGAGAAGATGAAAGTGAAGGTAAAATTAATAAGAGCAGAAAAGAAACAAAAGCTCACGGAGAGACTCGCAGATCAGGGCATAGAGTGGAATACCAATCTTAGGTGCAAGAAAAGAAATACTATGGGGTAAGTAGCTAAAGCTAGTAGCTCAAAAAGGAGCCATACAGATGACAGCACCCTCAAAAATGAAAGAGATAGTAATAAAATTAGAAAGGCAGATGATCAAAAGCTTTCTGAAGAAAATTACAGACAAATTGTCATCCTTTAAGATGGCAATTGTACCAGAGAAGTACCCTGACTACAAACATAATTCAAAGTTAATAGAACAAATGGAATGTTCCCTATCCCTAGAATTTGAAACTTTCTGAGCATGGTGAATTTCTACAGTTCAGCAACACCTAGCTAGAGGCTGGAGCCTCCATTATGGATTGTGCAAATATCGAAACCATGTGACTTGAAGCAATGGGAAAATGCTAAGTAACACACTGGTCACTGGTAATAGAAAGGACATCCTGAGAGTGACCAAAGTGATATTTAAAACTTTGAAAGTCTATTCAAAGATGGAGCCAGCCAAGACCCTGGAAGTACACCAAGTAAAACAAGTCACTATAAACCAAGGACTGAAGAGTAATTGGCCCATACAAGTCCAAGAATAATTAAACCCTAGTGGTTCTGATATATGACCTTTCCTTAGCAGCCTTAAAAACCATGGAGATGAGAATGTTCCTGAGAACTAGCGTAGACCTAAGTCAGCATGAAGGGAAGGCTACCTACTAAGAGAGTCTCCAAAGCTGATTGGCAAACTGTTAGGAAAGTTATTACAGTTTCATAGTTACAAAAGGCTCCAGAATCCCACCTTTCCCTTCTATGCAAACCCTACAGGGCCAGTATAGCTTATGACTATATACCTATAGTCTGGATTCATAGCAGAGTAGTTTTTATTCTGAAACAAGGAAAAGGGTACTACATAGACCACAAAGTGTTTTAACCAATCTGCTTATCTTCCATTGAAATAAAAACAATGGAAAGGGTAATACACACACACACACACACACCTATACTTGTTTCCTGTATGAAAAGAGGAAACGCATAGCGTTAATGCATAGTCACCTTTTCTGTAATACTAAAAATATCTTAAAAATATTTATTACTTATACTAATAAAATTACACCAAAACTAGTTGACTTTTTTTTCCAATATAGGGTATTTTTAAAACATGCACAATACATACACTGCGGGCAAATGTAGACATCCTGTGAGATACACTACTATACGTAGGGTATATGTAAAAGTCGTAAGTTTATTCCCAGGCATTTCTTTTGTCTGTCAACCGGAAATTATACAGGATGTTGCCGTGGTTCTTTAAATTTTAAAAACACCTGCACGACTATCTTTACAAAACACCATAGTGAAAATAAAATTGTTTTCATACAGGCATTATACAAGTCAGTATATATAGAACCTTTTTACAATGAAATGTGAACCGATCCTATTTCTTTACCTCTCATCATAATATAAAGTTAAATTTATATAGTGTATTATTATTGTTGAAGATATTGTACATGCTGATAATGTAAACTAGTCTGTAAATATACAAACCTTCTACTCTGAAATTTGCCCCAATCTTATCACTTGCATCTCTCATCATAATTTAAAGTTAAATTTATAAAGCTTATTATTATTGTTCAAGATTAGTTACATTGTTTATTATTATTGTTCAAGATTAGTTACATTGCTTATTATTATTGTTCAAGATTAGTTACATTGCTGACAATTTAAACAAGTCTCTAACTAGACAAACTATCTACTCTGAAATGTGCACCGATCCTATTACTTGCAGCTTTCCTCATATTTAAAAGTTAAATTTAAAAAGCAAATTATTATTGTTGAAGATTATTCACATTGATGACAATTTAAACAAATCTGTAAATATACTATGAAATGTGCACCAATCCTATCACTTCCATCTCTGACCATAATTTATCGGGTTTATTTTTATAGCTTATTATTATTTTTGAAAATTATTTATATTGCTACAATGTAAACAAGTCTGTAAATATACAAAAACTCTACTACGAAATGTGCACCGATCCTATCACTTGCATCACTCGCAATAATTTCTAAAGCTTATTATTGTTGTTGAAGTTTATTTTCATTGCTACACAAGTCGGTAAAAATGTATATTTTTTTAATATGAAATTTGCGTCGACCCTATTACTTGCATTTTTGTCATAATTTAAACATAAATTGATTAAACTTATTGTTATTGTAAAAATGTTTACATTGATGATAAGTTAAACAAGGCCATAAATATACAATAATTTTAAAATGAAATGTGGTCCGATCCTACCACTTGAATTTGTCGTCATAACTTTAACTAAAAATTAAATATGTTATTATTATTGTTGATTAATATTTACGTCACTGATAAGTTCAACAAATATATAGATATACAAACTCTCAACCAAAATTTGTGCATGTATTCTTTCACTTGTAATTCTCGTCATTTACTTTCGAAATGTATACAAGTCTTTAAATATACTAAGTCTATATCATAAAATGGCCAACAACCCGTCTATTAGTAACTTTCGAAATGAATTATTGGTAATATATTTGTTTCACCTATTCTTAACTATCAACCAGGATTCAAATTTCAAATTACTTGTAAGTGACATAATCGTCATCTCTTAATTACCCTAGAAGCGATTATGATCACAATTTAAGTACACTCATTTTGAAAGTTTGAATCAATCATACCACAATTTTTTTTTAATATTACTATATTACAGATATGTGGAAATTTATGATGTGAAAACATTTTACAGGTATACTCTCTCTCTCTCTCTCCCTCCATCTCTTTTTCTCTCTAAGTATCTCCCCTTTTTTCCTCTCTCTCTCTCTCTCTCTCTCTCTCTCTCGCCTCTTTATTTAGGGGTTAAGTTGAAAACTGAACCTGATGGTCCTAACTTTGCCTAAAAAGACTTTTACTTTTTTCTTTCCCTCCTTTCTATCCTATACTCTAAGTCGGTTTGAAAATCGTCTCTATTCCTCTATTCCAGAACGAGACAATTTTTTCCTGCTCAGTTGTCATGTCGCCTTTGAGTTACACTCGAAAACGTTTTAAAATCTTCATTTCTAAATCTTTTCATTGACAAATAAATGTGAATGAATTAAAACAAACGGTATAATAATAACATATTGAAAACATAATTATTTAGCTGTACTTGCGGCTCCGCCCGCATATAAATACTATATTCCGAGCATATTTACAAAGGAAGATGTCATGGGTCCCCATAAATGGTTTTATAGCAACAGAAAATGCTTTATATGGAGATATTGGTACAGTAGAACCCCTCAAACTCGACCCCCTCAAACTCGACCCCCTCAAACTCGACCCCCTCAAACTCGACATTCCGTCAAACTCGACAGAGCCAGTGACAAGGAGCATGGGATTTCCAAGGTCATTCACTGCATTGTTTTACGCCATGTGCGCCTGCCAGATGCCCGGAGGTTTGGGCTTGTTACTTTTGTTTATACAGCTGTGAGGGATGCTCCTTTGTCTAGCCACTTTCTAATCCTACTGTATAGTAGAGGCCAAAGTTAAAGATAAAGGGTCCAGGTAGACCAGGACAGCCCTAAACATTTGTTGTCAAAACATTCATATTGTTGTGAACCCTAGCGCCTAACCACCCGGATGCTACCGGTCATTAGCACCGATTCCATTAAAGTAAGCGGCAAGTCTTTTGTCATAACAATTCAACGGAGCGTCGTAGAACTATGATTCAAGTTTTGTAATAAAGGTCTTAACCATGTGAGAAAAATAATCCGACTCTTAATTATATGCGATCAGCAGTTCAATTTATAGCATTTGTATTGGACTGTGTTTGGTATGGACATTCTTTTTCTTCGGCGACTTCGAGATGAAGCTACCAGACGTCCAGTCGAAAATGAAAAACAAAGATCAATCAAAAGTTTTTTCAAACAGTGCTAACTTTGCTCTAATGTTTTTTTTTTTTTTTTATATAAAATTGTTTTAATCTTTAAAAATATTTAATGGACTGTCTGTTTTTTACTGTAGACTTTACTGTAAATTTTATTACAGCATATTAGGATAGGTCTTTTTAGTTTACTAAACCTATTGTACAAGGCCAACACTTTTTAAATCTCATTTGACCGATCGATAAATTTAATTTTAATGTGTGATTGAACACACTATTTTTTTGTTGTCAGGCAGGGACTTTTTTGCAATAAACGTTAAATCATTGATAATCAATAAATGTACAGTTATTTAAAATAATTTTGAGTATTTGTTGCAAACCTAACCATTAAATACCAAAGTTCCCTAAAACTCGACAACCCCCAAACTCGACAACCTTAAAGTCCACATTGTGTCGAGTTTGAGGGGTTCTACTGTATCTTCAAAAGTACAGGAGTTAAAAATAGTTGAAATAAGTATCATTCCTTACATTTTTTGAGTTTAAAAAAGTATTTATATCATTTCAAAACCCCGCTATTTCCCAAAATGGTAGCCAAATACCGTTTTTACTAAACATGTTGTTTCAGATATAACATGTACCGTAATTATAAGAGTTTTTTTCTCGTGGGCGTTTCTTCTAAATTCATTGGTTTAGAAGCTATATGAACTTGACATTTAAATGGCTGTAGATCGTAAAAAGATTTTTTAAACAGATATTGCCGATTTAAAAAAAAATATCTTATAAGTTTAGTTATGTACTAATTTTGCCACTTAATAAATATATGTTGTTGCTGGAAATTAATATATAATTCTTACTTATGTTGTATGAATGGTAACTAGCTCCCTGAAGTAAAGTAAATAATACCAGACCTGCAGTATACTTGAATAAAACAAATCCAACAGGGCGAAATAATAAAAGAAATATTTTATAAGTGGCTTGCTCCTTTCATTGTGATTGTGATTTGCCACTCATTGGGATTATAGGGGTACATAATAATATACTGAACCCATCAGTGGCGGATCTATGGGGGGGGCTTTCGGGCTGAAGCCCCCCCCAAACCTTTAAAAAATGTTTTGTAAGAAAATTTAAAGTTTGCTCAAAAGCACACAAGGCGTTTGCGGTTCCTTTACAGCGACTAGTGATGAAGACAATGACAGTGTTAGTTCTCAGACCATCACTCCGAGTCTCCAAACAAAAATTCCAACTGTGTCCCCGTCATTATTTATTCATGTCTAGCCAGTAGAACTACTCTGAAATATTAAATGTACGATGTACTTAAAAATAAATCCTTTTCACATTTTTAATCTGCCTTTTATTAACTTTAATGTATTTCATTAGTAAATTAGTAAACAAAACATCCTGAAAACAATATGAAACACACGTTTTTACTCCATAAAACAACGTTAAACTACTGTTTTGGTCGCTTCATTATATGAAAGTCCTTTCACAAAATTTTCCCCTGTTCAGCCCCCTCCAAAATAAAATTCTAGATCCGCCACTGGAACCCATCGATGTATATAAACCCAGGATTGCTATGAACATATGTCGTAAAATGCTTGATTTTCCGTCTGTTCACAATTTTGTGTTTTTACAAAAAACTTCTTTTTTTATATAGGCCTATCGAGTTAAAATTTTGTATACATATTTTTATATAACGTTTTATCTACCAAAAACCTTTGTTTTGTATGTTTTCAAGAAGTCCATTTAAAATTGGCAAATACAAGTTAGGCGGGGTGGGGATATGACATCTAACACTTAAAATTTGGCCAAGCCCAAATATATAAATTTTTTCGTCAAAAATACATATTCGTAATCAGATTATCTTCTAGTTTTATTTGATATCCCACACATAATGTTGCCAAAACATTTTTCAACTCAATAGTTTTGCCTTTTACTACCCCAATGTTTAGAATATGTTTATGATTTATGAACAGTTGTTATATTAAACCACATCGTTATTAATCGGTAGAGATATGTTCAACGAATTACTTGAGGGAAATAGGCATGAGGGAATAAAACATTTAATTAGAAATATTCAATTTCGTATTAGCCTAGTGGTAACTTGACAAAAATATACTATTTCCATTTTCTCACACGTGCATAATATAGAGGAAGTTGTGTGATGCGACAAAAATGCGACTGAAAATCGTTTTCAGGTCCTCTAAAACTTAAAAAAAGGTTTTTGGAATAATGTACGATTTCGAACAAATTTTGTATATCTCAAGTTTCATTTTTCGTTAATTCCAAATTTAGGATTATCATCAAAGATATATGGTTTTATAAATTCTGTCTTCTAAGGAGATGATACACTGTTGTCATCAACTGATTAGCTAAAATGTTGTAAGATTTTCTCAATATCGTTGGTCACAATTTCGATGAAACTGTACTGAAATATAACTTTTAGAAACACCAACAAGATGTATTGGTCGCTATATATAAAAACTGCCAATTTGGGAGTTATTGGTAAAACAAAAAAAATCGTCAATTCAGTTGTGATAATAGATCTAATTTTTCAAAATTGACATTTAATTAACATTTTTGTTATATGTTAAAGTTAATGACACAAACCTTACAGACACAGGAATACGGTTTACAGGAATAATTTTCAAAAAACCAAAATTAACCTTTATTGCCGTCATTAAAAAAATTCCACTTGTCCGTATGTCGTCAGAGCACTCTAAATCTCAAACGAATGGACCTATTTAATTATTTTGTATGTGTGCATGTTTTAAATATTATATTAATATATAATTTTATTTGTGGGTGTGTTATTGTACCAAACTTGTGGTAGGGGTTTCAGTGTTTTATATTGTTCACATTCACCACAGTGCTCATTGCACATCTACATAAATATTTGACTAGTCTTTGAAATAAGTTCCAAAATAGAATTGATGAAATAAATTTATGTAAAGAAAATAATATATATTAAATGATTTTTTTTTTTTTTTTGTTTCAAAATTATTGAAACATTATAAGCCTCCATTAATGCCAAAATGTTATTGGTGGCTGTTTCATCCAAAAAAAGTATTTGAGATTCAAAAGTCCAACCACCCAGGTCCTCTTAATTTTGAATAGATCGTGAATAATCGAAAAAGTAGAATTTGTGATTTTTATGAATTTAGATTATTATTTACTAATTGCGGAGTTATTAGCTTATAAAAAGACCTTTATGACATAGTGTATTGTAGTTTATTTATGCTACACAAGTGACTACATAATATAAACATTTAGTAAAAACGGCGTTCAAATTGAATGTATTTTTTATTTTTAATTTAGTTTATAATAAAAATGTTGAGTCGAAATTATTTATTATACAATTAAAATAAATATGGTAGAATTTTATAAATGAACCATGTCCTTATAATTTAAATTTACATTGTTAAAATTATTTTTAAAACTACTTACTTTTACCCCTTTCATTGCCTGGCCAATAGGTACCTTCCTCTGAGACCTTCCTTTGAGAAAATCAATTTGATTTAGCATCTTTTCATTAGGATCTCTTTATTTATTTTATTTAGGATAGTTTTTCAATAAAAATAAAATGAAAATGCAAAATAAAAACAAATTATAGTAGGCCGCACAACCTAATACTAAAATAATAAATACTGATCATTGGGATGGGTTAAATTTAAATTACAATCAAATACCAGTCAAAATTATTTATTAAACAGTTTGAAAACGTGTTGAAAAATAAAAAATGCAAATTAATTAACATGTATTACATGACCTCTAAATAAATTATTAAGACATACTAACATATTATCTTTAAGATTGCTGCAAGTTAACTTACGTAGGCTTATCATACATTAACAGTTTTTAAATAAGTTTTTTTAAATTTAGGTAAGAGTATGAATTTAAGTGAAATCTGAATTTTTTATGTTTAGTTGTTTTTTGAAAAAATTGTATTGACAAACATTTCATTTACTTGAAAGAATTATTTTAAATACCTTCAATAGAAAATTTGTATTGCAAATTGATAATTTAAAAAAATATGTAGTATATATTCTGAAAAGGTTGAAATTTACCGTTGCATGACGAAACCAGATTTAAACATGATGTTTCTTTAAGTTTTTCAATTACAATGTATTAGTTCTTATATTATTTTTTACTTAACACATTTTTGTTAATAGGTAATTAAGAAACAAAACCAGTCACTATTAGTTATCTTGGTACTTCAAGTCAAAACTCAACAAGATGGCTATGTTTACATAAAACTAAATATTCTATTTTTTGTCATTTTAAATAAGATTAAAACAAACGATTGATAAAATATGAAATTATTTCAAAAAATATACTCAATTGTTTTTTGCTTTTGCTAATCGTTTCCTAGCATTTAGTCTAATTATATTATTTATTTTAGATTTAATTGTAAGCTAAGAACGTGATGTTAAACATGGATGTATAATTTGGCAGTCTTCACAATCTATTTTTTTGGGAACAATTTCTAAGGTTATATCCTTTTTAAGATATATAGAACACCATTCTCTTCATCTACTGACCATACTTCGCGATTTATTTATGATTTTTGGTGGGTTTTTTTTTAACAGAAAGTTTTACTATTTTTCAAACATAATTCACTTGTACTCCCATTGTCGTCGTCCATTTTATTGCTGTCTTTGCGGCTTTGATTACAGTCTTCTTTTTCTGAATCATCATCTTTTAAACCAATCTCGTCCTTGTGTATTTCTAAATCTAGATTTATGTCATCTAGGTTTTGGCCTCGTATAATGTCACCTTTTTCAAATTGCAACAACAATTTACTTACTTTTGCCAATTGAATTGTTGAGTCCGGCAATCTATAATATTCCTGATGAATATTTATATTATGCCCAAGGTGACGGGCGAGCTGTTCTAGTTCGTTGTTACTTAAACTTAAAATCTGTGACAGAGTGGCTATATGTTTGCGCAGTCGAGTAGACATTAGGTTTTCTAGTGTTGCAGCTCCACATTCATTAGCAGTCTTTCTTAATGCATCGCTCCCTTGACTATACGGGAACTATCATTAAGCATTACCATTTTGTTCGGCTTAACATTTTAAATTTCGATGTAAATATAATTCTGCGCTTAGTATTATAAAGCATGTGTGGTATGTTGTAATGATCATTTAGGAGCACATTTTGTTTTTCATACAAACATATGTGTGTTTTCAACAAGACAAAATGTGTGTTAATTTAATAACCATAATTTGTGTATTTTTTGGGGGGAAATTCGTTGTGATAAAATGGCCACTTACAAAGTTATTGTACTTTTTTTGTCAGAATATACGAGACGAGTCTATGCGTAAATGTCCTTTAAAATAAAAAAAGTTTTTAACAAACTTTACATTTGGTGAGACCTAAAGCACACGTCCTAACAGATTTCTACCTATTTAAAGTGTGTATGAGTACAATTTTAAAATATAAAAATGAGGATCTTATATTACTAATAATATCATACACACAGAAAATAATATAACAAAATCATGTCTTTGATGAATCAGCTACATTGCCAGTTTTCTGTCATAAAAAAACAGATAAATATGTATAGTTGACACTCTAGTGGCCTATGATCAAATTTGGTACTTTATATAATAACGTGAAATAAAGAATAAAAATTATGAAATTAAATGTGGGACTATTTTTAACAACTACTGAGTATGGCATAGGTAACCGCCAAAATGATTTAATGTAGTTTGTTTAAAATTGCATCATATATCTTCTATAGACAATCTCGGAGGATGTGTAAATAAATAAATCCTCCTATTGGTTTCAAACTGCATCCAGTTTACTAGGAAACTACCATAATCACAAAGTATAGACTTTGTTAAGCAAGTGTTGACAGTGATGCACTGCCCACAGTCTAACGGGACAGAGGGTTGGAACCAATAGCGTAAAGGAAAGTCCAACGGAACGTGCCATTCCCTGAGTCGGAACGTGTCGTTCACACACCCTCCTTTGTCGGCAGTCGCCAGCCAGTCTTAGTGTCTTTGCAAGCTTTCTATAGTTACTGTGGCAGTTGTGAGCGATTTTGTATATGGTTATTTTTCAGTAGTCTAGTGAAGTTTTATTTAGTGTTGTTAGTATTATGTAAATCATTATAATTTATTCCAGTAGTTTTATTAGTAGGTATTAATTTGTATATGTAATTGTACATGAACTTTCGGTGTAATTATGGAGATTCTTTCACCAATGAGAAAAAACAAATATGGCCAGGTCATACGCAGTGACAAAAACCAGTGTATCGTCAATTGCTATAAAAATGTTTTGACTGAAAATCCCGGTATTTTAAAAGATAGTGCAGTTGAAAAAGTCACCGACATGGTAGGAGTCGGAAAAAGTAGCTTTTACAGAGTTATTTCAGCCTACAAGAGGAACCGTGTTCTAGGACTAAAATCTCCTGAAAACAAAAAGAAGAGACTTTGCATTTTTGAGAAAATTGATAACTTTTCTAAGTGTGCCATAAAGGTTCATGAGTTATTTTTTAAGAATGAACAACCAACAGTGGAGAAAGTTTTGAGCGCAGTGAATGAAGACAGTGACCTGCCAAATTTTAAACGTTCAAAATTTATTGGTGTTTTAAAACAGTTAGGCTTTAAGTTCAATACCAGGGGGAGAAATATGTTCCTTGCCGATAGAGATGATATAATTCTTTGGATGTGAAACTATTTGATAACAATTAAAAAATTTAGACAAGAAGGTAGGCCAATATACTACCAAGACGAAACGTGGGTAAATGAAGGACACACACAAAACAGAGTTTGGGTTGATACCCAAATAAAAAGCCAAAAAGATGATTTCCTAAATGGACTTTCCACTGGATTGAAAAATCCTTCAGAGAAAGGAAAGCGTCTTATCATATCACATTTTGGAAATGAAGATCGATTTGTTAACGATGTGTCACTAATTTTTCAATCAAAATCAACAGGGGATTATCAGAATGAAATGAACGGAGAAGTATTTTTAAAACATTTTCGAAGTGTTTTACCAAAGCTTAAGGACAACTGTGTAATCGTGCTTGACAACTCCCTATCATTCCACTAAAGTTGAGAAGCTCCCAACGTCTTGGAAAAAAAGTCAACTAGTTGAGTGGTTAACAGCAAAAGGAATCAATGTGGACACAACATTATTAAAGAAAGAATTATTGCAACTAGCGTACAAGGAAAAACCCAAATATAACAAGTATGTGATTGATGAGAAGAAAAACTTCAAAATAGAACAGTTTTGAGGTTACCACCTTATCAGTGCGAACTGAACCCGATTGAGTTAATATGGGAACAAGTCAAGGGTTATGTTGCAGCAAACAACAAAATGTTAAGCTTCATGAAGTTAAACTTCTCTTAGAAGAAGGTATTCAAGGTGTGACTAAGGAAAACTGGAAAAAATGTGTGGAACACGTCCAAAAGGAAGAAGAAAAACTGTGGAAGCTGGATGATATCATTGAGTATATGGAAGAAGAAAATACACAGTTTATTGTAAATTTACAAAATGACAGTAGTGATAGTGAAGAATCAGAAATCGCTGAGGAACTTGTGACGGATTAGAAAGTCCTAATCCGCCACAAGGCAATTTGAAAGAAAGTCCAGTTACAGGTACAGCAAGTGAAAGTAGGTCAACCTGGTACCGTTAGATTTACAAGTAACTAACCCCAACAATTATGAAATATTCCTTTGAACCTGACTATTATTTAAAACAGAACTTTTATAAAAAAAAAAAAATTATTATTTTTTTTTTTTATGATTAGTTATGTATAACCCAGGAGAAATAAGTATGAATTTAACGAAAATTGCTCCAAAATATTGTCATAATAATTTAAATAAAATTCATAAAAGTTTATTTAAAAACCATGATAAAATGTAAAGGGAAAGTAGGCAGAGGTGGGGAGGAGTGATATCTTTGCGTTAAACGGGACTACCCCAAAAATCAGAGAAGGGGAGTGACGACACATAACAAAACTATAAAACTCCCTGCCCAAAGCCAACAACTCTCTCTCTTTTTACCGCTCTGTTATATCTTTTTCGGTCAAGACACTCTGTTAACACTATGTTAACACTCTTCTTCGCAAGTTTTAAGTTAAATGTTTTAGTGACGATTCATTCAGTCTTTCGGTCATTCTTTTAATTCTAAAATGTTAAAGTAAAATAACAGTTTTATTTTCAATGTATTAATTTCAACTAACGAATGTAGATTCGATAAAACATCACAAATTGGTATAATTTGGAAGCATCAGTAGACACAGCAAACAACTTTAAACGTTCATCGGAAGCAGATTGGAGAAATTCAGACTGGCAATACGAGGATTCAATCATCGCTTTTGTAAGGTACCGAAATATCGAATCTGAACATTATAAGATCAATGACAACTTTTAAATTCCATAAATTATCATAAAGGTTAAAGTCAGTAAATTCATTAATACTTATTTCTCATTGGGTGGATTAGAAGCATTTATTGTTTATATCAGTTTAATTAAAATTTGTAATATAAGAAAATGTTCCTATAAATATAGATTTTTGTACAAATAACTAAAAATTCTAGTAAGTATTTATAAGTTGTATAAATATCAATTAAGGAGATAAATTCTTACAAATTATTACAATCACCCTTGAGTACGTTATTTTGCAAAGTCACCCGTTCTACTTTTGCTATCCTATATTTATGTTAATTTGTAAGTACATTAATAAAACCTAAACTAAAGTCAGGAATCATAGTTCTCCAAATGGCACCAGTCGAGATAGAGTCAAAAATCGGCTCAAATTAAGCTTAAATTTATACAAAAACCTTACACATAAGAATTTATTGTATACACCACCGGAAAAAAGGGGGTAAACAATATTTTCTTGCGTTCGATCTTTTTGATTCCAATAATCAGTGCCATATATATATATAAAAAAACCAACTGCGTGGAGCTGGGTAGATCGTCGTACGAGGCTCTACATACATACAATCGTGCGGGGAGGAGAAGAAGATCGTAGCAAGTGGCGCCCAACAACGTGGGGCGGTGATAATAATTGATTTTAAAGTAAAATGGATTATTAATTGCTGCTCTACACGAATAGAACTATCCTGACATTAGATTAGGTTTAAAAATTGCTAGTTCTAAGAAAGTATATAATTTTAGCAATAATTTCATATCATTATTTAGTTAGTAAAAGTAAGAAAGATTAAAATGGCTAAAGAACTAGGTCAAAAATCGACGAAAGAAACCGAATCCGAAATGGCTAAAATGATGCAGTATCTGAAGAGTATGGAAGCGCAAAGAAATAAAGATAAAGAAGAGGCGGAATTAAATAGGCGTAAAGATAAAGAAGAGGCGGAATTAAATAGGCGTAAAGATAAAGAAGAGGCGGAATTAAATAGGCGTAAAGAAAAAGAAGAGGCGGAATTAAAAAGTAATAAAGATAAAGCAGAAATGGTGAAAGAAATAAAATCGGTTGCAGAGGAAATGAAACAAACTTTTTCCGCAGAATTAAGAAAGTATGGGGAAAAATTAGAAGAAGTTGATAAACAAATAGTGGACATAAAAAAGGATGTGACCGACCTTAGGGAAGATCAGATCTTAAATAATAATAAAATTGAATTAGCTACGATTGAATTAGAAAAATTTAAATTAAGTAACGCTACAGAATTAGGCACAATAAATAAGAGAATTAATACTGTAGAAAGGAATATGAATACTGGGGGGGAATCAAGTAGGCTTGTGGTGTATTTACACCATAGAGAAAAAGAAATAGATAAATTAGAGTTTAATGGAAGGGCAAAGGAAAGCTCAGTAGACTTTATTAGTAAAGTAGAAGAATTGTTTAATAATATCAATCCAGCTTTAGAAGACAACGAACGGTTAAAAATAGCCGAAAAACACATGATAGGAAATTCTAGGGATTGGTGGAAAGTTGTAAAAGGGAGTTCTAAAACATATACAGAATTTAAATCAATGTTTTTAAAACAATATTGGGGATCAGGAGTGCAAGAAAAAATTAGGAGAGAAATAGATAATAGTAAGTATAATCCTCAAGGGAATATAACTAGAGTAGAATATTTTGTAAAGATGGTAGGCAAAGCATTGCATTTAAACCCACCAATTCCGGAAGAGGATTTAGTGAGAAAAATAATGAGACATTTTGGACACGAAATCAATATGATTAGTTTAGGATGGACAAACAAGAATATAAAAGAAGCCATTGAGTTTTTAAATGTGCTGGAAGGCGAAGGCACTAGATTACTAGAGTATAGAATGCTTAATAGTAATTATGGTAAGCAGGATAGGTGCTTTAATACACAGGGACCCAGTCAGCGTCGCGACCCTTATGAAGGCCCTAAACCACCTAAGATTTCATCCTATGGGAAACGCCCCGAAACACCTAAAAACCAACAGCCTTCTAAAACGGGTCCATCTCAACCCAAAGTCCAATATCAAGGTCTTCCAAAAAACTAAAGAGGGAGGTCCCTGATCATAATAAATGGAGACGGAACTACAAATTAGGGACTGAAGATGCAAAAACGGAAAATAAATTAGAATTGATGAAACCAAAGAAGGTATTAAATAAAAGTTTAACCAAAATTCATGAAGTTAAGCTTAATGATCTGAAATACAATGTACGTGAGGATTTGATGGAAGAAAGTAATTTAGTCCATGCGATAGACAAGAAATTACCAGTATGTCCAATGATTGAAGTTAGGATAGGGGAAGAAAATCTTAAAATGAGTATAGACACTGGAGCTCAATTATCATGCCTACAAGAAGAATATTATCTGAACCTACTTAGAAAAGGATTCAAT
Organism: Aphrophora alni; assembly: GCA_963513935.1. Lineage (NCBI taxonomy): Eukaryota > Metazoa > Arthropoda > Insecta > Hemiptera > Aphrophoridae > Aphrophora > Aphrophora alni. Next base: position 78,849,438 of record OY740765.1, read on the forward strand.
TGTTTGGAACTTCCCGTACAAAATGTTGAAGTGACAACAGCAATAAAGAAGAAACGGCAAAAAGTTAATAAACAAATATTAACATCCATGGATATAAATGGCGAGAAATTGGACGTAATTTTATTAATTGTACCAAACTTAGATGGTATAGGAATTTTAGGATGTAACATGTTAAATGAAACTAGAGCCAGAATAAATATGGAAAGAAAATTTGTTATCTTCCATATAAAAGGTCAACAAATAGTTGTTGATTTTTTAAACAACGAAAATTTATCAGAAAGGACAATGTCATTTTCATACAAAAAGGACAATATCAAAATGGAACCAAAAATAACACCTAAGGTTCAAATAGGAGGTCCTGATACGATAAAGCGAGATTTAGGGGCTTTACCGTTAATCACTCGTCCTGGGAGTGATAGTAAAATCAATACAGGAGAAAAGGGAGATCAAAAGGATACAAAGGAATCCACCCCACGTCAAGGAAAGGAGGTTTCCAAAATTACAAAGAAAATAGTGCCTAAGATTAAAAATATCAAGTATAAAAAAAGTCAACGTCAAAAATTGGGGAAGAATAATAGCTCTCAGAGCAACCAATCGTCGGAAACCATGGAGGAAGATAGTCTAAAAGAAGACCTCCCTACCATGAGTTCAAATAGGAGAAAATCCTTAGCTCTAGTAGCAAAAAGATCACATCATCTAATAAATCGGCCAAGACCGAAGATGTTTGTGTCCAATATACCGAAACAAACTTCTGTCCACAAAAAGACAAAAAAGACATAATAAAAAGCTTCGTTATTAATAAAACAAACATGGCCAAGAATAAAACTGTAATTTCAAAACCTGACTTCCAAAATAAACAAACAAGGACGAAACAGTCCAGAACAAGACAGAATGAAGAGCGAAACAAAGGAGGTAAATTTAAAAATAATTCTAAGCCCAATGTAAAGAAAGGTAAACCTAAAATTAAAATTAAAATGGCAAGTTCAAATATAATATCTGACCCAGATTATAAATATTTCGAAAATAGTATAGTTAAATGTCAAAGATGAATTGAAAAGGGTACAAAGAACCATTATTAGAGTCTAAAATAAACCAGTAGTACATAAGCAACAGCTGGTCACAATTTCAATGGGCAAGAAAGAGACAGGAAATGAGTCAAAATTCAGTTCATTGAAACAAATTACCAATAGGCTAATTTAGGGAAAACATGAGCTATGTAAATAAGCAAACATAGCAGGTAGATAGGCGGCAGGCAAAAAGGTTTGCTTTCATATAAATTGAAGGGAAGGTTGTCCCTATATCAAGTAATGTTAATATAGTAGTATTAATGGAATTGTAGGAGTAATTTATAAAGTAAGATACAGTAGAACCCCTCAAACTCGACCCCCTCAAACTCGACATTCCGTCAAACTCGACAGGGCCAGTGACAAGGAGCATGGCATTTCCAAGGTCATTCATTGCATTGTTTTACGCCATGTGCGCCTGCCAGATGCCCGGAGGTTGAGACTTGTTACTTTTGTTTATACAGCTGTGAGGGATGCTCCTTTGTCTAGCCACTTTCTAATCCTACTGTATAGTAGAGGCCAAAGTTAGAGATAAAGGGTCCAGGTAGACCAGGACAGCCCTAAACATTTGTTGTCAAAACATTCATACTGTTGTGAACCCAAGTGCCTAACCACCCGGATGCTACCGGTCATTAGCACCGATTCCATTAAAGTAAGCGGCAAGTCTTTTGTCATAACAATTCAACGGAGCGTTGTAGCACTATGATTCAAGTTTTGTATTAAAGGTCTTAACCATGTGAGAAAAATAATCCGACTCTTAATTATATGTGATCAGCAGTTCAATTTATAGCATTTGTATTGGACTGTGTTTGGTATGGACATTCTTTTTCTTCGGTGACTTCGAGAGGAAGCTGCCAGACGTCCAGTCGAAAATGAAAAACAAAGATCAATCAAAAGTTTTTTCAAACAGTGCTAACTTTGCTCTAATTTTTTTTTTATATAAAATTGTTTTAATCTTTAAAAATATTTAATGGACTGTCTGTTTTTTACTGTAGACTTTACTGTAAATTTTATTACAGCATATTAGGATAGGTCTTTTTAGTTTACTAAACCTATTGTACAAGGCCAAAACTTTTTAAATCTCATTTGATCGATCGATAAATTTAATTTTAATGTGTGATTGAACACACTATTTTTTTGTTGTCAGGCAGGGACTTTTTTGCAATAAACGTTTAATCATTGATAATCAATAAATGTACAGTTATTTAAAATAATTTTGAGTATTTGTTGCAAACCTAACCATTAAATACCAAAGTTCCCTAAAACTCGACAACCCCCAAACTCGACAACCTTTAAGTCCACATTGTGTCGAGTTTGAGGGGTTCTACTGTACTTTAATTATTGTTACATTTTATACAGTTTATAACATTTTGTTGTAAACCCAAGGAGAAATAAAATAAAGTAAATTTTATTTTATGGTCATTGGTTTTAATGTGTTTATTTGATATAGGTAGCCTTATAAGAGAGAAGTGCAAAGATCGTGTAAGTGTGTTACATACAATTGTATTTTCAGGGAAAAAGAAAGACTCAATTAATGATGAAATGTATTATTATTGTGTCAATTAAGAAAATGAAATTGAAATTTCATTAAAAAAAAAATTTGAATCTTAAGTGATTAAATTTTAGTCAAGGGAAGAAGGGGTATTTCACATTGTGTTAATTAGAGTCAGAGTAAAGTAACCTTTATTCCAATAATCAGTGCCATATATATATATAAAAAAACCAACTGCGCGGAGCTGGGTAGATCATCGTACGAGGCTCTACATACATACAATCGTGCGGGGAGGAGAAGAAGATCGTCGCAAACTGGTGATGATTAAAACGAAATGGATTTCTCCGTACCACAGGTTTATGTGATCTAGCCCTGTGGGAGCCTCTTTATCCTTAAAAAGAGTGACCCCTGATGAGGTAGAAGAGGTTGACGTTTCTTCGGGAGCTTTTCACAAAACATTCCACCGGTCATATATGAAAAATAACCTTTTAGAATAACAAGCAAATTGATACCAACGACAAGGTTGTGCAATGAGAACGGCTTGTGAACCGGCCCGACCCTTACGTACCTCCCGCAGTAGGCGGCGCTTCACTGTCAACACTTGCTGAATGAAGTATAGTGATCGAATTTTATATCCGACTTTTCGTTATAATTTGGAAGAGTACTTTGGTAAATAATACAAACAACGTAAGTTTAAATTGGCCGATTTTAGCTACAACTATTAAATTTGTGACCATAAAAGCACCAGAATGCTCGAATTTATTCGTTCAACGTTTGATTGTGTGTTACTGTATAAATAATCTCTGTAAAGCTTAAAAAATTAAGAAAAATCTGGTATCCATACAACATTATGGCAGGGTAAGATTACCAAAATTCGAGCTAAACCAATGTTCCGAATAAAATTAAAACGGAAACATTATTTTATTTTAAACGTTTATATTTCAAATTCATAAATCAACCTTGAGCTGGCTGGTGCAATAATTATTTTAATTAATCTTGAGATATTAACAAATTGGTCTATCCTTTGCAGCTGCAAAGATAAATAATTTAAAAAGACAACTTTGTTAAACAGATTCTTGACAAGACAAAAGCTTCATTTTGACTTTAGAATTATTTTCGTATTGATCATTATTTTGTATTTAAGATAAAATATAATTTTCTGCAACATGTCAAAATATTTTTAATACAGCTATAGACATTTCTGTAACTCTTTACCTATAGTCAAAATTAACTAATGGGGTTTTGTAACTGGAACTGGATTTATTCGGTGCATTATTCTGTCCAATACTTGCCATCTTCTTTTTCAATCTACACTTCTGAACTTTGATTCTTGTCTTTTCTCATTGTTTTTCTAGTTCCAAAGCTAACATAGTACTTCGTTTCAAAAAGTCTTTTTTTTTTACGTTCTCTGTCCTTGTTTAGATACTCATTCCATTCCATTTCATTTTGTTGTCTTCCCTTTCTCAGTCTTGCCATCAATTCTTTTTTTAGTATTTTGACCATAGCCTGTTATTGACTGATAACCTGTAAAATAAAAAGTTTATTTTATTTTAAAATAAAAAAAAACATTAGTTTTATATAGACTACATACAGGATACTAAACATAAAAAATCGAATTATATTTACCTATCTGTGAACCTTTTACACAGTGCCATTTCCAATTGGCTAGAGAGTTCTCAAATTGGCTGATTATTTCATCAATAATAATGAAATAATATTTCTACCTAGGCCTAAGCCTACCTAAATACTAAGCCTACAAATCCTTACTCTAAATCAAGTTTGTTTGGTTTTGTTAAATCTTTAGAGCTTTATTTAAAACCACCTTAAAAGTAAAAAAAAAAAAAAAGACATAATATAAACTCAGAGAGCTATTATAAGCAGTCAAGTTAATTTTACAATACAGGTCAGGTAAAGTCAGATAGTGGTTATTACTAATTACATCCTCTCAAAATAAAAATACCATAGGATGAAATATGTAACCTCAATTCTTATGTTTTGTGTAACCTGTTATCAAATAAAATCAGTGTTCTTATTAATTAAAAAAATTGGACATAACCTCAAAGATACTTTGACTTAACTTTATGTTTATATCTTTTCAATATAGGAGTAAGTATTAACATGAACTTTTTCATGTTTTTAGTAACTGAGGTCACAATTAAAATTGTTAACAGCAAAATTCTTAAAAAGAGAAGTAAAACAACTTACCTAAAAAACTCACTTCATGCAATCAACAGATAAAGAGTTCCTCCAGTGAGATGTAAACAAACAACTCAAAATAGCTGATCCAATCCAAAATTATAAAATTGTGAAAGGAAAGAGATGTTATTTTACTATCATCAGCTACGGTAAAGTAAAGGTATATATTACAAGCCTGAAAACAGTTTCAAAAGTATATTTTTTTCAAAAATAACATTTCATTAGTGATGTTAACCACTTTTTTATTGTTTTTATTATTTTTGTAATTTCAACATTTTGGTTTCAAAATTTTTGGAATGGCTGGTTATTTCTAGGTCTAGACGTAATAACATTATCCTCAGGGTCATAATCTGGGTCACTGTCAGTGTTATCAAACAAAAGGTAGTTGTCATTTTCACTATTTACAGACACAGAAATATCACTTACAAAATCGTCTTCTAGATATTCTTCTTCCACATTTTTCCTCATAGTATTTTCACTCAAAGGTGATCTTGATCGATCCATTATATATTTACACAACACAATCACACATAACCTACATACAGAATACTCGAATACGAAACTAAACAAAACAAACATTGCTTCAACTTTTTTTTTCTCAATGCCTTTTCAGATGGCTCGGATATAATCCATGTAGCCCAATTTTTTACTTATTATTCCTTGATCACTGTCTTATTTTAATGATGAAAAATAAATATATTTTATCCACCGTGTTATAAACACATGTATTATACGACACAAAATGTTTGATAAATCTCTTGTGGTTGTTTTAGTTGTTTAATTTTTTTTTTCTACGCACCAAACGCATAATGTTATTTACATTACATATAATATGATCTTGTAATTTATAATTTAATTGCCCTAGCGCGCGTGTGTGTGTGTGTGTGTGTATTATTAGTTTAGATGTTAATAATACAATGGATAAGAAGATGATGATAGGGATATAAAGTATGTTGGTATAGATTCACACATTTTATTACAGAATATGTAAATTTTGTATTTCTATAATTGATCGCTACTATTTCGGATACTCTTAACAGATTTCTATTTATTATTGTTGTTATATATTTCTTTGCACTAATTTGAGGAACTGGTTTATTTCTTTAAGGATTTTATTGTCATGATGTCTAAGTAACTCTACTAACGTATCATCTCAATTTTTTTAATAAAGGTTTTAACATTTTTAAAACATTTGTCACGAATTTATTCATATTTGGAACACATTACAATTAAATTTTCCAAGGTTTTAATACGTCCTAAACTACATTCTAAACAAAGTGGAGTAAAATAACTTTTTTTCTATACAAGGTGGTATTAATAAAGGAATGTCCCATCCTTGAGTTAGTGTACTATATTCACTATTTCTTCATTTGAAAATTTATTATTTTAAAACTAGAGGGCTGGTATCTTGTACTGGTGTACTGGATCCTTTTAAACCAATTGACAATCATCGGTGATTCCCTTAGTTTTTGGGTGTGTTATGTACTGTGGTTAAAGATATCTCTAATTGAAACGAAACCGTTATAATTATCGCTAAAATTTCAACTTGGACAGTAAAAGGTATGTAAACTCATCAATCAATATTTTTTGTATTTTAATATTATATTTTAAATTTATACTTATTTCCTTAATGTTAAATACATATACAGTATTTTCTTGAATGTGAATATATTTGTATTTCAGTAATCCGTATAAAAATCATATATATATATATATATATATATATATAAATTCAAAAAAAATACGGTTTGTAAATAAATAAATATGGCTAGTTAAAAAATGTTTTATTAAAAAAAAAAAAAAATATGGTAAAGACAAATTTAGACTAAACATGAGTTTTTAATCAACTAATTAATTAATAAAAATAAAAATCTATTCATTCGAATAGTTTGATATACGTCTTAAACTATTCAAACCACAAATTATTCCAATATGTACCAACTATCGATTATAAGCCTTGCTAATAACTATTTGAGTGGTTAGTTGAGGTGCCTAGAATCAAAATCCGCCAAATCCATTTACTAACTTTTTCGACAAATTGACAAAAACTGTCATAAACGAACCCTCAACGATACAAAATATACTTTTTTCCAACAAAATTTTGTTAATTTTATTGTGTCATAGTGACAAAGTATCAAAACAATCCAACAGTAACATATTTAAATACAGCGAAAAGTGATAGTTGGAAATTCGGATGTGGCGGGTTTTGATACTGATCTGAGGATTTGGCGGGTTTTAAAACTTATATTTTAAATCAATGCTTTTGCTTCAAAGGGGTTTTATAATTAATTGAGAATAATTTAACAATAAAAAATGAAAAACTTAACATTACGACATTAAAGGATATCAAACAAAAATTCTCAAAGTTACAAAAGTATTTATTATTAATAAAAAATTACAATAACTTTGTCTTTGTGTTAAAATTTTAGTTAAAAATGTCTTTTTGCTAAATATTTTCACTACAGGACAAGATTATCATCTTCTTCCTCTTCGACTATGTAGTCAGAATCATTTTCATTAGGTGGTTCAGACGTGTCTCCAACTTGGTTGATCTCTAGTTGAACATAAAATTGAAGGGATTCATGATTCCTCCATTCTTCTCCAAAGTGCTTGGATAGCAGTTTAGCAACGTCCTTTATTTTCAGAGGTTTTAGATTTACTCCCCTGTTTACGTCTTTTGGCCTCATATTTTGATGTGAAAGACTTGGCTTCGTAATTGCTCTAAAATTACTGGCGTCGGTCCTGTAAGCCACTTCACCCTTGACCAAGACACTGGATTTCTTTTGATTTAGCTTCAAAATTATTCGTTTTGAGGGGTTGAACTTAAAGTGCCAGTTGCCTGGTTTCTTTTGAATCTTTTCTGATTCTGTTTTCCAATCTTTAACTGGTACGGTTACCCCTACCTTATGAACTGTACTATGTTTTGCAAGGATGTCCTCATACTGTTCTGGTCTCAGAATTGTGTCTTTCTTTTTTAAATCTTTTTCTATTTACCCAAAAACCCTATCGGGTGGGACGAAAGAGTGCCCTACCATTGGGAATGTTATTTCAACAGATTTGATTTCTTTTGGAGCATCCGAGAAAAGCCATTTGGCAAACATAGCAATAAGAATGGTGTTCTTATTCTGTCCACCGCAACCATCCGCAAAACACTTAACTTTAGTTTTTCCAACAAAATCTTGTTTTAGCAGATGATTGTACAGACATGAAGAAATCACACTCGAGTTCTTTGGGAAATCACTCTCACACCATGCGTAGGAATGGACATTTTCTTTTGTCAGTTTGGCCTTTGAGTTACCATTAATGCCTGTAAAATTGTAAAAAGAATACTGCCTGCTGAAATATGCCAGCTGGTCCGGAACTCGGGGTAGAAGTAAGTTTTTTTGACAGTCGAATGTTATGATTAAGGCCTCGTCATCATCAGACTTCAAAAGTGAGTAAAAAGCATCAGCCTTTAATTTGTGAATTTTTTTCTGAGTTTCCAACTCTTGTTTCTTTATAACATCTTTTTCGTTTTTCAACTGTTCTTCCAGGTAGAGACAAGTAGAGCAGGCATCGGTTTTTGGAGACCCAAAGCCAAAATTAAAGTTCCTATTGATAACTTCTCGAAAGTAGGATTCTTTGACTATCAGTTCTAAGTCAACAGACTCGTTGTACATTTCACATAGTAATTTAATATTAAGATCTGGTGGAAGGTATTTCCTGTACGTTGCTCGATGTCTGTTATAATGTGACTCGATTACTTTAATTTTTTGCATAAATTCCATGATTTTGGCCTTTTGTCCAGAAAATTTCTCCAGCTTCCTGTTTCCCCCTCTAGTTTCGGTAGCAATGTTTCCACCGCTTTCATGGTGTCTCTTCATTACACCTAAAACCCTGTCTTTTTTCAAACTTAGAATCTTCAAAAAAGCATCCCGACAAATTCGGACTTGTGAACCATCTCGTTTCCTAAAGAAGTAAAAAAATGTAAGGCTCTTTTCCGATCGACTCTTATCAGTAGGTCTTTGTCTTTTTGTTGGCACCGATTTGGTATGCTTAAGAATGAAATTGTCTTGTTGAATTTTGTCTTTAGAAGCGTAAAATACAGAATGAAACTTCGAAATGTCCATCAGGGAAAGGTCGTCACATTTGTAAGCATTTTCTTTTTTATGGTTGCAGCACGGCACGCCTGGAGGTTCAGTTGGTGAGTATCTGGGAAAAAAGGTATGTATGAGGCTTTAGACTTTAGAAAAAACCTAAGACCCCTTTGAAGCATCGCAATTTACATAAAACACTATTGAAAAATATTAAGCAATCTTCGGAAAAATTCAAAGTTATTAATAGGAATACTTACAGAAGTATTCGTTTTTTCTCGCGTTTCCATTCCTGCTTGTTTGGGGTCTTCTTTCTTGCTTCTTTTCCAGAACAAGGAGCCATATTAGTCCCTACAGCATCTTCCATTGAAAAAACTCTGTATCACAGTAAAAGTTTGATAAGTTTTTTCAAAATTAACACTAAAAATGAATCTTCAAAACACACTTTAATCCTGCCAAACAGAGAAGAGACTGTTGACTGTGCCAGAAAAGTAAACAACTCACTGAGCATGCTGGGAAGTCACATGACTGATCCACGCGCTCCCATTGGCTGTCTGGGATGTGGCGGATTTTGAAACCAAGCATGGCATAATTCTGTTAGGATTTGGCAGACTTTGATACTAAACCACTTTTTCAACATCATTTTACAGTTAGATGTGGCGGGTTTTGCTACGAAATAAAGTGTTCATTGAATTCGCCATGTTAAAAACTATTAGATAGAATGTATAACTCAATTTTTAATTTTTATGGATTTGGCGGGGTTTGATTCTAGGCACCTCAGTTATTCAAATAACCTATGCCCATATGTCTAACCAGTATTCACGCGATAGTTTATTCGAATAATTCTAAAGTATTTGAATAATCGATTAAAAGAAGAAAATAATTGAATATTCGAATAAAACTTAATCGAATAGCCCATCACTAAGTTGTATGGTTCCTTGTAACAAACAAACAAACAAAGACACATATATATATATATATATATATATATATATATATATATGCCTATGTATATTACTAGTTATGCTGTAGCTTAATTGTAATTTAATCTACAAGAAAATTTTTAAAAAAGAAAAAGAATGTAGGCCTAGACCTACTATTGGTAAGAGAAAAACAACAATATAATTTCTAAAAAGCAAAATTCCTATGGACCATATAGTTCCTGGCACAAATTAAAGGTCTATGGGGATGGGCAGGTTAGATTAAAAACAAAATTAAAGTGGAAAAAACATCAACCTACAGATTTTTTTAAAGTGCAATCTTTGATCCCCAACTCTCTAGCCAATTCTCTTTCACTCTTCCCAACCTCTACAATTGTTCCCGCAGTGATGACTGCTCTTTCTGTTTTCCATATATACATCGCCATTTCACATAAACAATAAATTGTAGTCCTAAAAGTAGGCTTTCAGACAAAAATAGAATAGTGCTGTTTTATCTGTTTTTATTTTTCTGTAACACTAGTATACATAATTGTTTTTTTTACAAGTTAGTGTAATAATTAAAAAGATACTACTAATACACACAATATTTCACAAATTATAAAAAATGCTTTATAATAATTAATACTTTAAAAAACGGGATAATTCAAGTTATGTATTAATGATATAATTTAACAATAAATATAGAATAGTATCATATATAAATTAATTAATTTAACAACAAATAAATTTGAAAAGTGTACTGTTCTTTTGCCTACATTTGAAAAGAGCTATAAAATCATAATGCACAAGCTTCTCCACTGAATAACATGATACAGGCTAAAGCTGTTTTGAAAACTGATAATTTATTACATTTTCTAATTTAACCAGGTTATTAATAAAGAAAGCTGCGTTTATGATGTAAATGAATTGCATCAACTGAACCTGTGTTGTTTAGCACGATAATTACAACCTTTTCTGCTTCTGTAACTGTGTACTTTATGTCCTTGTTCTGGACGTGGTCACCCTTATATTATGAATAAAAGACCACTTGAACAGTATATTTACTTATACTTGGAAGACAGTGTAAGAATACCCAATTCCCTAAAAGCATTTATACATGACTGAATATTTTTATTCCAGCTAAAAGCCTAATAGCTTTGTTGCAGTATAACTCTTAGCATAGACCCTATTATAAACTGATGAATTTTTCTAGAGTAGATTTCCATAGTTCATATAGTGATACAATAGCCCATAGTAGACTGTTAAAAGAATTAAAGTTTTACAGTAATATTTTAAATTTCGGAGTATGAATACTCCTTAAACTGTATTTATTAATGTTTTTTATATTTATTTACGATTAAAACAAACAAAAAACATAATAAGCTTAAACCATTTTGTGGCACAATCAAGTACTAACAATATACATGTAAAAATATAAATACAATAATTCTTCAATCATTAAGGTTTTTATGATCTTCTTAGAAATAGTAGAGATAATATCTATTATCTAGGAGGCTTCGATTATATAGCGTCTAGCGTCTCGTGTAGAAAATTTTTGTCATTAATTTATATCATAAATTTTATTATTGTTTGTGTATTTTGTTTTGTTTTTCGCATTTTGAAAAGAATTTCAAACTTTAACGTTTTAGTAATTTATTTTCATTGCATACCAAAAGGTTTTTATTGTAAAATTGTGCTAATACAACAAATAGATAATTTGCGCGGAAAAGTCGGTGAACCAACCAATCAGCACAAGCTTCTTCTACAAAGAGAAGATATAAAATAAAGCGTTAAATCCATTAAATTAGTTACTTACAATGATTTACACACCTACTGTGATATGAAAGTATGAACATAAAATGTCTAGAGAAACTAGAGCCATTCAAAGTTTTTTGAGAGTTCGGTAAGACTTAGAATAATATAAGTTATCTTTTAATTAGTGATGTAGGATTAACTTTTAAATGTATAGGCTAATCTATTTTATAAATAATTTGATTTACAATTGAATTATAGCTATGTATGAAGTTTGTGGTGATCTTAGGACCTATTGCAACCATTTTTTTCAAATCGTGAACTTATCTGAGTGTAGGCCTAATATTATGATAAATACTTCTTGGTAATAATTTGAATATTATTTGAAATTGTAAATATAACTGAGTGTAGGCATAACCTAATATGATTATACAACCATATAAATCACTGAATCCCCTACCACAAGTTTGGTACAATAACACAAACACAAATAAAATAAAATGAAATATTTATTTGCCCTATGTTATTATAGTTCCCTGATATACATTTCGGTAACCATGTTACCATCATCGGAGGAATCTGAACTAATACTACCATAATATGAAATCTTAAAAGCTAAAATGCCATATTCTCTCTTCCACCCTACTTCCAGTGGTTCGGCCTATCTACTTAATGAATTTTTTAGTTTTTTGTTTAATGCCTATTCTATGTTTTTGTTTTAATTGTACTTGTTATTATTTTTCTTCTCAATGTAGTTTTTTGTTTCAATGCAGATTCTAGGTTATGTATTAAAGTAGTTTTAAGATATTGCCATATTCAACCTACGGACTTTCCCAAGGACAGGAATGTACACCGTTAGCCGCTTTCGCCAAGGTCATTGACGAGGTCCTAGGCTGATAGGCTGAACCACTGGAAGCAGGGTGGAGGGGAGAATATGGCATTTTAGTTTTTAAGATTTCATATTTTGTTAGTATTAGTTCAGAGCCCTCCGTTGATTGTAACGTGGTTACCGAAATGTATATCAGGGAATAATAATAACATAGGGCAACTAAATATTTCATTTCTGTTTGTGTTATTGTACCAAATTTGTGGTAGGGGATTCAGTGATTTATAGTGTTCACATTCACCACAGTGCTCATTGAACATCTATTATACAACCATACTTTAGTCTTATTTTTGCAACAACGAATTTTAAATAATTCGGTAAATGTTTACTTTAAGATAGGGCTAGCGCCTTATTTTCCGGATTTTATTTTTTATCGTCTACTACATACCTTACTTCTTAAGAATAAATAATGTTTTCCTAGCGCAGTTCACTATTTTTCACTGAAAAATCACAATAAAAAACAACCAAATCCAACGTATTTATAGGTTAGATATAATGACAAATGTTCACATTATATCATATGTTACTAAAGATATTTCTATCTAATATATATATATATATATATATATATATATATATATATATATAAGGTTTGGCCAGGTGTTGGGGGTGCCACCTTAAATTGAATATTTACCATTAATTCACAATCTTACTGTAGGCCTATATATAATGCTACTATACAAATTTATATTTGTCAAAAAGCAAAACAAAATATTTAAATAATCTTAAGCTGGTTGCAAAGAAACAAAAGATGAAAACTATAGCTGTCTAGTTTTAGGCTTGCCTGTCTAGTTTTAGGTTATGACAGATTTTTCCAATTTCTTATTAATAGGATTATGTAACAATTAGGGATGGACAATGTTATTGTTTTCCGACAACAGTGTTATAACGTGTTACAGCATCGCGATAACAGGTTGTAGCATCCTGTTATTTTTATAACAGTGTTATCGACTGGCACTGTCTGATATCGTTGTGCAAGTGTTTTTGAAGTGTAGATGCTATTAACAGACTTCGTTTTTCAATTTTTCAACTGTTGTCAAGCTGCTTTTTAATTTACAGTTATTGTAACATCATAATTAACGTTTCAAATTTATATCTGTTTCTGACAAAACAATTTAAATATTTAGAAAGAAAAAAAAAAAACATTTTAAATCCTATTTTTAAACTGTATGAGATGATGAGAATAATAATAAATTATTTTTTCACAAAATTATTATTACCAAATATAATAAAACAAATTTAAAAAAAACAAAAAATTTGAAAATTATGTTATTTATTTAATATTTTAGAAATAAATAGAAAACCCTTAGCAAAGCATGAATTGAGAATTCGTGCAAAAGAAAAAAAAGTTTAGAACGGACTTTAAATAGAGAAAAAATACCGCTGTCATAAAATAAAATAAAATAATCTAAAAGTAGAATATGATAAAAACTGTCTTGAACTAGAAATAAATAAATCTAAATCTTTATACAGATATAAACATACATACACATATTTATATAAACCTGCATTCTTGGAACACTCACACAAATCAGAATAGGGAATGAACAATGAACATTTAACCGTGCAATTGTTCAGTGATAACTAAACTAAACTCAAACTGAAGAATTATTTTGTTAAGGGATGGCAGGGAAGGGACCTAAGCATTAAGTAAAGTAAACAAACAATAAACATTCCTAATACGAATTTCGTATGACATAATAAAGACAAACTGGCAACAGTCTGATAACAGTGGGATAGCAATATTCGACACCAGTTTTTCGATAACAGGATAGCAATATTTGAAAGCAGTTTTTTGATAACAGGACAGCAGGTTTCATTGTGTTGCAAGAAGCATTTGTGTTATAACATTGTCCGAAGTGACTGTTGTTAAAATAACAGGATGTTTCCGACAACAGTGTTGCGGTGAAAACTGTTATCGTGACGTAACACTGTTATTTATACAGTTAAGTTAAATAACAACCCCATCTCTAGTAACAAGGCAATTTGGGAAATTGTTTACAAAGAAAGTTACTGCTTTCTAAAGATTTTTTAAACATGTTCTACATACCTTATTTCTTAATAATAAAATAAGTTTTCAACACGGAGTTAACTTTTTCACGGAAAAAAACAACATAATTTCAACTCTTCTAGGTTAAGGTCCATTAAGTGAATTATGTGTTAAAATAGGTATGTTTGCGAATTTTTACCTTACAAGGTTAAGTAATATATATATATATATATATATATATATATATAGCCATCTTACCTGACAGCGTAAATTTGTAAAAAAAAGAAAGAAATTTTGTGTTATTTCCCAAGCGGTCACCCATCCAAGTACTAACCACACTCGATGTTGCTTGACTTCGGTGACGTATAAATGTATTGCATTCTGTAGTTTTGAAATTGCGCGATTTTTCGGTGAAAAAATTAGCTTCGCGTTTTAAACTTATTTTACTATTAAGAATAAGGCATGTGTAGAACATGTTTAAAAATAAATCTCAAAAAAAGCAGTAACTTTCTTTGTAAACAATTACCGGCAATTTGCATTAGATAGCCATCTCTCAATCATGGGGAAGAACGATCTATCTGCATGTGATTGATGTGGGTTTTAGGTAACAGCTAAGCATTTTAACATATGAAAGGTTGGGTGTTAAAGATGTTGGGTATTAATCTCCTTGATCTAATAAGATGTATATTAAGAAACAGGTAGGTTGGTAATTGTTTACTTTTCCCACTATATTTTTATTTTCACATGTTCTATAAAAAGGTTTATAAATTACAATTCTCAAGATTAAAACCCTCCAACTGGCATTCGACTTCCGGCTATAGCAAAATTCCGTTTCTGTAGTGGCATTCGACAACTGCTTTATCGTAAAAATCACACATTTAAAAAATCAACATTTCCCCCACTAAATATCGTCCTATCGCAATAATGTTAGTGCCACTGTAGAGCTAATGGTCCGTACTTACAAATTCTTATAATTCAAATTCTTAAATTTTGGTTTTTTTATAAGTTCATAAATCGTAATGGAATAATTTAATAAATCACTAAAGTTACTGTATTTCGTTGCTAGCAATAACCACACGACAACGGTTGTCGAAGCAGAAGTCTACATTTCTGTTAAACTACTTAAAGAGACACTCTGTTTTATTGTGTGTTTTTCGTTCTTTTTTTCAATGGTGCCTTCCAAATTATCGTCACTCATATTGAGATACAGAAATTTTTAAAATGTCATGTAAAAAATGAATCGCTTCAGTGGTATTTGCGATAACCGCACTCTACATCAAATATCAATTAGTAATATTTTGATTTAAAAATATTTTTTCTACGATCTACCTATCATTGAAGAGAGGAAGTTTGGAGCTTTCATGCGATATATCACGTGCTTGTGTGGGACAGATGTTTTATTAGTACTGTACTTTTAAAGTCAAGCATTCCAGACTGAATCATGTTTGTTTTCGTCACTGACCTGGCGTTAATGACCGTAATGGTTTTTTCGCCTTGTAACCCCAACGAAAATAATAAAAAATTGTCACTGACCGATATAGCTGTTTTGCATGCTGGACTGATTATGCCAAGTTTAGGGCGTTATAGGTTATTGTTTTGTGAGTTTATTTTTTAAAAATTTATTGTGATTTATTTATTATGTTTTAACTAGTATGTTTGAATATTCTAAACAAAAATTTTTCATATGTTGTTGGTGATCTTTTTTGTTCAAATTTAATTGATATAAAGAGTTTTCCTCATCATATATTGTTAGCTTACTCTAAAATATATGATTCTAGAAAATTTATAAATTCACCTAGTTCTATGCTATGCAACTTTCTTTTAATGGTATAGGCCTATAACAATATGGTTTTAGATAAAATAAATATTTTTGGTGAATTTTTCAAAATCGGCCTAACTTTTTTAGTTTTTGTGTACTTTTCAACAAAAATAAATTTTTCCTAATAAAAATTTTCTAAATTGATTATTTTTATTTTTTTCCCATGATTTTATTCACAACTATATTACAAAATTTTTGTATATCTTTAAAAAAATTAGAAAATTTTGTGTATGGTATATTATATGCATTTCTGTGGCGTTTGGCTTTGGTTATTGCACATTTTTTAATTCTTGATATACTAACTTTAAAATTTGAACTTCAAAATTTTTACTGATTTAATATATGATATTTATGCCCTCTTCTGATAAAAATTACATGTAAGAAATTGGGTTTTGGATAATATTATTATTTTTGGTAAATTTTTCAAAATAAGCCAAACTTTTCACTTATTTTTCAATTTTTTCATAAAAATTTATTTTTCAAAATGAACTTTTCAAAAATTGTACTCATTATTATTCACAAATAAATTTCAAAACTTTTGTATATATCTTGAAAAATCCAAACATGTTGTATTTTATATCATGCCCATTTTGTCTTGTTTATCACAATTTTTTCATTCTTGACATACAAACTCCAAAACTTTTACAACCAAACTTTTTGTTAATTACATAGAAAATTCTGTGAGGTGTTCTGAGAAAAATGATATATAACAAGTTTGGTTTTTGACAATATTACTATTTTTGGTGATACAGTATTAATTTTTAGCAATTAAAAATGGATCAAAACGGCACGCCATTCTGGTAAGTTCTACATGCGGGTTATAGGGTCGAAAATGAAAAATCTAGAAGAAAACGGACTTTAAATAGTGTGTGGTTAACATACCTTGTTTAGCAAGAATCGCCAAAAATAGGTTAGGTGCGTATGTATTTTCACGTTATCTCCATATTGACCTACGGTGTAACTTATTCACAGGCATGTACAGTTAAATATATCCACCTAACCTATTTGGGTACTTTAGTATTAACTACATGCAAGAAATATTTATATATATACCGGGTGTTCAAAAAGTCTGGAAACCCCTAATATTTATTTTATTAATAAACGCAGAACAATGAAACTCTAGGATTACGTCCTCTCTGTAGTTACTGATTTTTTGGTCATTTTAACTGTCTTTTTTCGCATTGGGAGGACGTCCTGTGGAGGAAGTCTAAAAAATCTTAAATGTAAGCATAGGTCGAATTATACCTCATTTTAAAGTTCTTTATTAGAAGAACACATTACCGCAATCCCGACTGAAAAAGGACTATTCGTTTGGAAATGGCAGCCTCTTAAATTTTGTCAACTTTACTTTGTGGAGATTAAGAGGCAGAAGTGAATACTCAACCGTGTTGGTTATGTTAGTGTTTTAGCTATGAGAATTTCACAGCTGGGGTGTGGAGGATTAGGAAATATCAGTAATGGTCGATTTAATTGTTTAAAAACGTTAGGAGTGCACAGATGTAATTGGGGACAATTATAATTATTAATAAAATTGAACAGACAGTATGTCAGTTGTTTAGTTTTAAATTACTTACTTTGCAAGACAATAATTATAAAAAACTAAACAAACCTTGGAAGGTATTACAGAAGGTACTCGAAGTGATGTCCTTGTGTAGCTTGGCAATGTTCCATGCGCTGGTAGTACCCAATCATGACATGATCAATCATTTCTGCCGTAATATTGTGTGCCTCTTCTACTATTCGTTCCTTTAGAGCTTCAATGTGGGCTGGCTTAGTTTTATAAACGTTACCCTTCAGAACGCCCCAATAAAAAATAATCTAAGGGTGAAAGGTCATGGGATCTTGGTGGCCACTCAATTGTACCCCTTCTACCAATCCATCTGTCCTCAAAGATGTCATCTAACAGTTCTCTGACACGCAAACCAAAATGAGGAGGGGTCCCATCTTGCTGGAACCAAATATCCTCAAACTGAGGGCCCAGTAATTCCCCTAAATGTGATAACACCCTAGTTTCCAGTAATTCAACGTAGGTGGTGGCATTTAAGTTCCCTTCTATAAAATACGGACCCACAAGACGAGTACCAAGAAATCCTGCCCAAACATTTACTTTTTGTGGGTGTTGTGTGTGTGATTCTGCAATCCACCGTGGGTTTTCTTGAAACCAGTAACGTGAATTATGTCAATTCAACAGTACCATTCAGACAGAAAGTTGCCTCATCAGAAAACAGTACAGGTTTTGTAAAGTTTTCATCGAGAATACATTTGTGCATTATAATTTCACAGTATTGCAGCCTCCGGTCTGGGTCATCTTCATTCAGTTCTTGGTGAAGTTGTATCTTAAATGAATGAAATTTGTTTTCGTGAAGTATTTTATGGATGGAACATGTACTAACACCTACACACTGTGCTGATTTTCTAATAGAGGTGTGCGGATTTTCCACGAAACACTGAAGTGTTTCAAAGGCCATTTCTTCATTGGTTCCTGATTTTGGCCGTCCAGATCTTGGCCGATCTTTTAAAGAACCGCTTTTTCTAAAGCGCTGTACGGTCTTTAACACTGTTGATTTTTTAATAGGTGGTCTATTGGGGTAAGTTTCATTGAATAAGCGGCTTACCTCTTCATATGAACGAGTTCTATCCCCATAACCCCATCATCAAAATGGTTATTTGCTCTGCCTAGTGACATTGTAATCTAATATAAAGTTTCCTAAAAATGAATATCACAAACTAATGTAATACGTTGTCAACTAATGAACCAGTCAGGGTGCATAGCTTAACATGTACGAGAGATAAGATCGGACCAACCACGAAGGTCAGTGGGTTAGTGGCTATCAATAATCTGAATTAGCAAGTAATTAGTTCTGCCAAGAACATTATTTGCCATTGCATTAGCATTAAAATCAAACAAACTTTGAGAGGCTGCCATTTCCAAAGGAATGGTCCTTTTTCAGTCGGCATTGCAGCAATGTGTTCCTCTAACAAAGACCTTTAAAATGAGGTATAATTCGACCTATGCTTACATTTAAGATTTTTTAGACTTCCTCCACATGACGTCTCCCCAAAGCGAAAAAAGACAGTTAAAAATGACCAAAAAGTCAGTAACTATAGTGAGGATGTAATCCTTGAGTTTCATTGTTCTGCATTTATTAATAAAATAAATATTAAGGGGTTTCCAGACTTTTTGAATACCTGGTATATATATATATCTCAAACAAGATTTATTTCTAATAAATTAATGAATGTGAAATTAAACATTAGACTATAATTAAAGAAAAAAATCATGTTTTTTCAAAAGTTTAAAGTAAGTTTGGTACTAATGCAACCACCCACTGAACACTAAACTGTGGTTAATTGCTGGCATACAGTTAATATGAAATTACTTCTATTTGTGATGCTTCTTGCTAAACCTAGTATCTTAACCACACACTATTTAAAGTCTGTTTTCTTATACATTTTTTGCTTCCAATATTTTTAATCTTCAGAATTGTCATTTATACAACTTATGTGAAATGAAACAAATCTGTGAGGAGGAGTAAATAATTACCAGTAGGTTTTCTGAGTTTCGTGAAATCTTATTATAAGGACTTGTTATGCTGTCCTCAATGTAAAATAGAATAGGCCTAATGTAATACTACTTGGTTATTTAGTGTTAGTTGGTTTTATATAAATACTATAGGTCTATTTATATAGTAAGTGGAAAATGTTAATGCCATATTGGAAATATGTGCTGTTTATTTTTGCCTATTATTGACCATTTTTATTTCATCCTTGAAGACATGGACTGTGAGAGTATAATAAAAAATTAATTGTCTTATGTCATTTATTTAAAGGGAAAGTAAATTCTGTCATTAAATTGGGAAAAGTTTAGGTCATTTAAAAATATATTTATAATTTTGTTTTTTCAAAGACAGCGTCCATGGTTTATTTTCAGTTTTTGACTGACAACCAGCAAACTAAATTTTATTTTATAGTTTCTTCTGATTTGTTTTTATTTTGTTTTGGGGATGGGTGAGTTGAGGAAGGTTATATTGTGTTTATTTACCATACTGTCGTATGTCAATAAACTGGCATATTTCACAATTTGTGGGATATTTGTGTGTTCTTTCTTGTTGTTTATGGTAATTATCGCCTTAAAAAGAAAAGCATAAAATAGAGACCTCCAGCCCACAAATACTTTAATAATGAGAGTCGGAGTAGATCAAGAGTTGGTAAATAAATACCTGATAGGAAAGATGTAAGAAAGGAGTATAACCGAAGACTAGACATCTTTAGGTGTGTAAATACAGCTAAGTAACCTCATGATTTTCACACCTATACTTACTATAAGTGAGACCTTGAGGTGCGGGAACAATTCTAAACAAATAACATTTACTAATCAATTACCATGTATTTTAGTCATATACGCCAAGGACTGTGTTCTTAATTAGGAATCTAGGGCATCAACTACCACAAAATTATATTAGGAATACATATTTTGCTTTCTTTCAAAGTGTGTTCAGATATGGGCTATATATATATATATATATATATATATATATATATATATATATATATATATATATATATATAGGGGAACAATAATATTGCCATATTATTAAAACTTCAAAAAAAGTTGTGTGGTGATCTGCCCACCACGGTTCCCCCTGCGCTTGGGGTGGCGGTTGCTTGTCCGTATCCAGTGCCTTAACAGTTGCCCGGTGCCACAAATGCAGGGGCAGCAGATGATGCCTTGCATGTTCCCCCACCCTGCGAGCCCTGAAGTCGGGTCAAGCACGAGAGATAACCAGTTGTGCACCGCTTTCGCAAGGAGCTGGACCGTTGGAATACTGCAACTATATCAACCATCGCCAATTCATCGTTCTTCATATCTCCTTGTTCCTAGTTTTAACCCCCCAAAAATAATGGCTTAATAGTCAAATTGGGTAGGGTCAGTCGACCCCGGGTTAAATGGTGCGCAAACATTCGGCTTTCCGCGATCGCCGGTGCAGTGTAGAACGGCGGCCATTTTAGGCTAGTGTCTACATCGGGACCACTATTTTGTTAGAGTCAATCCTTGTAAAAAAACCATATCTGTTAAGTAAGTTAATCATATTATATCTAATTTTAGAAATCATTATTTAAAGTATTAGTACTAGTCCCTCATCACGTGGTGGCTGACTGAGTGGTATTTAGTTTTAGTCGATAGGTCTGGGCTGTGACCGTTGTGTCAACCAAGTTTTAAAAGATCCACGATCCTCTATTCCCAACCTTAAATTAATACCAATAATCATTAAATAGTATCCATATTTGCCGCAGTTGTTAGACATAAGTTATGCTGGTTGTAAAGAAGGTTGTAGACCTATATCTATTATGACTGTAATAAATTTATATATATATATTTGATGTGCTGACTTATATTAAATTAAGTCAATTTGATATTAAATACAGGTCAACCGTCCATATGTACAATACTAGAAATAGTCACAAGTTAGAGGTTCCGTATAGTAGATTAAGTGTGACATAAAAAAGTTAATGCCATAGGTTTAAGCCTTTTTAATAAATTACCTTTGGCATTTAAAAACGTCCCTATAAAGTTATTTAAAATTAAATTGTCTAAATTTCTATTGGAACATCCTATTAGTGATATAAATGAATTACTTAGTGGAAACATTGTGGTCGATGCTGAATTATAAATGTAGTAGCTTTGTAATTAAGTTTCACTTTTGTTTATTAATATTACTGACAATGTCTATTGTATGTTCTACATATTTAATGACTGAAGATATAATAATAATAATAATATTACGGCCACCATCTTCCATCCTAAATAATTGATTACGTGTTATATTTCTCACTATTGAAATATTTTGTGAAGATCATACAAATTGATTTGTGTGTATTAGAGGTATAGGAAGTTGATGTAATACACCATGAATCTTTATTCTACATCAAAACCTGAGTATACTGTCTAATTTGGTTTCCTCACAACTTTATGATGATGTAGGCTTAATTTTAATTCTCAATTTTTAAAAGAATAACTTGGTATACTTTTATAACATGATACTCTTATCATGTATTAAAAACTGAAGAAGCCTATCATAATATGAATTTTCAAGAACTGAGATTTACTAAGTCAAATTGTATAACCAACATAAAAGTTATAAACTATTTTCTTCTTCTTTTAATTTATTTATTTCATTTTTGTATTAAGAAACATTGTGAATTGATTAGTTAAGTTTCTATATTCAGGGGAATACAAAATCTGGTTAACACGTTAAGTGCCATGGAGGGCCGATCGGTACGACAGCAAGCTCATAGTTAAAGTAGCGTGTTGGCCGATCGGTACGACACTGCCATTAATGCAAGGTTTTATTTTAGAGTCTTTTACCAGTAAGTGTTGCAACCTAGCGGAAAACACATACATTATGTGAAATGTAGAAGATTGTAGCTAAGATTGTAGCTAAGATTGTAGCCATAGATATTTCATTTTATTGTCTTTAAATAGTGTTGCGTAGCAACCAAATAAAATACCTCATCAATATGTTAATTTCGTCGTACCGATCGGTACGGTAGCGAAATTTTCAGTTGGTATTATGGATTAATGCATTAAAACAAGTAATATACAGTTTGAACATTCTACAGTTGTTATATTAAAAAAAAAAATAAACGTATAAACGTTAACTATTATGGTAAGCAAACAATAAATTTTGCATATTTTTGTATAAAACATTGAACAATTACGAAATTGGAAAGCAATTTTTTAAAACAGTTTAATAATATTATTTATCTACAATTAAGTTTTTAAAAATCATTTATTTACATTATTACTGTCTAAACTGTAAGATGAAAGTATTTTGAAAGCAAAATGAAAGCATTTAAAATCTGTTATTGACAAGTATTGGTGTTGCGGTCGTGGTCCTACATTGGTTTTGTAAGCGAGCCAAGCATTTACAATGCAGGTGCCAAATAGTAAATGTTCTGCAAGTTTATGGTACCATCTAGTGTCTTTCGTACTGCTGTTGTACGACGACATTTGATCAGCAACATCGATGCCGGATTTTTGCTCATTGTACTCTGTTATTGCAAGAGGCTTGAAAATGACATTTCTTCTTCGATCCCGCTTTCCAATTTGAACCATGTCGACTTGATGTTTACGTGGAGTTACTCAATGCGTTTCCCACCACTGAGTCATGTGTTACCAACATCACAGACCAAAATTATCTTAGGAAATCAATCAAAAGTACGGTCGGCCAATCGGCCGACACATCAAATTCCAAACAAAATATGGTATTCAAAATGACCATGCCGGGCCGATCGGCCGATAATTTTTTTTGAATGTTTTGTAAAACAATTTCTCAAAAAATCAGTTCTCCATATAACCATAAGACTACATATATACAGGTTATGTCATTAAAATTGTTTATTTAAGTTGGCACTGTATAATAAATGTGTCACAACTGGCTTGGCACTTAACGTGTCAACACCAACTTCCAATATCCAAGATTGTTATTTAATAAATTTTTGTATTTATTTTGTTTCTACCAATAAATGACAAAAAGTTCTTCAACATCTTTCGTTTGAAATAGTGACTTAATAAAACTCCACCAATTTGATCAAATATTATAGAACCTACGCGGCTAATAGAGACAGGTTAACTTTTTAGAAATGTTGTTAAGTTAGATTTTAGCAAAATTTAATAGTGCTCCTTTTGCACTTTTTCTATATTGGAGTTCACTCCATTTAGTTTCCAATTAACAATTCAGGTTGGTTGGTTAGTTTCTTATGGCGACATTTGGAACTTAATCCATTAGTCTTCTTGCATCCAGTACAATTTATTGACTTTCTTCAATCTTCTCTGGTCTGTGTCAAGTTTAGGGCATTATATGAGGTGATCCTTGTTCATAACGAAATTGTTTTCAACACAGTGTACACTAGTCAGAATCTAACAATTTTAATCTATCCAGCTGCGCTGCCAAGTAGTCATGTCCCGTGTTCATGCTTAATGTAGCTACTGCTTCTTTCCACTCTCTACTCTTATTCTCCCCTCATAAATCTCGGATCTTGTTCCATATTTTTGACTGAGAAGTTATAGTCTTATAAAACTCTCTTAATGCTTCTTTCTTAATTTTTGTTTTAGCAGCCAGGACATTCATGGTGGTTGTGTTTTATTGCAGTTGTATACCTTTTTTGGCAAGTTGGGTATACCTAGTAGGGATGCAAAGGGATGCTGTAGACAGATATGTTTCTCCAATCCTTGTAGGAACTTTATCATCTTTTGGATTTGTTTACAGTAGGGCATTGTTTTTAAATTTTTTATTGAGTAATACAGCCTGGATTGCTGCTCTGGTATCCACCATAAAAGCAAAAATTTGAAGGATCCACAAAAGATTGGAAGGATCCCCAGATCTTTGTAGTAGCAGCCTGGAGTGTTGCTCTGGTGTCCACTACAAAAGCCAAATTGTAAGGATCCGGATCTAGACATCTACTTTGGCATACCATGCCGCCATTTTTTGGTTAATGGGATGGTGGGAGTCAGCGTGAATTGTGATATCCATAGTGGTAGGTTTCCTGTAAATGGTGTATGTAAATTTTTTTTTGTGTTTTAATACATTGATGTCTAGAAAAATTAGTTTATTGTCTACTTCAGTTTCAAGGGTAAACTGTATGTTATTGTTTATGCTATTATATGATTCTTTAACTGATCTATTTGTCTTAAGGTCCCATTGAAAATAATGAAGGTGTCATTAACATAATGTGTATAGTGGACTATTTTATCTTTTAGTTCGTTTTGAAATAAAAGATGCAAGTGTTCATAGTGGGGTTCAGATATATGTTGTGGTGATTAATCACCACTCCCCCCTCCTCTTTGTGAATCTGGATATATCCGCCCAGAGAGCTGATAAGCAGAGTTGTGCTCGAGACAGCTGTGAGTCAAGTCCTCTGACAGTGTTCTAGTTAAATTTATTATATTGCCGTAATTTATTATCATGCCTTGCTAAACCCAAAGGAATAGGGCCGGTACGGCCCTAGGGTCCATATCAGGGCGCATCGTGATTTTGGGTTATCGTAAATTATTAGTCGACCTATACGCGACCATGTTAGGCCCTGGTATAGACCGACATGTTGTTGCAATACAGTGTAGTTAATATTAATATTGGTATTAGTGTAATTCTCTTATTTTTAGTTAATTAGTCTGTAGTAATACTCGTCAAAAAATGCTAGCCTAAGTTGAGATTCGCCCAGTGTACTTATATTAATTTTACCATGCGATCGGGACCCGGCAATACATTACCTAAGTAGATCCACGTACCACCCAAATCATACCTCAGCAATATCATTTTCTCGCTACCGTTTCAATGTCTGTCAACAGGTAAGATAATGGGCGATCCCGTGGCTAAACCTTCTGTTTGAATAAAATACTTATTATCAAATTGAAATAATTTTGTTTTAAAATTAATGATAACAGGTTAATTATTGACTTTGATCTTTAATAATTTAGCTTTAGTAAGGTTATTTCTCAAAATTTCTATGATATCGTTAACAGGCACATTCGTGTATAAATATGTAATATCAAACGAAGCGTTTCTATTACTAAGCTGCAGTTTTATGTACTTTACCATATTAATGAAATCTAAGCTCTTCTTGACACTAAGGTATTCTTAAAATTGATGTTGTAATTTGTTATTCGTTCTAGTTTTTTGGCAGTTATATATCCTGGTGAAGTAGTATAGTTTACGATAGGTCTAATGGGTATGTTAATTTTATGGATATAAGTTTTAATGTACGACGTGTAGTCAAATCGAATAGGTGTGTACTGGTATTCAATGTATTATTTAAGATTTTTTTACATAATCCTTGGTAGGGTCTGCTAATAATGTTATTGTTTTTAATATATTTGTTTACTTTTGAATTGTATGTGACTGTGTCCATTATGACCATAGTGTTGCCTTTGTCGCTCTTAGTTATGAGGGCATCATTGTGTGTTAATTTTTCCTTGATCTGCTTAAGGTTTTATGTTGACGGAAATGTTTAAGATTTAAGCAGTGTGGTTTATTATTGTTTTTCAGCTTTTTTAGGTAATTATTAAGTTTGTTATTGATTAATAGTCTTATTACATTCTGAAGTTTAGAATCGGGCAAAGACTTAATGACAGCATCAACATTAACTATCTCTTGAAATAAATGATCCTTATTGTTATGAGGGACATTGTACTTTAAACCTTTGTTTAGGACACCCATTTCGTCATTATTAAAATCAATTGATGTTAAGTTCGATATACATGTATAAAATTCATGTTTGCATTTGACTACATCTCCTGAATGTTTTTTTGTTTTTTGAAGATTCTGAAACTTCAAAGTTTGTTTAAGGAAGATACATTTTAAGATAATCTTAATGTAGTTATTGACAAAATCTGTTATATTATTAGTGATGGCTGAGTGGAAGGTATTGAGTTATTCAAGACGAGTCCTGTATAATTTCTTATTTAATTTGATTTTTTTGGAGTATAGATATTTTAATTCTTGCCTAAGCCACATTGTTTCAGCGTGTTCCTTTATTATCATTGCTTTCTTTCCATTTGTTTTGTTTTTTCATTGCCACATAATTGACACCAACCACCTATTCACCGATTTCGAGACCAATTTCCCATCTATCCATATCCACCTATCCATTCAAAGGAAAGTATATCCATTGAGGAGTTTGGGGTCTACAAAGCCTTTAAAAACAACAAAGACCAATTATTAAATGACCAATTACAATTTCATTCTAATATACTATACAATTCAGTGATAAGATTATCAGATCTAAATATTTCAGACCTAGCTAGTACTAGGTTGGACAGTCCATTAAATTAGACGTCTACCGCATACTATATAGATCATAACAAGTGTTTGTGTTTTGTGTCTTACGTGTTATGTTTTTTGTGATGTGAACATTTAAACAATCCGATAGTTATGCAAACAACGAAGTTACACGACGGATACAAGGTAATATTTAGTTATTCTTACTTGTGACTTGGTACCATATAAACATGAATTTAAAATTAGACTCCGGTCAAGCAACAACAGTATGCAAAACTCGTGTCTTTTATGACAACTATGCAACACAGGCTGGTACCATAGGTAAGATTATGTGTACAGGTACCTCATGTAAAGTAATATTATGTTTGTAATATGCTGATCAGATGTATTATTATATATTATGTACATTTTATCTTAAAGAACCGTTAATTAGGCCTACACTTGGCTAATCGTATTTTCTATTAAGAGAATCACTCTTTTGAAAACAGATGTGGTAAACTATCATATTCATGACCCAGAAAATAAGTCTAAAGCTTAAAATTATATGCTGCATATGTTTAAGGGCTTAAAATTTCAAATATTCAACTCAATTGCCTAATGTAAACTACTGTCTTAAACAGTTCAAAGTTCAAATCTTTAAATATAGCTACCCAGACTTTTGTTAAACCTTAATTATGATAAGATACATGGTCAAACATAAATCTATTAATATCTGAATAGCTAATAACGTTTCATAGAGGAGTGTCCAAAATTGGACCCCCATTTTGTTGTTGATTAAAAAAAAAATAGAAAATAGTAAAAAATTATGTTTTAAAAGCATGCAATATTTACTTTATAATGTTAAGCATCATTTACATTTTACTTTTAGAAAATGTATGTAAAAATTATTATAAAAATTTTTTTTTCAAAAATTTATACTTTCTTGATTTGAAATATAGTTGCCAAAATCGGTACCCTTGTAAAAATAATCAAAATAACCAACAAAATTAGAAAAAGGCATTAAATCAGAGAATATACAATCTAGTTTCAAGTATAAGTATATATAACTATTACAATACAATACAATTAAGTTTTAATTTTTTTAAATTATACAGAATGTATTTAACCCTTAGCACGCTGAATAACAATTTAGGCTATTTACTCATAACATGCTATTAGGAAATTTTTTTTTTTTTGTAATTGTTTAAGTTCTATTTGATTTTGGGTTCTTACAGATATATTTGGTAAAAAAAATGTAGATTGGCTTTAAAATTATTTTAAAATTTTTTTTACAGATTAAAACAAGAAAAAAAATACTTAATTTCACATTTTTTACCGCCCTATGAAACAGATTATTTTTTTTTTTATATTTACAAATAAATCATATTAATTTTTTTTATATAAAAGTAGGCCTACCATTTAATTCAAAATAACCTGAATTTCATCAAACAAATAAATTTTACTAAAAAAAGATTTTGAGAAAAATCAACATACCGTATCAAAAATATCTTTCTACTCCTCATAATAATTACCTACATTCAGGACATCAAAAAAATTACTGATATAGACTAAATATACATATAAACACAATATTTGCCGATAATAAAACTGTGTCCATAGAAACTGTCTATATTTCAAAATGTATTCTGTAGTTGAAAAAGATGCATTCATTATTTCATCGATAAATTGATCAAATCCATGGTAGTCAGGGTTTGCCATTTTTATAACTAGCCTATTTTACACAAAATAAAAATGTATATTATAACCTAAAATATAAATAATACGGCCTAAACAAATCAACAATGAACAGCTATAGCAGTGATAACGCTGACAAAACATTTCACAACTGACAGTCGTAACTTACTAGAACGAGAAATCACAGTATACGCGCTGGGGCAGAGCACAAAATGGCGCCTGGTTGCTATAACAACCAAATAAAGTCCAATGACAGGTGATTGAGAACAAATACCGTAGTGGGAGTGTCACTTTACACCAATAGGACATTTCCCTGCACTCTATTGGACTTTAAACGAATTAAAAATACCTGCAGAAGTCAAATAGTGTTGAATCGAGATATCCCGTCATACACGTTACCAGTCAAGTTGAGGGTTACGTGAAATCCCGTCATACGCGTGCTAAGGGTTAAAACAGATATATAATTATATTGTTTAGCAACAATAATCACAGGCATACACATATTTTTCAGTGCCAGCACAATCCTCATAAGCATACAGCAGCATATAACCTAAAAATTCCCATTAGAATCCTTTAAAAATTTCCCGTTGCAAAACATAAACCAAACACCATCATCTTTGGAAAGAGAAGCTCCAATTCTGATGTTCCAAGGACACACTGTCTTCATCTTTGTTGCATGATTCTACCACAGTTTTTTTCATACTTAAGATGGTTTTTCATGATATTTTTCCCTTTTGCTGAATGCTCTACTGCTGAACCATGTCCTCAGCCGTGATTGCTTTCATGTCCTTGAGCACAATTCTGTGCTTGCTGTTCAGCTTCCTTGGTATCTTTAGCTTTTTTGACTTCCATCAATTGAGCCTTATAAGGCGCAGATGTGATAACCGTAGAACTGCAAACCTTTTGTCCCCTATTCAAGGTCCTCTTTTTTATTTGAGGAATGGGAATGAAAAGGGCTAATCCTAGAAGATGTGGAATACTGAGGATCCTCAAGCGTAGCTGATGACACAGGAACACCATGACCTGTCGAAGATGTCGATGGTTGATTTTGGTCATATTATACAATAACTTGTGGTTCGTCTACATCACATTTTTGTGTGCGTCAAATATTAAAAGATAAAAATTAAAATAAAAAATAAAAAGCCTAAATACACATTTGATGTAAGTACTCGGTCAAAACACAGCTGTAAAACAAAATCTTGGTCTCAGTTAGCCTAAACATGTTTAACTTAGGTTTGTACTCAGTCAAAAATAAAAAGGTTTGAACAGTACAAAACACACTTATAAAGAGAAATTTTGGTCAGCTCAAGTATTAATAGTATTTTCCCTAATTCAATGTCAATTACGCCAAATATATATAATGAGAATAAACAAATTATTAAATAAATATACTGTATACTTCTTTTGTAAATTAACTTGTTATATATTTTTAATTTTGGGACAACCCAAAAATTTGAAAAAAATGATCGTATATTTTAATATAAAATGGACCTAAATAACTGATTGTAAATGGGCCGAAAATAACCTGTTATATATATATATATATATAAATTCTGGGAGCCCTAAAATTCGATAAACTAATAAGGAGCATAAACCATGTGGGAGTACACCATTGATAAAATTTTGGTTAAAGGAATCCCTCTTTTTCTATCTTGGTCTGTTTGTCTGTGAGGTCAGTATGATGTGCTTTATAGGTATATTTACCATATAAGTAATTGGGCAACAAAAAAGCTACAAAAATAGACTCACAAAACTCAAAAAGATCCACTGACTGCAACGAGGAACATATGTCTCAGAAAATTTAACCTTTCTGCGGAGTTAAAAACCCTCTGAACTATATGCAACTTAACACATGGTTTAGTTGTTTTAAAAGTTTTATTTTTGTAGTGTCTCGCCTTGCTATCTTGATAAAAACGGAATTCCACAGAGTTGAATTTTAAATAAATGTTGCTTTGATTATTGTTATGGGTTTTAAAAGAAGTTGACATTAAGTGTTTGCCACAGTGTGACAACTACTACACTACTACAAACTATCAGTTTATCTGTTCAAGTGGAGTTTTTGCTCATGGAGAGGGGGGGGGGGGATGAAATAAATGTATTAAAATTCAACATGAAATATAAATTATGAATATTTTTTGACGTATGACCATTTGAACTTTATTTATTTTGAAACAAATTTATTTATTTCCATTACCTCACCTCTTTTTTTTGTAAATGGGGGAACAGCGGACGTGTCTGTTGTTGCAATTTACCTAGTGCAATTACTTTTATAAGAACTAATGCTATGAAAATCTTTATACTATACAGTAATAAAAGTATTTTTACTCTATCGTATGATTCTGTCCTTGTGGATATACTTTATAAATTCAATCTTCATATTAACGCTATACACTCTGAATTTATATATTTTGGTGAAATAGTTATGAAAAACTACCGGGAATTTTCGGAAAAATAGACGGGAAAAACGGGAAAAATTCAGAATATAGTAGCAAGTGTTGGTATATGTCCTGGCATTGATCCTCCAGCGTTGACTTCATAGCTGCCGATAAGCGGGTTTGGCTTACTACCTGACACTACCTGACAGAGAATCTATTCAATCCAATGTCTTTGTATATCACTTTTTCCTTATCATCACTTCATTTTTATATTTAACATCATCAAATGTTGCCTACGCTATTAAGTATGCCATTTGTGTTAGGAAATGTGTTTAAAGTTTGTTAAATTTTATGTAGTTATTTAAAATTATATAATCGACAATAAAAAATGCTAACATTACATATGAACTGTGATACCTTGAGTTTGTGTGCTATTTAACTCCAGTTTTCTTCTAAATTATTTTTGTTTCCGACATTTTTAATCTAATGAATTGTCATTTAAAAGATTTTTATACAATATATGTTCTTCAAATCAACAAGTAAATAGTAATAGAACATTTTGATTTTACTTTTCAAATTTTTTTTTGAAATTGTACATCTACTGTACTTGTCAAATGAAAATGTATTTAGAAATAAAGGGTATTACTTGTATACGGTTTTCTTCTATATAAATTGTATAACTGAATACATTTTGAACCTAACTTAAAATGTTCTATTTGAATTTGAATTTTTTAAAAATACAAATTTCATTTATACAATCTTTTATTGTAATTTCTAAAAGTATTATTTTCATAAATAAAAATTAACGACTCTAGAATCATATTATTTTAAACATAAAAAAAATAATAAAATAAATAAATAAAATAAACACAAAATTATAATGAATTTAAATTTTGTAAAAATATAATTATGTTTTTATCTTGACTTTGATTTTTGAGATATCGCCTACAGTTTATTAAAGCAGAATTAATTCCCTTCAAATCCTTGAATTATGCTTGAATTCTTTGAGCCCAGACCACTGGACACCCTGATAAAAAGAAGACTGAATTGTTTTAATCTAGGATGGATCTGTGCTGAGTGTTGATTCATAGACAATTTTTTTCCCCAGAGTTTTGTTTAAACAGCCCACAAATCTGAAACACATGTTAGTTCACCCCAAGCTTCCGGATCCCAACATACCTAAACAACTTAGTCTTCCTCAAGGTTCTGTTAGGTATAGGTTAATGTTAGGTTAATTAATTAATTTGTAAATTATGTTAGGAAGAACTCATATTAACAAAGCTCAGAATGACCCAACTATTGTGAAACAATTAAAAAAATGTTGAAATGCTTGACTTGCAACTGAAGTAGGACACCAGAGAGGACAAAAGATATATAAGCGGTCAGCACGATAGGGAGGGGGATCTTTTTGAGCTTGGAAGATACACGGCTGTGTTGCTAGCCGTGGTGGAAGATAGCCCAGGAAATCTACTCTACAAAAGTAAGCAAGCATTTTTATATATATAAAGTCACCAATAAAATTTGTAATCTCATTTATTAAAGAATAACAATAGTTGGAATACTTTTGGGCTTTGTGAAATGAATATTTAGTTTGGATGTTGTTTATTTAATTGAGTTCTTATTTTTGTATTGTATTTTAAAGTATAGTGTTAAATTATTATTTTTGCATTGTATTTAAAGTATTGTGTTAAATTCTTATTTTTGCATTGTATTTAAAAGTATTGTGTTTAATTCTTATTTTTGTATTGTATTTAAAGTATTGTATTAAACTATCAAGGAAATAGACACAAGTCTCATAAGCGATAATAAAATTAATAAATATATTGAACCACTGATTTTTGATTAAAACTAAGAACCCAGGAAATTTTGAGGGCCGTTCATAACAGTTCCTTTCCATGTAATAGGCCAAAATGGAAAACATGCAAAATCCATTTTCCCTCCAACAACTTTAATAGTTCCTCAAGTAAAAAAGAATTAAAAATTATAGGTCATCACACATGTACAACAAAAAATGTTTTCTACCAATTACTGTGAAACTTTGCGATGGTTGCGGAGAGCCATTCAGAACAAAAGAAGAGGAATGCTCATTTCTGGAGTTGTGCTCATCCATGACATCGCCCGTCCTCACAATATATATGGTGTTTATGTTGAAAAATAACCAACGATGTATGTAACTTTTGGTAACACATTAATTTTACTATTCACATTAGTTTATTAGATATTTTTATACCCTATCGAAGGTTGAAAAAACTACTTGTACAAAACTAGTTTTGATAACTACATTATCATCTTTAGTGTTTGTTCAATAAAAGTGAAGCCACAGTTGTACATAACTGAAGATGAAAATGTAGTTTGTAAAACTAGTTTTGTAATGAAAATAAATCTATAAACTGACAATATTATTATGACTAATTCATTTATGGTTTTTTGTTATTTTCTTCAATATGTGAGGATACACCCAAACACATATCAACAGATCCAAGATGGCATTATTCCCTTCCAACCACCAATATCAGTAGTTTGGGGCTGCATCAATTTTTTGAATCACAAGCCGTCACAGTTCTGTACAAACCTGCAACCTACCAAAATGTTGCCTTTATGGCAGATTTAAAAACTGAAATTTAAGCTATATTCATTAACAAAAAACTAAATAGTAAAACTGTGTAGAAAATGATGAAATATTTGCGAGGATTAAAACATTTTCCTTCCAACGGGTTCCTTCTCATGTTGGAATACTTGGAAATGAGATGGCAGACTATAAAAAAAGAACACACAACTCCAAGAAAAAAAGAAGGCCATTTGGATCTTGTCAGGCAAAACCAAAATTAAGAATGAAATAACTCGCAAGTTCTAACAAAAGGGAAAAAATGTTTACAAATGTAAATCATGTCATGATATTGGAAAAACTTGGGAGGAAAATAGCTGTAAATCGAGAAGAGAAACAGTAACCACATTCCATTTAACCCTTTGACGGCCATGAGCCGATATATCGGCTTGCAAAAATACTTCTCAAAACGGTCACGAGCCAAAATATCGGCTCAACAAATACAACGCCAAAACGGTCACGAGCCGATATATCGGCTTGGTCTTCTTTTAGCGTTTACACACTTATTTTTTTACTATTTTAATTAAAATTTGTTTGTAGTAAAAAGGAAACAATTAAATTGCTTGTTACTAGTAATCAAATCGAGATTAAGTTTTTTCATTTTCCTCTAAATGTGTTGTTTATTCGTGAAATCAAGTAGGCCTTGATTTGACAGCTGGGAGTTGTAGAACCAATATCTACATTCAGTTGTGCATTGTTTACATCTGTGCAAGTAGTTATATGGTTATATTTTTGTGTTTATAGTGTCTTAATATTTGTTCTTGTTTAGTTTGTTGTAGTTTAGTGTTTCTTTTGGCCTTTATTTGACAGCTCGGAGTTTTAGAACCAATATCCAGGCCTACATTCAGTTGTGCATTGTTTACGTCTGTGCAAGTATTTATAGGGTTATATTTTTTGTAGTTTTTATAGTTTAGTGTTTGTTTTATTCAATATGAGTAAAAAACGGCGAAGTTTTCACCAGTTAGTGAAGATTAATTGATGAGACAAGTTCAAGAAACAAGTGCAAGTGATACTGATGAAGTGAATGAGCAAGGCCTATTTGGAAATTAAATCGAATCTAGTTCTGAAAGTTTTTATATAGACCAGACAAAAAAAATTATTAAGATATTCTCCGAAATTTTCAGTATTTGTTCAGAATACACAAATATATTAGAAAACAACTATTTAAACTCTATAATATATTTTTTAGTTATATCTATTTGACTCCAAAATAAAAAAAAATAAATAAAAATTATAAAATTTAGTAATCCCCAAAAAAATTAGTATATTTAATTTTTTTTTTTAATATTTTAATTAGATCTATAGTACATAATCTAACAAGTAAAATACAGTTCAAAGTACAACTCTACTAGTATTTTTAGATTAGTTACGCTAATTTTTGTAACATCTTGACAAAACTCCCATTTTCATCCTGGCCTTTTTGGCTTACAAGTGCTGTTTAAGAGGCGGCCGGAGTCAACCCAACCGATCACGGCTCTGATCCTCAGTTTAACATGGGGCGGGTATAGTTTATGTTTTCCTCACCGAGAACCAGCACGTTCAGTAAAAAATCGTAATGGCCAAATAATTTGTTACTAGAATACGTATCAGCCTATATAAATTTGTTTACGAAAAGTTTTGTTTTCTATTTTTATTTTAAGAAATGCAACATCTATTTCTCCATAAGACTTCCATTTTTTCTAGCAAAACTAATTCCATTGTAAAAATTCGATCTTAAAATAAGTATGTTTTAATCTTAAACATACATCAACTTAAGTATTGTGACGTTAAAATCGCCGTCTAATATTTCAGTTATATTCACTAGAAGTATTTTATTTTGTCGTTTAAAAATACCTGTGCAATTAGAGTTTACAGAGTATATGGATCGGCGGCCGTGGTGGTTCATCGATGCCACGCCAGGTTTCACTAGCGTCGCTCACCGGTAAGGAAGATTGCAAACGTCATACAATTACCGTTATCATTCTCTTTTGTATCAAAAGTTTGTGCTTTAGTTAGTCAATACGACCCTTGAATAGAAGACAGGCGGCTATTGGTTCTCAATTATTTCAACATCACAATGTCAGGTGTCGTAGGCTGTTTGATGATATTTAATGATAAACTATCTTAACCTTTTCGGAACTAACGTACTCTAAACCCTACTTCATGCTCAGACTAGGTTATTTTATTTAGCTGTATTTATGTCACTTACCTTCATGCAGTCATTCTTTTCTATTATTTATCACTTTTCAAACTTTAGGAATAAATGTTGTTTTTAATAATTGAAAATTAAAATTTTTTTGGGATTTCAGATTCTATTTCTTGTTGTTGATTATTGGAAGTAGATGCAGTTTCTTCACTAACAACAGAATTACTAAAACTAACCTCATTTCCACACGTGGTATCATCATCAAAACTATAACTAGAACAATCACTATCAAATTCATCACCTGACTCTTCGTTTAGCAAAATTTCACTAATTTCACTGGAATACAATTTCCGCGATTTATCCACATATTTAGAAGAAATAAATCCTGAACTTGACTGCAAAGAATCGGCCATGTTTACTAACACTCTTCAACAAAACCTAGTAAACACGATTTTATTCTCTCTATTTTCTACTGTTAGCCGCCTCCTATCGATAGTGCAAATAGTTCATTTTAAAGCTAATAGATTGCAGTACATGTCAGTAAAAGAATTATATTAGTCGCGTTAAAGCGATGATAGTACTCAAACGTTAAAGTTCTAAAACGTGTATACGCGACCGTAGTATGTGTGGACAGTTTACTCCAGTCGCGTAAAAACGTCGACAGTCCCGAAAAGGTTAAAAATCTAACCCTCAAAATAATATATTTGCCTAATGTATAATCAAAATAAATTTCAAACAAGCGTGGAAAAATTTGCAATGATATAAATGATTGTAATAAATAACTATTTCAAATCTTATTAAATGTTATTCGTTGAATGCCTACAAATTTCCCCATTTTTCTCATACGGACTAATATGATTTCTGGAATCTCTGGTCTTGTAAGAGTTACGACGGTAATTAATTGAATTTTAACAGTGAGTTGTTAAAATTTACTACAGTTCTCCCAAATTGTACAAGGCGGCTATTTCTAATTTAATAGCAACGCAATTAGAAATTTATATTATTGTTACATATTTTTACAGAATATGTTTCTATTTATAATCTAATATTCTAAGAATAGTTTCTATTTCAATCTATGAATACCAATCAATATGACTTAATCGATTCTTAAAAATAGTGATTTAAGAATTTTTTGGAGGCCCCTATACGCCACGCGGGTTAGTGTCGGCACGCGAGTACGGGACAGTAGGACACGGTAAAATATAAGAATGATTGTACCGTACTACACTATTGGTTACCGACTGCCGATTAGGGATGGCGAAAAAACATCTTATTCACACTATTTGTTCTAAATAAGGCTTTTGTTCTGTAATCAATTTGTCGTTTCATGATTATAATATATATATCGAAACATCGATGTTTTCAATAATTTTGCCATCACTACTGCCGATAGTGGATGATGTTCTCCTATTAGCTAGAGGGTTTCTAGTAGTACTAGTGGCTCCGGCGATAGTGGCGCTACCGTATTCTTGCATGTGAAGGCGCTGTGAAACAGCGATATTTTTGTTGACTCCGGCCCCCTCTTAATCACAGGCTCTTTTAGGATCGAATGTTATTTTTTTGCCTGGCCTTAAAAGGGTTAAACACGGGACACAACTTCTTAGCAGCACATTTACATAGAATGAGGATCTTATGCTCAGATGAAATAGATTTAGTAGAGGGTAAGTAGAACTTAAATCCAAATTTTTAGGAAAATCGGTGCTGCTTGGACAAATTACCCAGTATTACCGTTTTTTGCCTTCATTGACTGGACTAATTGTGCCATGAGAAGAACTCATTGATAAATAAGGACCACCTGATTATGTAATACAATTGATGCTAATCAAAGTACATAAATAAGTTATATTGGGACAACAGAAGACTGATGGATTAAGGTCCAAACGTTGCCATATGAAACAAACATATTGTTTTGTTTTTTACACAGATGGAATTATTGTTGTTAAAGATGTACACTCAATTTCATTTTTTTGTTGGATTTATTGATAATTGGGCTGAAATATATCAATTTAAAAAATCTAATAATAATAAAAGTATTAAATATTTATTGTATATTTATGAGTATATTTGCTAAGTATATGAGTATATATGGTTTATTCTTTTTTTAGGCCTCTCAGCCAGTTGGAGATTAGTGAGGGAGAGACAAATATTCTCCAGTTACAAGATAATATATGTATTTGTGATGAGAATGTGTTTGAATTTGAAAAAATTTTTAAAGAAGATAGTACTCAGGTAGGCTTAAGAATTTATTAACATTTATATGTGTACTAGGCTATTTGTAGATTATTATTTAATATTATTCTATGCTCGCATATTACAAAATTATAAATGATTAAAAAACAGGAAGCTGTGTTATTAGAACTAATTTCTATTATTCTAATATACAATTTCAGGCACTAAAATTGAAAATATGGCTTGTTATGTTTTATTTTTTATTGGGATGGGGGGGAGTTGATCACTTGTTTGCCATCCTAGATTTTTGGCCTTGGTTGGGTATTATAATTTCCTCATTTCCAAACTTGAGGTTATAATATTTTAATTTATTTTCGAAATTTGGTATTTTATGGTCGATGGTAATTTCAAGCGTAATAAGTCTATAGGTTATTAAAATATAAATAAAACTTGTTATATAAATTAAAATGTTCAAAATTTTGAACTGTTGTAGAGAAATTGGACTTTTCTAACCAACTATAAAAATTATGTCAAATTTGAACTCTACATTAAAAAAAAAACATTTATATCATTTTTTTTTAATCTGCCAAATAAAATTGAAAAAAATAACAATAAAATATTAAATTTATTAAAAAAGTATTAAATATCTATTTAAACAAAATTATTTAAATGTTGCCTGCAATGATGAGTTTTTGTAAATCAATTTCACTTTTCCCAAAACTCATTCAATGATATGTGTATGAATATTTTTTAGCTAGATTCGGTTCTGATTGAATAAATATTTCTTTAAAACATACTGATATCATAAGTATGTATTTGATAATGGGATCAACCCCAAAATATACATCATGATAATATAAGATAGAATAAAACGCAAACACAAGTTCTCACAAAAATTACGTTTACTTAATCAAACTTGTTTTAATGACAAAGTCACCATCCTCAGTGATACATGAGCTACAATAACTAAACTATAATTGTGTTATCAACTAGTGATATTAGTTTGCATAAGTTACTGTAAATTTCTGGACCCTAGAAGAAATACTTATGTGAAATAAGAAGAATGGTATGTTATCTTCAGTGTTGAAGATGAGCAATGCCATTGAACCACAATTCAACATTAACACATGACGATATATTGTTTCACTTCCGTTCTCTCAACAACCTTCTTCATTGGGCGACTCTTTTAGTATACCGTAGCACATTCAATTTTTTTATATTTAGAAAACAAACTTGATTCTCAATTTTAAAGGCTTACACAGAGTTTATGTGTGAATACCTAGATTCAAATTACATGACACTAAACCATGAATCTATTCTTGATAATAGACACTATTATTTACCACACCATGCTGTAATTAAACCTCTAGTAGAGGGTTTAATTACAGCATAGTATACAACACGTTTGAGAGTTGTTTTGAGATATTGCAATTTATATATATATATATATATATATATATATATATATATGAGTACCTTTTAAACCTACACTGTTACACTACTTTTCTACAGAGTCACCATTCAAATTGATTCACTTTTCACACCGATGAACAAGTTTACAAATTCCAATGTCACAAAAAATTGTCGCCTGTGACGTCAACCATTCATTCAACCCAGCCTGAAATTCAAAGTGCTGAGTCGCTACCCAGGTTTTCATGTGCGAAAATAAATGGATGTCACTGGGTGTGAGATTGGGGCTGTATGAAAGATGTTTGAAAATCTCTCAATTAAATCCCTGTAAGAGTTCCTGGATATAACGGGCCAAGTGCAGGTTGGCATTGACTTGAAACAGCAGGATTTAGCACTGAGTTTCCCTCAGCGTTGGTTTTGTATTGTTGTACGCAACATTAATGTTTCACAATATTTTTCCGAGTTTATTGTTGAACAATGTTCCAAAAATCGACTAGCAGTATACCTTCCTAATCCCATAAAACAATAGCTATGAGTTTTCTCGTTAAAAAACCCCCACTGAACCCACTGAACGAACTGTCTTTTTGTTTCACAAGTCACATGCTTATCACATATCTCGTTCCTCGTCACTGTGTGATCAAGAAGGAAATCACCGCTTTAGTCATAGGCCTGAAGGAAGCTTAGCGATGCTGTCATCCGTTGAATTCTATGGTCCTCTGACAAAATTTTGGGAACCCATCTGGCATAAAACTTATGGTAGCCTAATTTCTGCATCACAACTTTGTGCAATAGGCTCTGTGAAATTTGAGAAAACACAAACGACAGCTCTGTTATTGTGAAACAGCGATTTTCACGAATCTTGTCATTGATTTTCCCAAGGAGTTCATGTGTTAAGTACTTGGTCGACCACTTCGGTCTTCATCATGAATGTTTGTGTGGCCATCTTTAAACATTATACACCAACACCTCACTCCACTTTCAGTCATCACATCTTTACCGTAAACTTCACAAAGTTACTTATAAATTTGAATAGGTTTAGTGTTTTTCGCAACAAAAATCATTTACCTGACTGTACTTCACAAGTGGCTGGGTTTTCGACTGTAGTACACATTAAAAAATGTATTGCAAACAGACCAGAAGCAAAACGAACCCCGAACTACCACAGCTGGATGCATACTGAGTGGAAGGAAGCTCTCGCAACAAAATGCTATTGCTCGCAGCTCTACTAGCGATACTGTGCTGAAACATGAGTTACTCTTTGGATAGCCCTCATATATTTTGTTGATAGAAATGATTAACATTACACTGACTGAACATGCTATATAAATTCTTTGACATCTTTTTTTAAATACATTTATAACATAACAATTGTAATTTGTAGATGTAAATCCTGACATTGTACCTTTGTGCATGACATATGATTTCTTCGTTCTTATTTTGAATTAATTTTAACAAAATATGATTTGAAATTCATATTAAGATTGTATTTAAGTCACAATTTTTATAATAAGAATATTATATCTATACTTATATCCGTCTTATGACTTAGTTTTTCTTCTTCTTTTTTATGCATATTGTATACTATGTTGCATCATTACATATTTCTAAATTTACAAGACTCATAGATTAAAGTAGATTGCCTGTATGATAACTTGCGATAATTGTAATATATTTTATACAGGCAAAACAGGGACTCATTAAAAAAAAGTTAAAAGAGCATCTATCTATAAATAGTATCAACAATAAAATATGATGCATGCCATCTAATGGATAATAATTATAAATAGATATGTACACTTTATAACAAATTGTGAACTATTAAACTTACAGTAAGGGCAAATAATATACAAATTCCTTCAAAGATTTTGAAATATATAAAGCCTTCCAAAACGGTCCAAAATATTTATGAAATGATCAAACTTGTGTGACATTGCGATAATTAAAGATAACAGTGAACATCTGAAGTAAAACATTGTTAACACACTTCAGATCTTTGAAGCTTTGGCATATACTTGTTATGTGAAAGATGTGTTGAAGAACCATTTACATACAAATACAATTGTTATGAGTATACGTCATAGATATGACTTGATACAAGATTCCTGTATATATAAAGAAATAACTAAAATAAATAATAGGTTGAAGAAGATTGTTAAAGCATTTCCAGGCACTACATTCCTACAACCAGACCTTTGAGAACAATTTACTCATCTTGGACTATACGTGAATTATAAAGGGAAGTGTGTGGAGGGAAATGAAATTTGTAATCCGGTATTATACAGAAGCAAGTAAAGGAATCACAAAGTGAATTGATATTTGGAAAATGGCACCGGGCTGCAGATACTGTAATTTTAGGTCTATGAATTTAGTGTGTAATATTTCAATGCAATGTAGTGATCACATGCCTATATTAGACAATATGCTTGTATTAAATTATACGTATAACTGATTGATGCACTATAACATCCAAGGGGTGAGGAATAAAGTTGATGAAATTGAATTGTTTTTACTAAAGTCTATATTAAAATAATATTCATAAATGAACATAGGCAAAAAGGTGATCAGATAAGCATTTTAAATGGTGTTACAAGCCATGCACGAGTCATGTATTTTGGTAAAATCTAATATAAATTTTGTCCCAATGCGAGATCTGGAAATACCTTTAGAAGAGTTGGTTTTTGAAGGATCTTTCATTTAGATTTCTAGTCTTAAGATAGAAATAAAGTGTATATCGTAATCCTGATTACAAAAATTTAAGTAAATTTTTAGAAAAGTTTAAACATATGAACATGTTACAAAAGAAAATTAAGAGTAAGAATATTTATATTGTGGGTGACTTCAGTATAGACCTAATGTAAAATAGTATGTATTATAAAATGAAGGAAACTTTTCTAATATTTATTATATCAGTGTGTTTTCATAGAAAATTTCAGATCTCCTACTAGAATATCCTCACATTCTGCAACTTGTATTGATAACATAATATTACTAACACTAACACTAATGATGAGCAGAAACAAAATTGTAATTTGTAATTTGTAATCTGGGTATGTTTGCTCATAGAGATTCACAACCATAAATTTGAAAAATTTGAAGATGTGTATAATTTATTAAATTCTTTAGAAAACGTTAATTGAAATCTAAGTAGCTACGTTTCAGTTCAGGATAATTTTAATTCCTTTTTTAATATTAAAAGAAAGGCTTAGAACATAACTTTCCACTTAAATATTGTTCTGTGTTTAGAAGTCACAAATAAAAAAATAATAACTCAGGGTCTTCTATCGATTTAAACCTCCATAATATTATGAAAAATATAACAAATTGTTTAAATGCTTTGTAACTTAGAAAAAAAGACATGATATAAAAAAAAAATTAATAAAATAAAAGTAAAATGGGTTACTTATGGATTGTCAATAAGAACACTAAAAATAACTATTTAACACAGTAAATAAACAAAAAAAAGCACAATAACTAAACACATATGACATTAGAACAACTTGCGAGAAATGTAAACAACTACGCAATAGGCCACTTGATTCCGTCGTTTCTTGTAGTCTACAAACTCTAAATTAAATGCCATAACATAATATCACAAAG
Organism: Aphrophora alni; assembly: GCA_963513935.1. NCBI lineage: Eukaryota > Metazoa > Arthropoda > Insecta > Hemiptera > Aphrophoridae > Aphrophora > Aphrophora alni. The sequence goes on from OY740765.1 coordinate 78,892,363, forward strand.
TCTAAACAGCCAACTTCTGTTATAGACTCATTAGATATATTATCTAGTAAGCAGTAACATAAATATAATGACTATTTACGTTATATAATGTGTTTTATAACACGAAAACCCACGGCGACGAAATATCGGCGCCTGGCATTTTTCGCATGGTATACAGGCGACGATATATCGTCACTTGGCACTTTTCGCATGGTGTACAGGCGACGATATATCGTCGCTTGGCACTCAAAGGGTTAATAACGTTTTAAAAATCATTGTCGTTGTCGTAGTAGCCGTCGTTGTTGTTGTCAGCATTGCAGTCATCGCTGTCTTATACTATGACACAAACAAAACACACAGACTAACACATGACATACTATTTAACCCTTCACCGGTCGCATGTTAAATTTTCTTCGTTTGTTTAAAAATTAATTAAATATATTATTTGTATACAAAACCTAACTTATAAGATATCATTTTTCTCAGAAAGATGCATAGAATCCATCTATGTAATAATAAAAAATTTGTTTGAAACGGTTTTTTAGTAAGTATGTTACATGTCAAAAAAATGATGTTATCATTTTTCAGAAAAATCTGTATCACCCAAAATCAATAGCTTACTACCTATTTCTAAGATATACACAATTTTTGTGTATTATTTGTGAATATATTTAGGAAAAAAAATATATAAATATGTTACATTTTCAAAATTTAAAAAAATAGTTTACGAAAAAAGATAAAATGATCATTTTTTTTTCAAAAAATCACTAAAAATAGTAATATATATCTTATACAAAAGTTCTATATCTCATTATGTTCAGAAAGGTGCATAGAATGTAGGTGTGTAGTGAAAAAAAATGTTAGATGTATCACATTTGGAGTTTTTTGGTCAAATACCAAAAAATCGAAGAGTAACGGAGCAGAAATTTTACAGAAATGGTAATGAATAACATACTATAATAGATTTTTTGGAATTTATTCAGCCATTACTTTAGATTTGTCATATATTTGTGAATATATTTAGGGGGAAAAAATAATAATTTGTTAGATTTTCAATATAAGAATGACAATTTTCCAAAAATTGCTATTCTGACGCTTGAGGTTAGGTTTGAAGTCTTGAAATTTAGGCGTAATTAGTAACTTTCTAAAGCTAGGCCTAAGACAAAATCATTAGATTTTACTAAGACAATATACTTTACAAAGAATAACACACATATTCACTAATCATATAAAACACTATATATAAGACAATTTGCATATAGCCTAGACTTACAATTTTCCTTTTAGGTTATCCATATATAAACAGTACATTCACTCAAAAACATAAACTTTAGAAATAAAAACACATATATTGTAACTTTTATACACAATTTATATACAATTTGTATACACAAACCTTCAAAATAACAAATATCTAACCCCAAAACAATATGTGCCACGCCCTTTATTACAGTATTTTACGTCACACATTTGCTTCGTTTGGACATCAATACAAAGGATTCTTACTAAGTATTTGTCAGCATCAAGTGGTACCAACTTATAGAATGGAATTTCCCCTACAACTTAGTGTAAAGAAAAATAATTTTAAAACCATAGAGAAATGCCAACCTAATGCCAACTGAATTTCGTCTCGTCAAGTTTGTTCTACGTTCAGGTAGGAATATCTCTGGATCTATGAGACGCAGAAAAATTTGTAATCTACAGTTAGAAAGAGAAACGTGTGATCTATAGAACAGTGTTTTAGTTGACTTAAATGACAGACAAATAGAGTTGTAATGATATCGGGAAAATGGCTTCGTGTCTTACGAAAAGATGCAGAGTTGATTTTTACGATTTTACGCTACAAAAATACGTGAACTTCACCAATTTTTGGAATATTATTTATAACGTTTTGTGGTATTTTTTTTGCATGATTATGCATCTACGGAACATTAGCTTTCCAACGGTATTTTATTTATTGCGATCGGACAATTTTAAGTGGGCGTAACGTTGAATGGCAAAATACGTGTTTTATAGACATGTGACTAGTTATGGACCGAGCGCAGGGTCGATTCTGGGTCCGGAATCCTTTAAAGAGTTAACTATCATACAACTCTTTGTGTCGGCTTGGGCTATCAGAGGGAATCACATGTTATATTGCTATAACAGTGTACATGAATGTCCTCAAATTTTAGTAACTCTTATTACAGGCGTTGGCTATCACAGCTTTATCAATTGTATTAATATAGTGTATTAAATTATCATATAGCTTGTAGTACAACCAGGGCTACCAGAACCTGCTACTGTGTGGACTTTATACTATATTTTATAGATATATTGAGGTAAATTACTTCCGACTTATACTTTATAAGTTTAACAGTGAAGCCGTTCCTAGTGTTCTCTATTACAAACCGAGGCAAGCAGTTGGAAATTTTGTTGTATTATTTACTGTTTTCCACACCACGATAAGTTAACAAACTTGGTCGTACAGAGGCCCGTTTTTTATTATAGTGAGTTCCCCAATAGGCTTAATTGCACTAAGACTAATTCATTACTAATAACACTATTAAAAGACTTACAAAATGCAGAGCTCTAAACAGATGAAATATGTCTAACACACATAGGACTAGATACACTACTACAATAATATCAGTTAAATTGATACATTTTTCAACTAAATTTACAAGCAATCACATTTAAAAAATATTTATATTCAAAACAGTCATGGTCGAAACCCTTAGAGTTGTAATTTGAAATATCTTTGCACTGTGAAATTTAATAGATAAAAATCATTGCTATTGATATGTATCCATAAAACTCTAAGTGACTACCATTCCAAAATTGTAGGCCACTATTAGTTGAACTTTTCACTGTTAAGGGAAGATGACTTTACCGCTGAACATTCTTTGTATTTTACTATCCTTTGAGTACTTTGTCTTTGCTCTGGACCTAAAGTGTCAAAAGGTTTATCAAGTCTCATCTGAGTCAATGACTTTGTTACCATGATTTATTTAAGAATCAAGAGGGAGAGATCCTTAAAAGTTTAATATTTGGAACCAGGTTGGTAACATGTTTGAAAGAAAAGAATTGGAATTTCAATTGACCTGCGATTTATTTAACTTAAGACAAAATTAAGTTAACCATTTACACCAAAAAAAAAAAAAAAAATGCTTGTAACACAGATTAGCAAATTGACTTATTTAACAAATAAACAGAACTATGTGAAAGTAAATAATTGAAAATATTTATATATTTTTACATTATTATATGCCCCAAAAAGAAAGTTTTACATTATTGTTTGAATTACCCCCCCCCCCCCCATACAATTAGTTACTGAGTGAATTTTAAAAAGACAAAGAAACAATTCATCAAAATATTAAAAGTTACAAAATTTAGTTTTAAAATAACGTATATTAAGGTTAACAACTTTTGACTTATGAATTACACATAATCTATGACAATTTATTAATTAAACCTCTAAAACTAAGTTGGCCAACTGAAAAGAAAAAATTAGTTTTAAACATGTATTTTAAGAAAAGTAAATTTATTTATTCAGATTATATTTAAATAAAAATTATATTGACGTCAATTGTTTTTTAATTTTGAAGATTAACCCCTTTGGGGTCGTGAAGCCAAAAAAAATGCATGCGATCCCATCCAATTTTACCTTTATGTTTTGTACATTTTTTTTTTTTTTTTTTTTACAAAAGAAATATTACCACGTCTAGCTCATTAAACATATGAAATTATTCTACAGAGACAGTTCAAGTTTATTTTTTTACTAAGATTAACTTTCAAGACTAAATTGTTCATTATTTTGCCTTTTTTATGACTTAGGAAGTCCTCAGTTTTTTGCTTGAACTTGAAACTCTGCTAAACTTAGTTTCTTGTTCCCTCTTGCTAAAACCAGCTTTTGCTGCACAAAAATAATACATGTGACGATTAACAAAGCACGAACACTCCTAGACAGGTTTATGAGCAACATATTTTGTAATTAAGTTATATTTTCAAAAAAGACAATTTCTCTAAATGTAAAATGCTATGTATATGTATTCACAAATAAATTACAAAATGACTTTCCATTAATAAAGATAGAAAGAAAGCTTTTGCTTTTGTCTGAATTTTAAACTGGCACAATTTACAAGCAATTCAATACTAGTTGCAATTAAAATAAATGATCCATTAATTAATGCCTTGATTTTATAATTAGCTCAAAATTATAATTTGATTTTATAATGAAGATTAATTACTTTGATTTTACAAGATAATATGAATTTACACTTTAAAAGAAATGACAGATAACTTAAAATTTAATTATGATTGAAAAGATTTCTAGATTTTACATTCCTGTAATAAAAATACATATTTCTTAATATGGTCAACTTAATTTACTCAAAAAATGAAAATCTCTGAGTTACCTGGTTTGAACGAAAGAAACCCTTACGATGTTCGAATATGATGAAAGACGTTAGGTAACCACTCCATTGGAATATGTACATTTACACAAGATTTTAGTATCGGTTCATTTTAGTATTATTATTGTTCTTGCACGGAATTTTGATACATTTTAAAAAAAACTTGAGAATACTATTTTACAGACAGAAAAAGGTAGCGTGCACACAACATTACATTTGAACCGAACGTTCTAGACTCTGTCCTTGAAGTTATCTGCAAAGGTCAAGAGCAAAGTTACATCGTCCGAGGCTGCGTTCAAAGTCTCTTCACCAGATTGCAGTAGTTGATGGATACCCTTAATTTGGATATCCGGAAATTATAAAATTAAATCTGCAAGGTTGATAATATAAAGACGTTACAACTTTAACACAGGTTTACGAGAGAATTAACTTCACGCCAGCGACCTGGGTAACACACACACACACACATACACACAGCCTTACGGGTTTTACAGCGCTCCAGAGGGCACACACACACACACACACGCAGTGATGCTGGTCAGGTATCTTCATACCATCCCCGTCCCAACTGTTTACTCATCTTTCTTTGATAGTCAAACCCAGAGAATTTAGGCAAGGAGCGTTCCGTAAAAAAATTGTGAGTCTATATTAATTGAACTCAATATTTATTATCTACTTTATACATTTAGTAAGGAATTTGAACTATTCACATTTTATCAATCAATACACCCTCCTTTACGAAGTACACATAGGATTGTAACTTCCTTAAGACTAGTTGTCATTTCAGGGTATAACATAACAAGTGACTTGCTGATTTATACATTGTATCAGAGGTCTCCAATGTCCATCTTGACCATCAAGACGTATTCACATAGGGTTCTTCAGATATACCCATGCAGTTCTAACCATACCTGTCGACCTAAAGAATAAACAATTTCACCACTCTTCCCTAGTCAGTGAGGTAGTCATTGCTCTCAATGACTTTTCTATTAATTATCTCCGGTACCATTGATTTGCATAACTGGAACACTAGTTTTTGACATATCCACTCCTAAACATGAAAGACATAAAGAATTGTATCAAATTCTTTTCATCAGTCATAACTTTATTGCAATTTTTCTTTTTTGTAGCCATAAGGCAGAGTGTCATGATTTCTCTCGTACCTCCTTTTAGGTCCTGTTTGAATAATTTTCTTTTACAGTTACAATATCTATATTCTTAGTTCTTCTAATTTCTAAAGACAGTTTAACCTCATTTTGGACCATTTCTCCAAGTTTTCAAAGTTCAGTTTTTCAGATGTTTTAAGGTTAAGGTTAGTGATTACTCTTAATCTAACACACCTCTACAATACTGTTCTTGTTAGTAGAAAACACTTGATACGCTTAGGTTTTAGGACCACCAGAAACAAATTCTAAAATGTAGGATCCAGGGCCATACTCAGCCAATTCATCCGTCATTTCCCCTAAATAATCTCCACAGGGAACTCTGTACAATCTTCTTTGTGAAGATATATTACAGAGTCAGTGTCATAGTAACACATTTGTTCTCCTAAAGTATCAAGATGCTCATAGAGTTTAAGATGGGCTTGACTAGTTGTGTACGCGGCCAACACAACATTGACAGTGTTTATTGACTCTCCCACCTCCTCTAAGTATTGCCAATTTACTAAATTGGTTTCTTCATTAATTTTTTGTACTCTGATAAACTGTACCAAGGGACTTGTTAGTAGTTGGAAAAATACCGATGGATCCCACGTTAAAAGAGCCCTTGTTTGGTTTTCTCGCTGACCAAATTTTCCCCAAAAGGAGTTTAGCATCATTTTTGCAAGAGAATGTAGACCACTGTTCTTTTCAATTTTAGTGTGTAGTCAAGTAGGATACCTTCCCAATTAAGATAGTCTTTCATGTACTTGTCTTTGTCCCCTTCTGTCGTACACCAAGCAGGCCAACTACTAGCTTCTTGCTTCATTAAAAAAAAAAATTGATAAAGTCAGTAAAGAGGCCCCTGTTTTCAAAGGTAGCCATCTCGTACTTCCAAAGTTCCTACATGTCCATAATCACATAACCTTTCTCCACAGCTTTTCTGAGGTCATCCATTGTCCAAGTTCCAATTAAGGTCCTCTCTTCACTAATATGTTTACAATCACTAGTACACAAGTTTTCCACCACACTTACAACACAAAACAAACATTAATTTATCTTTTTATACATACTTTTGTGTCTGTCAAATGTAGTCTTTGTTTGTATATTCTTCTATGTGGCTACATGTTTTGCTGCCACAGGCAGCATCTTCAGGCCAGCTATTATGTCCATAAAACACTCACAATTACACAACACTTGTAACATGTATTTTTATACATTTTCTGTACACGTCATATAATAAATAATTTAAATAAATTAAGTTTAACATAGTTTCACTTTAAAATGAAATATATGTAGTTCTAAAGCTGTTCAACAATGAATATTAATTTATCATTCATTCTTGTTGGAAGAACAGGATGATACAAAACGCTAGGTGGCAACACTTTACACTTAAACAAGCCTTCCACTTCTATCCCCATTTTCCTGCATTATCTATCTCCTACATGAATAGTCGGATACAGCTTTCATTTTTTCAACCAAATTTGAGCAATCAAATGTTTCCTTCTTTTTTTTTACTTATTTTGAATACATTTATATAAAAATGTAATTTTAATCTGTAGGATGTAATCTATAGCATCATAACTTTATGTATGGCGTGTGAATTCTTTGTTTTTGTTTCCTTTTTTTTTTTAATACATTTATAACATCACATAATTGTAATTTGTAGCAGGAAACTTATACATTGTAACTTGTGTATGACATATGAATTAATTTTTTATTTATTATTTTTTTATATTTGTTTTGAATACAATTTTTTACAAAATATAATTGTAATTTGTAGGAGAATATATATGATGATATCGTGAGACCCATCTTAGATGAAATCTTAAATGGATTTAACTGTACCATAATGACTTACGGACAAAGGGGGTGTGGTAAAACATTTACCTTATTTGGAAGAGAAACTGTTGGATTGGCTTCAGAGGTAAGCTAGTTTTGTCTATTATTTTATCATGTTGTTGTAAAGAAAGATTTTTTCTTTCAGGCTTGTATGTGTTGCATTGTTGCATCTTTTATTACTTTATTTTTACATAAAAGCCTGAATTCGTATTGTGATTTCAGATTTAGATAATAAAATCTGTAAATCTACATAAAACATCTTTGATAATAATACTGAATGTTAAAGTGAAATTCTGTTGAAGTTATTGTGCATGCCTAGTTGATTTTTATGATTGTACTAAAATATATGTTTCTGCAAAGTCTGTCGTATAAAACCTCTCAAGCATAAATGCTCTCTGAAAATCTGTGCAATACATTACACAGTATTTTTGTTAACCCTTGGAACTGGCAATGTTAAAGGTTTTGTTTTTTAAAAAAATAATAATTCTATGCAAAACCTAACTTGTAGGATATCATTTTTCTCAGAGAGATGCAAAGAATTTAATTATGCATAAAAAAAAATATATATATATATTTTTTGGAGTAAGTATGTTGGAGTAAGTATGTTTGGAGTAAGTATGGTTTTGGAGTAAGTATGTTAGATTTCAAAAAATGAAGTTAACATTTTAAAGAAAAACCTGTATCATCCAAAATCAATAGCTTACCACTTTTTTTTCAAGATATACAAAACTTTTGTATACTATTTGTGAATATATTTAGGAAAAAAAATTTAATTTGTAACATTTTCATTAATTTTTTTTCTTTTTTTTTTTTTTTTTCTTTCTTCCTTTTACAAATATAGGTAAAACGTTAGGCCTAATTTGAAAAATTCACCAAAAATAGTAATATTATGGAAAACACAACTTCTATATATCATTATATTCAGAAAGGTGCATAGAATTTAGTTGTGTAGTGAATAAAAATTTACATATAAAAAAATTTGAGTTATTAGGTCAGGAATCAAAAAATCGTCTGGTGGACAAGGCACAAATTGCACAGAAAAGGTAATGTACACCATACAATTTTTTTTTTGAATTTTTTCAAGTATTACTAGAGATTTGTAATTTATTTGTGGATAAAAGTTGATAAAAAAAAAAAATTAATTTGTTACATTTTCAAAAAATAATTGTTTTACGGAAAAAGGTAAAATGTTATTCCTTAATTTGAAAAATTCACAAAAAAAGTAATATTATGCAAAACAAAACTTCAAATTATCATTTCCTTGAGAAAGGTGCATAGAATTTAGTTGTGTAGTGAAAAAAAATTTAGATGTAATAATTTTGGAGTTATTACGTCTGGAATCAAAAATCAGCGTAATAGCGGAAAGGCAAAATTCCATAATATATTCTACATTTCCTATTCAAAAAATTTTTTACTTTTTTTTATAATACATAATTACATTAGGAAAATATTTTTTTATGTAAAAAAAAGTAAAAAAAACAAACATATACAAACAAATTATGATAAAATTTAGATTTTGTTCATATAAATTCTACTTATGAATATACTGTATATACCCTACAACACTCTACACTACACTTGATTTACTGTGCTTTGTTTGAGTCTATATTGAGATATAAGTTGCAAGCATGGGGAAAATGCTTCACTTATATAAAAAAACGCTGAAAATTTTACAAGAAAAAATATTAAGCATAATTATATTTATAAATAAAAAGAAACAACACGTAATGAAATGTTTAATTTTGCACAATTTTTACCTGTATGGAAACTTTTTAATTATTTTATTATTAAATCATGTTTTTAAGAATAATTGGAAAATAAAAAATCCACATTATTATTTTCTAAATGAAGTTTTTTTATGTAGTCCAAAGATTTAAAAATAAGCATGGTGTAAGAATTCAAAGTGTACCGTATGTGTATCAAAGATATCTAACAGCTCACTTGATGTTTTTAATATGGTTGCATTCTGTAAGTGTTTAAAGAATAAAACAAAAGAATTAATCTAGTTGAAGAATGAAGAAAATATTTAAACACTTATTTATTATGTTTAATTGTAGTTGTTAATGTTAATTTTATAATATTTAGTGTTGTTAAATTTAATGTTCAGTTTAACTTTAATTTAATTATGTGTAATGTAGGTTAGGTTTAATACTATTATTAAGTACTATATTATACTGTAAGTAATACTATGTTTAATACTGATATTTAATACTATTGTATTTATATTAAGAATTGTTTTATTTGGTTCAATTCATTATATTTGAAGTTATTTGATCATTTATATGCAACTAGAAACAACTAATGAGAGACCTTTCCATCTCTCATTTGTACTACCACTGGACTGACTTTTTTCCAGTACATTAATTTATACAGTCAGATCACAACTATCTGGATAAATCTAGCATCCGACCGGTCTGTATAACAACATATCCGAATATGCTGGAGTTCAAGGTTAAGTGTTGTCTGCAAGGTTGATGACCTAGATGTCGACAATATTTCAGCTACAGTATTTAAATTAAAGAAATACAGTACTGTAATATCATATTCTAATTAAAATTTTAAACTAAGTAGAAACATCAAATTAAATACTGTTTAACCTGTTGTTGAAATTTACATCTTTACAGTGTAAGTTATAACAAATAAAAATGGGATTAATAAAAATATGTACTGTACTTTTATAAATTAATGTTACAACTTTATTAAAATTTCCTTACAAAATATTTTGAATGAAATGAAATTACGAACTTAAAACAAATCTTTACACATATAATGTACTCTAGAAGTAAAACAAATTAAATGAACTGATTCAAAATACTGAAATAAAATAAACAAGAAAAATAACTTAAACTGGATCCTCATTAAGTACCATTGCCACAATATCATCAACTGTCGTTTTTTCAATTTCATTGCTGGACATCCATTCTGCAACGTCAACCAAGTTAAACACCTCACAGCCTGGAATGTTTTTCAATAGAGAAACAAGTTTGTTGTTGTCTTTTGCAGTGTTCACATCACATTGGTTTCAATTTTATCCCACTAATAAAATATTTCACGACCACACTAATGATATAGAAGGGATCTTCTCCCAACCCTCAGATACCCATCTAATGACGTCAAGTATGTCAACTACTTTTAACGTAGTTTGGCAATCCTCTTCATTTTCAATAGTCGATATAAATAAGTCTTGTGAGAAGATGGCACTGATACTTTTCCTTTGAAGCCTCTAGGATTCCCTGATCAATTGGTTGATAGACTGGTGTAATGTTTGGTGGCAGAAACACTACCTTTATATCACCATCTTGTAACTCATCATTAGCCACATGGGAAGGCGCATATTATCAAGAATTAGGATTGCTTTTATCGGCAAATGATTTTTGGATAAATATTTCTCAACTTCTGGCACAAACTCTTTGAAAAACCAAGTTAAAAAATATTTGCTATTTATCCATGTATTTTTTGACTTGTGTACCATAATGGTAAGGAGTCAGAATTTTTAAGCTTCTTAAATGCTCTCAGTTATTTGATTTTCCAATCAATGTTAATCTCAATTTGTGATTTCCAGTTGTGTTACTGCACGCTAAAATTTTTACACGTTCATTGTTTTATTTATAACCAGTTGTCACTTTTTCTATTTTTGATGCAAGAGCCATTGATGGTAAAAGCTTGTAATTTAGACCCATCTCATCACAATTGTAAACTGATCTTCAGATATTCTCTCTTTATCTATCAAGCTAAAAAGATGATTTTTGAATTTGGGAACGGAATTTCTATCTGCAGATAAAGCTTCACCATGAAATGTTTTTTGTCTAATGCCTGAATGTTTCTTCCACCAGTCCAACCAACCATCACTCACTGTAAATACGGTGTCTTCTCCTTCGATTTGTTTTTTGAACTGAATGGTCTTTTTCTGAAGTAATGGGCCAGAAATAGGCACACTTTCCCCTTTATAAACTCATGCAACAGGTATAAAGCCTTTTCAACCTGTGAATGTTTATCTTTTTACATTGTTTTTTCTTATTTTAATGCTGTTCCCACTTGCTTGCTTAGCACACCACTTTTCAATTCCAATATGGTTTTATTTCCAGCCACTGACGGTCCTTGTTCCCATTCCTATCTCTAAAGCGATCTTTTTCGTGGACTCACCAGAATTAAATTTTTTAATTGCATGAAGTTTTTCTTCTAATACCACCACAACTTTCCTCCGATTCTCCGCCATAATTGAAATACAGTACTGTAAAGAACAAATCATATGTACAGATTATAAATGGAACACAAGTTAAATGATGTACACAAATAAAAATTAAGGCATGGTACAGTATGACTAGATTAGACAGCTCTCCCACACAAACTAAGATCTAATATCACTATTACTATAGTACAATAAACAACGCTTCAGAATATGACACCAGGATGAATAAGATTGCACGTGAAACAGATGGTGTCAAGTGCCACATCTAAAGACAGAAAGGGCAAGAAACAGCCGATGTTACACAATATGAATGTAATAGCAACATAGCATGCATAATTTACAGCGCTTATGTACAGTAGTTACATTTGGAACTTCAGATAGGTGTGCAATATCTACAGTCACTTTTTAAAATATATCTATTTAATAATTTAATTACTAATGATATTTTTTAAATACAGTAATTTAAATTTTATTTTTTCCAATGTGATCCGCATAAAACAGACTCTGCATAGCTGCGATCCTGATAATCAAGAGCCGACTATTTGTAAGAGTATGTTGATATATGAGCTGCAAAAAAGTCCATTACTGGCTTTTGAAGTTTAATTATTATGCATGAGAAATTTTTTTTGTTTGTAAAATTGGATTAATTCATCTTAAAAAAAATAAAAAATTCCATGAATTGAATTCTTCCCCCATGAATTATATTTCTCAAATATTTTATTTATTCTTGAATGTTATAATGAGGAAATTCCTTGATAATATACATAGGTGTTATCTGTGCTTAAATTAGTATAATTACATCCACCTTTAATTGTACTTTAGAAATGTTTGTAATTGAATGTACTACTATTATTTTTTTAGCCATGTGTGATTAGTGTCATTGAATGTATCTCTAACCATGTTTTAGAAGTGTGTGAGGAGTGTAATTGAATGTACACCTAACTGTGTTTTATTAATGTGTTTAATTGAAGTTTAGAGATGTCTTTTGAGTGTAATTTAATGTATCTCCAATTGCCCCAGGGAGGGGTGCAAACCAGCTGCACCTAATAAGAGGAGGTTGGCATCCTTCATGGTCCCCAATCAAACACTCACAATACACTTATTATTATCCATATAGTCATATACACACAGTTTACCTATACTATACACTGTTTGAAGTTATTTGTTAATGATGGAAGTTCAATTTTATTATTATACATTTTTCGGACATTTGCCATTATTTGTGTGTTAAAAATTCAAAACACGATGTTTTTGTAACAAAACGTCGTGTTTTGAATACACTTGAACGGGACTTGATTCTTATTCCCGAAACGTATTGTTTTGAATTTTTAACAGACAAATGATGGCAAATGTCCGAAAAATGTATAATAATAAAATATACTATACAGTTCCTTACTTTCATCTTTGGTTCTCATCACAGGAGGGATCCAGATTAGCTGCACCTATTGAGAGGAGTTTAGCATCCCTTATGGGACAGGGGTGATACAATAAAACATCTTCTCCCAATATACACATACTTATAACACTCATACATATTTTAAAATTCGTAGAGGCTTTTACACTTCACGATTCACATGGGATATATAAACACTACATTCATATATAGGGATTAGTTTTTTTACCATACAGAGCCGTAACACATCTGGGAGTATTTACCAGACCAAAAAAGCGTGACAACCTTTCAATCTGGTAAGCTGATGTGAGCTTGCTCTGCCGAAGACGTATGTGCGGTTTCTGTTCAGTAGTCATCCACTTCGGTCCTTGGTCAGGAAGTGTTTGCGATGGGAGAGGTGTCAGATCCTCCCTCTCCAGTTGCGGGTCTGGTAGTGAGGATACTTAGGGCCCCAAAGTTTTGGGGTTTGGAAATGATCGAAAGTGATCCAAGGGTATATCTGTTCCCAAAGTCTCATCTGCAACCGCCTGACATGCTGCGCTGGTTATCTCATTCATGCCCTTTACTTCTACAAACGTCATCCCGAGTAGTGAGAAGCGACAGCTATCGGCATCGTCCGAAGACTCAATTTGCGTGGAATCTAAGAATAGGAAATTGGATGTAAGGATCCAGGGGCCTACTCCTAGATTCCTCATTCTACAAAACAGTAATGAGGGGTGGCCTTGTTTTAGATCTCGCCCTTTGTAATAAACAAAGCTGTAACTGGTGCTGCAGGAAAAGTTCCATTAGGAAACTTCGAAATGGGACTTTATTAATACAGACTGACTGACAGAGTCACTCTATTGAAAATGACATCCTTTTCGAAGTCGTTAATGTATCTGTTGAACTTTACAAGGGTTTTAATTGCTCTAGATGTGTTATTTCTTGCCGTGACATCTTGAATGAGATCACAGAGGAAATAATGTAAGGGCTCGCCTGAACAGCATGTTGTCAATGTGGAACGAATTTTCCATAGAGAAAATGGCGAGAAAAACCAACCAGCTCTCTTATCTTAACTTTTGCTACTCCAAATCTTCCTGAGCAAGTGTTTGCTGGATTCTACTGTCTAACTGTTAGAGCGTACATTTCAAATCGAAGGTGTTGGTTTCCGATGCCAAAGAGTTGGACATGTAACTAGACTTGTTCTAAATAGAAAGTTTTTGGACAGTGTGGTATAAAAGTGCACAAAAGTGAAGGGTGTGATATTGAAGCAAAGTGTGCAAATTGCGGCAATGATCATCCTGTACTTTCACCAAAATACCTAAAATATCAGGTCGAGAAAGCGATTTAGAAATTGTTGCTAAGGAAAAACTTTCCTTTCCTGAGATCGTCTTCCCAGATGGATTTTGTGAAAAGCAAAATGAGAAAATTTCACTAGTGAATTTGTATCACCTATTTATATTAATAACATTCCTGTTAATGAAGCAGTATAGTCTTTTACGGAAGCACTCGTTACAGCAGCAAACAACACTGGACAATTTGGGCCTTTTACTTTCTCCAGTGAATGAGAATACTCCATATTTTATTCCTACATGACTAATTCAAATGCCAACTTTTGATTTTTCACTGTGCAGTTTCACAAGCACAACACTCCTGATGTAGTATATCGTCAGGAGTTTCACTATATACTTGATGAATACCCATCTAGTGAAATTATTTTCACAGATGGTTCTCAACTGGACAATAAAGTCGGTTGCTCATATTACTCATCCGATCGGACGTATATGTATGGATTACCCTAAGCATATAGTGTATTTTCTGCCGAACTCTTTGTTATTTTGAAAGGCCTTAATACCATTCCATCTGGTTTCCGTCACTATCTTTTGTGTTCTGATTCCAAAAGTGCTTTATAGTCTATCCAGGATATGTATTCTATGAATCCCTTGGTTGAAGATATCTTGTGTTCCATACATAGACTTCGGCTACGGGACGTCGGAGTATCATTTCGCTGGGTACCTGGGCCAGTCATCAAGAAGAAGTGGTGGTTACTTGTGTTCTTATCGGTCATTCCATGATAACTAATGGATTTCTGATGGAACAGAGGAATTCACCACAATGCCCATTTTGTCAAGGTGTTATCAATAAGCACATCCTCATTGAATGTGTTAAATGTTAACCCTAGAAGCAGCATCGACCCTCTTAGCGGGTCGATTTTTAATGCATGGTCTAGTCTAACGTCCGGAAAACATGTATTTTGCAATTCAACATTACGCCCACTTAAAATTGTCCTATCGCAATAAATAAAATATACCGTTGGAAAGCTAATATTCCTTAGATGCATAATCATGCAAAAAATAAAAAAATTTTAAAAATACCACAAAACGTTATAAATAATATTCCAAAAATTGGTGAAGTTTGCATATTTTTGATGCGTAAAATCGTAAATTTCAACTCTGCGGTTTTTAGTAAACGCGACGTCATTTTTCCCCATATGATTACAAATCTATTTATCTGTCAATTAAGTCAACCAAAACACTGTTCTATAGATCACATGTTTCTCTTTTTAACCGTAGATTACAAATTTTTCTGCGTCTCACAGATCCAGAGACATTTCTACTTGACGAAACTAAAAACTTGACGGCACGAAATTCAATTGGCATTCGGTGCAGTTAACGAAAAGACATAATCTCTTTTTCATTTGGATTTTTTGTTTCGATATTGATAGTATGTTGTAGATGACATTTCATTTTTGAAGTTGGTACCACTTGATATAGGCAATACTTACTTAGAAGGTTTTGTTTTGATCTCGGAACATACGCAATTGTGCGATGTAAAAACTGTAACAAATGATGTAGCGCATATTGTTTTGGGGTTAGATATTTGTTATTTTAAAGGTTTGTGTATACAAATTGTATATAAATTTTGTATACAAGTTACAATATATATGTTTTTATTTCTAAAATTTATGTTTTTGAGTGAATTTCTAGTTTGTGAACGGTTTATATTTGGGATAACCTAAGAGCTAAATTGTAAATCTAGACTATAACCAATTTTTTTTATATTGAGTGTTTTACTTGATTATACAAGTGAATATGTGTGTTATTCTTTGTAAAGTATATTGTTTTAGTGAAATCTAATGATTTTGTCATAGGCCTAGCTTTAGAAAGTTACTAATTACGCCTAAATTGTCGAGGTGTCCAACCTAACCTCAAGCGTCAGAGTATCACTTTTTAGGGGAAATCATTATTTTTATTTTGAAAATGTAACAAATTATTATTTTTTCCCCCTAAATATATTACAAATCTCTAGTAATCATTGAAAAAATTCCAAAAAATGAATTTGTATGGTGTAATTTACGATTACTGTGAAATTATTCTCTTTTTACTCTTAGATTTTTTTGGTATTTGACCAAAAAACTCCAAATGTGATACATCTAACATTTTTTTTCACTACACACCTAGATTCTATGCACCTTTCTGAACATAATGATATATAGAACTTTTGTATAAAATATATATTACTATCTTTGGTAAATTGTTGAAAATAAAATGACCAATGTCCCATTTTTTGTAAAATTTTTTTTAAATTTTGAAAATGTAACAAATTTTTTTCCCCCCCCCCCTAAATATATGGACAAATATTACACAAAACTATTGTATATCTTAGAAAAAGGTAGTAAGCTATTGATTTTGGATGATACAGGTTTTTCTGAAAAATGATAACATCATTTTTTGACATGTAACATACTTACTCAAAAACCGTTTCAAAAAAATTTTTTTTTATTACATAGATGAATTCTATGCATCTTTCTGAGAAAAATGATGTCTTATAAGTTTGGTTTGTATAAAAATAATATTTTTTATTAATTTTTAAACAAACGAAGAATTGTCAAGAAAATTAACCATGCCGCCCCTAGGGTTAAGAGGTGTGCAACGAACTTTTGCCCTACCAAATTCTATTCAGGCGATGTTGGGGGATAATGCTCAGATCCTTGATCGTGTATTGTCCTTTTTGTGTCGTCTGAAAATTTTAGATAGAATTTAAAAGCAAATTTTCAATTAGATTATTGCATAGCCTCTTTACAGCTATGTAATATTTTGTGTTGTATTAATTAAATTATTTTTTGTTAAAATTCTATCTTTCATAACTCGTTGCAGGGCCCTTTTACAGCCCTGTAATATGTGTTTTAATTGTTGTTAATTATAATTTATCATAGATTGCAATTGCTAACAAGTTGCAAGGCCATTTAACAGCCTTGCAATATATTATGTTGTTGATTATATTGTTTGTTATCTAATTTTTGTATGTTATTGTTTTTAATGTTTTGTTTCTAAGATTTTAAGGTAAACCATCTTCTTGCCAAATTTTTGAAAGCGATAATGACCGAAATGGTTGTTCGCCTTAAAACTCCAAAATAAATAATAAAAAAGTCCATTAAATACCCCATTTCCGTTACAGGAATTAGAGTCTACTATGTTGTTGGGGTGGGATTCTGCTTCAGGCCCCCCCTGACAACATAGTTTATTATATGATTAAACATCTCCCAACTTCGGGAAAGCTGGATCTCCTTAAAATATACTATCTTATAATTAAGTAGCAATGTTTTCCCAACGCTTGGTTGGAGGCTACAGTAATTTCTCTTCTAAAACCTGGTAAAGATAAATCCGAACCTAGTAGTTACCGACCCATTTAATTTACTAGTGTACTTTGTAAACTTGTAGAGAAAATGATCAATCGACGTCTTTTTTGATACTTCAAGAGTAACCGGCTGCTTTGTAATGAACAATGTGGTTTTCAACAGGGTCGTTCATGTATGGATCACCTGGTTTCATTAGAGTCTGCCATACAAAATTCCTTTTTCTTTTGTAAGATAGTGGTTGCACTGTTTTTTGACCTGGTGAAGACCTATGATATGGTTTGGTGAGAGGAATTCTGAATACTTTCAAATCATGGAGTGTAAATGGCAATATTCTTGTTTTTATAAAAACTTTCTTAACAACAGATATTTCAGAATGTGTGTTGGAACTATATTGTCTGATCCTTATCATTTAGAGTAGTTACCTCAAGGAGTGTGCTAAGCGTGAGCTTGTTTGCTGTTGCAATCAAAAGCATTACTGTTAATGTCCAGTGTCTTGTCCAATATTCTTTATTTGTTGACGATTTTGCTATATTTGTGGGTACTCAAGGTTTGGCAACTACTGAAAGAGCCCTTAATCTCATTGTAAATAAGGATGAAATAAGCACTAGGCTATAGTTTCAAATGTATTTAATAACTTAATTAGCTACAATTGTTTCGCCTTGCGGCATCTACGGGCTAATGGTAATAGTAAGCCTAAACAAAGTTAACGGTACAGAGAGACAGGTCCGGAAGTAACACAATGGAAGGGATAGCTGGAAAACCCAAGCAGGTAGGAAGGGGAAAGGTTAACATATTACACTATTGGTTTAAGAAGTGGAGAAGAGTTTAATAAAATTTGATCATTTAAATTAAAAGTAGGTTTATGTAATATAGATCTATTTATTTCTAAGCATTCTAGATTATTTAGTCTAATACTTTTATTTTGAATGTGTAATAATTTTACATTCAGATTAGGATCAAAATTATGACCCGAGTCCAACAGGTGGTTAGCAAAGTTGGAGTTACTAAGCCCATGCTTCCAACTATTTATATGTTCTTTAATTGTAAATAGGCTATAATCTTGGTCAAGATTGTTAGGATTTAGTTATCTGCTTCCAAAACTCAATATAATGGTTTTAGTCACCATAGACTGAACCATCAACTTTTATTGATTCTAAATGGAACACAACTTCAAGCTTTTGTAACTGCTAGATTCTTAGGCCTAATTTATTTCATCAAAAACTTTCTTGGATTCCACATTTATCTGATATAAAAACGTGGTGTAATAAAATTCTTGATATGTTATGTGTTCTCTGCAGTTGTTAGTAGGGACCTGATAGGACTTGTATGTTACATTTTTACTGTGCTGTTGTTAATTATATTTATCATAATTAACTATGGTTAACTTGTTTCAGGGCCTCTTTACAGCCTTGTGACATGCTATGTTGTTGTTTATTCACAATTTTTAACTACTTTTAGTCTTGTTATTGTTGTTTAAATATTATGTTATTGTTTTGATTTTATTTGTATGTTTTAATGTGGAGCATCTTGTGAAGGTGATGACCGCAATATTTCGCCTTAAACCTCCCCCAAAAAACTGTATCTTCAATTATATTTTGAAAATGATACTAAGCATAATTGAATGTACCTCTAACTTTGTTTTAGAAATGAGTATAACTGAATTTACCTCCAACTCGGTTTTAACAATGTGTTATGAGAGTAATTAAATGCAATTCGAAAGTCTTTTCGGGGTCGACTGACCCTACCCAATTTGACTATTAAGCCATTATTTTTGGGGGGTTAAAACTAGGAACAAGAAGATATGTACAATGATGAATTAGCGATAATTGTGATAGTTGCAGCCTTCCAACAGGTCCAGCTCCTTCCGAATGTGGTGCACAACTGGTTATCTTTCGTGCGTGACCGACTTCTGGGCTCGCAGGGTGGGGGAACATGCAAGGCATCATCCCCTGCCCCTGCATTTGTGGCACCGGGCAACTGGTAATGCACCGGATGCGGACAAGTAACTGCTACCCTAAGTGCAGGGGGAATTGTGGTGTGCAGATCACCACAGTCACCCCCGCTGGCAAGTCGACGAAGACCGCGACTCTCGGTCCCCACTATTAATTAATTTAATTATAAGAGTTTATTTAAAGGGTTTTGCCGCAGTTTATTGTGTATTTTTATTTATTTAATGGTATAGAGGATATTTTAAATTGATATATACATGTGCTTTCTTACTGGCTTTGTATTTTAGTACTCTATTATTATTATTATTATTATTATTGTAATTTGGTGTGCCTGGTGCAATTTTGTAATTGCTTATAAGACTTAAATAAAATGAAATTACATACAATGTACAGTGTACTAAGTAGATAACACTATGCATACATTATCATATAATGCCTAATAGATAACAATACACATTTCTTATATTATACCAAGTGGTAGATGGTATTATTTTAAGTCTTTAAAATAATAAATACTTTTTGTTTTGTCAGAATATCCACACAGGCCTGATTCATCATACATTCGATCAATTGTTTGACAAACTGGAGGGTCTTCAGTATGAAATTTGGATTTCGTACCTGGAGCTGTACAACGAGACTCTGTATGATCTAATTCGTACCGGAGAAATAATACCCATAAAGTAATTTTGCTTTTGTTCTACATTTATATTTAACTATGTGTATTATAATTTCTGTAACTCTAGTACTGCCCTGTATATTAATTACTCTTAAGTGCCAAGTCTTTTTAGTGCATCTTGTAAGCATTTTTTTTTAAAAATAGTAATATATTTAGTAATGCTAAATCCAACTTGTAACATATCATTTTTTAGAGGAAAGTCCATACAATTTTCATATGTAATAAAAAAATGTTAGATGTAAACACTTTGGAGTTAGTATGTTAAAAAATTGCTCTAATGGAAGAAATAATTCTACATAAACACCTAAATATACAATGCAAACAAATTTTTATAATTTTTTTTTCAAGATATACAAAAGTTTTCTGGTCTAGTTATAAATACAAGTGTATAAAAAAGATATCAGTTTACAAAATGTTTATGTAAAAAATTAGTTTTTATGAAAAAACTGCAAAGCGGCTAAAAAGTTGGGCTTATTTTTCAAAATTCACAAAAAATAGTAAAATAATCCAAAACCCAATTTGTAATATATCATTATTTAGAGAAAAGATTAGATTTTGTATGGATAGGAGACACAGGAAATACCTTGGAAAGTGGTCTTCGGTATTACCTAATAGTATACAAGTAAGAAAACACACACACAAACACTAAAGTTCTGAAATATTTCGTAAACACTGTTCACTTTCTCAATTAGTAGAGAGTATAGAAAGAAGACTGAATTGTTGTAATCTAAGACAGATCTGTGTTGAGTGATGAACCACAATTTTTAAAATTTTTATAAAGGATTATTCCTCTAAGATTAAGGTTTGGGGGTTCTCTAGATTTGTGACCCATTGATGAGACAGTTGCCATCTTCTTAGTTCTGAGGAGTGACATTCTGAAGGGAGTGATTTAATGATTTTTGTTGTGAAGTGTTCATCAAAAGTGACAACATTGTGGATTTCTGCATGTTGTGCAGTTTCTCCATTTCCATGATCTTCCCATGGCTTTTCATTCTGGTGCTTAAGTTGTCTATGGTTAGGCCAATATATTGAGCTGGGGAAAACCTGCACTGTAGTTGGTAGATAACATTTTTTGTTATACATGAGCTTTAATTACCTTTCTTCTTTTCTTTTTTTTACTAGAGGAAGTATTGAAGTTGTTGGACGGAAGATGTATTTTACATGTTTTGTATCTTGGCTTATTTATTACATGGAAAAGAACCGTATTGATAGTTAGGTTGTTTAAGTCTGTTGGGATCCGGAAGCTTGGGGTGAACTAACATGTTTCAGATTTGTGGGCTATTTAAACAAGACTGGGAGGTTCTGTGAGAAGATTCTTAGTATGGTTGGAAGCTTGTAGAATTTTGAAGCCTTCCTTCAGTATGTTCTTTAAGTGTGATATCTGTGTTTTGTGCCTGAATCTGATTCCTATCAGTTTCTAAGGATAACCCCTTTTTACAATTGCAGATGTCATTTGTTTTTGTTAAATTCATGTAGTTCACTCTCCTCGGAACAAATCCTTTTGGTTCTGATTGCCTGGCTATAAGGAATGGCTCGTTTAGTATTCATAGTATGGCTGCTGTCGAAGTGGAGGTTTTATAGATGGTTTGTTGGTTTGAAATGAATGTTAGTTTGTATTTTGCAGTCCTTTAGTTTTCAGTTGGCATCCAGAAAGGTAACTTGTAAAGTAGACACAATCCAGGTGAAATTTAGAGTAGAAAATATTGAAAGACTTTCTAAGAAGTTATCTAGGCTTAACTGTCCTGATGTCCAAATTAAAAAGATATCACCAATGTACCTGTACCAACAGAGAGGTTGATGGGGTTGCCACCTAAGAAAATCTTCCTCCGATTCTCCCATGTACTTAGCAAGGTTCACCAAAAAAGAAGTGGTAGAATTTGTGTTCTGTCGTTTGTTTAAGAAATGTTCGGGAACTGATTATTTAGAGAAAGATACGTAAAATTTATCTATGTAATAAAAAAATGTAAGATAAAAATTTTTCAGTTAGTATATCGAAATTTAAAAAATGGCCCTAAATGGTGCAAAATTCCTGATAAACACTAAATACAAAATACAATAAATTTTTCTAATTTTTTTTCAAGATATATAAAAGTTTTGTGGTCTATTATTTAAATAACACATACTATATATTTCCATTAATAAATTATCAAATATTTGTAAATAAATGCACAAAACAATCTATGCGATGTAGGAACGATTCTCGTTCAGAAAGGCAACTTTTATCGTGTAAAAAGATAGAGTTAATGATATGTGGAACATAGAAATAAACCATACATCAAAAGAAAGTACAGAATGTCTACTTTTCAGTCATATAAAAATGGTTACGGAAATCCAACTATTACTAATTGATATTTGACAATTTCTGACATTAAAAATCATGCCAGTTACACCTTGATTTCAGTGATATTTGGTAAAGCTATAGAAGACCGTCTATAACTTGGAATCTATGACAGTGACGATAATTTTGAAACCATAGATCAAAAGAGGAGACAACAATCTTAAAAATAATGTGAATGCCAACTTGATGGAAAAGAAATGTGTATTTGCATAAAATAGACAAAAATGGCATATTGTGTCATCTGCTTTGACTGAGTTTGCCGTTACAAAATTGACTCAGCAAGACTCAATAATTATCGATTTTAATCATGTGATATATTACAATTTTTGGTACTTTACAGTAGTTATATGAAAATGAGAATTCAGATCATTAGTTTTAGATTGGTGACAAATTTATTGCGACTAAACTATTTTTATAGTCCAGTGCACGAAATCGGGCGGGTGGCTGAAAATGCAGTGTTGCCACATGGCTCGTGAAATGGTCAGAAAGGCCCGTATTTTGTACTAGCTTACAAGTTTCATTCACAAGAAAATTATACATTGAGTGCTTAATATGATTGTTACTTTTAAATAATGTCGATTGTAGAAACCAATCGCAAAGGTAAATTTTACGTATTAAATAAATTTATATAAACAATGGTAAATATTGTGTCACCAAGATTACAGAGGCGGTTGAACCTGTTATGTTAAGGTTTACAGGAACCTGCTGTATGAATGATAATTCATACAATTATCAATTATCACACCCGAGTTCGTTTCATGAAGCGTTTAATTGAGAGAAATATTTATTATTCTAACATTATAATTGGTGGAAATCGGATAATATTGTTGAGAGTATTCGAATCGAAAACCAACTGATTTACATAGTTTAGTTGCCCGGAAAATGTATTAGATGTTTTAAAGGTTGTTAAATTAATACCTATATTTTCTCTTTCATTTTTAGGCAAACTCATTTCCGACATTAATAATAAAAAACAACGTTTTTATAAAATCGTTGTTTTATTTAATTTTATAAAAACATTGTTTTTTATTAATGTCGGAAATGAGTTTGCCAACAAATGAAAAAGAAAATGAACAACCATTTCCAGGATCACACAGAAACAAAACCTATATTTTCAACAAAAACCCTAAATTTACACTTTTTAAAAACTCCGGATCTGCTAGTTTTTTAACAAACTTGTAAACGTTGACAATAACTCCTTTCGTTTGGCTTTGAATGTCATTCTTACACAAACTTTTAAGTCGGCGTTGTTTCACAGGAGTTCACAGAAGACAGTCCATATTTGACATTTTTTATAAATAAAGCCGTAATACAAAAATAATGAATTATGTCCAGATATTAACAGTTTATAACACTTTAAAAATATAATTTGCATATTACCGCTATATATACACTGTACGATTTAAAATTTATACACTATTAAATATCACACAAAAATTAAAATTCTTTAAAAACAATTACGGAAACTTATAGCGAATGTACTGAGCAGCGACAGGCACGGACAGGCAATAGTCTGACGAGTAACGGTCTGACGCTCAAATTAGGCAACACTATGCGCTCAAGGTTGTCAATTAGTGCGTAGGGGTAAGTGACTTTCGACCATCCTTCGCTAGGCCGGTTCCATATGTGACAACAGCGCTAAACAAGCCACCCACCCGATTTCGTGCAATGGACTATAGTTGGTAAATGTTGAATTGTAGAATCTATGTTGAATGCAGTCGATTATAGTGCAATAATACATGCGGGACAGAAACTGAAAGAAAGTGTCTATACCTCAATACGTATAAAAGCCACAATAATTTGAAATTCATAGATCGAAAGACTTAGTAAAATATTATAAGAGAGTATCAATGTAGTGTAGTAGCCCTGAAATTCTGACTCGTGAAAAATAAACAAGAATAATGTTAGTTTTTCAGACAAAATGGTTACGGTCTAGTGCTAGCAAAGTGACGCTGTGAGAAATACTAACTTTTATCGATTTTATACATTTTATATATTACTATTTTTTGGTACTTTAGTTATATTGAAAATAAAAGTTCATATCATTAACCTCATATTGATGCCAAATTTATTCCAATTGGACTGCTTTTAGTGGACGAAATGTTCAATTGTAAAATGTATGTTGAGCGTAGTGCGTTGTAGTCAGTTGCCACTTGTGGGACAGAAAAGTGTAGTGTGTAGGCTGTTGGCACATTAACCCTCGACCTGGTGGACGACCCGGTTTTAACAAATGACCGGGTCGTGGCATTAGTAATGGCTCACTTCACCAACTAAAAAACACGTATTTTGCCATTCAACGTTACGCCCACTTAAAATTGTCCCATCGCAATAAATAAAATACCGTTGGAAAGCTAATGTTCCGTAGATGCATAATCATGCAAAAAAATACCACAAAACGTTATAAATAATATTCCAAAAATTGGTGAAGTTCACGTATTTTTGTAGCGTAAAATCGTAAATTTCAACTCTGCGCCTTTCCGTATAACGCGGCTCCATTTTTCTTGATACGATTACATCTCTATTTATCTGTCATTTAAGTCAAATAAAACACTGTTATATAGATCACATGTTTCTCTTTCTTACCGTAGATTACAAATTATTCTGCGTCTAACAGATCCAGAGATATTCCTAGTTGAGCAGAGAACAAACCTGACGACACGAAATTCATTTGGCATTCGATGCGCTTTACGAAAAGACGAAATTCATATCTCTCTGTTTTTAAAATTATTTTTCTTTTTACTCTATGTTGTAGGGGAAATTCCATTCTATAAGTTGGTACCACTTGAGTTGAGGAATTGCTTACTAAGAATTTGTTGTTTTGAAGTCCAAACGTAGCAAATTAAGCAAATGTCTGACGTGAACACTATAATATTTAGCGTGGCACATATTGGTTTTGGGATTAGATTTTTGTTATTTTGAAGGTTTGTGTATACAAATTGTATATAAATTGTGTATACAAGTTACAATATATGTGTTTTTATTTCTAAAGTTAGTTTTTGAGGGAATTTCAAGTGTGTATATGGAATAACCTATAATTAACAATGGTAAGTTTAGGCTATATGCATATTTTCTTATATTTAGTGTTTTATATGAGTATACAAGTGAATATGTGTGTTATTCTTTGTAAAGTATATTGTATTAGTAAAATCTAACGCTTTTGTTTTAGCCT
This sequence comes from Aphrophora alni, assembly GCA_963513935.1. NCBI lineage: Eukaryota > Metazoa > Arthropoda > Insecta > Hemiptera > Aphrophoridae > Aphrophora > Aphrophora alni. The sequence goes on from OY740765.1 coordinate 78,918,049, forward strand.
AGCTTTAGAAAGTTACTAATTATACCTAAAAGGTTGACGTGTCACCCTAACCTTCAAGCGTCAGAATACAAGTTTTTGAAAAATCATCATTTTTATTTAGAAAATGTAACATATTATTATTTTTCCCCCTAAATATATTCACAAATATATTAGAAATCTCAAGTAATGGTTGAAAAAATGTATTAGTATGTTTTTGATCACCATTTCTGTGAAATTTCTGCTCTGTTACTCTTAGGTTTTTTGGTATTTGACCAAAAAACTCCAAATTTGATACATCTAACTTTTTTTTTCACTACACACCTACATTCTATGCACCTTTCTGGACATAATGACATATAGAAGTTCTGTATAAAATATATTTTACTATTTTTAATGTTTTTTGAAAAAAATAAAGAGAAAATTCTGTTTTTACGTAAAATATTTTTTTAAATTTTTAAAATGTAACAAATTTATATATATTTTTTCCTAAATATATTCACAAATAATACACAAAAATTGTGTATATCTTAAGAAATAGGTAGTAAGCTATTGATTTTGGGTGATACAGATTTTTCTGAAAAAAAGTTAATATCATTTTTGACATCTAACATACATACTCCAAAACCGTTTCAAAAAATTTTTTTTATTACATAGATAAATTCTATGCATATTTCTGAGAAAAATGATATCTTATAAGTTAGGTTTTGTATACAAATAATATATTTTATTAATTTTTAAACAAACGAAGAATTTTAAAAACAAATTAACATACGCCAGTTGGAGGGTTAAGAGTTAACAGGGCTAAATGACTATTATTGATTTGGTTTTGGTTGAACATGAAATAAAGTGGCTTATCTTGGTACTGTTGTTCATAGATAGAACTCAAAGAAATATATTAAAAACGCAAAAAAAAATGTTTAATATTTTGTCAGTATTGGACATGTTCAGCCGATGAATTGATGGTATAATTAGAACTAGTGGTATAAATTGAATTGGTGGTGTAACTGAATCAAACCAAATTATTCTTTTCAGTAACAAAATGATAGTTCTCACAAAATAATTATATGTTTAAATTATTTTCATTAACCCCTAACCACTGTCTTAGTAAGCTCATTTCAGTGTTCACATTATGCGTTTTATTTGAAGTTGTAGCAGCAGCAAAAGATTTTTCTAGAACTGCAGGTTTTGATGTTTTATACAGTTTTCTGGCATCATTAAATGATATTTTATCTTTTGACATTATAGACAAAATGGTTTTTTCTCCTTGTACTCAATATAGTTGAAGGAACAAGGATGATCACCATCACAATTTGGACGTTTGGTGTTATTTTTTCATCCTTCACTGTTGTAACCACAACTTTTAAAACAATGTCATGGGTTAGGGACATAATATCTAACCAGTAGTCACAATACACGGCACAAATATGGTCATTACTGTGGGTAAATGTTAATACCAACGGAGCAGTTGTCACTTTCTTGCCATTCTTAGTTTGAACTACTTACTGTTTTGAAAGGTCTTAACCATGAATTCGCCGTATGTTAAAGGTTTTGTAAAAGTTTTGTTTTCTTAAAAAATTAATAAAAAATATTATTTTTATACAAAATCTAATTTATAAGACATCATTTTACTCAGAAAGATGCATAGAATTCATCTATGTAATCAATTTTTTTTTTTAAACGTGTTGGAGTAAGTATGTTAGATGTCAAAAAATGAAGTTAACATTCGTAAATTTCGCACATACTCTTAATGATTTTTAAAAAAAAATAGTATTTGAACTGTAGTGTTAAAAGACTACAGAGCAGAAACATGGAGCAAAAATGTTTGGTTCAAAGTGTCTAAGAAGAATATTAAAAATCTTTAAACCGATCAGAACTTGATGCATTTGAAAGGCTGTTAAAAATACTTAAAATCAAAAAACCTACCTGCCTGTGAAATTTTATTTTTCAGAAAAACCTGTATCATCCAAAATCAATAGCTTACCACCTTTTTTCAAGAAGTACAAAAGTTTTGTATAATATTTGTGAATATATTTAGGGGGAAAAAATTAATTTGTTACATTTTCAAAATTAAAAAAAAAGATTTTACGAAAAAAGGGAATTTGTTATGCTTATTTTCAAATATTCACCAAAAATAGTTACATTTATAGAAAACACAACTTCTATATATCATTATATTCAGAAAAGTGCATAAAATTTAGCTGTGTAGTGAAAAAATATGTTAGATGTAAAGATTTGGAGTTATTAATCAAATAGCTAAAAATCGGAAAGTAACGGAGGGAAGAATTTCACAGAAATGGTAATGTACACCATACAAAAATTTTGTTTTGAATTTTTTCATGTATTACTAGAGGTTTGTAATATATTTTTGAATTGCCTTCAATGTACCGCCGAAACTCATGCAATTGCTGAAGAGCCTCTGACGTTATAGGGATAGGAGACTCTTCAACTTCAGCTTGCTCTTCTTCTAAATCCGACAATTCGGCACTATTTTTGTTTTTCACTTCTGTTAAAATGTCTTGATCAGAAAGTTCTCCACACACTTCTACTTGTTCGTCTAAATTAACGTACTCCTCAAAGGTGACGTGCGTATTGCCTTCCCATCCAACAGGTAGAGGAGGAACATCTTCGTCTAAAAGTTCATTTAAAAGCTGGTCAGATTTCTTAATGAATCCAGCTTTTTTTAAACAATTCACTATTGTTGTTTTAGTAACTTGGGTGGGACCATGCATTGTGACACATTCTTGCTGCTTGAAGGACATCGATCTTTTTGTTGCTGTTATCCAATGAATCTGTCAAGAGCGTTTGTACAATAAGTCGACGGTAAAAATGCTTAACATTTTTTATAATCCATTGGTTGTACAACTGAAGTCATGTTAAGGGGAAAAAAATAACATTAACGTTGTTCATTAGTGGGATAGAGTTATGAGCGGTACAATTGTCAATAAACAAGATGATTTTTCTGTTCTGTTTACGGAAGGTTTTGTCGAGATTTAACAGCCAATCTTTAAACAGCTCTGCTGTCATCCAAGCTTTTTTATTTGATCTGTCCTTGAGTGTTTTGGACTTTATGTTTTTAAAACATCGAGGATTAGCAGATTTGCCTATCATTAGTAAAGGCAACCTTTCGGTGCCATCCATATTGGCCCCAACCAATAAAGTCAGTCTTTCCTTACTGTTTTTTCCCCCACTGCAGCGATCTCCTTTAAAAGTTAACGTTTTGTCTGAAGTACATTTAAAAAACAAACCCGTTTCGTCTACGTTAAAAATGTCTTTTGCCAGGGTTTCTTCAATCATTAGAAAAACATTGCCTTTCCAAACATTTGCAGCTTCTTTATTCACACTCGCACTTTCACCACACACAGACTTAAAAGTAATATTGTTTCTTTCCTTAAAACCATCCAACCAACCAGTACTTGCCTTGAAACCACTTTTCTCCAAACCAACAGCAAACTCTTCTGCCTTTGTTCGAACAAGGGGCCCAGATAATGGAATGTTTTTGTCCCGAGCTTGCTTAAACCAATTTAGCATACATTCATCCACTTCGGGATTATCTGGTTCTCTGGCTCTTTTGCGGTCCTTTCCATTTCCACTCAAAGCACTGTTTAATATTTTTTCCTTATTTTTCAAAAAAGTAGACACTGTGGTGGGTGCTATCCCGTACTCCTTAGCAATGTCACATTTCTTCTTAAGACCCTTCTCCACCTCACGAATAACAGCGACTTTTTCACAAAATGTTAATGTCTTGTACTGAACGCGTGGTTTACTCAAAGACATTGTGATCACTCGCACAAACAAAAACTTTCAAAACACAAATGACTGACAAGCAGAGGCACACTACTGTAACAATGAACCGAAACTCAGCAGAACATCGATAATTTTATTTTTTAATTGTCTGCAGTAAGGCTCCGCCTACAGTCAGGCAAAGGCTAGTTCACTCAGACTGGCAGCACAACACTAACTGTGTAATAGAGGTACCGCATCTCCTGACTGTATGTGAATCGGGGTGGTTTGACCGCAATAAATGCGTCAGTCAGAAGTCTCCTATTGGCTGGGGTAAAGTTGCACGTTCCATTTTTACTGCAGACACTCCATAGATAATTCTCGGAAGGCGACAGCATGCCTGGGAATTCAAACACTTGTTGAAACATTAGCGGCTAGGCTTTGATCCTCCCGCAGTGTACTATTTCAGTGTACAAAATAATTCTTGGAAGTTGGTCCCTTTGATACAAAAACTTCGAATTAAAGAAGTTGACTTCGAATTATCCATAATTTTTTTACATTGATATAATATAAAGTTCAAGGGACCAACGCAAAACTTCGAATTAAAGGCAATTTCAAAACAAAGACGTTCGAATTATCCAAGTTCTACTCTATATACACAGTTATTGTACCATGCAAGCTAATAATTATCGTGCTAAACAGCACAGACTGAATCTATACAGCAAATCTCCTTCCCAAACTGGTGCTAGACTGATAAACAAGCTCCTACAGAACATTAAAAACTTGCACGATATTTTACCTTTTAAAAACAGCCTTAGACAGCTACTGTTGTCTAGATCTTTCTACTCTGTGTAAGAGTTCTGTGTACTGTAGATGGCCTTGTGATCATGGATGGCCTTGTGTTCTCAATTTTTAATATGAATTTAACACATTGTTGAGGTTTATGATTATTTTGTATTGTTTGTTTGAATTATTTATTATATGTTGTTAAATTGTTAAAATTTTGAAGCTGTCTCACTTGTGTATGTTATATTTGTTTTAAAATTGTTGTATGTTGTATCATTTTAAAAAAATTATTCTATTTAACACTTTGAAGCCTAACTTCCTAACTGTGCCTGGGGGTTTTGGACATGTTTTAAAAAAATTGTGGTATTTGTTATATTTATCATATATGACTTATTATATATCATTTTAAACCTAAAGAAATTATCTTTTTGAATATATATACATGTAAATAGATATTTTACTCACAGTCAACACTCCTTAGTCTTGAAAAAGGGTAAAATATACACACAAACAAAAATAGCTACACAGCACTTCACTAAACATAATTGGCCTTTGTATGATACAGTTTGAAACATTCAGGTACACAAAGGGGTACTGAACATTCTGGGTTCACCATAACGCAAAAAGTATTTAGTATTCAAGAAAAACAACGAACAAACATAACGAATCTTGATTACTCAGTCACTAACATTGAACTAAACAAATGTCTGCTACGTTCCTCATAGACGTGTTACGTTGCCTAGCATCAGCTTTATAATATTTTTATTTAGTCTATATTAACAGCAAAGACTATTCGAAAATCAAAGACATGCAAAGATAAATAACCAATTAGCTAAGCAAAAGTGCCGAAACCCGATCATATGCCGACATCGCGATCGTATAGAATTATTTAGCGCAGCCCGATGTATACTCGGGCTTCGGCGGCGAGCACTGTCGCACTGCCCGACCTATACTTGGGCTTAGGCTTCAAAGTGTTTAATTATGATCAATTATTGTAAATTTAAACTTTAATTGCATTTTAAATTTTTAATGTCCCCCCCCCCCCATTTAATAGTTATGATTTCTTATCTTTGTTCAAATTGTATTGTGTTTGGGTATTTTTAATGTAAAGTTATATTGGACGAAGCTTATGCATGTGTATATCTTTTGGCTGTAAGGAATAAATAAATAAATTTTAAGAGGAGACAACATCTGGTTTAAAGATAATAAAACACAATTTTTTTAATTTTGTAATATCCACTTTTTATTAGTTTAGCCGACCAATGGTTTCGCCTGCTAAGGCATTGACGAGGCTGTATTACAGACTGAAGAAAAAAGAAAAAACATAAAACCTTCAAAATAGAGGGTGGGAGTTAGGATACAATGAATGGAAGGTTGGGGAAATACCCAGCCTGGGCAATGACCATAGGGACAATACATAATGGGAAAACCAGTTGATTGTTCTAAGTACAAATAACTTTTAAAGGTTTTACTAATGGAGAGTTATACAAATCTAACTAGTCATTTAAAACTAAATTAGGATTACAGTATCTTATTCTTTTAATTTCTAAGCTCTCCAAAGCATTCAATTTCCTACCTTTATTATCAAAATGTAATATTTTAAAATCTACACTCGAATTAAAAAAAATGTGTTTTATTATCTTTAAACATGGAATTCCACCAAGAACCATCGGTCTCAACAGTAATGAATTCTTTTTTTGTCTCCTTTGAAAGTAAGTTTTAGTGGTAACACTCTTTTGGAAATTCAGCTTAAAAAGAATAATAGCTATCTGCAATTCTTTAGGATTTTGTGCATCTTATAAAGAATGAAAATTATACGATTGTTCAGCTCTTTATCAAGACCTGGTGATTAGTTCTAATCCCAATGATTCACAGTGCATAATCTTCTGATCGAAAACTGAATCGGAAGGATTACACGCATAACCATGCGGCCACATCCAATTTTATTAAACATACTAATCTTGGATAATTTAATTATGAGTATTTTGTTTCATATATGTTCAGTGTTGTTATGTTTTGTATTTAAGTGTTGATAACTAATTTATATATAATTTATCTGCAATTCAAGAAACGAAAGAATTTGTAAAATACATATTGTTTTATAAATATTCTTCTTAACTGAATTTAAAAGATTTCATCAAAATCAGTGCTACTTAAACCGGCTTTGAAATATTTATTTAATTGTTCTGAACTAAATATTATGAACATTGAAATAAATATAAAAAGTCTGCCTGAACATGCAAAGCACAATATAAACAGATTTGATATTGCATGGCTGGGATGAATAGGTACCCTATTTCTATTTTTCTTATGTATATGTAATATTTTCTTGTTTAATGTTACAGATTGTATGAAGATCCTTCTAATGAAGGAAATTTTATAATATCAGGAATTAATTTAGTTCAAGTAAAAGACAAAGAGGACGTGTTTGAATATTTGAGTCTGGGTAGTGAAAGGAAGCAGGTCGAAGTGACAAAACTAAACTATGAGTCAAGGTAACCATTCAAAGTCTTATTCTATAAATTTTTAGTTGATTCAAATGGCTTTTTTTTACTATACATATATAAAATCACGGTTTCTTATATAGTCAGGGCAAAAAACGGGATTTATTCTGATCCAGAGTGAAACTACACGAAATGACTTGTGTCATAGCTCATTTTGTTCGTTAGAGTGTCTAGATCAAAGATGTAAACAGTTTTTTTGCGGAAACTTAATAATTTGTTTATTTATTAAATATAAACAATAAGAATTATGTCTGATTAAACGTAATATGAAATAAGAGACGGGGTTCATAAATCGATATAATTTTTTGATTTCAATGTTATTTTTTATGTATTTGGGGTCGCTCTTTCCGATTATGATGTCAAAAAAGTGCGCATCCTAGAGGGCGCTTCAGGAAAAAATAATATAAGATGCAGGTAAGGACAAATTAAAATTAAATGAAATAAGGCATTATTTTGGTGAATTCGTGTCATTCTTCGATTTCAATGCCATTTTTTAAGTTCTCTGGTTCGCTTGTTCCGATACTGATACCAAAATTGTGCGAAACACTGTTTTTCCTGTTTTTTGTCCTGACTTGAGAGTGTTCTGAAAAACAACTTAAACATTTTCAGGTAAAATTCATAAAAAATCATCGCAACAATGAAAAAAAAAGTGTATATTTAATCCTTACTAGAAACTAAGTTATAATAATTTCCATTTTTTTAACTTCACAATGCAATTATAATGCTTGGATTAGAGATAAAAATTGGAAACTTTTGTATCAAAGCTAAACGATGTGGTGAAACTCCATATCTCTGTGTAAGGTGTACATTAAATTATTTTGAAAATTGAAAATTTATTTATTTGACCCTCTTTTATACATAATTTTAACAGGGAAAAAAATGACAATCTTAAATGCTTAACAATAAATAGACAACTATTCATAATACAAAATGTAATACATATAAAATAAAATTCATAATAACATAATAAACAATAATAATGATAATAACAAAAATACTTCCTGCTGTATTACAAGAAAATAGCAAAGGGTCACTTCATCCCGAGGTTAAAACCTGTTTGGGATGAAATGCTTTATACATTTCCAACAATAAAGCTCAATGGGAGAGAAAACAATGTGACCGACAAGGCCGACAATTATAAAACAAAGCCGAATGTTATTTGTTTGTATTCCTTACTCCCAAATTCCTTATTGTTCGAAACAGTGTCGAGGTGTCAGATATGTCTAAGATGTCACCCTTTGCTATTCATCCATTGTTCGTTCAATTCTCAAACTTCGAAATGGAACTTTATTAATACAGACTGACTTTGACTCTCTGTTAAAGATGAAGTTCTTTTTTCGTTGTTGTTACGTGTCTCTTGAACCTCGCAGATTTAAGTTCTTGTCAAGGCATTATTCTTAAAGTCTGAGAAAAAAGAGAATGAACTGTGCAGACCCCAATTCGAACGGCCCACACATGGTGAGTTTCCTACTACCCTTTTAAAAACATTGATCCTCCCACTCATATCTTGTTGTTTGTGTAGAAACAGTCACAGTTGGTGTTATAGCATGGTGTTGTTCTGGATTAATTTTTGGTTTTATTTTATTTTAATTTATTTATTCAATTAATTATTCTTTTTTATTTATTTATATAACAATCAGTTCTTTTTAGAAACTACAGATTGGACTTTTGTTTTGCCTGTTATAATTTGTAAAATAGCACCTCCAGAATCAAAACTTGGCAGTGGTAGAATTTTGAATAGTCAAGCTCAGATTATCTTCACTGTGTACAATTACATGAAAAATGAAAAACTATGTGGTGATTGTGATAGTGAAAATTAATACCAACACATTTCAGACGCAACTGGTGTACCAAGAAGGACAGTTTTTAATATTCTTAAAGATTCCAAAAAAATACAATCAGATGAGAAAGAATCTTTTTCAACTCCAGAGAAAAAAAGTGTTACCAAATGTCAATTAGGTGATTTTGACAAATGTGTAGTATTCATAATTTCCACAAAACCAACAAAGAAAGGGCAACTGTTAAACAAATTATAGAAAAACTAAAAAATGACATCAACATAAATATGAGTCCTAGAACTCTGAGCAATAAAATTAAAGAACTTGGTTTTCGATGGAAAACACTGAAGACAATATAGGCAGCTATTAATTGAAAGACACAATATACGGTTTTTGAGAATAAAATAACTAATGGACCTTAACCCTAGGGGCGGCATGGTTAATTTTCTTGACAATTCTTCGTTTGTTTAAAAATTAATAAATATATTATTTATATACAAAACCTAACTTATAAGACATCATTTTTCTCAGAAAAATTCATAGAATTCATCTATGTATCTATGTCAAATACCAAAAAATCAAAGAGTATCGGAGCAGAAATTTCACAGAAATGATAATCAATAACATACTAATAGATTTTTCGGAATTTTTTCAACGATTACTAAAGATTTGTAATATATTTGTGAATATATTTAGGGGGAAAAAAATAATAATTTGTTACATTTCCAAATAAAAATAAAGATTTTCCCTAAAAAGTGATACTCTGACGTTGAGGTTAGGTTTGTAACCTCCACAATTTAGCCTCATTAGTAACAATCTAAAGATAGGCATAAGGCAAAATCATTAGATTTCACTAAGACAATATACTTTACAAAGAATAACACACATATTCACTTGTATAATCATATAAAACACTCAATATAAGAAAATTTGGTTATAGCCTAGATATAAAATTTACCTTTTAGGTTATTCCAAATATAAACCGTTTTCAAACTAGAAATTCACTCAAAAACATAAACTTTAGATACTTTAGATATAAAAACACATATATTGTAACTTGTATACAAAATTTATATACAATTTGTATACACAAACCTTCAAAATAACAAAAATCTAACCCCAAAACAATATGCGCTACGTCATTTGTTACAGTTTTTACGTCACACAATTGCTACGTTTTGAGATCAAAACAAAACCTTCTTAGTAAGTAATTTGCCTATATCAAGTGGTACCAACTTATAGAATGAAATTTCCTCTACAACATACTGTAAAGTTCGATTACAAAAATTCAATTCATTAATCGATTATGCCATTTCGTTAACTGCACCGAATGCCAAATGAATTTCGTCCTGTCAAGTTTCTTCTATGGTCAAGTAGAAATATCTCTGGATCTGTGAGACCCAGAAAAATTTGTAATCTACGGTTTGAAAAAGAAAGATGTGATCTACAGAACAGTGTTTTGGTCAACCCGTTTGACAGAAATATAGATTTGTAATCATATCAGGAAAAATGGCGTTGCGTTTACGAAAAGGCGGAGAGTTGAAACTTACGATTTTACGCATCAGAAATATGCGAACTTCACCAATTTTTGGAATATTATTTATAACGTTTTGTGGTATTTTTTTTGCATGATTATGCATCTAAGGAACATTAGCTTTCCAACGGTATTTTATTTATTGCGATAGGACGATTTTACGTGGGCGTAATGTTGAATTGCAAAATACATGTTTTCCTGGCGTTAGACTAGACCATGCATTAAAAACCGACCCGCTGAAAATGTCGGTGCCGCTTCTAGGGTTAAATGTTACAGGGAAGAAGGAAGGCCAATAATATTCACGAACGAGACCTTAATAGGTCTTCAGACAACATGCTTTAGAAAACTTATTGTTGTTCATGCCGTATGGGGAAAAGGATTTATTCTGAATGTACTACTTGTCTACACTTGTCAAGACTACCATCATGATATGAACAATTTTAATAAGTGGTTATTTGAAAAACTAATCCCAAATTTGTCCCCTCTTCCAGATCTGTTATTGTTCTTGATATCTTGATGTTCTTGATTATTATTTAATCTTATCACATTGTTCAGACTAATCCTGCACCAACCTCGAACAGCAGAAAACAAGTTATAATGGGCCGGTTATCAAGTAAAGGAATTTCTTATCACCCTACCATGCTAAAACCCTCAGGTTTACAAGCTAATAAAACTAAATAAAGGATGATATAAAACTTTTACAATTGACCAACTGCTTGCATCCTAAGGTCATACTGCTACCGGTTACTGGTTTTTCTTTTACTCTACCATAACCTATTAAATGAGAGCAGGGAGGAAATAAAAAAGAGCTTGTGAACAGCATTTGATTAACGTTTTACGATTTTTCTCTATCAAGACTGGTGTAAAAACCTACCAGTTCTTTTGTTTTAATATTTCTGACTTCAAATCTTCCAGACTGTACATTCCAAATCAAAGGTATTGTTTCCAATGCCAAGGATTTTGACATGTTAGCACCACTTCCTCTAAACAGGAAGTTAGTGGAGAATGTGGAATAAAAGGCCACAAAAGTAAAGGTTTAAATATTGATGCAAATTGTGACAGCGACCATTCTGCATGTTCACTAAAGTGCCCAAAATATAAAGTTGGAAAAGCATTTTTAGAAATCAGCTTTGTCAGAAATTAAGAAAGTATACAAGCAAAGAACTGCTCTACCCCTACTATAGGAATATCATATGCAAATGCAACAATAGCCCCAGTTACAAATTCATGTTCATTGTGTAAGGAACAAAATTCATAAATACAAAATTACTGGCATAATTAACGTCCACAGGAAGTTTGTAGACAGTGTGGCATAAAAGGCCACAAAAGTGAAACGTTTAATATGAATGCAAATTGTGACAGCGACCCATCCCGCATGTTGACAAAAGTACTGTTCTATCCCCTACCATAGGAATATTGTATGCAACATCAGCCTCAGTTCCGAATTCATTTCCATCATTTGAGGAACTTGGTGAAATGGTTTTTTATACTTGTAGAACAAATAAACAATAAATAGCGGTTCAAAGTGGTTGCCCATCTGCTCTAAAGTTAACCGTCCTGTTAAATCAACCCGCCCTCTCCCATATAAAGCTACATCCTTCACCTCTAAAAATTCATAAATTACCAATAACCTGAAATGAATACAAAATAAATCAATGTCTCTGTTTTAAATAAATCTTCTTCTTTTATTAAGGTGCAAACCAAAAATACTCGAAGCAAGCTGAGTACATCACGGGATCTTAAAACCAAGTTTCCACAAAATAAAAATAAGAGAGGGCAGGTTCTGACATACCCCTTCAAAGGCCTTCTTCATCTTACATTGCAAATGTTGAGGATGCTATGTATTTGGTCCTTGAGAACCATTTGCTGGTAATTCAAGCCAGTCTTGTGGAAAGTAGAAGTCTGTTCCATACCCATTTTAAAACTGATAATTTTACTATCTCTTATTTAGTATATATTTAAACAGAGTTAGTAGTTAGTATTAAATTATATATAGGTACAAAACTCAATTTTAACATTGTGATACAATGGGACTTGTTTGTTTGATTACAAGAGGTTCACCTAAAGCAATCCCAGTTCAGAAGGCGTTTGTAGATTTTAGAACTGGTTAATGTCACTGCAGATAGAGCTAAGGGTATATGGACAATACTCGCCCACAACTCCATCTGTGGTATGACTGTGACCTTATAGCTTTATTACAAACAATGACAATAAAGGTTAACAGTCCGTAAAAAAATGACAATTCGCTCTTTGTACTTGTGACCTAATTACAAGTTTGTCAAAAACTAACTGATTAACCTGATCATAGACAGTTGTTGCCTATGCCATTTCTTTTAGTGAGAGATATATATGCCCACCTATAGTCATGTGGATCTAACACCTGCAGTCCTCATGGAAACCGCATTAAAGAGGATACAATCCAACTTGGATTTGTTTCTGCTCGATAACAGTTCCCAATATAGCTTCTACAGACAGTTGGACTGTTGTTAACTTGTTATTTTGTAGTCACTGCCAGGATATATAAATTGAGTGGTAGACTCTTTCTGATCTTTATGACAGAATCACAGTCCTATAAAGATTTTTTTAAACTTCTCTACCTGTAATAATTGATTATTCAGATGGATTTTTTATGCAAGGCAAAATAGAAAGACATTTATCAAATAATTTCTATCACCTGAGATTACTACTACAGTTTCCAATAATAAGTAGTAAATATGCTCAAAGCAGTAATTCTTATATCAGCACACAAAAACATGAATGAGACCATATTACCATGGTTGGAACGAAGAATGTAGTGATGCTCTAGGTTTACTTTGAAATCAATTATCTAAGAAAGTTTAACCTAAGGCCTACTTATGAAAAACTTGAACGGTATATAATACTATGAGTGAGAGCACACTGAGTGTTTAGGCAGAGTTGAACTGAATCTCGGGCCCAGTACAATCTTGATACAATATCGAATAACACACATGCATAACTACATTCTGATTGTGGTCAACCTCCTGCTGCTCCCTTATTGGGAACTTAAGCAGCAGGATAATGTTTTCACTACAGCTAATCTTGATATTGCTATGTTTTTAGCTCACCTATTGCAAACTTTTCTTTAACTGATGCATATGACAGTGCCTTTAATTTGTATAAAAATATGCAAGAACTTATTCCTTTCACATTAAGTCCATCAGAATAATCTCCTTTAAATATCTCATTTTCCATGCAGGAACTTGGTAAAAAAAAGGTCAATCTGTCTTGTTTGGTACTTCTAAAGAAATGTGCTGCTTTATCATAAACAATATAGCTATATGTAAAATTACATCCAAGTCAACTGTGTTTTTCAGAAAGATGTGTGTAGGACTTTTATCCTACCCAATTCGATTTAGACAATGATATCTTTGATCGGGTAATTGTCCTTCTTGGGTTCCGTTCATGTTTTTGATAATATTGCAAATGACTTTATTGTTACAGAGCTGCTTTAGAGCCCTGTAATATGTTTTGTTGTTCTTTATTGAAAATTTTAACATTGTATACAATTTTATAAGCATCTTGGTATAGACGCTTACGTTCAATCGTTTACGTAATTTATTTCCTTGAAAAATATTGCCTAAAAAAAGACTAATTTCGTTAATTTCAGTTACAAATATTAAAAAAACAACTTTTGTATACAAGAATTTTATTTTTTCTTGTTTTAAAAAAGAAAACTATTTAGAACCGTTTTTCGACATTAAAATGTCGATTTCCCTCCGCTCGGTGTTGATATCGGAAGAAAAAACATATTTTGCAATTCAACATTTCGCCCACTTACAATGGTCCTATCGCAATAAATAAAATAGCTAATGTTCCGTAGATGCATAATCATGGGGAAAAAAACCACGAAAGTTATAAATAATATTTTTAAAATTGGTAAACTTTGCATTTTTTGATATGTAAAATCAAAGATTTGAATTGAGCGTGTGTAAGCAGAAATGGCGTCATTCTTTCTCTAATATTCCCAAACCTATATTTCTGTCAAACAAACATACCATAACACTGTTCTATAGATTACATCTTCCTCTTTCTATCAGTGCTTTCCAAATCTTTCTATCTGTTATAGTTATTAATATATAAAAATTAAACAAAATCAAGAATTTTAAAACCTTTGTAGACGCTAAAAATCACATTTTTTTCAATTAAACATTTATCTTAGTAAATATTATTGTATCGAAATGTATAATATATCACTGTAAAGGTAATGTTTCAATCGTCAATAATCATGTATACCAAAATCTTTCTCACGAAAAGTAAAAATTCAAAAATTAGATAAAGCTTGCTAATATTGAGCTAGAGCGCTTCACCTGATGCAACAACGTAATATAGAAAAATGTGTACTATATGATCATATAATTTTTCAAAATGGTAATTCTTGTCCAAATGCCACAAGTTGAACATATCTTATAGTATTTTTCTTTCTCTTTCAAACTATGAATTCGAAATTATCTTAAGTTATATAGTTTACGAGATATATCCATTATACGAAGTACTCCACAAATTTACTTCTCTAGTTTGCTCTTGTATGTGCTTAGCCTTGTTTGAATATTTCCATCTGTATTTTTATATAATCTTTCCGTTTTTAGTATGCTCTTGCATGTGCTTAGCCTTGTTTGAATATTTCCATCTGTATTTTTATATAATCTCCGTTTTTAGTACTAATGTGAAGAGGAATATTTTATCTACAATTTGGCACGAATAACTAATCTTTAGGCGCAAAATTACAATGGCAGTGGAACAATTAAAATCTGTGGGAAAATGATGATGTGTACTTTCTCTTAGAAGTTTAACGCCTTCTTGGTAGTAAGTGAGCATGGACGTTCCAGTATTTTCTAAATATTGTGAATTGTATAGTGTTTTAGAGTGATTTATTTATTATAATTACTTTATACAAGTTATATGTGTCTTAGTGTTTCTATAGTGTATTGTTTTTAGTGAATTGTAATATTTTCAGTGTTTTTTTATAGGCCTACAATGTGAACAAAAACGGGAACAAATATATTTATTTATTTCAATAAAATGGCATTCAGATACAATTTAGTGATTGATTCTGACAACCTCAGGGATGTTGTTCTTGACCCTGAGTTGTCAAGATTTCGAGGATTTTGGGGGGACAATATTATGAATTCTCCTCCAAGGTCTTATCATGATTTGAGGGCCTTTACTTTGAATGATATTCTGTCAGGGGATGAATTTCCTGATGACAGTGATTCTGAAAATAGTTCGATCACCAATTCAGGTAATACCTTAGAGGCAGATGTCGCCCAAATTTCTGATTTTGTAGACTTTAGTGATGAAGACTTCCTCGGCTTTGAACTGCCAGAAAGTGTCGAACAACCACATACATTAGCAGAAATTGATACTGGTCTACCTGGACCATCACACACTAACATCTGTTTGAACTACACAAACAAAAAACGTAGAGTAAAACAAATACAAGGGTATATCCTCCAGAACAAGAGAAGGATAAAGCGTCTAAATTTACAGTATGTAGGGCCTAGAAATACTCCAGTTGATTCAAATCCAATTGTATTTCTTTATCTTTTTATGACAAATACTGTGTGGGCTCTGTGAGGCCCTTCTTTTAAATTTAGGTTTTTGGATGTTTACACCTTTGTAAGATTTTGGCTTATTTTTAATTATGTAAGCCTTTAGAATTTAAACTTATATTTAGACTTTACCTTTATCCTTGGGGGCTCCACCAGACTCTTGAAACGAGTCTAAATTTTGCTTAGCTTGTGAGGCACTCCAAAAGAACTACTAGGTTTTCAATAATTACAGAGACATGCTATGTGAAATATTTAAGTATATTGATAAAGTGATAAATCATTTAAATTTTGTTTTATAATACTTCTTCTACAATGCAATGAACACATTCAACATCTACCCTAAAATTAAATTACAAAATGTAAACCCTCAACTAAGCTTCTATCATTAATTTAACTCCCAACTATACATTAAAATTCTTTCGTTATACAACAATAAATGTTAGTTCTAATCTTATTTATCTATTTTACACTATTTAAATAAAATACATCCCTTAACATCTTGTCCTTTAATTTATTCTTCAATAGCTATTAATCAAACAAAGGTTATGCTCCCAATTGCTTTTTGCTTAATGCTGGCAGCTAAATCTTATGACACAAAACCTTTTAAAATTTTAATTTACTTTAATCTGACATTTATTGTTTATGAAATCTGGTATTTGATTTAATTACAATTTAATCACCGAGATCTGTCCCTTTTTTATATATTTGAACCTTTTTATTACACTACACTTTTATATATTTGAACCCTTTTATGACACTACACTACACTTTTACACTTTACGCGGACACTCCCGTTTTCACTTTGATGTTGAGTTTTATTTTAAAGACTGACTTTTACTTAAACAATGAAAGACTTATTTACTTTTATTATGATAGAATGATTAGTTTTGTTATATATTTTTAATTTCGAATAAATTATTTAATTACTTTGGCGATCTTTTGATGACATATTTTAGGTGTTATCTTTAGAGAGATGGCGATAGACAGACCGAGTTTTTTAGAGAAACGTTTCCCACTTCTTTCCTCTCCTTTCTTCTGATTGGATCATTTAGATTTATTTGAATTTTAAATGGTTCTGATTGGTTTTTGTATTTTGCACAATCTTGCAGACATTCTGGTTGTCATCAATATAGCTTCCTTGGGAAACTGTTCAACTGCAGGCGTCTTGTTTTATGAAATTCAATCTAACACATCCGTTTGTACATCCGCTAATCGACTGTATTCTCGCTAAGTTTATTTTACATATAAATTTTATTACAACTTCTTTTGTTTGAATTTCTTCCCATAATTATTATTTTTGATTATTATTTATTGATTTTTTTGTTTAATTGTTATTAAATACGGGTGTTTCCAACAATCCTTACAGCTCTTATGGTTAATGAAACCAATAAGTACGCACAAGCAGTGTTACATCAAAGATGAAAAACTGGTAATATGCAACAACATTCCAGAATCAATATGTGGGTTGATGTAACCATAAATGAGATGAAGAAATTCTGGGGATTGTTGATCAATATGGGGCTTACAACAAGGAATAATCTTGTAGAATATTGGTCAACTGTTCAATCGCAAAGTATCCCTTTTTATCCCAAACTGATGAGTCTCCGGCGGTTTGAACATATTATGACTATGTTTTATTTATCATCCATTGAAGGTCCAGGACAGGATGAACAGCCTGACTCTTGGTTCAAAGTCCGGATCTTTCTTGACATGATGTTTTTGTTCCAAACCAACAGGAACAGGATTGATGAGAGTTTGATCGGCATGAAAAACCGTTGTGCTTTCATTCAATATATGCCAAATAAGGCACATGCTCGTTTTGGGATAAAGAAGTTTGAGATTTGCGACTTGGAAACTTCCTATGTTCTGCATACTTCTCTGTACAGCGGTAGAAATTTCTTGACCAATTATACTGACCCCTTCACCCAAAAAGTAGTGAAGGAACTGATGACACAAGCAGATTGTTTGAGAAAAGGTTACCACCTGTTTACCGATAACTATTACACTAAGATACCTCTTTCATCCTTTTTGTTGGCGAACAACACCTTTTTGACAGGAACGATCAACAAAATCAGTATAGAGTTACCAAGAAATGTTGTCCCAAGCTCAACTAGCTGCAGGTCAATCCTTGTATTACAGGAGAAGTGAAACACTTGTTCTGAAATACAAGGAGGAAAAAAAAGGAAATTTGTGTTCCTACTTACCACAGCTTGTCACGATCAAGAAATTGATGCACATAACAGACATGGTTGTACCAAATCCAAACAGTTTGTAATTCATCAGTACAACCCGTTCATAGGTGGGGTCGATAACAAGGAGAAGAGTATTTACCATGTAACTTGTTCTCGGCCCTGTAAGAAACACTGGCTTCAAATAATCTACAATTTTATCGACATGGCCATTTTCAACGCTTGGATTCTGTACAAGACACAGAATCCAAACGGTAGAAAACGGCATGAGTTCATGGTCGATATAGTTGAAAAACAATGTTACACACCGGATTTTGACGGTTCTCCTGCTTCTGGTCTGTCGTATGTACAATTACATACAGAATTTTTGACTCAGTGACTGGACAATCTTTTGATTCCTGACGTAATAACTCCAAAATATTTACATCTAAAATTTTTTTGCATTACAAACATAAAATATGTACCTTACTGAGAACAATGCTAATAATAACTTGAGTTTTGAATAATAATAATAATATTTTTGGTGACTATTTGAAAATAGATGAAACTTGAGGCTTGGTTCAACTTCTATTCCTCCCATTGGTGACTATTCTTCTCCACTCCAGATGCTAATAACTCAAAAATTTTACATTAGTTTTGTGTTGCTTATGATCTCTCTTCAATAAAAGCCAATACTACACACATACAACTTTTGTTATATCAAAAATATTATAAAACAATTGCTAATTATGGAATATAATTGAAATTATTTACTACCAAATTTTGTAAGGCACTTAACTGTGCATAATTAATTAAAAAGGTATCCTTTTTACCACGTTTTTAATAGTTCGGTTTCCGTCATATCTGTCAGTCTGTCTGGGTGGAATTTTTTAATCGAGTTTAAACTAACTTCCCGATAAGCTAGAGACCTGAAATTTTGAACATAGGTCAGAATTGGATGACAATACAATATTCAGTTAGTTTTTTGTCTACATTTGTTTAAACTATAGTTATTTAAACAAATAAAAATTGGCCAATTTAGATTTGATTTAACCGTGTTATCGCTTAAACACGTTATCGCTTTTAAAATCAATAATTCACCTAAACAAAATCAATCAAATAGAATATTTGTTTTATAAGATTTCTAACCATGTACCACTTAGTTAAGAAGATGGGGAACTGATTATAAGTATGTATATTATTTATTATGACAGCTTATTTAGGTATTTTTCATATATTGTTCATATTTTAATATAGTTCATTCAGACATTTGCCATCATTTGTGTTTATAAAAACAAACAACATTTTGAGAGTATGGAACATCTTTTGTTATCAACTGAAAAACATCTAGAACATGTCACACATTAAAAAATTTAACATACCCTAGTATCCTTAAACTGTTGGAAATTAAAACTAGGACTGAGAGGTCAAAATAACTAAGACTATACAACTTAACAGAACTGCGCACTAACATAAGAAATAGTGAACACGAAGTTGAACCTAGATCATACCTTGGTAAACTAAAAGGATTATTAATGCCAACAAAGTAGTTACTTAATGGTTTATCGGGATGAACAACCTTTAGTCCCCTCTTTCAAGAGTTTAGTGTGTGACCTTGTAGTTATGCAGTGCAATGAATTAACTGAAAAAATATCAATCTTACTTAAAATAGAGATATTTTAATTTTTAATTCATATTTTATTGATGGAAACCATAACGGTTTTATTTCTATATTGGTTTGGCGAAGATTGTCCAAACATATATTAGTTTTTATATACACAAATATCAGAATAAACTACATCAATAATATGTTTATTTTTGTATACGATTGATACATTTTTTTAAGGTAAATAATAAAATAACATTTTAAGATCAATATTTTCAATACAGAAATAGTATTTATTTTTTTAGATTCAGTTATACAGATCAATTCTAGCTAGGTAAGTAACATTAGTAGTATAAAAATAATTAATTTTTACTATGTAATACAGGTAATATTAGTTTCTTAGGTAGAAAATAAGATCTAAGTATTTATACATCTAACGATAATAATTTTTTTTTTTCCAGTCGTTCCCACACGATATTTAGTCTGCAAATCAATATCACTAGCCAATCATCAAATGAAATGGTGGTTCATTCAGCAAAATTGAATTTTGTAGATTTAGCTGTCGGTGAAAACTATAACAAATTGTTATTAAGAGAGGAAATCAGTGCAAAAGAAAGAAGAGAATCAATTAGTATAAACAATTCATTATTTAATCTTAGAAAATGTATTAACGCAATTTCAAATGGTGATAATCATATTCCTTACCGGTAAGATACAGCCACTTTATGTTTAAGCAATTTACTAAATTAAGCAATCATTTACTAAAACTAAACTTATAATTCTGTGATTATTGTTCATTATGAGTTGCTAATCCACCCAGATTTTCATACCTAAAGTCTGTTAAAAATAATTCAGTTTTCAAATAGTTTAGTTATCAAATGATTTTGATGTTGTTTAATAGTAACTAACCATACAAGTTTGAAAACTACAAAAAACTATACTACATGTTTAATTAAAGTTAGAACTGTGGGAATGTCTATTTTAAAGTGAAATTCAATTTGTATCAAATATTGATCAATTCAAATTGTCGCATAGAATATTGACTATAAAAATTTAAAAATGAATAATTAAGGTTGTTAAAGCTTTACTGTCTTTAAAATAAATCTTCTAATAATTTGAATTGATTTAATATTGTTAAGTAAACTCAGAATACACTAAACATATAATTATTCAAAGTTTACTCTGTATAAATATCTGTTTAGTGTTTTTAAAAAGTAAAAAGTGTTATACAAGATATAAAAAACATGGACAATATGAAATATAATACAAATAAAAACATGTGTTACGAATTGTTAACAATATTATGACTAATTGCACACAGTACAAAATTTAATAGTTACATAATGAACTACAATTCAGTACTCTACTGTGCATTTTGTACTGTGTAATAACAGTACTACTAATTGGTACTAAAATAAAACATGGTTTTCTATCTAAGTTTTGAACTACATTTGGGGCTGCTTGATCTTGAGGTTGTTTCAGTATTAGAAGCTCTGCTGGAAGAGTGTTGCCGTAACGCTCTAGATACAACATTTGTTTTCAAACTTTGAAGTTCTCTCCCAAGTGGTGGAATCCCATATTCTGCTCAATATATTCATCATCAGAGCCATCATCCTCTTCTGGATATCGTCATAAGTTAACAGCTGGTACCCGGAATTAACACTTCCTCAACTGATCTATCCAGATATGTCATTTTCTTTTAATTGCAATTATATAAAAAAATTGCACAATTTTCAACAGATTTACCTTCTTGTTGCTGGCCACAACAACTTTTTCCATGAGTATCTCGAGGTTGTTAGAATTACCTCTTCCCAATCAGCTGCAGACATTAATCACATTCTTCATATTAATTTCTTGTTAAAATCATCATGTTATCCTTTATCACATTTGCCATCATTTTCCTCCACATTTAATTTTATTTAAATGTCCCCATTATATATCTACTTTTTAGAGCATTGGCTAAAAAGAGGCATTTGATGAAAACATGAAATCAGAAAAATGCCCTTCCAATGCAACAGAAAAAAGACCTGTTAAAGGCAATTTAATAATATTCCTTTGTTCAATGGTGTTTTTTCCTGTGTGTGGCCGAGGTAGCCGCTGCAATAAGATCACATAAAAACTCTAAATCATCAGGAATTGATGGGATGCCTATATGGTTATTGAGAAGGAATGCTCAAACAAGCTAATTCAGCTGTTAATTCTACTTATAAACAATTCTTTTGCTCAAGGTATAATATATACTCTCACTCTCTTAAGTTAGCAAAAGTAATTTCAGTGTTTAAAAATGGGAACAAACAGTTAATAAGTAACTACTGCCCCATTTCTCTCCTTCCGGTAATAAGTAAATTATTTGAAAAACTTTATCTTAAGTACCTTCAATTTAATACACTATGCTGATGACACAACCCTCAGTTTTAAAAGTCATAATTTAGATGACTTGGAATTGAGGGTATTTATACAAAGAACTATAGCTTGTCAATATTTCAATGAACACAATCTTGGAGATAACCTCATTAAAACTAAATATTTGTTATATAGATTAAAATCTAATTAGTTTGAATTCAGGCCCAGTATAATGCTTAAGAACAACATATTGGAGCCAATAATGACAGTAAAATACCTTGTTATCACTATAGATGAGAAATTGACTTGGAAGGATCATATAACGAACTGTGTAAGAAACTCAATTGAGTGACCTTCCTATTGAGACTGTTACTACAGTATGTCCATTAACAGTTTTGAGGTTGGCTTATTTTGAACTTTTTTCTTGTCAATTATGGAAACATCCTATGGGGTAACAAGCCGTTGACTCACAGGGTCTTTAGGCTACAGAAGCGAGCAATAAGAATCATAGCTCGTTTGAGGTCTGAAGATTCATGAAGAATTCATTTAATGGTTTGGGTATTTTAAGCCTACCATGTATGTACATCCTTTAGTAATTTATAAGTTTAAGAGTCAAACGGTTCAAAATATGGATGTACATGCATACAATACGTAGCAGAGATATTTTTTGTGGATCCGCACATAGGTTAACTTCTTTCAGAAAAGTTCCATCTGAGGCAGGAGTTATTTTGATGAACAAGCTTCCCAATGAGTTTAAATAAATTACAGACAAAATGTGTTTAGATCAAACCTAACTAAGTTGTTGAGGGTTAACATATTCTACTTGGTTGGGGTGTTTCTCAAGGCCATACTTTAGTATTGCCTTATAATATAAAGTGGTTCTAATATATATATTCAAATCATATATATATATATATATATACCAAATCAAACACTACAATATACACTTACAGCCTATATATATATATATATATTTCCCTTATATATATATATATATATATATATATATATATATATAAGTTTTGTATCAAATATTGTATATAATATATAAGGGAAATATATATATATATATATATATATATATATATATATATATTGGCTGTAAGTGTATATTGTAGTGTTTGATTTGGTTTTGTTTTGTTTATATTATATGTGACGTGGTATGTGTTTTGATGTATTTGTTGTATTATAAATTTTTGACACTTGCTATACAGATTATGTTTGTACGGAGCAATAAGGAGAATAAATAAAATAAAATGAAACCTTGAACGGTAATGTTAAGTTTCTTCGTTTGTTTAAAAATTAATAAAATATATTATTTGTATACAAAACCTAACTTATATGATATCATTTTTCTCAGAAAGATGCATAGAATTCATCTATGTAATAAAAAAATTTTTGAAACGGTTTTGGAGTAAGTATGTTACATGTCAAAAAATGATGTTATCATTTTTCAGAAATACCTGTATCACCCAAAATCAAAAGCTTACCACCTTTTTCTAAGATATACAAAAGTTTTGTGTAATATTTTTGAATACATTTAGGAAAAAAATAATAAAAATTTGTTACATTTTAAGAGAAAAAAAAGGTTTACGGAAAAAGGGAATTTGGTCATTTTTTTTTTCATAAATTCAGTAAAAATAGTAATATATCTTTTACACAACTTCTATATGTCATTATATTCAGGAAGGTGCATAGAATTTAGCTGTGTAGTGAAAAAAAATGTTAGATGTAAAATATTTGGAGTTTTTATGCGAAATACCAAAAAATCCGAGAGTAACGCAGGCAAGAATTTCACAGAAATTGTAATGTAAACCATACAAAAATATTTTTTTGAATTTTTTCAAGTATTACTCAAGATTTGTAATATATTTGTGAATATATTTAGGAAAAAAAATACATTTGTTACATTTTCGAAAAAAATTTACCATTTTTCAAATAAAGGTAACTTTATACTTTTCTTTTCAAAAATTTACCAAAAATAGTAATATGTATGGAAAACACAAATTATATATAATATTATATTTAGAAAGGTGCATATAATTTAGCTGTGTAGTGAAAAAAAATGTTAGATGTAAAACATTTGGAGTTTATATGTGAAATACCAAAAAATCCGATAGTAGCGCAGGCAAGAATTTCACAGAAATGGTAATGTAAATCCTACAAAATTTTTTTTGAATATTTTCAAAAATTACTAAAGATTTTAATATATTTGTGGATAAAAGTTGCTAAAAAGAAAAATCAATTTTGAAAATTTTCATTAGACATGGGTCATTTATGATAAAAATCTACCTTCACAATAGTCTAGACGTTGAGGTTAGGCTAGGCTAGGGCTGTGAAAAAAACCAATAATATGACATATCACTCTAATAAATACACTCTACAAACATTGACACATTTATTATAAGTTGTATATACATTTATATATTATGTATATACATATTATAATAAATAAATGGCTTCTTGAAACTAAAAATTCCAAAAGCACATATAGGCTAGGCTAGGTCTGCAAAATACGTCGATAATATGAATTATCAGTCAAATAACTACACTCTACAAACATTGACACATTTATTTTAAGTTGTATAAACAAATTAAAATAAAAAAATCACTTCATGAAACTTATATTCACTCTAAAAACACAAAGCTATTACACTTTGAAATCTCCACGTCATAACAAATTGAGGTTATTCTAGGTTTTATAAAGTACCACAGCCTTTGTATTTTTCCTTCTACAGATGTGTTTCAAATACAAGGTTAAACATTGAAACCTCCTCTTTACAGTTATATCAAAAATGACAAGTTTGTATAAAAATAAAGATCGGATTCTTCAAGACTGTCTAGACACTGAATATCGCAAACCGGTCTGAAAGTTCAGAGGATCATTTCCTAGAATGGTTATAACTCATAACCTATGTAACTTAGGATAATTTCGACTTCATAGTTCTAAAGAGAAAGAAAAATACTGTATAATATCGTCAACTTGTAACATTTGGACAAATATTACCGTTTCGTTAAATTATATGAACATATAGGTGAGTTTTTCTAAATAAACCTCGCCGCGGCAAAGTGACACAAACTAGCGCTATGAACGGTTACTTGAGTCAAGTAGTGTTTTTCAACTGTTGGTGTCAAAAAAATTTCTAAACATGGTTATGATAGAATGAAACATTACTTTTACAATGATATATAATATATTTTGGTAATATAATATCTACTAGGATAAAAGTTGAATTGGAAAAAATGTAATTTTTAGCGTGTAAAAAAGACTAAAATTCTTGATTTTGTTTAATTTTTATATAATAAAAACTATAAAACTTAGACGCATTTGGAAACGATCGATAGAAACAGAAAGATACGATCTATGGAGCAGTGTTATGTTTATTCTGACTGACAGAAATTTCGAATCGGGAAAGGTACACAATCATAACCTTGTTTTGTAAAAAAGTTATCTGCGCAAATCTTTGACGTTATGTATAAAAAATACATGAAATTCAGCAATTTTTGGAATATTATTTATAACGTTTTGTGGAATATTTTTTGCATGATTATTCATCTACGAAACATTAGCTTTCCAACGGTATTTTTTTTATGGCGATAGTACGATTTTAAGTGGGCGAAATGTTGAATTGCAAAATATGTGTTTTAATTTAACTATCTGTCGTTATAGTACACGGCGTGGACGTTTACCGGTACTAGGGTTAACAAAAATGTTTTTACATTTTAATTCCTCCTCTCATGGATTGATAGGAGCATTATCTAACAACAAACAGCTTTCAAAACCCTCCCCATCCGGTAACCTGCTCG
Source organism: Aphrophora alni (assembly GCA_963513935.1). Taxonomy (NCBI): domain Eukaryota; kingdom Metazoa; phylum Arthropoda; class Insecta; order Hemiptera; family Aphrophoridae; genus Aphrophora; species Aphrophora alni. Next base: position 78,943,844 of record OY740765.1, read on the forward strand.
GAGCAAGCAGAAGAACTCGTGGTAAGTGACTGAAAATCACCTTTTTTTTTTAAATTCAATATTTACCCTATTAAAAATTATTATATTGCATTGATTTTTATACCGTTTTAAAGTTAATGTTCCATAGATTCATATACATACAACAAAAACTTCATAAAAGTTATATTTAATAAATGGGTAAAGTTCGTGTATTATGTGGTATCAAATTTCGCGGCAAACTGAAATTCAAATTAGGGCATCCATTCGTCTAATTTTCACAAGCCGATATTACTGTTTAACAACTTTAGAGTAATACTATTTTATAGTATTTTTCTTCTTCTTTCTAACTGTGTATTCCAAATTATTTTAACTGTTATAGTTTTGGATCTATAAAATTAAAACCAAACCAATAATTTTGTACGGTTTATTTATCTAAAATATCACTTTTTTTTCAATTTTACGTTTAGCCTAGTAAAACACATGCTATTGTAATAAACCATATACTGTTGCAATCGTTATCTTTGAAGCTTTTATATTCATTCAACAGATTGTGGCAAAAGTGAAACTAGAAATTATAAAAATTCGATGAAGTTGCTCAATTTTCCTGTTAGAGAAAACCATGGCAGCAACTGATTATGAGAAAATATCATTATATATCTTTGCTAAATGTTAATACTCAGCCAAATACTACAAGTTGACAACATTTCATAGATTTTTCATCCTCTTTTGAACTACGTATTCAAAATTCATATATCTGTGATAGTTTTTGAGATACAGTATATACATTCTACGAAATTATGACCAAAATTAACAGGAGAAGTTTGTAATATCCTGTCTTTACCGAATTGTGAAAAATGAAGACATACTTTTATATTTTGATGAGCTGTTTTATTCCATTGAAAAGACAACATTCATTTCAACATAAATAATACAAAGCAATATGTTATAGGACTATTATTAGGCAAGCTTATAGAACTGGAATTCTGTTGCATTGACAAGTTTTGCGTCTTGTCTCAAGTGTCAAATTGCATGCATTCAGTGCGTATTAGGCCTGTTTCAAGTGTGGCTCGACTTATTTCTGTTTATGTGAGCTTATTTGTTATGTAAGAGTGATTTGTTTATTATAATTTGTTTATACAAGTTATAATATGTGTGTGTGTTTGTATCTAGAGTTTATTTATTTAAGTTAATTTTAAGTTTTTCAGTGATTCTGTTTCAGGTTTACCTAGTGTGGCCCAGCCAAGGAGCCCACCAAACCAAAATCCTAATAATAATAAATTAGAATATAATGAAAAGGGATTTTTAATTATTAAAATATGAATTGCACTTGCGATTTTGATGAGCAGTGCAATATGACGTAGAAGAAGGGGAGGGGAGAGACGAGGAGTGGAGGCCTTGAGCTAGCGAGCCGACAGTTAGTCTTGTCCAGAGAGGCTTGTCCGAGAGCCGCTAGACGGAAGACCGCCACGGGACGAGGTCAGTCCATTTTTCGGCCACGTGCTATTAAATTCATCGGTATGCTTTTCGGCCACTTTTAAGGCTTAGTCTTACCGTTATGTCTTTCTCTTAAATTATAATCAATTTCTGTTTTGTAATTCGGCATATAATATTTAATTTCACTGGCGTTGCGTGCGTTCATTAGCGTCCTAACCCGACTCCTTGGCCCATCCTGACAAGATTCGGCTAAGTGTACGCGGTCTCCAGCCAGCCGGAGCTTCCAGCTGGTCAAAAGAAGTGGAGACGGTCACACTAGTACCAAGTTCTAGGTTATGTCTAATTGGGTTTTATTTTCTACGGAAATTTCCACTCAATCTAATAAAAATTGTATAAATTGATTTTCTTTTTACCAAAATATTATCCACATCTATATTACAAAACTTTTGTTTTGAAAAAACTATTTTTAAATTGTTGTACTGTAAATTATACGCTTTTATTTGGAATGTTTGCCTAGGTTATTGCACGGTTTTTTGATTCCGGTATAATAACTCCAAAATTTGTACATCTAAAATTTTTGGAATAACACATAATCTACATAGATTTCGGAGAAAAATGATAGTAAGTAGTGATTTGAATAATGTTACTATTTTTAGTGATTTTTTTATAAATAAGTCTAACTTTTCAGCTAATTTTAGACTTTTTACGTAAAACATTTTCTTCCTAATACAAATTTTAGAAATTGATTTTTTTTTACCAACTTCTATTCACAACTAACTACATTACAAAATTTTTGTATATCTTGAAAAAATTCTAAAAAATTTTTAGTATGATACATATACGCTTTTCTGTCCGATTTTCACTTTATATTCCTGACATACTTACTCCAAAACTGTAACATGTAACATTTGTTTCTTTACACAGATAAATTCTATGCACTTTCCTGAAGAAAAAAAAAAGATGTCCTATAAGTTGGGTTTTGAATAAAATTACTATTTGTTATGATTTTTTTTACAAAATGATTAAAAAAGGCGAAATATGACAATCTTATAGGGCTGATTGGAATCCTCCTCTGTTTTTCTTATGTTTGTTTATTGTTTGATTTTGTCTGAAGGGTGAAAGTTCTGTCAGAAGTCATGCCCAGTCACAAAAACAGTGTAACAACTATTAGACATAAAATTATTTTTATGATATTTTTACGAATGATTAAAAAAGGCGAAAAATGGTAATTGGAGAGTTTTAAGGTCAAATCTTCTTTTTTCAGTTGCTTCTTAATAGAAGAAAATGATGGTAAAACCAATTTCTAAATATCAGCAAACATTCTTCTTGAATGTTGTGAGTTGTATAGTACAGGTAGCAAATTTAAATTTATATTTTTAAAGCTCTTGGCTTTATTTCACTTTCCAGTTATTATAAGAAGAAGTTTAAAAAGTTTGGATTTGTTAGGATTGGTCCTTTAACTGCCTGGGTTCTTTAACTTTCAATATAATCAAATCAGTGGTTCAGTACTCAATTAATCTCTATTAACAAATATTATTAAGAATGACTATCTCTTATCTTAATACAATACTACAGTATCCTTATTACTAGTATTAACCCAGAATGGTTCCAACCGTTATGACTCTACTGTTTACTTTAAGTAATAAACAATTAAAAGTTTTCCAATACACAATGATATGCTCATTTTTCTTGCAAAGTTCATCCAACGTTTCTCTCTCGAACTATCGGGGACTCTACTCTTACTCGCCAAGCATGGCTATCTTCCGAACATGCCTTGAGCAGCAATTCCTCCTGTGAGCCAAAGACCCCGTCTCCTTTTTTTCAAGAGCTTATATAGCCCCCTCTTGTTTGTAACGTTGAATGCCTTTGAAAGGTAATCATTTCATCATAATTATTGTTCCAATTTTGTCTTTCACAACAGTTGGTCTCCATTCTGACTTTAATATTATTTTTATTTATCTTTCTTCTAACTAAATCTATCATAATTCCTAACACCACTCTCATGATATGTACTGGAGAATGATTCTCATTTACAGTAACTGTTGGAAAGGCTTGTTATCTCTTCTATTCCTGTTTGTATAGTATCAAAAGTATGGAATCAAAATTAAGTTTTTCGTTTAATAATGTACTATCTTCTTTTAAAAATATCTGTATATTTTGAATTGTTCCAACGCATTCATGAACTTTCCTTTTTCCAGTGGTGTAAAATCAATTTGTTTGGCCGACATCATGTGTTCTATAAACTCTTTCTTGAACGACCTTCCTCTCTGTACTATATATTTGTTTGGACAATCTCTACATCATAACTCCTGTGCCTTCAAATTTATCATTGTAGTCTTTCTTTTTATTTGTGTTTATAAAACCCTGTAAACTGTTGGTAGTTTTAAAGGGATTTTATAGTCTTGTATAAGTCTTATATAGTCTTATATAATAAATAAATAGGAAAAAAATACCATTTTTTGTTCCAGTTAGGTTTCTAATTTTATTTTTTCTTTCCTGCTTTTTGTATAATTTATTGATCATTGAGGTACTGTAGCTGTTTTGGATGGGAATATATTTTATTGCTTTAAATTCTTCATGAAAATCTGCTTCTGTCAATTTGTATATTACCTAAACTGTGAATGAAACCATTAAAGGCCGCCATTTTGTGTGATGTTGGATGGTTAGAAATACAGTGGGTTGTGTGGTCTCAGTGAGTAGGTGTTCTGTAAATTTTGAAGATGTGTTTATGATTAGACTTTGTTATTGTGATATCCAGATAGTTGATGCTGCTGTTGGTTTCTATTTAAGTTGTAATTTTAATGAAATATGTATGCTGTTTAAGTATGTGGCAAAATTATGGATTTGTCATACTGTGTGTGCCCTGATATAAAACAATATTGACGACAACAATAATAATAGATGATATTATTAAGATGTTTGTTTTTATTCATAATTATGTTGTTTGTTATGTGATTTAATTTTTCTACTTCTCTTGGGTAAAACTGATTAACATTTTTTTTACAAATTGAATGTGTTACGTTTTAATCAGCCACCTCTAGAAATAACAACAGCAAGACAATAATTGTATTCTAATTCTGACTAATCCTATTTTAAAATTGATAGAAATTAAACTTTAGTCAGAATTTATTTTAAGTTAAGAAAACTAAAATAGTAAAACTACTATAGTAGTGTTATAGTAGACTCTAGACCAGGGGTCAGCAACCTAAGGCAGGCGTGCCATGCATGGCACGCGGAATGATTTTTGTTGGTATATGGAATAAACTGAAAAACTTTCTTATAATTTATAATAATGTGAATAACATTGTTTATTTAACCCAACAACTGTTCCATGTTAAAGGTTTTATTTTCTTAAAAAATTAATAAAAAATATTATTTTTACACAAAACCTAACTTATAAGACATCATTTTTCTCAGAAAGATGCATAGAATTCATCTATGTAATAAAAACAAAATTTTGAAACGATTTTGGAGTAAGTATGTTAGATGTCAAAAATGAAGTTATCATTTTTCAGAAAAACCTGTATCATCCAAAATCAATAGCTTACCACCTTTTTCTAAGATATACAAAAGTTTTGTGTAATATTTGTGAATATATTTAGAAAAATAAATAAATAAATTTGTTACATTTTCAAAATGTAAAAAAATATTTTACGGAAAAAGGTAAAATGATAATTTTTTTTCAAAAATTCACAACAATAAGTAAAATATATTTTATACACAACTTCGAGAATTTAGGTGTGTAGTGGAAAAAAAAAAGTTAGATGTAAAACATTTGGAGTTTTTTTGTCAAATACCAAAAAATCGGAAAGTAACGAAGGGAAGAATTTCACACAAATGGTAATGTACACCATACAAATAGATTTTTTGGAATTTTTTCAACTATTACAAGAGATTTGTAATATATTTGTGAATATATTTAAAAAAATAAATAAATAAAATTTGTTACATTTTCAAAATAAAAAAAATTATTTTACGAAAAGGGTAAATTTTTTTTTTTCAAAAATCACCAAAAATAGTAATATTTATGGAAAACCAACTTCTATAAATCATTATATTCAGAAAGGTTCATAGAATTTAGTAATGTAATGAAACAAAAGTTTGAAAAATAATTTTGGAGTCGGTATGGCAAAGAACAAAAAACTCACAAAAAATCGAAGGCTAACTTTTGCATGGAAGTCCAATTGAGCATAGAAAATTTTGTTTTACATTTTTTTCAAGTATTACAAACGTTTTCTAGTATAAATGTGAATAACAATTGGTTAAAAAAAAATCAAAATCTAAAATTTTCAAAATAAAAATAATGTTTTCCCGTAAAAGTGGAAATCGACAAAAGATAGGTTAAGTTTGTAACTTCGACAATTTAGGCGTAATTACTAACTTTCTAAAGCTAGGCCTAAGACAAAATCACTAGATTTCACTAAGACAATAAATTTTACAAAGAATAACACACATATACACTTGTATAATCAAATAAAACACTCAATATAAGAAAATTTTCTTTTACGCCTTAGGTTTACAACTTACTTCTTGGTTAGTCCAAATATAAACCATTCAAAAACCAGAACTTCACTCAAAAAAATAAACTTTAGAAATAAAAACACATATTATAACTTGTATACACAATTTATATACAATTTGTATACACAAACCTTCAAAATAACAAATATCTAACCCCAAAACAATATGCGCCATGCCTTTTATATTTTAATTTACGTCACACAATTGCGTATGTTGCGAGATCAAAACAAAAACTTCAAAGTATCTTTGCCTATATCAAGTACTACCAACTTGTAGAATGAAATCTCCTCTACAACATACTATAAAGATCAATTACAAAATATCGATTTAAAAAACGATTATCTTATTTAGTAAACTTCACCGGATGGCAAGTGAATTTCGTTCCGTTAGGTTTCTACTACGGTCAAGTAGAAATATCTTGCGATCTATGACACACAGAACGATTTGTAAACTACGGATAGAAAGAGAAAGATGTGATCTACAGAACAGTGTTTTGTTCGATCTGTTTGACAGAAAAATAGATTTGTAATCATATGAGAAAAAATGGCGTCGCTTTTACTAAAATCCGCTTAGTTCAAATCTTTGACGTTACGCATAAAAAATATGCGAACTTCAGCAATTTTTGGAATATTATTTATAACTCTTGTGGTTTTTTTTATGCATGATTATGTATCTACGGAACATTAGCTTTCCAACACTATTTTTTTTATTGCGATAGGACGATTCTAAGTGGGCGAAATGTTGAATTGCAAAATACGTGTTTTATAGCCAACTTGTCCGGGAGAATGGGTACGATTTCGGGTCTTTAACAGTTGGAGGGTTAAAAATAAAACTATTAATAATAAAAAGAATGATTAGGAATAGCACAGTCCATCAGATTTCCGAATGCACTACTGCAGGGAGATGTCATGACAAATTGTAATGTTTGTTAAAAGGGACTGTACCGTTGACTCTAAACTTACCAAACAGACTGTCCCCCGCATGGTGATCATCTAAACACAACTGTTGTTACTGGCTGGAGAGCGCTATCATGTGCACAGCTTACTTGCTTACTGTATTTTCTCATTGGATACCGTAGTATGCTGTTGCTGTTGACTGTTAAGTGTTTTCGCAGAGGGAAACTGAACATTGCCGTCATTGTTTTGTATACAAATAAGTTACCATTAGTACGATGCCATTATTAAAAAAAAAAAACCTCGATATCCGCGTGTTTCAAGACTCTTGGATAAACAAGTATGGATTTTTACCTCAAAAGGATTGCGCTGTTTGTGTTTTGTGTTCTAAATGGTTGTGTTCTGAACGTCGAGTATACTGAGACATTATCAAACTAATCATCAGTCTGTGTTTTAAAATGCTGAGGATAAAATTGAAACTGAATGATGAAAGCTGGTTGTGCAAACTGATGTTCCTTACTGACATTAACACTCACCTCAGTGATTTGAATGTATACAATACTTGAGGTGTTTGAATGCTGGCAAGTATTTATACCAAAATTAAATGTATATTGTCGTGATATTACCAATGAAATCTACAAATAATTCGCTTACAAAGAAGCACTCGGACCTTTCCCTGTATACACAAACAAACTTCAAAAGAAGTTAGAAGAATTTATTAAACAAGCTCAAGACTTCCAAACTCATGGATCTCTGTTTTGTTACCTCATAAAGTCACACTTAATTGATACCACTACATTAGTCTTGTCACATTTTGAATGGATGGTTGTGTACAATTTTGAAATGCAGCATATTGAATTCAAATCATCAGAATTATAGATGACAAAATTTTGTAGAGCTGAGAAGAAATTGTGCAGAAAAGTCTACTGCTATTCCATTGTTGGACAGCCATGTCTGAGATGTTCGACTGTTTGAAAAGTGTCATTTGCGCTTCTTTCAGATTTTGGTTGTACTTACATGTGCGAACAAATTTTCTCACACATGAACGCTATTTTAAATTCACAACAAAGTCACCTAACCCCAACGAATTCAGAAGCCTGTGTGAAACTGAAAGTAACCAAAGTATCCATCTGATATTGAAAAATTAACCAGCGAGATGCAAGGTCAAGGCTTCCATTAATGATTCATGAAACAAATAAATGCTATGCCCATTTTACTAAAATTGAAGTTTTATAATTTACTTACTCATTAATAATTAATACTATTATAAATATATTATTTTTCTAACTCTTAAGAAATTGTAAAATTAATTTATGTATCTGAACATTTTCTTCCAGCTTAATAAATTTTTCTTTGTGCAAACGGTTTATTTATTTATTTCATAATAAAATGACTAAATGGAATTTTAAATAGTAGTTAAACACACTTTGCAATAAATAGTATAGAATAATTACCTACTAAAGTAGGTATTTACTAAATAAGAAGAACAGTAATGGTTTTAATTACAAATAAGTATAAAAATTATATTAATCTTTTGGTAGTTTTTATTATGTTTTTAATTTGGCACCTTTGTCCTATCATTGATACTTAGATATTTATTTATTCCTTTGTCCCTTTTCATTCTGATGTTGTTTGACAGTAAAAATATACAATGATTTTTGTATATGATTATAAAAAATATATGTACCTTGGGTTTAAAAAATAACAAAGCAGGTCTTATTTGTTCAGTTAACTTTAGTTAATTATAATAATACTGAAAGTTCTTTATAATTTAACTTTTACATCGACCAGATTGTATATAAGTTTTATTATGAAACCAAATGTTTGGTTATTTGGTTTTTATGTTATGTGTGGTTTTATTTGTTCTTATTTTGTTTAGCGACTCCAAGTTAACACAAATTTTAAAAGGTACTCTTGGTGGGAACGGCAAGACTAGTATAATTGCCAATGTGTCACCTGCATCATGTATGTTGATGGAAACTCTAAGAACCCTCAAATATGCAGCGGAAGCAGGTAGCATAAACAAAACTTCAATTTACCAGGTAAAGTAACAAGATTGTTTGTGTTATAAAATTCGATAATAATCTTTTGTGGTATTTTGTTTTAAATTAAAATTCAATAACAATCTTTCCAAATTTTATTATTTCTTCCAGGATTTTAATATTATTTCCTCTTTTACGTTTATAACCTGGTAAACTAAATCGCAATAAAACATGGTAAAAACGCCCTCTCCCACCTCTAATTACTTAATAATCATATATTTTTTAATAATAATGTGTATTATTTTCCACCGAACTGTACAGTACATAGGCCTACCACCTTCCCATTGTAGTGTGACCGTCTCCACTTCTTTCGACCAGCTGGAAGCTCCGGCTGGCTGGAGACCGCGTACACTTTAGCCGAATCTTGTCAGGATGGAGCAAGGAGTCGGGTTAGGACGCTAATGAACGCACGCAACGCAAGTGAAATTAAATGTTATATTTTATTTACTTTATTTATTTTTTATTTTTTTATTTATTACACGTACTGTTACAACTGAGCTTAGCTCATTTAGCAACTTCTAATCTATTACATCACAGTTTGATGAGTAACAGCCCAATGGTTGTTCCCATATAGATTAAAATAAACAAATATTAGGTAAACAGTCTGAAAGTTTTATATAAGCAAGTCAGCTGGCTTGGTCCTCTTGAGCCGACGAAGCGGGCTGGGTTCATCCAACATCCTCCGGATCACTGTACTCGGGTATCCCTGAAGGCGCTGTAGGTGTCGTCTTGCATGCTTCTTAATTTCTTCGTCCACTATGTTGACCTTCAAGTCTCTGTGCAGGTCTGAGTTTCTGATGTACCATGGTGCATTCACTATGCCCCTAAGTACTTTGTTTTGAAAAACTTGGATTATACTTCTATTTGTAGGCTTGGCACAACCCCATAACTGAATGCCATATTCCCATATTGGCTTCAATATCTGATTATATAGAAGAACTTTATTGTAAGTGCTCAGCTCTGAACGTCTTCCAATTAGCCAGTGCATTTTCCCATATTTAATGTTTAGCTCCTTCTTCTTTATTTTGATGTGCTCCTTCCAGCGCAATTTACAGTCTAGCGTTAGGCCTAGATACTTTGCTGTATTGCTATAAGGAACAGTATTTTCATTTATTTCCACTGGGAGATGTTGAATTTTTTTATTACTGAAGTTGATGTGCACTGACTTGGTTTCATTTAGTTTGACCCTCCACTTTTTGGTCCAGTGACTCACTTCATGCAGGGCTCTTTGTAGACTGCTTGTTGACTCCTCTGCAGTATCTCCTACTGCCACAATTGCAGTATCATCCGCAAATGTTGCAATGTCCACTCCTACAGGCTCAGGTATATCTATAGTGTAGAGCAGGTAAAGAACCGGGCCGAGCACGCTGCCCTGCGGGACACCAGCATTTATTGGTTTCAATTCTGAGTACTCTCCCTCATACTTCACCCTGAAGTATCGTTCGGTGAGATATGAGTTAAGAATTTCATATACAGTACTACCTCGTTTATCCGGACCTCATTCAACCGGATGTTTGGATTATCCGGATCGATCCGGAACAAAAAATAAAAAAATTAATCAAGGATAAAATAAAGCTTAAAGTTTCAAAATATTTTAATAATTACTGTATTTTGAATAATATTTTAAATAATATTTATAATATTTTGAAACTTTAAGCTCTTGCTTTATTTTATCCTTGAATATGGAGTTTCAACAAGAAATATCTGCTATTATATTAATGTTGATAAAAACGTGATTTCCTCAACACTACAGTGTCGCCTCGAGGTATTAGGGCGGGTTGTTGATGCACTGGGAAGAGAAAGTGGAGGAGCAATGACCTCTGCGTCACCATCCCCCCTACCCCGATGCGGCATGACAGTGACCATGTCTATTGTCTATGCCGGCGGGTAGTCTATCACTTGCTAACGACCGGAATACATCATTACCATATCGTGCTGTGCCGTGTTTAGTTTAGGCCCTACATTTTTGAAAAGTCAGGGAATTTGAATTTTCTGGAAATGTCAGGGATTTTTTTTTAAAAAACGGGAAAAAAATAAAGAATGCCTGATATTTTAGAAAGTGTAATACAATGACGATTGCCTGTAACGGTCCTTAAAGAAAATGTACAACTGTGAAATAAATACAAACCAGGTGCATGTTTACAACGCATCATAAACCATCATGTCATTTTTACAACTTTATTGTTGTCGGGTTGCTAAGACTCAAGGGTGTAAATCAGTAAATGTGAACATTTTGTCACATCTTAAAGCGGTGCCGCCAGCTTTGGGAACCCCCGTTATTTTTTTGTGGCAGTTGGCACATCAAATCCCCACTATCGAGGACGTGAATGAGAATCGGCATAGTATTTAGAGGTGGGCGTTGTTACTGCTATTTATTTATATTCGTGTGTTACCGTTTGTGCGTGGAAATGGCGACGAAACGAAAACATAATGTGCTTACAATGGCCCAAAAGTTAGACGCATTGAATTGTATAAACAGGGCCGCATTGAAACGTCACACCAAATTAAAACAGAGGAAGATAAATGACTTTTTTGTAAATAACAACTAAACCCTGTGTAAATTAAAAGCATGTGTAAATATTTCAGGTGTGTAAATAACATGTTTTTCTTCATTTACAGTACATTGTGGATTTTCGTGTATTGTGTAAATTGAATGACTGTGTAAATATTGTGTTTTTTCATGACTTATAAATGGTAAGTTATCATTTTATATTTTGTTTTATTTATCTTTCTATAATTTTGGATTATCCGGATTTTTGATTAACCGGATCACTTCCGGTCCCAATTAGTCCGGATAAACGAGGTTGTACTGTAGTTGCCTTGGGAGATCTTTATGCATTTTGTAGCACAGACCCTGGTGCCAAACTCTGTCGAATGCCTGGGATACATCCAAGAATACGCTGGGGCATATCTTCCTTTTCTCAAGTGCATCTTCTATGACATTTGTAATCCTATGAATCTGCTGGATCGTAGAATGTTTCTCTCGGAAACCAAACTGATGAGGAGGTATCAAGTTTCTTTCTTCTATTATTGTCTTAAGGCGCTTGAGTAACAGCCTTTCAAATAGCTTTGCTGTCGTTGGCAAAAGTGAAATTGGCCTATAGGATGACTTTTCATGTGCGGGTTTACCAGGTTTAGAAATCATGATCACTTCAGCAACCTTCCATTGCCTTGGAACATACCTTAGCCTAAAGCAGGCATTTATTATGTGGAGCAGTTTTTTGAGTCCTTTTTCAGGCATTCTTTTAGTACCTGTCCTGTGATAAGATCATAGCCAGGTGCTTTATTAGGTTTGAGGTTGCTCTTAATTTCAGTTTTTAGTTCTTGAAGTGTTATTGGTTGTATTTCCCTCTCATCAAGTTTCTCAGCAGCCATCAAATATTCATCAGCTGTTTGCCTAGGTAGAGGTTGAAAGGTATCTGCAAGGTGTTGTGCAAATAGGTCTGCTTTCTGCTTAGGGCTTCTGGCCCAAGTGTTATCTGATCTCCTTATTGGAGGGTTTTGAGCCTTAGGTCTCTTAAATCCCTTGGAGGCCTTCCACAGGGAATACTCTGTATCCTTTTGATTGGTCAGGTTTTGCAGAAATTTAGACATTGTCACATTTTAAACTTTTTTGATGAGTTCTTTAAGTTCATTAGAAAGTGAATTTAAAAGAGTTTTGTCTTCAGGGGCTCTTGTATTTTGACAGGCTTTTCTTGCTCTTCGTTTTCTCCAAACTAGCTCCCTTACCTCCTTCGGATATGAGTTGTGGTGTTTGTTGTTTGCAGATAGATCAGGGGTACTACCCCACGCCGCCTGCTGTATTTGTTGCACTAAAACCTCCAGTTGTTCCTCAAGCTGGTGTTGTGTTTTCATTTTAGTTAGTAAGTCAACATTTTCTTCTACTAACCTTCTGAACAGTTTCCAGTTTGTCCTATTGTTAACCAACCCCAGCAAATTTTCTCTCACTATGATGTTATCACTGATAGTCATGATGACTGGAGAGTGGTCTGACGAAAGTTCGTCACTACTCTCAACCTCTATGTAGTTAGATGAGAGTCCTTTCACAACAAAAAAGTCAATCAAATCTGGAGTTTTTAAAACATCAGTTGGCCAGTATGTAGGTTTTCTTCCAGAAAGGAAGTCGCATTTTAACCCAACTCCTGCAGCATACAACTCCCTGCCTTTCGGTGTCGTCAGTCTGGAGCCCCAGTATATGTTCTTAGCATTGAAATCTCCTCCTACAATAAAGTAGTTGCCCATTGCTCTGAGAAGATCTAAGTAATCATCTTTCTTTAGATTAAACCGAGGAGGACAGTAAATGGCCGAGACTCTCAATGTTCGGCCTCTGCTTAGCTTCACTTCAACTGTTGTCACTTGCATAATTTCCTTCTCAATTTTTACGTCAGCATAGTGCTTAATATTTTCTCTAATGAATATAGCCGATCCCCCTCTAGCTTTTTCAGAAGGATGGATTGCATGGTAGAAGCAGTAGCCTCTTAATTTAGCATAAGAGGTGCTGGTGAAATGGCTTTCCGAGATTAGACATATATCTATGTTTTCTGTGTTTAAAAAGAGCTCTAGCTCCGTCAGGTGCTGCTGGAGCCCATTAGCATTCCATGTAACAATACGCAGTGTCTTACTTATTTAGTTTCTTTACTTTGCCCATCCTGGTTTCCAGGCTTTGTAGTTTATCAGAAGTTTTCTTATTTATTTCTCTTTGCTGTTCTAACTTCTCTGTTAGGGTTTCTAGTTTATTCAGAATTTGTTCCAGGACTTCATTTTGTGTTCTTAAAACTTGTTTTGTCGCTGGCGGGGTTTGCACTTTTTGTGCATATGTTGTAACTATCCTTTGATTGGGAGCAGCATCGTGTGGGTTCTGTCTGTCTGTGTCTCTAGGTTGTATATCTGGTACTACCCTTCTTCTATTATTTATTTGGGTCCTATACAGTCTATTTCGCATTCCCTGTAGTTCTTTTGTGACTTCGCACCCTCTGTAGCTTGCAGGATGCGCTCCCTTACAATTAATGCACAACGGTGGCGATTCTCTTCTTGTTGTACAGTTCAATGTGAGGTGTTTGCCTGCGCACTTCACACATCGAGGCTCTTTCTGGCAGTATTTCTGCGTATGATTAAATCCCTGGCACCTCTTACATTGCGGGATAAAGTTATTTGTCCTCCTTAGTGGTTCAATTTTTACTTTCATGTTTAAGATATCATTGATGCTGTATATTTTTTCTTGATTGGAGAATGTGAGCATAAACAGAGGAAGTCCCCTTTTTATAAAGTGCAACTCCCCTTTTTCATTTTCTTTTCTTTCTCTCTTCAATATGTTGTTAGCATCTGTAATCTGAAGACCCCTTAATTTCAAGTCTTCTATGATTTCCTCTTTAGAACATGTTGAATGCAGTCCTCTTGCCATGACCTTTATAGGCCTGTCATTTTTATTTTCATAAGTATACCATTGCATGTCTTCTGCTTTCAACTTAGCTGTCAGTGCCCTATATGTGTCAGAATCCGGAGTGTTCACTTTCCACACATTATTATTTAAAGCAACTACTTTGTACTGCTTGTCAGTCACAGATTTCATCACTGCCTGTAATTCTCCATAGCGTTCCAATCCAACTATGTTTATTGGCGGTGGTAGTTGAACCTTAGTTGTTTTTTTGCCATCAGCGCTGGGTGGTACTTGTCCACTGCTGTTGTCCTGTGTGTATTGAGGCGAAGGTCTCTGCTTTCCTTTTTTTGCGTGGCCTTTTCCTCCTCTCCAATATCCAATTAGTTTCTCTTTCTAATTGTTCCTCATCTGTGTAGAACTCGTTATCATCTTGCTGTTTATTTTCCTTAGTGCCAGCAGTTTCCTTCCTCAAGTCACAGTTCTCCTTTCTAAGTGTTGACACTTCTTCTTGTAATTGTTTTGTTTGAAGTTCAAGGGCCCTAATTCTTTCAAGGAGTTCAATTCTCCCAAGATCATAATTTGTATCCCCTTCGCCTACGGATGGTGTTACCGTAGCAGACTTACCAGAATCTAGCAATAAATGGCTCCCCCCAGAATCCATGGAGCCGATCTCCTTACAGGAGAGTGGATTCCCCAAGTTTCCCTGGATACCACCTGGGGTAATAATTCCGTCTGTTTTCTCCATTGCTGTTTTCTTTGCTGTTGGTCCGCGGGAGGTATTTTATTTCCCTCCTACCACACAGCAGCCAAAGCCACTGCAAGGCATTCCCCTATCCGCCACCTGGGGACGCGCCTCCTAGCGGTTATCAGCTCCGCCGGGGGATTTTTTATTTACTGACGAATTAAAAGATTACAGAATTAATATAATTTATAAAAAAGACACAACAGCAAGATAAAGCCTTAATAGTGGCCGAAAAGCATACCATTTAATTTAGTTAGTCGTGGCTGAAAATGGACTGACCTCGTCCCGTAGCGGTCTTTCTTCTCGCGGCTCTCGGAACAGACTCCCGCTTGGCTCGCTGGTTCAAGCCCTCCACTCCTCGTCTCTCCCCCCTCTTCTATGTCATATTGCACTGCTCAACAAAATCACAAGCCTAATTTATGCTTATTATAGTTTTGGTTTGGTGGGCTCCTTGGCTGGGCCACAGTAGTACAACTACAAACAAGGGTATAAAATATTCACAATTTATATTATTTAAATGTTAACACAATTTTTCTTTTTAACATAACCTTCTCAAATTATTAGTTAACTCTTAGGATTCATGATCCAGATTAGGATTTACCATCACATTTAGCTTAACACGTTCACTACCGATCCTCAAGTATAGTTGATGCCAAAGTCATAGAAATATGACTGATCCATTGGAGTCTTTCACTCCAGACTGAGCGTACAAAACTAATGTAATGCACAGACCAAACTTTTAAATTTACTTTTAAGATAAATTAGAGTCTAAATAAACGTAGTTTAGGTAATTTTTAGTAAAAAATAAATCTCATTTTGACCTTTTCACCCTTTTTCTTCTTCGTCAACTATAGTTGACGTCAGTCTATAGCATATTTTATATGTAGATTTGGTTATATATTGACCGACGTCAACTATATTTGAAGTTGGAAAATTAATTATTTGTAAAGACATTTGAGGTAAACACAATCAAATATAACATTGTAATACAAATGTTATGTTTATTACAAAGTCTAAAAATACAAATGATACCATACAGTTCGACTAGGAGACTGTTGACTAATGCGTACCATGTGGTCGAGTCAACAGAAAAACAGTACTACAAGAGAAAAACAGGTATCACGTGTCTAGTATAGTTGACGAACATTCCTGTTGACCGATAAACAAAAACTAAGTCAATAAAATACCGTACGGTTGTGAGAGATCATAATGGAGCTAAGTGTTCACATCAATGATAGTTGACATTGGTCCGCTGGAATCAGCCCACTCGTCAACTATAGTTGCCGCCGGTCTATTGGGAAGTTCGGCTTGTCACATATAGTTGATGCTGGTCTGTGGTGATGGTTTTTATTTAACATGTCGGTAGCGAACGTGTTAAATAGACGAGAGAAGAAAAGAAAATTGATTGACTTGCTCTTCCAAATATAGTGTCACATATAGTTGATGCTGGTCTGTGGTGATGGTTTTTATTTAACATGTCGGTAGCGAAAGTGTTAAATAGACGAGAGAAGAAAAGAAAATTGACTGACTTGCTCTTCTAAATATAGAAAAATACATATTTTATTCTTAATGGTGGTAAATAAAATAGACTTAAATAATAAAATTTTAATTTAAAAAATATAACCTTGAGATCTAATCTTATACAGACAGAATAAAAAATAAATAAAACCTCTTACAAATGAGATTTCTGATATTAATACACAAGAGCTCTGACCTAGTTTTAGCATACATTTGTATAAAATAACATAAACACAACAACAACAATCAAATTCCGACCACTAGATGCACAACATCTATTGATTTGTCAATAACAACAGATAGTAATACTAAGTATCTATGTATATCTAAAAATACATACACGTAATAACATACCTACTTATATACATATATTCACAAAAATATAATACATATACAGGGTGTCTAGCGACCGGGAAAAGTCAGGGAATTTGTTTTTTCTGGAAAAGTCAGGGAAATGTCAGGGAATTTTTTAAAAAACCGGGGAAAAAAAATAAAGAATGCCTGATATTTTAGAAAGTGTAATACAATGCCGATGCCTGTAACGGTCCTTAAAGAAAATGTACAACTGTGAAATAAATACAAACCAGGTGCACGTTTACAACGCATCATAAACTATCATGTCATTTTTACAACTTTATTGTTGTCGGGTTGCTAAGACTCAAGGGTGTAAATCAGTAAATGTGAACATTTTGTCACATCTTAAAGCGGTGCCGCCAGCTTTGGGAACGCCGTTCTTTTTTTTGGCAGTTGGCAGATCATATCCTCAGTCGGGAGTATCGAGGACGCGAATGAGAATCGGCATAGTATTTAGAGGTGGGCGTTGTTACTGCTATTTTTACAAAACGTCAACAAGCAGTTTGTCCAGAGAGAAAAACTGCTTTTAAAAGCTGTTGGAAAAAAACAGGTTCATAAAACGGAAACGCAAAGCTGTATAGCAGATAGAACATAGAGCACTTGTGTTCTGTTTTCTAACTACTACGGTACCATGATGTTAACTGTTTCTGGGTATAAAACTTTTGGCAGGATAAAAATAACGTTTATAAGTCTTAGTAATAAATAATTAAATTACATTATGTAAGCCATTATATATTTACAAAATGCAATGAATTTATAATAAGAAGTAATATTTTTTTAAAGTAAAAATTAAATAGTCAACTTAAAATGTATATTAACCAAATTGCAAAAGATTTAGAATATTTTTAGTTAATTAAAAAATATCGATGTTTGATAATAAATATAAGTAATGTCTTAAAAAAATAGCCTATAATAATACAAAATTTGACCAAACACCAGTAGCGGCCGGTGGTTAAGTGCAATGGGAGGGCTCTGTTTTTTATACACGTAAGGGAAGGCATGTTATCAAAACATACACTACGTGACTACGGTTCAGAAAGCAGGCGTAACAACAACTCCCGTGAGTGGCGAGACACTATTTAGAACAGTTGCGCCAACTTATTTTGCCCATCGAAAACAAGGTTTTTAGTAATGCGGAACATCTAATTTATGGTGGCTGCACTGACTGATGTCTGCGCGCGCAGCTTCGGACTCTAGAAGCCCATTACACGCTGTGTAAATGACGTCACGGCACCCTCAGCTTTGTCTGCTGCTTGCCCCATATGACTAAATGCAATGAAACTCGGACACTCTAGCCACCATCCGAACTCCAGAATACATTCGTCAAATATTTTAAATTGTAATACTTCCGCTACAAATGATGGTGAAATCCACAGCGGCAAATCATAATTCATTTATCTCCAAAGAATTAAATACAAATAGGTATTTACATTATTCAAATAATATTATCATTGGGGGGGGGGGGATTCCGAGAGTCCTTATGAGTAAGCCACCACTGCCAAACACATCGACTACACTACAAACTACAAAGAAAGAAAAGAGAAAAGCCGTTATCAGCTTCAACTTAGCACTGTGGTAGTGGGGGAACTGGGAAAGTCTCACCATCCTTTCCTTGTTTAGCAAATCACAAATCAGTCCAAATCCAACTGCTTGTTTCCGTTTGAAATAGCAGTTTGTTTGCCGTTTATCGGAAAGCATTTTTTTAACAGTTTCGTGTTTTGTACCCCACCACTAGATTGAGTAAGCGTATTCCAAGACATTATTTTTTATATAGAAACTAATTTAACTCAGTTTTATTCGTGTTTAATCAGTTTACTTCTGTGCATATAAGCGTGTGTGAAGTGTATTTAGTGTCACTCATCTTTTAATTAGCCAAAGGTAAGTGTTAATATTAAGATTATTCTGTTTATAGTAAAGAAACCTAACATTTAATGAAAACTTGCCTTATCCAACGACTTTATTAGTGTCTAGGCTATATTACAATTCTTACCTTAAACCGAACTTAAGAGGCTACCGGACCGGAGTCAGATCGCTCAGTTGCTAATCCAAAAAAAATTTAGATTTTGACTAGTCATGTAACAAATGTATATCAAAATAGTAATGTAATCTTATATTATTTATTAAACACATTTTGCACTTCAGTTATAGAAATGCCAGGTTCATTACATTTTATTACTGTTAATTCAATAACTGCCAAGCGTCGCGATCGCGATCCATTTACGTATCGGCTTTCTGCGATCGCAACGCATTATGACAGTGCTTAGTTTTCGCGTAATTACAGAAACAAAATTAAATGGAACCCTAATGTATTATATATATCATTTTAAAGGGGAAAGACACATTCTATCAAGAGGTTATTTTAATTTTTTTATCCCTTGTGGTGACGTAGTGGGTTGGCACACTCGCAAACAAGTAAATTCAATGAAAGAAACCCTGACATAAAAAAATGCCCCCCCCCCCCCAAGGAAACGTTCTCCAATAACATATTTGTATTTATTTTTTACAAATAACAGTTGGAATTTGTTAGTTCAAGAAACTAATAAATATACAGAAAAAATATTCAAAACAAAGCGATATTGGTGGAATGAGGCCTAGTTCTAGATTACAGAAATGTACAAATGTGACTGTATCTGACAAAAAAAAAATTGTTTCCTTGGTGATTAATATATGGGACAATTTACAAAAATAATATCTAGA
This sequence comes from Aphrophora alni, assembly GCA_963513935.1. Taxonomy (NCBI): domain Eukaryota; kingdom Metazoa; phylum Arthropoda; class Insecta; order Hemiptera; family Aphrophoridae; genus Aphrophora; species Aphrophora alni. The sequence continues at coordinate 78,963,401 of OY740765.1, forward strand.
AAAATATTGAAAAACCTCGAACATTTTTTTTTCTTTCTAATAACTTTTTTGGATGTTCCATCATATCTACTTCAACTCAAGTCAACCCATTTGTTGTAAGTAAGTTTCATTTTACTATGTTAGACCATAGGCGTAAATAGGGGGGGGCAGTTGCCCCCCTCCAATATAAAAAAAAAAACATGCTTCACATAGAATTGTGGTAACTACATATCAAGAACTGAAAAATGAATATATTATAGTTATTTTCTTTAAATTTTCTTGGTTTTTTCATTTGGAACTCCATAATATATTAATAGAACTAAATGGTGACCTTTAGTTCCAAAAACGAATAATTTTATTCAGAGAAGCTTTTTGTTTGACATTACAAACATTTTCAATCTTTTTAAACAAACAATACTAAACAGGTGATTTCATGAATTTTTTCCCCTTCCTTTTCTTTTCAAATTTTAATAAACCTATTGAAAACTATAATGCAATGTTTACTCTTTTTGTCTTTTACCAATCTTGATTTTTCCTTCACATATTATAGGCCTACTTCTACTTTTTACTGACTTGACAACAAATAACATCTTATTCAGTATTAGTACAATGTATCATGTGCTTAGACCATTTAAAGCTATAATTTCCTATAATTTTAAGAAATAGAAAAGGGAAAGGCGAAAAGCAATAATCGTTTAAAAATCAGGATAATTTAAAATTTGATTTAACTTTATTTTTACTTGATTGAGAGGTTTCGAGGTAAAGAAATGAAATATGAAAGCAATAATTTTGTGGTTGAAAATTTCTTTCCGGGGGGAGGAGGGGAGGTCCTCAGTAATTCTTGCCCCCCCCCCCCCCAATGAAAAACCTGAATTTACGCCTATGTGTTAGACTATTATTATTCATTGTTTATAAAGATATATAATGGATTAGGGGTTTCAATGGGGATATATGTTTACTGATTTTTTTTAAATATGCTTGAAAAACTTTAAAAAATGCCTGGCTTGTAGGGATAAAATAGGATTGTGCTGTAATAAGAAACATAAGAAACTTTGGGCATAACTCAAAAACGGCTAACGTTAGGAAAAATTGGTTCGACACTTTTCCGTTCGGCATGATTCCCTACAGTTTGAACATTTTTCATGCGGTTTTAACATGTTCTAAAATTTTTAAGATTTTTTGGATTTCGACTAGTTTTTCAATTTCAATTTTTCAAATTTTCAGTTTCCTTTTTAAAAATTTTTTATTTTAATTTTTCAATTTTTATTTTAACTTTTCATTTTGCTAACCCCCTTGGAATTGCTAAAATTGACTTACTAACATATTTACTTATAAATGTACGCCTAGTTAACAAAATTCAGCTTTAGTAGGCTTAGTTCAAATTTTCAGTGATATGGTTAGGTCAGATAGCTCATTGTTAATTTCATAGATTTCCAATTACCATTTTATTTCTATATCATTTTAAATAATAGCAGGCCTAAATCAAATGTAAATTCTTAACTTATTGGAAATACTTTTTTTTCAGTTTTCAAGATGACATCTAAAAAAGCATCCTTTCAAATGAATTGGTTACAGGAGTCACAATTTTCCAAATGGCTTGATAAAGTTAATGGCGATATAAATTCTGCTAAGTGTAAATTGTGTCAGAAGACATTTTGTCTAAGTAATATGGGACGGCGAGCTGTGACCAGCCATATGAAAAGCAGCAAACACTCTAAATCCGAAAATGCCTTTTCTATGAGTGCACCAATGAAGTTTTTTACAAAGCTTTCCTGCTCTTCTGCAGAAGGCATCCCTTTAAAAACTGACGACACGGTAAATCCAAAAGATTCTCCCCCCACTGAAAGCTTTGAAAAATTACCTGAAACCTTAGGCTCATCCTCTTAACTCAAGCTGTGTACAAACCTACAGAAATACAAATTAAGAGATGAAGTCACTCAAGCAGAAATTTTGTGGTGTTTGAATACTGTTATGCAGCACAATTCTTTACGGAGTGCTGAAAGTAGTGTCTCTCTTTTTACAAAAATGTTCCCTGATAGTGCTATAGCACAAGACATGAAGTTACATAAAGATAAGATTTCTTATAGCATTGTCTTTGGCCTATCTAATTACTTTAAAGACGAGTTGAATACTTCATTAGGTGTCACCTCAAGCTATGTTATAGGGTTCGATGAAAGTTTAAATAAAATAGCTACAAAATCACAAATGGATCTAAGCATTTGTTATTGGGATGAACACACTAATCTAGTAAAAGCTCGCTATCTCGGCTCTGTCTTCCTTCAGCAAGCTAAGGCGACAAATCTTCTTGAAGCTTTTAAGCAAGGTGTACAAGGGCTTGATATGTCGAGAATTTTGCAAATATCAATGGACGGACCCAATGTCAACTGGTCATTTTACAAATTGTTCAAAAATGATCTAAACACTATTCTAGGATCAAACTCGTCTAGTCTTATTGAATTAGGTTCTTGTGGCCTTCATGTGGTGCATGGTGCGTTCAAAACCGGTATAAAAAAACCACCTGGAAACTCATGGAATTTTTTAGAGCACTATATAACTTATTTAAGATGGTTCCATCTAGAAGAGGGCACTTCACAGATGTAACTGGGTGTTATTTGTTTCCTCTGCCATTTTGCACGGTACGTTGGATAGAAAATGCAAAAGTAGCAAAAAGAAGTCAAATGATGTTGCCAGCTCTTATGAAGTATGTAGATTCTGTTAAAGGAACTGACAAGGAACCTTCCTGTAATAGTTTTATTGTCGTGCAAGCTTTATTAAAAGACAAACTCCTCCCAGTTAAAATATCTTTTTTCCAATCTTTTGCGGAAGGATTGGAACAGTTTTTAACTGAATTTCAAACAGATTCCCCAATGGTCCCTTTTTTATATGATAATATTTTAAAACTGACCAAAGAAGTTATGGATAAATTAATAAAAAAAGAGGTGATGATCAGAGAGAGTTTCTACAAAATAAATGTTTTTGAAAAAGAGGATGGTTTATTTAAAAATCTACTTCGAGTGAAGGACATAGACCTTGGTTATAGTACAAGATCTGCTCTAAGGCAATGTCATGGTGTGACGGACAAAGAAATTTTGGATTTTCGAAAAGAAATCAGAACCTGCTATCAGCATTTTGTTGCAAAAATTCAAGAAAGGTCACCGTTAAAATACCCTCTAACCAAATTTCTTTCTTTTTTAAATCCTAGCAATATATCAAGTAATGAAGAAGAGGCTTGTGAAAATATGAAAAATGCACTGGATATAATGATCCAGTCAAATATTGTCTCACCAACCAAGGCAGAAAGAGCTGACCGTGAATTCCGTGAAATCATCTTGAAGTCCCACTTCCGGTTTGAATGTGCGAATTATTCAAAAAAAGAAACTAGACTTGACAAGTTCTGGATAACTCAAGTACAATCGGCGGAAAACTTAAAAGAAGTTATTCAAAAGGTTCTTTTGTTATCGCATGGCAATGCAACAATTGAAAGGGGCTTTTCTGTAAACAAAGAGATGTTGGTAGAGAATTTAAAGGAAGAGTCTCTTGTCGCACAGCGGATGGTGTTTGATGCCATTATTAATGCTGGAGGAATGGAAGAGTTCAGTTCTCAGCCTATTCCAAAGAAGATGATTCTTTCAATGAGAAACGTTTACAGCAGATTCAAAGAGGCTGAAGACTACAGAAAAAAGGTAATCTTATTACGTTAGCTAAATTGTATGTTTGTTTAAAAATTTAATTTTTATCTGTAATATGTAAGTCTAGGAAATTCATATTCACAACAGTTCACTATCTAATAGTATTTAGGGATCTAGATTATTTTGGTTTTGACTTTAGTGAAAGTTAAATAACTTGTTTTTTATGTTTAAAAGAGCATTCAGCTCTTTTAAAGTTTATACAAACTTAAAACTACATTGAGAATAATAAAAATAAATAAATTGTTTCATAACATGTAGCATAAAATTATGCTGGCCTATAGTGTTTTAGTGGACAGTTTTATTTATGGAGCCTAACTAATTTTTTTTTTTTAACCACAATATTACAAAATAAATTTAGAAAATGTTTGATTAATAATAGTGTTATTTCTGAAAGAAGTGCTATTTTGCAGACTATGACTGAAAAAGATAAGAGGGCTGTTGAAAAAAGGAAGAACACTATGGAGTTGAAGAGGTTGGAGGCCAAAAAAGTTAAACTGCTTAAAGATGCTCTGCTAGAAGCTGATGCTTTGGCGGAACAAATTGAGACATTAAAAAAGTCTTCCTAATGTTAATGTGGTGTATAGTGACATTGTAAATAATGTATATATTAACTGGTTTTTTTTTTTCTCAAATTTTTTCTTTATTGTCGAAAACCCAATGTGAGTCATCTTTCATCACAAACCATAGGGTAAGTTCATTTTAATTACAAATTTTGCTGCTAGAGATCAAAATCGTGTCTGTGGTTAGATTATTCTTCACAGCCCAAAATAAAAGGTAAAAATCAACAACCTAATCGTGCGCTTAGTTTAACCCTTTCCACTCGAACACCGAACCTGGTTCGGGTCCGCTATTTATCGGTAGCGGTCGAACACCGAACCTAGTTCGGGTTTCGGTAATGCGTTGAATATTATTGATTCAAAGATGTTTTAATGTTATCTGATTTGTGTGGATTGTGCTGCTATCTAACGAGAAGAGTTTGAACTATCTGAACATTTCATTTCTGATTGTTATTACAGTTTCATTTTGGTTTTGTACAGCTGAAATTATGTCGACATTGTCAGCTGTCCGTTGTGTTTACTGCGCAGTTGCAATCGCGATCGTCTTTAGCGTGTGTATTATCTTGAGAAAAACTGTTATTATTGTAATTATTTACTTTTGAAACATTCTTATTTTTATGTAATGTGTATTTTAAGATGTGTATAATCTAGTGAACTGTCAGATTAAATTAGGAAGCCAAGCCTAATAACATAAATTGTGATCGATGTGGTGGAATTTAGGTTAGTGATTTTATGTTTTTGTTATTTGTGTCTGAAGGACTACAAATCATAAAAGTAGGCAAAAATCTTTTCTTTTTTTTTATTAGTAAACTTTCTAAGTCTGTACACAATTTCATAATGTATAATGGTGGTTTATAATAATATTTTAGTAGCCTATAGCAATGTTTATAAATTAAAGTTTGAAAAGGCTAAAAAAAGTGGTTTGGTATTAAATTTTTAATTTTTTAATTATTTTTATATTAGGGTTATCATTATATATTTTTTAACTAAAACATTCACCAAATTTAAGAAATAATTAGTTTCAGTAGTTTTTGAAATATATAACCTCCATAAAAAAATGTTTTTCCCTAAATTTTCTGAAAAACTTGAATTTTATTTTTTTTATGCATCATACTATAGTATATAAAAAAATATTTACTAACATTAAAATTCTTTTTATATAGATTTCATAATGCCATAAATGTTCTTGAACTAAAATAACACCTTAATTAATACTTTGTTGTCATGGAATCCAATTACAAGCAATGTATGCTATGTGTGTTGATATTTGCCTAAAATTAAATGCAAGCAGATAGGGAAAATCAGCTCTTGCAAATGAGATGGGAAAGGGTTAAAGATTTTCGGTCAGGGAAAATTTATTGGGAACAGGGAAAAGTCAGGGAATTTTTAAATCTGACTTTGCTAGACACCCTGATATAACAAATCTAATAAAATAAGATAAACTCCGGTAATAGTAGTATTAATAAACCATCAAGATAATAAAGAAAGCCTTTTTAAAGAGTTACATATTCCTTCAAAATATCTTCAACATTAGTTACTTTAAAAATATTGAGTGTGACTACAGTCGGTACTCGGTGAAATTCCATAATAAGGCAAAACAAAAATGATAAAGCACTTATAATTTCACAAACAATTGCACAATTGCACTTGTTTGTGAAATTATAAGTGCTTTATCATTTTTGTTTTGCCTTATTACTTAAAAAGCTAATTTTGACAGATTTTGTAAATTAAATATGTGATGTATTCATATAAATTTCTCTTGGTAGATTATTAAACAATAATTTACCTCCACTGAATGAATAACAAATTTTAAATACATTTAATCTAGTTTTTGGCAAAATTTTGACAATTTTCCTTTGTGGATATTTAGTTTTCTCTGCAAAACTTATTGCTCTATTAATGCTCCAGATATTAAAAAAACAATCTTTAAATTCTTTAATTTTATTTTTATATTCATCTAATACCTTATAAACATGAAGATATCTCATGGGAAATATTTTCATGGAGTTAAATAAGGGGAGAAAGTGTTTCATTTTACTCTTAAATGATATTATTCTTACTAAATAGTATTCCTTACTGAATATGTGACAATACATGTAAAATAAATTTGTTTTATCAATTTTGGAAGTCGCAGTGATCTAAGAAAATATTTTATGTTTTATTAATTTTAATTTAGTCTCTAAAAAAAATATGATTCTCTTACTGCACAAATTTTGATTTACTACAATCCTCAAATATTTTACATCCTTTGTACTTTAAATTACTGAACAGGCACACACAGTTATATTACTATTATTTGAACAAGAAATGTGGAATACGCCATGCTTTACTCTTGTGTGTCCCATAGTACCGTTCACCCGGACCATTTGTGTTATATATATATATATATATATCATCCCTTTTAAACCATGGTATCACTACAGTTTCTTTTAATTTACTTGGAAGTGTACCAGTACTGAAGCATAAATTACATAAACATGTTAACACAGAGAGTATCAACATATTGCTTTACCAAAATCTCTTACACAAATTATTTCTTGTATCAGTCTTAGAATGCAAATGCTTACTACTTTGAACTTTATGGATGGGTAGATTTAAAAAAGCAAATTTCAAAATCAAATATAACAAATCAGACAGTAAATGGTTTTTAGAATATGGTTTAATTTCAGTATTTTTGTGAAAATCAGTAGCTTGTCCAACTCGTGTGATTGTGGAAAGGATAGTGCTTATATGAGATTCTGGTGTCAGTAGAACAAAACACATTTTTACACAATATCACACATGAATCCAAATAATAAATTAATAGAACAGACATGAAATTAGAATTTATGAAATGAAAGGTTTAATCAATATAAATATACTGTATAAGATATTTTCAGAAATCTTTATTAAAAAGCTAATAATTTTCTGTTGAACCAATTACACTTTTTGCAGGTAAACCTCTTAATCTTATAAAGAAGAAAATTTGTGTAGGAGAGAGTTTCAATTGTTTTTAAAACTAATACAGTCCAGTTGCAAGTGATGTTAAGGCCTCAAATGTATAGGATACTCGTTAATGTGTTTGTGATTTAAATGCAAAAAACTTCAGTCATCATTGCTTCAAATGAAAAAGAAAAATCATAAAATAGAGACTGCTAACCCTCAAATCTAATATTGTCAGATTGGAAGAGAAAAAGAGTTAGTCAAGAGAGACCTGATAGGGAAGGTTAAAGAAAGAGTCTAAGCCAAAACTAGATGAAGAAATGTGTAGATCCAACTAGGTAGGATTCTTTGGGATTGCCACATACATACTCACTATGATTGAGCCCCTGAGAGAGGCCAGTGGTAAAGTCATTGATTTCATCACCATCATTTTTGGTTGTAGTAATGGAACGCACAATTTCATTATCATTTAATATACCAAACCTTGAAGCATCATTATCATTCTCTAACCAGTCTTGCATCATTTTTTGTCATTCATAAAACCTAGGGCTTGACGTACTTAGGCATGTCACTTCATTTAATATTTGTCCTTCTGAATTTTTAGATGAGTTACCATTTTAAATGTCAGTTTCATTTTTAAAACTGCCTAAAATTTATTCTACCCTTTTCTGAGATTGTCTTTAGTAAGAGTTTCCCATGAATCAGCTAACATGTAACTATAATCATTTACGTTACGCTTTATTGACACTTTCTTTGGTGTTTTCAGCTAAAAGTAGGTGACAACACTTATGTTATATTCATTCTATTTAGTTTCTTGATGATCCTTTGGTCAATAGGCTATACAAATATCCAGTCTCAGATGGCATGTATCTGATTAGTAGATCCTTCAGTCTCGCACGTGCAGGGATGGACCGCCAGACAATGGCTAGTTGAGCTACCTGTCACTCATAGCAAGAAGCCTTGCGATTTTCTACAAATTTTTGAAATTGTTTTCTTATGATTTATTATCGGCATGTACATGAAATTACAAGAAAAATAAGTTCAAACTCGACCATATTACTGCAAACTAAGGAATACTTATAAATATTTAAAAAATTCCTCTCTGCATTTTGAAGCTTATTTAAAACTTGTTTTGCAGGCTAGAGACTGCCAAAGACTGCATTTAAAGTTTTTTTTAATGTTTTTGATTTTTTGTGCTTTTGTTTTGAAAGGAGTTTTAAGGTTTTAAAAATTCTAGTTTTCCAGTCATTTAAAAAATCATGCTGATTTTTATTCTAATATTAAATTTAATATCCTCCATGTTAACTTCAAGGGAAAAATTAAACATTTTAGAAATATTATAAATTAAGAGACTTTCTTGTAAGAATACTTAGTTAGTCTTTTAGTTATTTATTTTAATCTTCTTGTTATTGACTGACAAAAATAACAATAAAAATAAAAATACAATACAAGTAAAAATAACACATTCTTGATATTACACTTAACTTGATATATCCAAAACAAAGATTTTCCTTATATTCAAATTTAAATTATGTGAAGAATAGGTAATCCTTAGGCACATGTTCCTGAGTAGGATTTACCATCATAATATTTAAATTTAGATATTATATTAAAAGGAAAGAAAGAGATCAGCCACAGCGCCATTACCATTCAAGATATATACAAATTCAAAGGATGCCTTAACAATAAAACTAAGTAAAAAATTGGATAAAGAACAGAATTTCATACTTACATACACACATTTACTTATACACAAGACCTACTCTACTCTCACACATGCACATGACATATTCCAGATATATTAACTTGTTCCCACTGCATCACCTCAAAACTAATTCAATATTTTCCACTGAAAATAGCCATAACTTCACAGATTTAGAAAACTGGGATAAATTGTTCCCCTTTTGAACAACTACCGGTAGTATGTTAAATATTTTCAGCCCCCTATACAAAAATGAATTTTTAACTGCTGTTAATTTAGTTTTTAACAGTTGAAATACTATTTTCCTCCTTCCACAATTCCGCCTTATGTGATAATTATTCATAGAACCACTTTTTCTATAAAACTCTACTAAAACTTTAAAAACATACAAATACCTCAATGGCGGTATGCCCATTTGCTCTAAAGAGTGGTAGAGAAAAATCAGTTGTAGACCTAAACAACATGACTCTTATATGTTTTTGAGCAGTAATAATGGGTTTAATAGTCCTTAAATATGCTCCCCCCCCCCCCCAACAAATTAAACCATACTGCAATCATGATTGCACTAAAGCAATTGGTCTTCTTTCCTAAATTAAGTTCCTCTTATTCAGTATTGTCCCACCTTTAAGTTCTGAACTATTTACAGGATATGGTGACTTAAATTTTATCGAATTCGAAGCGAGAATAGACACAATTAGAGAGGAACAATTTAACAATTGACCATCTATATTTTTTCTTAATTAAACTTCAGCTATCTCTAAGATACTGCTTCTTCTTCATCACATTCACAATATACAGTACTACACCTTCTCCTTTCACTAAACAAAATAATAAAATATGTCCATAATAATAAACTTGAGGAACTTTCTAATTCATAACAATTTTAAAATTAATAAATGTCTCATATTATATCTTTCGTAACTTGATTTCTCTTCCATACCTTGTTCTATAATTAAAGCAAAGTGGAGAATTATTGTATTGATGATTAGAAGTAACTATGTGTTTAGACTTTTGATCTTGATTTTTTTGGAGAATCTTTAATCTGAGAACTAACATGTTGTTTCAAAAAGACATTAAATTTACCTTGCTTTAAATGAACTGTGTTTCTCCTTTATGTTTTCCTAAACTGACCCTCAGTTAAATATGATTGACAAATAGAGTTTGAATCTAATACTCTACCTCTTTCCTAGTTTATTTTTGTACATTAAAACTTTATTACTTTTAATTAAAAAGTTGTTTTCTTTGACATTTGTCATAATAATATTTTTTTGTTAATTTTGCTTCTGTTTTATTTTAGTCCCTTTAATCATTGTTAGTTACAACTTTAATGTTTAGTATTATTTTTGAAATTGATAATTTTTTTGTAAGTGCCCACTAAATAAAATTTGAGCTGAGAGTATTTTAATCCAGTTATAGGAAGCAATCCAATTTTAATCAAGTTGTATTTAAATCATTACCACCACATTCTGTTTTATTCACCATATTTTATGCAGTTTCGACCATTTTTTCCACTAGCCTATTTGATTTTAAATAATGTGGACTACTTACTATTGTTATAAAATTCCAATTTTAACCAACCTCTTAAATTCATAGCTAGATAATGGTACATTGTTGGAAATTATAATTTTTTGGTTGATAAATATATTACAGTATTGGTAGAGTACTGTATTGTAATGTAGAGATTGGTTTTAACCTTCTGAGAATGGTAGCTATGTTAGTGAAATGTATTTAAGGGTTTATTAAACTTTCTAACATTAAGTAATTATGTTAATGTTTTACTTGTGGTTTCCGGATCTCTTGTTTCATATTGTTATTAACCTCAAGGCTCATATGTTATATATATATCCTTAAGTTTTTATATTTCCAATATATTTTAAGACTCAATTATATTCAGTTTAATTCCACCATAAGCCTCTATTATTACTTTCGTTTTGAAAAGTTTCTTTTAAATACAGGTTTCTTTTAGAATATTGATAGGCTTGTGTTCTGAAATCAGATTTAACAAACATTAGTTTATCTTCAATAATTATATTCTCAGTCCACGTATTATTTACTAGGAATATAGTCTTACCGGGTTCTGCAATGTTTAAACCTGTAAACAATTTATCAAGCACAATAGATCTTCATTAGATTTCTGTAAAGTTTTGATAGACATTTGATTAGGCTTACCTTTAGCTGGACATCCAACAGAAAAGGTATTAGGTGTCCCACATATTTGATGTAACTTTCCACAAGACAGCTATGATCTTGACTTATATTGTCTTCCACACTTTTTTACGTTTGTACTCTTCTTTTTGGTTCTGAATTTTATTAAAATAATTTTTAGATTTTTTCTGCATATTATGCTTAGTAGTAGAATTATAAATCACCTTCATATAGGCATGATTTTGGTATCTTTCATAGTTGCAAATGATAATGGCATATTGTCTTCTAGAGTCATTTGTTTTTAGAAACCATATCAGCTGTATATATTTCAACAGTTTTTTTTAAGGTTAGGTCTTCAAGTTTTGATTATTTTTTGTAAGCACTTCTCATTAACCCCTCCAAAAAAACAATATATTATATATTCTATATTCTATTGTATATTTATTACATCTCTTAATATACAATAAAAAAGTGGAATTTAGTAAAATAATGTAGGCTATTTAGAAGCATATCCTAAAGAACAAGTAAATATTTATTTTTCTAACACGATAATAAGTAACCAAGGACTTTAAAATACATAGAGATTAAAGAAAAATATTTTGATTTTAGCGGTTGTTGACAACAAGGGACTCTTCAGTACCTGTTTGTGCCATACAGAATAATTATGTTGATAGCTTGGATGGTACTGTTCAGGATACGTTGCATGAGGAGGTCTCACAATCTGTAAAGTAAGTTATCATACAGAGTCACTTATATATGAAATCTTATTTGTTTTAGTTAAAGGCCTACAGTGTGTCATGGAAGAATTCTCATGACATCTATTTTATTGGTTTTAGGAAATCACAAAAAGAAAAGTGATAAATAATATATTTTCATTATTGTGTGGTTTTTCGTAAAATTAGAAATATACACAAATGTAAATAATATTGTTAACCCTCCAACCGGCAATGTTAATTGTCTTGAAAATTCTTCGTTTGTTTAAAAATTAATAAAACATATTATTTGTATACAAAACCTAACTTATAAGACATCATTTTTCTCAGGAAGATGCATAGAATTCATCTATGTAATAAAAAAAAAATTTTTTGAAACGGTTTTAGAGTAAGTATGTTAGATGTCAAAAATGATATTAACTTTTTTTCAGAAAAATCTGTATCACCCTAAATCAATAGCTTACTACCTTTTTCTAAGATATACAAAAGTTTTGTGTAATATTTTTGAATATATTTAGGAAAAAAAAGGAAAAAAATGTTACATTTTAAAAATTAAAAAAATTATATACGAAAAAACTGAATTTTCTCTTTATTTTTTCCAAAAAACATAAAAAATAGTAAAATATATTTTATACAGAACTTCTATATATCATTATGTCCAGAAAGGTGCATAGAATTAAGTTGTGTAGTGCAAAAAAAGTTACATGTATCACATTTGGAGTTTTTTGGTAAAATACCAAAAAATCTAAGAGTAACGAAGCAGAAATTTCACAGAAATGGTGATCAAAAACATACTAATACATTTTTTGCAATTTTTTTAACCCTTACTTGAGATTTCTAATATATTTGTGAATATATTTAGGGGAAAAAAATAATAATATGTTACATATTCTAAATAAAAATGACGATTTTTCAAAAATTTGTATTCTGGCGCTTGAAGGTTAGGGTGACACGTCAAACTTTTAGGCATAATTAGTATTTTTTTAAAGCTAGGCCTAAAACAAAAGCGTTAGATTTTACTAATACAATATACTTTACAAAGAATAACACACATATTCACTTGTATACTCATATAAAACACTAAATATAAGAAAATATGCTTATAGCCTAAACTTACCATTGTTATTTATAGGTTATTCCATATACACACTCTAAATTCACTCAAAAACAAACTTTAGAAATAAAAACACATATATTGTAACTTGTATACACAATTTATATACACAAACCTTCAAAATAACAAAATCTAATCCCAAAACCAATATTTGCCACGCCAAATATTATAGTGTTCACGTCAGACATTTACTACGTTTGGACTTCAAAACAACAAATTATTAGTAAGCAATTCCTCAACTCAAGTGGTACCAACTTATAGAATGGAATTTCCCCTACAACATAGAGTAAAAAGAAAAATAATTTTAAAAACAGAGCGATATCAACTTCGTCTTTTTGTAAAGCGCATCGAATGCTAAATGAATTTCTTGTTGTCAGGTTTGTTCTATGTTCAAGTACGAATATCTCTGGATCTGTTAGACACAGAACAATTTGTAATCTACGGTTAGAAAGAGAAAGATGTGATCTATATAACAGTGTTTTAGTTAACTTAAATGACAGAAAAATAGAGTTGTAATCATATCAGGAAAAATGGAGCCGCGCTATACGAAAAGGCGCAGAGTTGAAAATTACGATTTTACGCATCAAAAATACTCGAACTTCACCAATTTTTGGAATATTATTTATAACGTTTTGTGGTAATTTTTTTGCATGATATGCATCTACGGAACATTAGCTTTCGCAAAATATGTGGTTAAGAGTTGGTGAAATCACTTGGGAGCACGTGGGCGACCTACTGTAGGTCGCCGTGCCGGTTGGAGGGTTAAATACCTCAAAATACGTTAATTTAAACTAATAGGAACCCTTTAAATTACATTGTTATGCTTTATTTGTTTGGTTTTGTTTATTGCCATTAAACATTTTATATCCTTTCTATGGAAAGACTTATGCTGATATGAATATAAGTATTATTATTGTTTATTTTCTGTGAAATAAATTTCACATTGTACATAACATTTAATTTAAAATGTGTTATTATTAATTTCAGTGGTGATTACAAGGAACAGAGCACATTCGACCAACTTAAGAATGAATTTGCTTGCCTCACAGAAACTATAAAATATAACAACACAATTACAATACGTGACACAAGAAGACTGTTGTTGATTATAAAAGAATCTATAAGTAAGTTATAGAAATTTTAAATAAATTAAAATCATTACACTTAGGTTACAAATTTATACTTATAATTGTAGGTAAAAGCTGTATAATGGATAGATTCTTTGTTAGTCTTATTCTTATCCTTTTATAAATATCTGTTTAATAAAGCTAATAACCAATTATTTGTTTGGTTTTGAGTGGATAGGAAATTGGTTTTAAACACACAGACAATAAACAATAGAGACTTTTTACATAATGTATGTGAGCTGTGGCCTGGGTTGCAGTTATATACAATATTATACTGGAGCGCTTGTACTGCTATACTAGAAGCCTATACCCGTCTCATGTTTCATCAATCCTTCACTCTACAGTTAACTAGCTGTGTTTTGGTATCAGTGGACAACAATAACATCAATAATGTTCTATAAGACGCTCTTGGCTCTGGATGAAGAAGTTATTTATTAACAGTTTTGTCGTTTTTTAAATATTGAAGTTGTTTCTAAACGTTAACTATTACTATGTAGTAATCTATTGCATAGTTAACCATTACTGTATATTCTTATAAATGTCTGTCTTATAGCAGTAAATAAGTTAAAGGGTTGATACCTTCATCCCACAAGATGTGATAAAATTTAGTAGTTTATTATAGTTTAATATTTATTATTTTTTGTTTTTAATCATTTATACATTTAATGACCAACGCTATTATCTCAAAGAAAGGTTATTATCTTTAGTTATTAATACTTTAACTACAGAACAATGAACACTAACACTGCAATTTTACTGCTTTACATCTTATTTCAAAACTTCATAGTTCCTGTATAATGGACACATAAATACTTCTCAAGTTTCGCTCAAAGAAAAGCAATTTTGACATCAAAAATCATTATTTTATAGTTTTTGTTTTCTGCAATTGTAAAAAGTGGTCCACTACTCACAACTGGACTAAAAATCTCTGATATTCCACTCCTTCCTTTTGGTATCAACCTCTTATCACAAGACTAGCTTATCACGAGACAGACACCAATAAGTAAAGTTTGTTACTACTAACAATGGCTTTGTTCTTTGACCAAGTCAAGGTATCGGGGTGTGGTGCCTTCCTGTCGTTTTCAGCTGAAAACTCTTCAATGTGGATCCAGGAATTTCAGCTAGCAGGTTAGAAGTTGATGTTGACCTAATTTCTTATCAGGATTGACCAGCGGATCATGATCTTACTCGTAAAGTCAAGAAACAATGCAATTTTGCCAAGTTATGAATTAATTTAATCAAACAGATTAATACAATGTTTATTTATATTTTTAACACCAAGAACCTATGACCCATACATTAATTTTAAAGTTAATTCATGGCCAATCGAAAGCATCCGCTGCGGTCAAAACCCTGTAGTGAACTGACATTATGTTCTTACTACTCACAGGGCATCTAACCCCTCTCTTGTTCCACGCATGATAGAAATTAAAAATCATCCATGTAAAAGTTTTTTGAAAAGATGTATTATTAGTTTGTATTTATGAAAGTAGCCTTTACTTCAATTACTATATATATAAACCCTCACTATGCTACAGGTGGAACCCCACCGATCCTTGAACTACTCTAAAGGCGTAGTAATCTGTAGGGATCTGGCCCATATTACCCTGAGATAAAAACGAAGTTAGCTGATCAATCCGTGGTGGATGTATTAGAATTATAAGAACAGAGATGGAGAGATGTTAGTGCTGTTAGGAATTAGATTCTCTCACATTATTTTATCCAGTCTGGACCTGTAATGTCACGTGATCAACCAGTCTATTGTTCTCTGTCGACCTGTTGGCTTTTGTCCATCTACTAATCTCTCACCCCACTTCCCTTACGCTTAGGATGTTTCATTTATTAATTAATGAAATTGACAAAACTTTTATAATTCTACTTTTCTTCATATTAAACTAATTTTTTCTGTGCACATTAATAATTATTTATGGATATTACCATTTATTTATGTATTCTTGATATTTATTATGTTTTAACTAAAATTTGATGTTATACAAAAATTTTTGTTTTTGGAACGATTTTGGTGAAAAACCCAAACCGTTTCAGTACGGGTGTGTCTTCTGTGCTAGCACATACATAAACCCCTTTTTGTGTTAGTAAGTCGTCTTTACATTGAAATTCATAATTTTTTTCTGTGGAATTAATTTTTCTGTACGCCCTCTGATATCTTGATAAATTTGAATGGTCCATTCTATCCGACACATACAGTAGTGATCACGTTTCTATAAAGCTTACATTTTCTGACTTCTTTCTTTATAATGATCGCCTTCCCAGGTGGATTTTGTGCAAAGCAAAATGAGAAGATTATGCCGAAGGTTTTGTATCACCTAATATGAATTATAATGTTTCTGTTCTTAAAGCAGTACATTCGTTTACAACAGGTCTCCACTTACAGCAGCTGATAACAATGTTCCAAAAATGTTGATGAGGTTACTATGTCCACCAGTTCCATGGTGGAACAATAAATAAATATAGTGATGCTCTCTGTTTATGTCGATAGCTCTACGGAGGTTTAACCGAAAACCTACTTGTGACAATCTCAAAAGGTAAAATATTCTACTAGCCAAAACGCGCAGAATGTTTAGGCAGAGTAGAAAGGAATCTTAGCCCCAGTACATTGGCACAATATCAGGAACCACACCCACAACAATGGTGCGAAAAAAGCTACATTCTGATTGTGATCTGCGCCTTTATTGGGACATAAACAGCGGGATGGCATTTTGACTACAAATAATTACGATATTGCTAATGTTTTAGGTTCATCATTTGTTAACTTTTCAACTGCTGCTTACAGTGAATCCTGTTGTTTATGTAAAAGATCTCTAGAACCAATACCTTTCACTGTACATTTTTGCCATTAAACACCACCATTTTCTTATGATATGTTATCAGGATTCCACTCCAGGCCCTGACAATATAAACACCTCCAAACTTTGTGGACGCTGATTCTACTTAAAATATACAATTGTAAATTGAAGGAGCACTGTTTTTCCGATGCTTGGTTGAAGGCTGAAATAATTCTTCTTCTAAAACTAGGTAAAGAAGAATCGAACTTGGAACCTACCATCCCATTTCTTTCACTTGTGTGCTTTGCAAGCTGGTAGAGAGAATGATCAATTGGCGCCTTGTTTGGTACCTGAAAAGTAACCGGCTGCTTTTGTAATGAACAATGTGGCTTTAGGCATGCTTGATCTACTGATCAGCTGGTTTCATTAGAACCTGCCATACAAAATGCATTTTTCTTGTGTCAAGTATTAGTTAGTGTTTTTTTTTCTTTTCTTTTTTTTTTTTTTTTTTTTTTTTCAGAGTATGTATTAGAGCTAATTTTTCAGATCATTTTCATTTAAAGAATGGTGTCTGAGTGCGACCCTGTTTGGTGTGTCAATCAAGAGTATTACCACTAATGTGCCATGCTCTGTTCACTGTTCTCAATTTGTTGATGATTTTTATATATAAGTGGCTATTCGAGGTATGACAACTGCCGAAAGAGCCCTTCAACTTGTTATAAATAGACTGTAATTTGTGTCAAAACTGGGATGATTTAAGCTCTCTGCTTCTAAAACACAATGTATTGCTTTTAGTCACCGTAGACTGAACCATCAACCTTAATTATTTCTTAATGGAACACAACTTCAAACTACTCTAACTGCTAAATTTTAGGCCTATTATTTTATCAAAGACTCTGTTTGATTCCACATTTATCTGAAATTATAATTCATTAAGCACCCTGCTAATTTAGTGTCTTCATTTTTTTTTTTTTTTTAGAAAAGCAAGAAGAAATTAAAGAAAATTGGTGTAAAGAAATAAATCACACCTGCAATATGATGATTGTTAAAATGCAAAATATAATCAAATCCGCTGATTGTACAGATGTAAGTAAAATAATTTAAATTTATTTAAACTAGTAGAATATACCTAGAATTTGTGAATCTAATATCTTATTCAGAAATTTATATTTCTATATTATTATTGGCATTGCCAAGCTTTGTAATCTAAGAGAAGCTGGATAAATAAATAATTAAATATAATTATGAAGTGTCATAATCTTGGTGACAGTATTATTGTCTCTCTTTTTCACACCATTGTATTCCTGTCCTTGTTTATGTATATTTTTAACTTTATTTTTTTTAAATTGTTTAGTTTTTTTTATTATTGTCTTTCAATGTTTGTCATTAATATTCCAGTTGTGTGAAATCACAAATTTAGTAATTCTAAACCAAGACTATAGCTAGTATAGATTAGTAGTATAGTATCTATTAGTATAGATTTAGTAACCTGAACTATTAGTGTTCTCCAATAATTTGCTAATAAGATGGAAAACAATAATGAATAAAAGGAAGGGGTTCTTTGCAATATATGAGTCCTTTGGAAACCATAATGTTGCCATATTACACTTACATAGCTGGTAAGTGGTTTAGCTAAAGTATAAACATAACTATCCCACTTTGTAATTTTTTTTTTAGAACTATCCATTTCTGAAATAGAACTGACTGTAAATTCATCAAATAAATAGATTCTGCTACAATTTAATATACATTTAACAACATCTTTTACTTTCTGCCTTCTTGTAGTGTACAGTGAATTTAACTGGTGACACATGCAAGTTATATAGAGTTTGTTCGAACCTTTCTCTTGATAAAATATATTTAAATACCTGACGATAATCCAGATATTCTTCAGAAAAATAATAAAATTGGTTTTGTGCATATACATGTCCATATTCAATATTACATCTAGAAATGCTTTGAGGTCTACTAAAGAATTTTATAAATTGATATTTTGGGAAGAGGGGTAATTTTTACAATTTAAATTTTGGATACCAGTTTATTTCAGCTAAAATTTTCTGCAGTAAACTGTCAGGTAAAAGTATCTAAATTTACTAATGTTTAGAAATATATCTAAACACTCTATCACTAATCTATTTCACATAACCTAGACCTATATTATTTCCATGGTCTGACACTCACAATAACATAATTTCACTGTCAACATTTTCTTCAAACCACGAGGATCAGAACTTTTACACGATAATTCATTGTCAAATAAAACAGGTTTAACCCTTAGCACGCTGAATAACAATTTAGGCTATTTACTCATAACGTGCTATTAGGAAAAAAAAAATTTTTTGTAATTGTTTAAAGTTCTATATGATTTTGGGTTCTTACAGATATATTTGGTTAAAAAAAAATGTAAATTAGCTTAAAAATTATTTTTTAAATTTTTTTTACAGATTAAAACAAACAAAGACCAGAGCACTGTGGTGACAATATATACAGATACACTTTCAAAAGTCCCTTACCACACATGGGAATAAACAAAATAACACAAAACAAAAATTTTTTTTGTAAAAAGTAAAATGTTTATTCCTATTAGACCCTTATAGCTATTACAACAACAAAGTTGTCATCTTCAGAGGGAATCTTAACAAAGACTGAGTCTTAACTTAAACTCTTTAAAATACAGTTTATACATAATAATAAGTTGAAAAATAATTAAAATAAATAAAAACAAAACAAATCAAAACACTGTTTGCTAAGACACAAAACTTTAATTGGCACACCACACAATATAAAACGTTGTTAATACAAATTAGAACAAATAAAATATAGGACTATAGTACACTGTTAAATGATTTCTGATTAGTTTTTAAAGTAATCGTCAATTTTCTTTTGTTTCTTCGTATCAATTGCTCTTTTGAATGTGTAGTCACGCCATTTTTTTACAAACATGTCGGCTGGTGTTGATACGTCTTGTTGTTCAATATAAGAAGTGATAAGTTCTAGTGCATTTTTTGCTTCTGCATGATTCACTCTTTCAATATTTTCGCCCTCTTCTTCATCTTCTTCTTCTCCATTTCCAACATCTTCGGTTGCAACAACCGCTTGTAAGATTTCATCGTTGGTGAAAAATTCATTTCCAAGATTTTCATCGGCTGCCATCCACTCATTCACATCTTCTACAGTCATCGTATCACACTGAGATATGGTTTTCAAACCAGTAACTATATGTTCGTCGTTAGGTTCCGTTGCATTCTCAACGGCAGCTGGATTGTCGTCTTTATTACTCTCAATTGCATTCATGACGTCTGGCCAGATTGTCCTCCAAGCTTTGACAAATGTCGTATTCGGCATTTCTTCGTAGGCTTTAGCTAACATATAAATTAAATCTTTGATGTTAATTGTCTTTAAAGTGGCAATTAGTCCAAATGTCTCTGTCATCATCCATCTTTGACAATATTTCTGATAGTGGTTTGTGTCTGTACCGGTTTTTCAGGCTTGCAATCACGCCTTGGTCCATAGGCTGCATTACGCTTGTTGTGTGGGGAGGTAGGTAATAAAGATGAATATCCTCTGTATCATCACACTGGATCTTCTCCTCCGGATGTGTTGGGGCATTGTCAAGAACTAAAACAGCCTTAATTGGCATTTTCAAACTTTGTATGTGTTTCTTAACACAAGGTACAAACTCTGTTACAAACCATTCTCTAAATAAATAAATATCCATCCATGCTGATTTCTGTGTACGATAGTATACAGGAAGAGACGATATGTTTATATTTTTGAAAGCACAGGGCTTCATCGCCTTTCCAATCACAAAAAGTGGAAGTTTATGTGTTCCAGCGGCATTGCAACAAACGCCTACAGTTATTCTTTCTTTGTTGGTTTTAAAACCAGCGGCAGATTTTTCCTGACATTCTGGCGAATGTTTTCTGAGGAAGCAACTTAAAGTTTAGGCCCGTTTCGTCCATGTTATATATTTGCTCTGGATGTAATTCTCTCCTTCTTATGTATTCTTGGAATTTTGTTGGTAATTCTTCTGCTGCAATTGTGTCTGCCGACAGTTTTTCACCACATATGCCTATAAAGTGAACCCTGTGTTGCTTCTTCCAACGAGTAAGCCACCCATCACTAGCTACAAAACGGCCCCCGTTTTCAATTTTCGAATGAAGTAAAATAGCTTTCTCCTTTAAAATAGTCTCACTTAACGGCGTTCCTCTGCGGTGTTCTTGTTGAAACCATAACCAAAGTGCGTCGTCTACCAACTCATTTGTCGGTTTACGAAGTGTGCATCGCGTTGAAAGTATTTTATTTGACTCCACTTGAGTACAAAAGTCCTGGAGGGATTTCTGATTTTTTCGCCAGTCATTTACAGTACTTTTACCCACATTTAGTTCATTACAAATTTTTTTCACTGATTCACCTTTGGCGATGCGTTCAAGAGCATTTAGTTTTTGTTCAATGCTTACAACGTTACGTTTACGTTTGTCACTCATACTGTATTTTCACGAAAACGAAACATGAGCACAAAACATGAGCACATCCGTTCTCCGCGAGAGTCACAAATAAAGTACTGTACTGTAAATGAATTCGGGAGGTAAACGGACGCGTTGCAACAGGCCTATGACGTAACCTTGAGTTGAAGCTCAGATAAACAACAGCATTTCCTGTCACCCATTTCCGCGAAACACGACTGGTTAAAGCGATGCTTTGTTATAAAATAGCCGGTTAAAAGGAAGTCGATTTCCTGACAGGGTTGGCCGGTTAAAGCGGCGGCCGGTTGAAAGGTGACCGGTTAAAAGGGAGTCTACTGTACTCATTAAATCATAACTGATTTGATCTTATGGTTGTCAAATACAAATTTAGCATCAAATTTTTTATAGGATTTAAACTTGCCCCTTACAATTATTACTTTTTTATTTCTCAAGCAATTATGGTTAAACTCATTTAGCATACAGATTTTATTTTTCTGATTAAATATATATATATATATATTTGTCCCTTAAAAAACAAAATTGCGGCCAGAAATATTAACTTATTTCTCATGTTCTTTAGGATGCTGACTTCGTTCGGATTACCTAACGCCTTTTTTATAGGAGTTACCATAATAAAACAAAATTACTACCAAACATTTTAACATTTTTGTTTCTCAACCAATTATTATCCAAGTGATTTTCCATGTGAATTTTATGATGCTGACTTCAATTTTACTATCATATTTCAACTTAAAATATTACACGCCTCTTTATGGATGGGTAAAAGATGGAAGATTTAATTTTGGATCAAATCGCTGAAGAGTTGGAGTTGAAAAGATATTGTCACGTATTATCTGAATGATTCGAAATCATTGTAAGTTTGTATGTTCCAAGGCTTGATTAGAGTTGATAAACATCTAAAATGTATGAATATTATTATTAATGATCAGATTTTAATAAAACTCATAATATTTAAGTATTTTATAACTCAGTTGAATTTGAAAACTATTTGTACTTGCCTGAGAAATATTTGTACTTGTAATGTGGACAAAATCTAAAAATTTCAAGAATTTGTGTAACCTGATTTTTTGTAAAAGTAACAAAATTAATGAATATTTTGGAGTACTTGGTGCAAATTTATCATTGGTTTGTGTACGAGGCCTTTATGACCAAAACCATCTACATAAAAAACAAAAATGTATTACTGGTAGCTGTTGTTTATGAAACATATAATATTTTATATTATGGAGGTCGAAGTTCTAAATAGACATAGGTTTGTTCGTTTTGGCCTCTGCGTGTCTTTTACAATAAAAAAACCTTCAAAATTTAAAAATGACAATGTTTTTGAAACTCATATTTCTCCATTTTGAAAACTAATTCGATTTTGATATCGGGTTAAACTTGATTCTCTCATCCCCTAAAAACCAAAAAAGTATGACAACATATGTATTTTGTGATTTTTATTTAAACTTATATTTACACATTTAAGAACATTGAGTTCAAATTTGACATTGGTTTATGTGTACTTGGCTTTTGCATGTTTAAAAAACCAAAAACAATGAAAGGATAAAATAAGCACTAAGCTACAGTTTCAATGTATTTATTAACTTATTTAGCTACAATTGTTTCGCCTTGCGGCATCTACGGGCTAATGGTAATAGTAAGCCTAAACAAAGTTAACAGTACAGAGAGACTAAATAATCTAGAATGCTTAGAAATAAATAGATCTATATTACATAAACCTACTTTTAATTTAAATGATCAAATTTTATTAAACTCTTCACCACTTCTTAAACCAATAGTGTAACATGTTAACCACTCCCCTTCCTACCTGCTTGGGTTTTCCAACTATCCCTTCCATTGTGTTATTTCCGGACCTGTCTCTCTGTACTGTTAACTTTGTTTAGGCTTACTATTACCATTAGCCCGTAGATGCCGCAAGGCGAAACAATTGTAGCTAAATAAGTTAATAAATACATTGAAACTGTAGCTTAGTGCTTATTTTATCCTTATTATGGAGTTTCAACAAGTAGTTACTGCTGTTACAGTTAAATCAGTTAAAAACAATGAAATTTGTGAAAACATTTTATCTGATTATTAACTATAATTTTATTGTGATGTGAGGAAAGTATTGTGATGGTGTTTTCTTGACATTTCTCGATACTTAGAAGCAGATATACTCTTTTCAAAATGATGGCTCTCTCAGTCTGCTTATCTCCATGTACATTTATTCTATTTTTGTACAACCTAACCTAACCTAACAAAAAACATGTACTATATTTTTGAGGTTTCATATGAAGTAGATGTTTTTGATGGTATGATTAGTGGTTTTGGTGGATATAGTAAGGGTGAATAGTAATTGTATACATTATATCATCTGCTTTGATGATAAATTTGGTAAAAAACACAAAACTAATTGCTGCAATTTCGAGATTTTATATTTCAACTCTGCACTAACTCAAATGACACAGTTATTATTTCATGGATTAGTTTTAACCCACTCCTGTCATTAACATAGTAAAGCGTAGGACTGTCAGTGAAACTCTTTAGCTCGTAGCATACTAAAGTGTACCTCTAGATTTATCAGTAGGTGGTTCAACTTAATGATAAATTTTAGTGTTATTAAAATATATGGTAAAAATAGAATATTTTCTTCTATTGTTTTATGCAAAATCATCTATCATTTTATTGTAGAAGTAGTTTATTTGTGTTATTAACCACATGGCAGTTTTTAACATGGCAAGTACAAGTGACAATTATTTATCTTAAAGTAAAATTGACCGTGAGTCTGATATTGATGTAAATGATCTAAGTGAAAATGAGAGTTCTGGGATGAGTAATGTGTTTCATAATGAAGGTGAATACAATAACAGTTTGGTAGATAGTGGGTGCACGCTTAGTCTTTAATTACTGACTCATTGTGTCATTTGGAGTGAACATATAAACTATGATGAGCCTAATATATTTGAAATAGATTACAGTGAAAACATGATTTAGCAGTTGGCTTACAAGAAATAGAATAATTGTACTTACTAATTAAAAGGAGAAGAATTTTATATTTACTTATAGACCAATCTAAAAAATATAATATTGATATAAAACAGTAGACAACAGCCTGATGTCGGAAATTTTGGACTAATCAAGCAGTAGTTCCATATATATATATATATATATATATATATATATGTGTGTGTGTGTGTGTTACGCGCCCGTTTGGTCACGTTAGGTTTAAAAAAAAAAAATCTTTTATTTCGTTAAAAACCTTTATTTATTATAACAATTAATATTCACTTAACAATTATAATAAATTTACATACGATTAATATACTCTTAATTCGTACGGAGACCTTTCTCCCGTTCTGGTCGAATTGGAACTGAAGATCTTAAGCTAAACTGGATGTAACACAATTATACTTACATATCTAAAACTATTCTGACATCATCATTATTTCTGCTATACTATACAATAAATGTTTACATAACTCCTCCATCCCTAAAAAGAACTTCGGAGGTTGGTTGAGACGTATGTTGCAACAATCTCGAAGTTGAAGTTACATAACATAGTCTATAGACTATACACAATATTATAATTATTACTAGGGTCCAGAGATTTAAATCATAAGTTATTACATCTTTTGATATTCTTGACATCTTATTTATGTCAATTTTACCTAAATCTAATCTTTGTAATTCTACAGAAAATTCAGATTGCTGATCTATAGTTAATTTAACCCTTTGAAGAGTACAGGGAAATACCGATTAACGAGTACGGCCGTTCTTGAACGTTCTCTGTGCTGTTTGCGTAAATGAGTATGGACGTTCCGGAACATTTTAGGTTACGTCTGAGCAATAAAAGTATTTATCATAAAACAAATTAGTCATGGCTTATTGTGTTGTCACAATTCAACAAGAAATAGTACTAAGAACACATGAAATCGGGTTTTTCACAATTGTAAGGCAGGACAACTCCAGGGGGCGTGGTTTCAGGAGAATTCACCATGCGTATTGATTGACGCGTAAATGTAGGCGATGGCATCGTCTTCTCCGCGGTTGTTTCCCCCCTACACACACCTGTGCCTATGTTCCTTGTCTAGTATAAGTGATTTGTATCATTATATTATGTTACGTATATTATACATCAAACATGAAAAATTAAACACTACAAAGCTTTTTTACAGATTCCCCTCTGTCTAGTCTTTTGACACATTTAGCCGCGTCTCAAACGAAACCAACACACGCTTCCAAGAAAATTGAAAAGAAATGTTATATTTTCCATAATGTAGGCTATACTAAATTGATTCGTGGAAAAAAAGCTGCCCATCAAACGTTTTTGTCTGTGTATGTCTGCTATACCGACGGGTGACAATGCCACGGTGTTTTTATGCCGCCGACAATGGGATACCGCTATCAGCAAACGAAACCAACACACGCTTCCAAGAAAACTGAAAAGAAATGTTATATTTTCCATTATGTAGGCTATACTAAATTGATTCGTAGAAAAAAAGCGGCCCAGCAAACGTTTTTGTCTGTGTATGTCTGCTATACCGACGGGTGACAATGATTTTTCAGTGCAAATTTTTTTTAAAGTACATTTATCAGTGTAAATTTTTATTCTTACAAGTTTTTAACACAATATTATTATATTATTATACATTTGTAACCAATAAAACAACTATTTAAAATTTTTTTTTTCTTACTCCTTGACAACAATTTTCTTTGTAAATACTTACTAACCAGCTGTTGGCTATTTGGGACGTTCAGGAACGGCCGCACTCGTCAAAGGGTTAAAATCGGTGGCATCCAAAATTTTAGGATGTCCCGTATTAGTATTAGTTAAATGAAAAAGTATTTGATCATTATAAGTTACAATCTCATTATCATTTACTTTTAATAAGTATATACCCTGTAAAGATATTTCACTAGTTTCTTTTTCACTGACTATTTTCAAAATCTGTTTATTAGGAAATATAGCTAAATATTGCTCTAATTCTGAAATCCAATTAATTATGTTATCTTTAATTTCTAAATTTGCATATTTGCATTCACTGACTGTACCTGAGTTTAACACTGAGTTCTCACATTTAATGTCCTGATGAGCAATGTGCGTAAATGAGCAGATATGAGCATTGTGAATCCTGCTAATACACTTTTCCTTTAATCCTAAAACTATTACATTAGATATGGACTTATAAACTAGAACATATCTTACAGTCAGAATCATAGTGATGTAATTAGATTCATACAAGGTTGGCACAGAATCAAATTTATACAATGTATATTCTACAGGTTCCACAATAGGTAAATTAATGAAATAAATTATTTCATTGGGATTAATTTTACAATTTACTTCTAATAGTTTTTCTAATTCCCAAATATTTTCTAACTTAGGTTCTATTGGTAATCTATCTTTATAGTACAATTTTACTTTGTTAATTTCTTGAAATAGTTCTTGCATAGACATTACACTAGGGTGTAAAGTTCCTAATTTACAAAAGGTCAATGAATTCTCAACATCTTGTACTAGCTGTAACATAATATTATATACAATATTTAATTGATTCAGAATACTTCGCACTTGTTCAATTTTAATTTGATCATTAAGTTGTTTATCTACAACTAACAACTTATTTTGTAATTTATCAAAATTACTTTCAATAATTTTCACTGTTTTACTAAACTCCTGAACAATATCAGAATTTATAGAGTACTGCGATTCAAATTGATTTAACATGTTATTTTGATTATATTTTAAATCTTCTAATATTTTATCATATTTCTCCCCATCATAGGAATCTAAATTCCCTGTAACAAATTTTACAATAGACCCTAAGCCATTGATTATACCTCTCCTATTCCTAGTCTGCTTAAAGCTAAATATATCCAATTTTTCTTTTAAAACTAACCTAGTATGGTTTATATACTTAAAATAGTTTAACATATCTCTTAGCTTATTACCATTGTCATTTAGCAATTCTATCTTAACGTATACAGTGGTATTACATTTTTGACAATTATTATTAAAATAATTCAATATATCACTATAGTATTTTCAACATTGTGTACCTGGTAAAAGAAATTGTCCAACTTATAATTATGAACAAAAGTATGATATGACGCTTTTATTTTGGCTGGACTTAATTCTATTAGAATCACTTCTATGTTCTTTGAGATATTCCTTACCTCAAGTCCTCTTACTGCTATTATAATGCATGTGAAGTACCTGGAACACAAGGTGAAGATGTGGAATTAATATTTGGATTATGATCGGGAATTTTCTTTTTCTTCCTTGGTCGTTTAATGTTTGATAGATGAATTTTCTCCTTCGTAGTGTCAAGTCCTTTCATTCAAAGTGTCTGTGACAAAATGCACTTTAGTGAGGGTGTGCCATCTTGTTAGAAATGAAGTTGTTAAATGTTTTCTAATTCATCCAGGTGAGGAAAACGATAATTGATAAACATATCGAGATACACAATTTTCCATTAATTGTCTTTTCAGCTAAGAAGAAAGACCCTATCAGACGATTTTTCATCACACCACACAAAGCATTAACTTTAGGCGAGTCACATATTTTCTCAAAAATTGTATGAGTTTTCAGATCCCCATATGCGTGAATTGTGTCTGTTAACCCTCCAACTGGTGATCGACCCCTTTTTGCCTTAAAAGTGGTCGCTTCGTTAGTCACGGCTCTATTCACCAACTAAAAAACACGTATTTTGCCATTCAACGTTACGCCCACTTAAAATTGTCCCATCGCAATAAATAATTTTTTTTTTTTACATTTGAAACCGTCTTTTTTGGCAAATTTTGTAATTTAACAATTTAGATTTTAAATATTACATGCGATGTCCACCTTTTTTAGTCTGAATTGGACAAAACACAACAAACAAATATTGCACCACTCTTTAATCTATATGACTAGCCTAGAATTTCTGGAAAAAAAATCACACACTAATCATCAAAAATAATAGTACAATAATAATTTGATAACCAATGAAGTCCATGAATCAAGTGTTGCTTTTTGGGCTAATAAATTTAATATCTATATAAATGTTTCCATAAATAGTTGTCAATAAAATTATATATTATTGTAATAGTACACAAAACAGATTAACCCCTTAAGTGTTTTATTTTTTTTGCCTAAATCAACCCAAAAATGCCTATTTTTTTTATTTGATTATTTTAATGTTTGTTAACTTGGAAGTTAAAAAATAGGCATTAAAAGAAAATATAAGCAACATCAAAAGTATAAATGTCATGTTTAATATAATTTTAAAAAATTCTGCAAATACATTAACACATTTACCTAACAATTAAAAAAAAGTAAAATGTAATAAAACCATTGTTAAAAATAAAAGTACACACAATAAAGATTGTTTACAGTTTCTTACTAATGTTTAGTAATTTTTTTGGGTGTGATATATTTTAAAACATGGGGCAGCACACAGCCCAAAATCACATTCGCTGCACTGGTATCGCGACTCCTTGCGGACATATCGCGACTCCTTGTAAATATAATGTTCACGGCGGATCCAAAGAGAACAAAAATAAAGCGGTAGTTTTATAAGTTATGCTCTAGAGAGCATGCCAACACTATCTAGCGGCAATACTAGCAACTACAACGTAATATTACGACAGAGAACGAAATAGAATAGGGCAAGTTAAGAGCGTCGGCTTTAGCCGACAGCGGCACTTTTTATCGATATTTGTAGCGTCGGCTTAAACCGACATAAACACTTAAGGGGTTAACTAACATAAATTTAAAATGTTAAGGAGTAATGTAAAGAATATTAAAAATATTTACAAATAATCACTGGTAAAAAGTTTTTTATTCCTGACAAATAGATAACATCACATTAAGGAATTTTATATGCCGGTCATTTAAAATATTGGATTATTATTAGTTTTGATCATTGCTCTAGGTTTGATTAAGTTATGTAATTGTCAGGGTTTCATTACATCTACAAAATATTTTAATAGTCTTCAGTTATTTCCAAATTCAGTGACAATAGAGATCGGGGTGCTTCACATCACTGATGTTACAACTTCAATTTGAATAGAAACTCACAATTTGAATAATTTTTTTTTATTAATAGCTGAAATATAAATTAATTTTATAGTTCAGTGCCCTGCAGTTAAATATGTAGATTTGTATTTTCACAAGATTATTACATCAATTCTTATGATTTAAAAAAATTAAATAATACATTTTTTGTTATGTTTATTACAATATTATATAAAAGAAATTAAATGACATAAGAATTTTAAAAAATTATATACTATATAAAAAAGTTATGGTAGAAAATGTGATAGAAGAAAAATCTGAAATTGAAATAAATTGTAAATTTGAAGATTGTTAAGTTGTTGCACAAGTGAGACATAGTAGGATAAGATAATAAAATTAACAGATTAAATCAATTTAAATGGGGTTTTTCATAATAACATAATGTCATACTTGAACAGAAAACGACTATAACTTTTAAATCACATGTGTTATGAAAAATATGTTTGTTATATTGAAAAGGATTGAAATAAGTATAATATGATGAACTTTCATCAAAATTGTTTTTATGGTTTATGAGATATGTACATTAGAAAAGAAAATTGATAACTTTTAGTAAAAATTTTAAAATAATAATTTTAAATAAATTCCAACAGCACAATTGAGTATAATAAATAGAATTTAACATTATAATATAGGCAAACGATAATTAACAAATAAAGAGCAATTAATATAATAAAAGTTTTAGAATCACATAGAAGCCAGAAAACAATCAATAAACATTTTCAAGTGCAACCAGTCATAGAACTATTTCAAAGTAACAAAAATGAAGTATAAAAAAGAACTAATTAGTGTGTATTAACATTCATCGACTTTAAGACATTGGGAAGACTAAGTGCACATAACTCGTGAAATATGAAGTCTACAACTTGGTGTTTGTAGATTTTTGGTAGGGCAACCAGTAGAGTTATTCTGGGAAACCTGAAAGAAAATTCAACTTTTAAAACCAGTCATGCATTCAGGGCAAGATCCAAAAAAATCGGTCCCATTATAACAGAGCATATTGCTAGTGGTAAAAAAATGCCCACAAGTGATGTAATACCCACAGTACCAATCTCTTACATTTTAGTTAGAACAATTAGAAATTAAGAAAAATCAATTTGAAAGTATTTACAAATAAAAAGCACCAATCTCTTACATTTTAGTTAGAACAATTAGAAATTAAGAAAAATCAATTTGAAAGTATTTACAAATAAAAAGCCAGATATATATATATATATATATATATATATATATATATGTGTAGTGAAAAATACAAAATTGTTTCGAAGGAAATGAGAAACACAAAAGTTGTTAAAACTTTATTCCCATTTTCAGGAGAATTTAATCCATATCATTAAACCATGTTAGATGAATCATTTTTGAATTGGAAGTCGTTATGGCTAGTCATTCTTAATTTTTTTCTCTAAAAAATATTTTTTGAAACAGACATTGTAATGAATAGTCACTATTAAATATTTTCAAAGATGATTCATCGTGAAAGTATAAATGAATAATAACCACTGCAGTTTAAATAATTATTCGTAATCAGCAGATCAGCGGCGTTTAAAACAATTACATCAATTATTAATAATAAAAGTACGTTTTCAACAAGACCCTCCTTATTTAGAACTCCTCTTGATTAAAGTACTTTCCAAGACAAGGGCTGATGAAACAGCCTGGTGAAAAAAATCTCCAAGAATGCTAGTAATTAGTAATAGTAGAATAGTACTTGATCTAGTAAAAAAAGGACATTGTTGGCCACAGCTGGACGAAGAAAAAAATATCCTGAGATTTATTCCACCATTCGACTCCACCAAACAGTTAGTGAAACAGATGATTTACAAGATACCAAGTGTTACGTTTTTATTAGTATTTCTTTCTTCCTTGAGATAAATTTAAAAAAGAAATTCACAATTTTAAAAATCAATTTAAATAATTCAGAAATTTTATATCAAACTAGCTGATGGCCCCAGTTTCACCCCTGGGGATAGTTGAGATTAGTTTTATAAAGGTTTTTTTTTTTTTTTTTTTTAGCACAACCCTAATGGTGGTGCTATAGAAATAAATTATGCCCAAATACAGCAATACACAAATTTTGATCAAAATCAACCCATAAATAACAAAGATGTGATACTTGTTTTAGGGGTAAAAACACCCTTGGAGTGGAACATTTTCTTAGTATACATCTACAGACCTACCCCAAACCATGTTAAAAAATTCATAGCTCTATGCTTGTTGGATCCGAGATTTTGTGATCAGTCAGTAGGTGTTGACTTTTATAGATTAATATAACTAACATACCCTCAAGGTACATTAGGGTTGATTCAGTAATAAATAAAGACGTAAAATTGAATTAAAATATTGAGTTCACTTTATTACGAAACCCACAGTACTGCACTGTACTAAATATTACGTTCATAATATAAAAAATACAGAAATATGCCCTTTACAATATCAGCCCATTTTCTTCTCAAATCACCAACTGTTTGTTACCTCGCCAACACCTAAATCTGCAGCCACTCTTTTAATCGATTCCCCTTTGTCTAGACTTTTAATAGCCTTTAGTTTAGTCTCTAAACTCACAACACTTCTTTTACGTGAAGAGCTCATAATGAAAACACTAAAGTAAAACACCACAAAATGTCCAAATATTGTCCAAGTAACAGCGTGACTAACCAACCAAGACTGTGACAAGACACTGACTGAGCCAAAGAAAAACAGTGAGTGGCGCACTTTGGACCACACCCATGCAGTGTGGTGAGAGAGTGAATGAATAATCGCAAGGGCTGTGTCAATGACCTTGGCAAAGTAGCAGCGGTCACCCCCACTCCGCTCGCTCGCTACGGTACTTACAATGTACAAACACTCGGTTAGTCAGGGCTCGGAAAATCGGGGCCCTACTGTATCATGAATTATTATGAATGAGCTCCCCCTACGCATAAAAAGTTTGCAAAATTATACATCTTTTAAAAACATCCTTAGAAAACTATTGTTGTCTGGATCTTTTTACTCTGTGGAAGAGTTTTTGCATTGACCCTATGTTTTGTAGATGTGTTTGATTTCCTGCTGACTATCCTTATCATTTATGTAATTTTTATTGTATTTAATTACTAATGTTTTATAATATTTGGATTGTTTTAGATATTTTATTGTTTATATTTAAAAGTAGAAAAGGATTTGAGACACTTTATAAATTAATGTTAAATTACTTTATACCTATAATGTTATATTGTTTTTATAATTGGATTTAAAAAAAATCAAATCTATTGGTTATTTATAATCTCTTGTGTAATGTAATTTAATTATCGTAATTTAATTCACGTCACGTCACTTATGCAATGTATATTGTCAGGAGGACTAAATAAAATGAGAAATTCATTTGTGTATAGTCAAACAATTAATATCTCTGTCCCCACAAGTATCGAATTACCATTTGATAAATTGCACATGACGTTGCTGATCTATTTTGTGCTCAATACAATCTCGAATCTATTATTATTGTGTAAATTATGTTTCTGACCGATTTCGTTTAGGCCAAATAAAACACGTGTTGTACAATCTTGACCATACTATTTTTTTAAATTCCTTTCCATGTAATATCTAGCAAAATGCCCACATCTCCTACACTGGTAGCATTCCAGTCCCAAAAATGTACTCTCTTCTTTGAAATTGACACTGTATCAGCCCGTACATCATGACTGAGACAGTGTATTAGAATTTCCCCTAACTTGTGATCTCTGTCACATATATTGTGTATCACCTGGACTCTTCACCCTTCCCTCTAAATTTCTGCATCTATCATGTCAATCAGCTCCCTCACCTCGAATTCTATATTCACCTTTATCAAAACCAGCATACCTACATCCATAAGTTTCACATCTCGCGCTGTCATTGAGAATTATCATTTTATCTAATTTAGACATAACCATCCTAAACCTATCCTCCATAACATTTCCCTCAATCTTGGTCAGTACTTCAGCATGAATCCTTAATCTATCCTTCAGAAGGTAATTAGCTTTATCGACTGCAAGCATATTTACTTCTAACTTTACTAACATGGAATTATTCAGCATTGCAATGTGCAGCAACAACACTGAATTCAACCCTTTTAAAATATGGCTATACATCTTCTGTTTATTCATATCCACATCTATAAGCACACACAATAGTTCAATATCCATCCTATATTTCATAACAGATTACGCTAGCAGCTGAACCCTATTGTTCAATTCAACAACAAAATCTCCTTTTCTTCCTCAGGCGCAAAAGCTGTCGTAAATCTTTCCTTTATTTTAGAACACGTTAACTGTCCCTGTTTCTGCTTAAAATTTTAATTAAAAAACCAATGCGACTCCTTCCAAATACATTGGAAAATAAATTATTTTCTTGTCTTCCTCCCAGCCACTTGCCTAGGCCGCCCTAGCAAATTGCATGAGGTGATTCAAAATATCTCCCTAGTATTCCCACTAAACCTACCAAGATCAAAAAATGGTACCCATTCTCCCATCCTAGTATCCTCTATCACTGCACTTGTCCCTATTTTAGCCCCGTGATTGATTCCTGACTGTTCCACTCTCTATTAAATTGTAAATGTCTTTATTATCCCGAGTAGACCAATTAATATATTGTTGAGATTGCTCATCTTGGCTGATCCCAGAATTTGTGTGAATTTTCCACAAACTTATATATGACCGTAAGAATTCTAACTCCACTTCCTGAGGAATATCCCAATTAAGTTGTTGCCAAATCCCAACCACTTGTGTCTTATATAAAGGTTGTACCATTCAAAGGGGAAAATTTTAACAAGAAACGAAAGAGCGTATTGGAACCAAAGGAATGGTCATGTCAAGTGAAGAAATTTAGTTATTTAGTTCGCTCGGTGACCTTGGCCTCTTTTAAATCTAACAGTATCCGAGTTAACCATTTACAGAAAAAACAGATTAACATATAACATTAGTTTCCTTTTTTTAAATAAAAAAAGCAATTTGTAATGAATCAATTGATCATTTATGCATACTTATATATATACATATATCCATACATGTGTAAAGTTGATACGCCCTTAAAACAAAAATTTACATAACGTTAAACAAGTCCCCCCCCCCCATATGTTTTAAATTACAAAAATGGTAATGGTAACAATTTATTAATAGTACTTAAGTTACAAAAATGATTCTAAGACTAACTTATTAGAAAATTTAAAAAAAAATAAATAAATAAGTTAATTACATGTATATTCTCTGAGTTGGCCAACTATAAAAAAAGGTTTATTATATAAAAAAAAAATATGTTAGAAAATCAACCCCTTTGGGGTTGTGAGGTCCGGAATTGCTAGCTTATCCCTTCCAAAGAAAAATTTATTTTAGTTTTTGCATTTAAAAAAAAAAATTAATGTTATTATTGTTGAAAAACCTAAAGCATTACTCAAACAAATTTCACAACAAGTCCTCAATTAATGAAAATACATAAATTCAAGTTCTTTGGTTATTTTTTTAGTTTTCACTTTTACATTGTGAACAATGCTGAAATGTCCTTCAGATGAAATGTCTGGACTTGAGTTGAACTTGAAGTTACAGCTTGAAATTCTAGCTTGTAATTCCAGCTTGAACCAGCATAAGCTGAGAAATATACAGGTTGGAATTAGTAAATGAACAGAGACCTTTTACAAGTTTAAACACTTCTGTTCTAGGTTTATAAGTAATATATTTCTCTGTAACTAAGCTCTGAAACTGCAATTTCTTTGAAAATAAAATGTTATATATGTTAAATAAGTCAATTGATGATTTCACTTTATAATAACTAGAAATAAAATGAATTGCTATTCGTTTTAAAAAAAGACTGTTTGAATCTATACTCTTATAATTTACTGACAAGCTAAAGTTTAGTTATAATTAAAAGCAGATTTAATTTTTTATATTTATAAAGACAGTACATATTTTAACAAAGTTAACTCAGTAAAATAAAACAGTGACTTTCTTTTATCTGGTTCAAGAGTTGTCAAAAAATGTTTGAAGACGAGGCATGATGAATGAAGATGATGTTTTTTATAAATTTAGAAAGAAAAAACTACCCACATCTTAGTGAAGCTTCTGTATTAAACTTTTCTTTTTTTTAAATAACAAAGATAGTACAATCTACATGATGACAGTTAATGCAAAAACATAATTTTTTAGAAAACTTTTCGAGGCAATGTCATCACGACAACACTCGGTTCCGAACTATATGTTATCGCCTGAAAGCACTGTTAGACTTTTGCCTACGGCAAGAGTCACCTGACGCTGTTTTTGGACTTCAACGCTAGGGTACAGCACTTCCCGGCAGTAAGTTTTATCTACCTGAAAAAAAAAAAAATACGTATGTCGGTACAAGGTTATATTGACTAAAGTTAAGTTCATTAATAAAACCGTAGTAACTTAATGAACCACAAAATATTGATATACTTAATCTATCAGAAAGACCAACTTATAACTTAACCTTTGTTTATATCGGTTTCAGCTACTATATTTGCCAAAACAAAAATATAATCTTGTGTCAAGCAGTTATAAGCAATGTTTCGTGAAGACTATATTGTAAGAAAGAAGAAGCAAATTGACCTTAAAATTCAACATGCGGAAATATACAATTAGGCAATAGGAAATTTTCCTCCTCGGCATGTAACGTAATATTCACACAATAATATATACGTCATAAACCTGACGTAAGTTATTTCTATTGCCTACTCAGTTTATTGCTAGTGAAACGCAAATACGAAACAAATATTGACCACATATAAAAAATAAATATTTTAATACACATTAAATATCTTCAATATTTATATATACGGTATTCTAAAATTATTGACTCCAATTATTTCGACAATTAAGAATAACAGTTATTTCGAAATCATTAGATTAAACATATATTCTTAGAAGGAATAAACAGTTAAACACTAGAAAAAAATGTATATCTAAAGAAAAAATAAATTCTCAAATTTTTAGTAAAGTATAGACAAATGAACTTGTCATTTACACACACACAGCATCAAAATAATTAATGAATATGACCAAGTAATTCAAATAAACAAATTTTTAGTAAAGACTAAAACACGGCCTATGCATCATTTGTTAGGAATTGGCCATTGATTCCCACCTTGGGTTCTGTTGTTACAATAAACAAGACAGTGTTTCAGTTTATAATTACTAAGTATCTCTCTCTATATATATATATATATATATATATATATATATAGTCGCTAGGTTTTTGCAGCGACTGTACCTAACAAAGAGACCATCCCTCCCCACCTTCATCTGAGCATAATTCAATAGTTTCAGTGTTTCTTGGACTTTCTGTGTAGGAGAATTGACCTTTCGTAATTTTTACAAATAGATACCAGTTCCGTAACTTTTGATTAGTGTAGTGTTTTATAAACATTTGATTTATTTTTAAAATTATAAGTTTTTTAGTGAATAATTGCTGTAAATATTCTTGTATTGCATATATTATATATT
Organism: Aphrophora alni; assembly: GCA_963513935.1. Taxonomy (NCBI): domain Eukaryota; kingdom Metazoa; phylum Arthropoda; class Insecta; order Hemiptera; family Aphrophoridae; genus Aphrophora; species Aphrophora alni. The sequence continues at coordinate 79,000,129 of OY740765.1, forward strand.
TTAGCCATAAGTAGCATATTTGAAAAATAATTTTTAAGTGTGAAATTGTTGTAAATATTCCTGTATTGTATATTTTAGCCGTAAGTAGCAAATTTGAAATAGAATTTTGTGTGTTTAGTTATTCAGTATGGCATTGTGATATTCAGAAATTGACAAACTTATAAATGTAAGTGATCTTAGTGATGCTGATGATAACAGTGGAAGTGAATTGGAGGACAATACATTCTCATACTCTGGATCAGATGATTATGTGCCATCGAGTGATGAATGTTCAGATGGATCCTCCGGCTAAAAGAAAACAATCTAAAACAACCGTTAAGGACTTCTAGTCTGAAAATATAAGTACTACAAGTGATTTATTATCTTCTATAGAAACACAAGATGAAGTTGTCACATCAACTTCTACGGCCAACAATTTACATGAACTGAATTCAAATTCAAGAGTATTCTGCCACTCTGCAACATCTAGAACTATAAAAATTATAAAAGGGAAAAATGGATACAAATGGACAGATAAACTCTTGTCAACCTCTACCAGGACTACGGCCAGGAATATTGTTCATATTGGACAACGCTCGAAAGATGCAGGCAAAGTTGTATTAACCCCTTTAGAAACATTTCAACTTTTTTTTACCGATGATTTAATAAACAAGATAGTCACACAGACAAATAGTGAATTATTAGGAAAACTACAAAACAATCAAGTTTTCTATAAGCTAAACAAATCCGGTAGAAATAAAATCCTTGTTAGGGATTTTGATTTTCAGCGCTTACTGCAAAGATAACCATTTGAACACTGTACATATGTTTGATATCAATGTTAGTGGAAATGTATACAAAGCAACCTTTACAGGAAAAATGCTTAAGATTTCTATTTGACTGCTTGAAATTCGATGACAAAGAAACAAGGGAGGAAAGAAGAGCTAACAACCATTTTCAGCCATTCGTGTAGTTTGGAGTATTATTATTATTGCCTTGTGTACAGCCTATTATGAACCAGGGCCCTATGTTACAATAGACGAACAGTTATTAGCCTTTAGAGTTTAGGGGGAGATGTCCCCTTTAAAATGTATTTACCAAAGAAACCCGAAAAATATGGCTTGAAAATAGTGATGATATGTGATAGTGGCTCGAAATATAGGCTTGTTGCTGAACCTTACCTAGGAAAATATACAATAACAACTAAAACTCCCCTAAGTCAGTACTATGTTGAAACATTAACAAACCCTTTCAAGGATACTAACAGAAATATTACCATGGATAATTGTTTTTCAACCTCTGGCTGAGAGCATGGCTAAAGAACCGTAAAAACTCAGAGTAATTGGCACCATTCGTAAGAATAAACCAGAAATTTCGCATTTTATGGTTACATATAATGGAGGACCTTTGGGGTTACGAAGTATTTTTTCAATGGAACTATAACCCTTTTATCTCACAAATCACAGTCAAACAACATTGTATGCCTTATATCAACAATGCATCATGACAAAGGAGTACCAAATGACAAACCTGTTATAATCAAACGAAAGGTGGCGTGGATAGTTTTGATCAGATGTCTAGTACTATGCCATATTCCAGGAAGACCAACCGTTGGCCGCTATGCATTTTTTTAAGGATTGATAAACGCTGCTGGAATCAACAGTTACATAATATTGAACAGAAACTTGACCGCTAAATGAAACAATGGAATGACAAGGAAGAATTTCATGAAAGCTTTACAGCAAGCGCTAGTTACACCATGGCAGGAAGCTCGTCTTCAAATTGCTACTCTACCTCGATCACTAAAGACAATAATTTCGGGTGTCCTGGGACAATGAAGCCAGGCCCCTGACCAAAAGACAAGAAAAAAAGAACCACGTGTGGAATGTGTCCTTACCAAAAGAGGAGAATGATGACTAACTACTGTGCAAGATGTGACATCCCCTTCTGCTTTAAACATAGAGGAGAATTCTGCCGAACCTGCTCCGAGGACATGTAAATTTCCAACGTCATATATCTGCAAAGTAAAGGCCTATGACAACGAACATTGTGTAGTATTTAAAGTGCACCTTTTACTTTAATAATCCATTAGTAGTACAGTCTTTTTTTGTATATACATTTACTTTTTTTAAATTTTAATTATTAAGATTAAAAAAAGAAACAGTGTTTTATATATATATATTTGCAAAATATTTTGAAGTAATTTTTTTTTAAATATGTTTATCTATATTAGATATGTTATAAAAAAAATTACTTGTGTTTTCTACGTAAAATGGTTACTATTGTTAAAAATACGAATAGGCACCATTAACATATTTCTAAGATAGGATACCATTCTAGGGTTAAATACAATTCACTTTTATTAATACAATTTATTTCTTAGGGTTTCAAACAAACACATATTATCATTATCAAATCATAAACTCAGAATTATTCCAACTATTGTGACTAGACTTTGACTGTACATTATCTTAGTCTCTCCAACAATTACAAGTTCCTTTTACATATAAAGTTTGCTCACCTTTGCAGGGTTTTATTGTTCACTGGTCTGGTCTGAAATCCTTGAAGGTTCTGTCATGCCAAGTTCGTCTTGGCTATCTTCTAGAACCCTGCAGTCGTGCAGTCGGTCTCTTCCCCAATGATTGACCTGGTTTCTTTCCACCCAAGAGTTTATATACACCTTATGACATCCACTACACTTGCAAGGCTAGTTATTTTGTCAGTTTTCTAGCTCTACCACAATAATAATTGTTTATCATTCTGACTTCTCAAAAGAACTTATACTATTATTCTAACTAAATTATGTTCCTAATTCCTAACAGTAAATAAGAAGAAGAAGAATTTTTATAAAATGGTAATTTTATTAATTTTGATGAAGTAATAAATAAGATGTATATATATATAGACATATTTTTTTCATACTTTAAATAATTAATAAAGAAATATTAAAAACCAGTATTGGAAGTTTTATGTTAGCAAATAACTTTCTTTTTTTTTAAAGCACTTAAGCTTCATGAGTATTGTGAATGTCTTTACAACATATAAAAGCAGATCCCCATTACCTAGAGGCTAAGTATGTTGCAAGCAACATAGTTATAGTTTTAAACTACTTCTAATGTTGTATTAAAACCTTGAACGGCTCTGTCTCTGTGGCTATAGATCATGCTTTGCAATTTTACATTGTAAGGCGTGTTTAACCTTTTATTGTCTCTAATTGCAGCAACACAATTCAAGTTTTAGACTTCTTCAAGGTTGCATTAAATAAACTTGTACATATTTTGTAACAGCTTTGTCTCTGCAACTATGCATCACTCCTGTGTGCAAGTTCATATTGTAATGAGTGTTTCACCTTTAATAATTGTCTCCAAATGCATCAACGCAAATAGAATTTTAAACTCCTTCTGGTATTGCATTAAAAAACTTAAACATTAATTAATTGTGAGAGCTCTGTTTCTGCTGCCATACAACTTTGATGAGTATGTTTATTTTCTACTGAGTATTTTTATTTGTCTCAACACACAGCAACACTTATATGCCTTTAGACTCCTTCTGGTGTCACAATAAAGAATTGGACTTTCATTGTGAGAGCACTTATTTCTGAGACTAAACATCACTCCTGTGGAAGTTCACATTGTTTTAAGTGTTTGGAATGAATTGTTTCTAAACAAAGCAATGTATTAATATTTTTGACTACTTCTGGTATTAGATTAATGATATTAATTGTGAGGGCTCAGTTATTGAGCCTTCTATTGCTGCTGTTTTATAACGTATCACTATCTATTAAAAATGTAATGATCTAAAACGACTATCTTTATTAATAATATATTTCGCTTTGTAAATTTTTTTCAGTTACTTTTCAACAAGTATTTTCTGTGGTTTTATTCATATTGTCTTTCATACTGATGTGAGAGATCTGGAACTCTACCTTTAATAATAGAGATACCTATTTGTTTTGAGATTATTTTATAAAAGTATTGTTAGTGAAACAAATTGTTTAATTATTTATGAACTACATGTTTTCTGTTCAGGTTTGTAGAGCAGCCAAAGAACTTAGACCTCAGTCTATAAAATGTGACACTATTATCAAAACTTTTCATGATGCACAAGTTTTGAAATATAACTTCATAAATCAAGTGTCAGAAACTATAGAAAAGTTCCATCAAAACTGTTTGAGTAATAAGATACTAATGGTATGTATAATATAATATTCATTGTTTTGCCTTAGAACTACTTTATTTAATTAACATACCTTATTTCAAGTTGGTAGTAGTTTTTTACACTAAGTAATGGCTGCATGTTTCGCCGACTAATAACATTAACACTTTTGTTCACATACACATCACAAACACATAAAAATCTCGGTCTGGCACAAATAATCGTGCAGAAACAGCACTCGTTAAAAGATAAAAATTATTTTTGTTCCCAGTATTTTGGCCTCATGACTAATCTATTATTATTATTTATTTACTAACTCTTATCACTAATTTTGTGTGTATATACTTAATTATTTCTTACATGGTGCTCTTTCTCTCTACCATCCCAAATACCACAGAGCTAGTTAACCATTTTGTAACAATCTTTCTTTACTCATTTATTTCAATTTATTTCACAAAACATCTGTTTACAATAAGATTCTAGATAGGTGAGTCGTCATTAATCATCTAATCCCCTGACAATGTTTTCAGGTTACTTTTGTCACAGGAAATGCCAAGCTAGTGTTACAGTGAAGCTAGATTAAAATTACTTCCATTATTTGTTGTTAGATTATTTCTATCAGCTAAATCACTTACATGAAAGTATTGATTAAATTTTTTGATACACCCATAAATTGTGGAATTGGAAACTATTAATTAGGCAAAAAATCATCATATCACTAAGAATTAGTCAATCTCTTTGCTCAGGTATACACAAATATTCCCATACAGATTAAGACATCCCAAGAGCTTTTATTTCATCAGGATTTCTAGGCTCTCGTTTATCATAAATTTTGCTGGATTTGTTTTGTTTTGCATTTATAAACCGATTGATTAGTATTTACTATGAGTAGGTCAAAAGAATTATCTTTCACTAAACAAAACAAATAATCTATTCTCACTGTTTCCTCAACTCTACTTGAATACACCAGGACTAATTCAATTGTGGTCACCTCAGTTCTGTTGTAATACCACATATTTCATTAACTTGTGGTGTCTTAACTACTGTACTCTTATGTCTTAGGGCTTGTTCACTTGTGCCTCCTTCCAATTTTGCTACATTTTCTTTCTTGTTGTTTAACTTAGGCGAAAACCTGTAAGTTATTATTACCTTTTAAAAAAAGAAGAAAATAGTATAAAATAAAAACTCCAAGCCCTCGAATACTCTAATGGCATCAGGGTCAGAAGAGAACAAGAGTTGGTCAAGAGATATCTGATAGGAAAAATGAAAGAAGGGATCTAACCCAAGACTACATGAAAAAAGGTATAAATTCAGCTAGGCTTACAAGCTAGGGATTGGCAAGTCTGTACACATTATACAGGCTTGAGGGTAATTTTACTCTACTAATACATGGTGAATTAATTTGTGAAATACCCATATCACAGGGCTAATTCTTCTCTAACATATCAGGGATAGGTGTTATTAAATGGTTTAATCAGACATTTGCCATCATTTGTGTATATAAAAACTAATACAAAACGTTTCAAGAGTATAAGTCAACTCTCGTTATCAAGTGTAAAACTAGAGCATAGGAGATAAAAACACCAACATAACCTAAGGCCATGATGGAAACTAAAACTAACATAAAAAACACCAACTAACTAAATGTTATAACATAAAAAAACTCAAGCCGTCAAAGCTCAGATTAAATAAATACAAACTTGACATGTATATAAAAACTAATACAAGACGTTTCGAGAGTATAAATCAACTCTCTGTTTTTCTCTTTTATGCTCTAGTTTTACTTTTGATAACGAAAGCTGATTTATACTCTTGAAACTTCATCTATTAGTTTATATATATACACAAATAATGACAAATATCGGATTAAGCAATATTAATAACATGAACTATCCATCATTATCAAATAACCTTAAAATCTGAAGGGGTAGGTAATTGGTGTATCTGTAATGTGTAAATACTTCTTTTAAAAAAAATCTGCACAGATCATATTAGAGGTGTTGCTACGGGCTTCTGTACCCTTTATCTTATGGGTGTATTACTTATTTACTCTTTGTTGAGTTTGGGCCACTTTGTTCACAGGAAAGACCAAGCTGCTCACTTTTACAATTTACTTTACCTCTAATCAAAGCTATTGCACCACTTGGTTTTTGTAAGCTCTCATCAACTTACTAAATGAATTACTAAAATTTTTTGAATTTTATCTCTTTGCTCACTGAATTTACAATTTGAATTAAACACACTCTCTCTAGGGAAGTGCCTTTTGGAAGAAAACAGCTCCTGAATTCTGATAGTAACTTTGATTTATTTTAAATGAAATAATGCCAGAGCACCTTAATAATAACCTCTTAATGTTATGAATATTTAGGAATTATTTGAACATACAATAAAATTAAAAAATCTCCTTTTTTTAAAAACTTACAGTGGAACACAAAATTTTTATTAATATATATAAATTAATTTAAAAATTAATTAATTTTAAAAATGCTAGACTATTCCAGCTAGGACTCAAAATAGTTTTTCCTTTACTGAAATAGCCGTATTTACTTTTGATTACTTATAACTAAACTAAAGCAGAGTTTACTTGAATTTACTGAAGTTAAGATATTTAAAATTTCCCCAATGAATCTATTGAAATGAGTTTACTTTTTTGCGAATTATTCTATAAATCTTGTGTACCTTCACACTTGAAGGTCTTGTAGTTGTGAAGCTCCTTGATGCTGATGGTTAATGTTGTTTTCGATGTATCTCCTTTCCAAATACTAGTTAGGTTAAAGTTATTATTATTATTCCTGGATAGTTACTTTTCCATGTATATTTATCTCCTACTTATTACTCACTTCCTGCACTGATTTTCAAAACTGTTTCTTTTTACACTTATTAATTTTATTCCATTTGACTATCATAGATACTGTGTATTATACAACTTAAACTTTTATATAGAAAATTTTTGAATGACAAAAATTACGTCTGCACCGCTCCAGAACATTTATTAGAGTAAATGATTCTATTACATTAGAAAATTCGGCGTTCTAGGCCGTATATTTCTCGAGTTACCGAACTTTTTACAAATGTTCATTTTTTCATTGAACAGAAATTTCTGTTCTGGTTGAGCTCTAGAATAATTAAAAATAGATAAACTGGCAAATCTAAACTAAAAACCAATATAAATTAAGTTCCAGCTAAGTTGCAGTATAATTAAAATAGAAAAAGAATTGTCTGGTAGAACTAAATTAAAACTGATTATAATTTGTGTTCCGTCTGAACTGTAACATAGTTAAAAATAGTAAAAGAATTGTCTGGTATATGTAAACTAAAACCTATTATAAAATTGTGTTCTTTCTGAGCTGTAGTATAAATAGAAAAAAACTTTCTGTGTTGTAAACTACAACTCAGTATAAAAGCTATGTTTTGGCATGATGTATTACAACAATAAGTAATAAAACATTGTTGGTGTTCATGATTAATAATTCATTGTATAGGATGTATAAAGGAAATATGATATTTATAGTATTCATTTTCTATGACCATATAAACCAATTTTCTTCCTTGAAATATTCACATGTGTTAAATTCAAAGTATTGTAAGTTTCTAAAAAAACTTCATTTTGAAGAAATATATTTCTACCTTGTTCTTCTTTTCAGAGAACCAAACGGATAGATAGTGTAATTTTACAAGTGAATTCTTTGGGACAACAAATGACGAGGAATTTACATACATTTGTAAAGAAGATGACAATGCTGGAAAACTACGTAGGTTCTGTGAAAGATGACTCCTGTGATTACAGTTACAGATTTTATAACGTATGTTTTCTTTTTATTAGTTCTGGTTTAAAAAAAAAAAAAATTTGTTCCTTTAAATAATCTTTATTTATTATACATGTGGCCCAGCCAAGGAGCCCACCAAACCAAAACTATAATAAGTATAAATTAGGATGTAAAGGAATTCTAAATAATAAAATATGAATTGGCACTTGCGATTTTGTTGAGCAGTGCAATATCACGTAGAAGGGGGGGAGACGAGGAGTGGAAGGCTTGAACCAGCGAGCCGAGCGGGAGTCTGTTCCGAGAACCGCGAGAAGGAAGACCGCTACAGGACGAGGTCAGTCCATTTTCGGCCACGTGCTAGCTAAATTAAACGGTATGTTTTTCGACCACTATTAAGGCTTTATCTTGCCGTTATGTCTTTTTAATAAATTATAAATATTTCTGTAATCTAATTTGGCGCTCAAATAAAATATAACATTTAGTTTCACTTGCGTTGCGTGCGTTCATTAGCGTCCTAACCCGACTCCTTGGCCCATCCTGACAAGATTCGGCTAAAGTGTACGTGGTCTCCAGCCAGCCGGAGCTTCCAGCTGGTCAAAAGAAGTGGAGACGGTCACAACTGGTGTCAGAAGTGGGATCCGACCGTCTCTGTTTTGGGAAAGAACATTTAACTTCAACCAACAATTTTTTTAAAATATATTAGATCAAAATGTAATTGTATATTGAAAAAGAAAAAGACATAACGGTGTACAATAATTAATTATGAAGCGTTCGTGAATGAAAAATAAAATTTTATTTTTAGACTTTTGCAAGCAAGTGATAGTTGCAAATTAGAAATAATAATAATAAATAAATAAATAAAAGATAGTTAACAATCTGTAAAGAGGAAATATGATTTTACTTATAAAATTTATTTTCTAATAACGGGAACATGGGACACGGAATGAGAATTCAGCTAGGAAAGAAAGGGGAAGCATGTTATTATAAATCTTTATTTCTATGTTCGCAACCAAAATGTTGTGAACGCATCTGGGGTCATGAGAAAGTGTGTTTCTGTTATAATTGAGTTACCATTTAATATTAGAAGATTTTTTTTCTCTTAGGATAACACCATGGTAGATTTCGGGGCGGGTCTGTAGTTGGGGAATTGATGTAAAGATGTCACCATCATGCCAGCAACAATTTGTTATGAAGGCCTAGAGCCTTGTCCAAAAGGACAAGGAACGGAAGGGACCAAAAGGGTGTCCTTCAATTGTTAGAAACTCGACATCAATTTATAGTAACAGCAAAGTACTGTAAAATTGCCCATGCAGAAACCGAGCATCCCCACAATGAAGCCATGGTGATTTTTAATCCTATATCAGGCATATATTTTGGATACATTATTAAAATTTTGAATAAAATATTAGAATTTTTATGATTGTGAGTAAGCAATCAGAAAAAAAGTAACAGAAGAACACTTCTCTCCTTAGACCGCAGATGCGCACCCAAGGTGGAAACAAGCACAACAACAAAAAAAAATTTTTTGGTGTTCGCTTTTAGATTCAAGGGGGGTAAATACATTGTCAAAATTTGAAAGATGCCTAAATGGACACTCATTTCGTTTTAAATTAATCACAACAATAAAAAGGGTAATAATCACTAGGAAGATGTATTGTCTTCACCTATTTACAGATTGCTAACTGATTTCAAAATTTTAATTAAGGCGCATGGGGACTTTGAAGGCATTTGGCAGCAATGAATTGACCTCACGTTCGTATTTTCTCTTTCTCCTTTCAAAATTTAAAGTAATTTTGTGGTATATTCTTTTGGCGATTTTTAAAATTTATTTTTGCTTATGAGTGGAGTGTCACATTAGCCACCACTTTACAACGAGCCGAGTGGTACGGCTCGAATTGTATGGAGGGGGTGATGTGGCCCAGCCAAGGAGCCCACCAAACCAAAACTATAATAAGTATAAATTAGGATGTAAAGGAATTCTAAATAATAAAATATGAATTGGCACTTGCGATTTTGTTGAGCAGTGCAATATCACGTAGAAGGGGGGGAGAGACGAGGAGTGGAAGGCTTGAACCAGCGAGCCGAGCGGGAGTCTGTTCCGAGAGCCGCGAGAAGGAAGACCGCTACGGGACGAGGTCAGTCCATTTTCGGCCACGTGCTAGCTAAATTAAACGGTATGTTTTTCGACCACTATTAAGGCTTTATCTTGCCGTTATGTCTTTTTAATAAATTATAAATATTTCTGTAATCTAATTTGGCGCTCAAATAAAATGTAACATTTAATTTCAGTTGCGTTGTGTGCGTTTATTAGCGTCCTAACCCGACTCCTTGGCCCATCCTGACAAGTGTACGTGGTCTCCAGCCAGCCGGAGCTTCCAGCTGGTCAAAAGAAGTGGAGACGGTCACATACAGAAGGATATGTGGAAATAATTTCTCTGTACATCTCTATCTAAATTACATCTTTAATAATTCTATCAAAAGTCTATACCTCCTCAAAAATATAAAGTGATATGCCATTTATCTCTCATCATTATACAAATTATAAGAGTACAACATCCAAAGAGCCTTGTTGTGGACAATAATGGAGGCGCGTGGATGGACCGATTACATATGGCACATGTCAGTGGGAAAATTTATGAAGGCTGAAAAGTTTGCCCTTACCTTATTGTCCAATATACTAACAAAAACTAAGTGAATTATTTACAAAAAAACTGATGCAGAATTTAATTTTATATCGAACATTGATACGCCCTTAAATAATGATAAAAATTAAGCAGATTTTATTTTATTTTTTAAATTAAGTTCTACAAAATATTAGATTAAGTTAAAAAAATATTATAATAAATCCCTCTCTAAAAGTAAAATTAGACAAACCCTCCCCTTTTTTATATCTATATATAAACTTAATCAAAATTACAATCATGGTGTTTTATCTTTAACAAATAAGATATAATTTTTTTAAAATTGTAATACAAATAGACTTACAATTAAGTCTATGTATGAGTAAGTCATTAGGTATGATTAAGAAAATCTTCTTTTTTTTGTTGGCCAACCTTAATACTAACTAAGCTCAAATGATTTTTAAATATTAAAATAAAAAAATAAAAAATTTTTCTGAGACGTCTCATATATATATAAAAAAAATAAAAATAAAATTCTGAAATAACCCCTTTGGGGTTGTAAGGTCAAAAAATTGCTAGGTATCCCATCCAATTACAAAAAAAATAAGATTACAAATTAATACACAGGTTTTTAACACATGATTCTAAAAAGGAGTTTTGAGTTCCTTTTTCTGTTTTACAAATTTATATATCTAGCCACTTTTTTTTTCTTCTTTTTTTTGTCAAAAGTTAATACATTGGTGGTCATTTTATGAAACTGCTGGTCATTTCAATTTTCAGACTTGGTAGGCGATGCTATTTCGCCAGGTTGTTGGACCAGTTCAAGACTGCCGAAATACAATATCATTAGAGTTTGCACAAGTTCTTACAAAACTTATTGATTGTAAAATTCATGTTAAAAAAAAGCAAGTTGCAATAACTTTGAAGCCGTTTTACAATGGCTGTTAAAATGACTGTTTGTAATATTTTAGTTAAATAGTTAGAATTTAGGTAAAACAGAATTAACTTTACATTAATATTTAAAAGAACAAATTTTTTGTAGATACAAATTTTAAACTAAATCAAAGAGCAAAAAAATTAAAACTAGAAAGAAAAAGCGTAAAACATGTTCAGAATTAATTTATACAAAAGAGATATTAACTCGGTTGACCACATTATTATAAATTTTTACTTTAACAAAGGACAGAGAAAAGTATTTGTACCTGGTTTATGTGAAAAATGCCATTTGCCTCAGGGCATCGTGAAGTGCATTTTGAAGAACGAAGGAACAAATGTGGAGTACAACCCCTTCACGTTACTTTGATAACTTTTACGTTTAACACATTTTAATTAAACAATTTCAAAACATTAGTTTTTTTTTTAAATCTCACGTGGTCGCAGAGCTCCAAGTGACCTGTTTGATCGGCTGAATGGACGTTCAATGTCGAACCAAGGTCTCTCTGATAGACCAACCGGTTACAGGACCGTTATCTCGCATCAGCGTAGTGTTCTGTAGGTTTTTTATAAAGCCCACTAGATAGGGTGAGGTTACGCTCTTTGAATTAGGAATAATTAAATTTATTTAATAATTTTAAGGTGAGATGTGGAAAAGAGTATGTTGTTGTAGCGGTTTCTTAAGATTGCTACAGTGGTTAATAACAATATGAAAGTATTAATCCCCAAACTACAAATAAAATACCAACACAATTAATGTTAGAATGTAATAATAATCCCATATGTACATTTCGGTAACATAGTTACCATTCTCAAAGGGATATAAACTCTTGTAGTATTGGTTATAGAGTACTAGGATATAGAGTATTGGTTTATATCACTCTGAGGATGGTAGCTATGTTACTGAAATGTACATGAGGGTTTATTAAACTTTCTAACTTAAATTGTGTTAGTGTTTTATTTGTGGTTTGGGAATTAACTTTTTTCAGATTCAAATAATAAGAGGGCCAAAATGTTGTATGATGATTCTGCTAATTTTGTACTGTAAACTGAAAAACCTGTGATATAAATATTATTTGTTGGGATTTTCAAACACGTATTTATAACTCACTTGTAACAGTGATTGATACTATCTGATATATTAAAAAAAAATTTTTTTTTTGTTCATAGAATATGGAATCATTAATTAAGACAATGTTTAAAGAAATATCCGAAGCTAGAACCACACAGTCCTCACATTTTAGTCACTTAAACAAAGCTATGAATATTGTACCAGTTGAAGCTAAAAGTATGATCCACGACTTTCAAGTTTCTATCTTGAATATTCAATGTGGATTGAGAGAAGCACAAGAATCTATTAAGCAAGGAGCGGAAGATTCTTCAAAGGAAGAAGAATGCGAAGGGCTTAAAATGGTAATATATTCTTTTAGAAATACTTATATAGGCATATACAGAGTATTTCACAATCAATCCACCCCACTTTGGAAGTATGATCCAATTTTGTTAATATTTTGACTCAAGGATAATATTTCCAAATATTGGTGAACTGATTGTGAAATATCCAATTTTTATTATATACAGAAACAGTTGCATTTTTATATTAACTAAATTCTTATTACAATATTTGTATAAATAGTCTTTTCTTATTCTTCTGTGGTATATGTATATTGATTCACTAAAGTATAGATTTAATATATACTTATATATAACATGACATTATAGTATATCATGTTTTTTTTATATCTTTTTTAGTTTTATATAAAAGAGAAAATATATATTTATATATATATATATATATTATAACGAAATAGAGGGCTCCCTAAAGGTCAATGCTCGGCAGGCCATAAATTGTAAAGACTTGAAAGGGTTGACAGCTAGAAAAACTATTCTAACATTAGTCACAGATCTCAAGAAGTCAAATAAACCATTCCAAAAGTCAATGCCTTCAACCGAAAATGTTTGAAGTGGACCAATGAAATAAATTGCGTCAGACTCGAAATAACGTACAAGATTTAAAATAAGCCAATGAAGGAAGAGGATCGGAGGAAAGCATTTGAAATTAGAACCTATATATAGGGGTGGAAGAGAGGCGCACGAGGTTAATTCTTTTTGGTTGTTACTGATTGAAGTAGGGAGTTCTGGAGCAAGTGTTTCTTTAGTAGAAAAGAAGATCGATTGTGAAAGATTTAGCCGAGATCAAACTTCAAAATAAAATAGTATCTGCGTTGTTTTTTTTTTTTTTTTTTTTTTTTTTTTTTTTTTTTTTTTTTTTTTTTTTTTTTTTTTTTTTTTATAAGTATTAATAATAATCTCCGAAGAATAGTTTAAAAGATAATCGTCGTTATAAGTTTAAAAGTAATCGTCGTCATAAAAGTGAGGGAGAAATTTGCGTCGTTATAAAAGTGTTAGAACAGGAATATTAATACAATAAATTAAAGTAATCGTTGTCACGAAAGTGAGTGAGAAATAAGTGTAAAAAGAAAAGAAGATTTGTCGAAAAGATCAAGGCAAATCGATCCATCTACTGGCAGTCTACACGGGAACCACGTGCACGGAACCAGGAACATCGAAGCAGTGAAAAACTTCCAAGCGATAAGTAAAAATTAATGGACAATCTCAATCAAATAAACTACCACCAAATTCTATTTTATATGTAAATTATAGTCACCAAAGAACCTCACGAACCCGTAAAGAGAAATTAAATAAAATTAATAAAATAATACATTTCAGTTAGCCGGAGCATTTTATAATAATAAATTAAAAGTAAAAATATGATGCACTCTTATTTCTTTATTTAGGTTAAGACATGGTAGAATTAGAATTTTATTTTAACTATGTACTTAGAATAAGTAGTAGGTTAAGACGTTAGTGTGTAAGTATAAAGTGCATCAGATTTGGACAATAATTGATTTTATATTGTAAAAGATTTTAAAACTTAATGTTATGAATAATTAAAGAAAAAGTTAAATCTCTAAATGTGGAAGTCAAATTTGTTAATGTAGTCATGTTAATGTGTAGTCAAATTTGTTATGAATGTAGTGAGGCTATAAAACAATGTAATAAAAGCCTTCTATATAATATATAGAAGGCTTTTATTACATTGTTTTATAGCCTCACTACATTCATATATACTTATATTCCTGACCCTGTAATACATGTGTTTAAGCTAAAAACATATTATTATCATAACGAAGTGTTATATTGTTATTTTATTATAATATTAATGTTAAACTTCATTCCAGTTATCCGATTTGAAAGATGTTATTTCTACAACTCACCAGGATACTAAGGAAAAGCTGAAGCTCTCTTCCTATTTAGAATCACCAACTATTTCCCGTTTAAACTGTGATTCTCTAACACAGAAGTTGAAGGATTTAAAAATAACAGAGGTATTTAAATTTTAGTCTTAAATATTTTAAGTTAAACATTAAAAAATATTTTGTAAATATGCAGGAAATATGTCCGATCGATTCTGTGAAATCTCGGCATTTCGTCTTCAAAATTGAGTTTTTTGGATACTTTTGATCATTCTGAACAAAACTAGTGGTTGTTTTCTCTCTCAGAATTCATTATTTATTTCACAATCTTAGAAATTGTACAATTTGTTACATATTCTATCATGTAGCCATATTGAATTCACTCGTGGGACTCATGCGCACTTCATTCACTAATACAGGTTTATATTTCTACGCCTCTAAGATGACTAGTTCTCTGAAACTCAGACCTAGTACAAGAACTATAGGTAAAGTAAGGTAAATATATATAATGACCTTCCTTGACCTTTAGTTCTTTAACTAGGTCTGGTTAGGTAACAATATAGGAGTAGTTCGCATTTTTTTACACGACATGATTGATACTAAATGATATTTAGTAAGTGATATGTAGTTTGACAGTTCTTAAAACAGAAGTATTTTCTATGTGGAATAAAAAAACATCAATAGATTTGACTTAAAATGATGAAATATGAGTCGAAATAACCTCAAAATACCATAAAACAGTCATTATATAATAGTAAGTTAGTGCAATAATATATATTAGTACAAAATATTAACATACTAATTTATAGTGAGTTTGAATGTAGTGGCTCATTTGTAGTGAGTATGAATGTGGCAGATCCTGAGGTATCGTAATTTCTTCATCTAAACTTGTGTTAGATTCTTTACTTTCATCTTTCCTATCAGGTCTCTACCAACTCTTGTTCTATTCTGACTCTGATGCTATTAGAGTATTCGAGGAATAGGGGTTTCTATTTTATGCTCTTTTCTCTTCTCTTTTTAAAGTGTTGTGGACCTCAAGGTTTTTGGCCATTAAATCACTTGAGTTTGTTTCAAGTATTCATATATTTATTATTATTATTATTTACTTTGCAGTAGGTAAAAGCTGCTCAGTTAAACTACCATGTGTTCTTTCTGCCTATGCACCCTTGTCAAACTTACCTGTAGCCCTCTCAAACCTCACTAGGTTTGGATTGTTAATGCTCTGAAGATCATTTATGTTGATTTCACAAGTCTAAACATCTGTCACAAAATGAGCTCATAGCTGAAATATTCCTTCAATAAATCATCTAATTTTTCAATGTCTCTGCATCTATCATTTGTGACGCCTCCTGCTGTTTTGTAGATGAAAACCCCTCGACATGGATCCAGGAATTCCCAGCTGGAAGGTTGAGTAATCACATCGACCGAAAATCTGTCAGGATGGACCGGCGATTGTGGTTTTAGGCGCAAGTCGAGAACAATGCAAGTTTACAATTAAAATTACTGTTTATTAAAATGACAGAAATGATTCCAATTGGAAATGAATATAATAGATATAAATGAATATAAATTAAATTTTAAAATGAAGTAAAAAAGAACTTACGACCCCCCTCTCCCGTTAAAAAAAATGAGAAGTTACAAATTTCTGGCAAAGAAAATCATGGCTTGTCGAGAGCGATCAACCTGTACCAGCACTAGGAGAGGACTGACTCTTAGCTTGCTTTCGCGTCTCTCCTCCTTTTGGCCCACCACGTTATTTGCACTCCAAATAGTGCAAGTGACTTTTTTAAGAATTTATTCAATGTTAATTAATTTATTAAGTTATGTTATTTCCTTTTTCTATTATTTTGGTATTTGTTTGAGCCCCACTATGCTACATCACCCCCTCTGTACTGCTAGAGTCCTTCCACTCGGTTTGTTTTATGCTACATGGATATAGAAGAAAAATAAACCCATCAGTTGCTTACGATTAGGCATGTTACAAATTATATATTAATTATTACAAGTACCCTTTAGTTAGATATAAGTATAAAATATTATGTCGTAGTTACCCCTTGTTATTTTAACCAAAACAATTTCTTACCAACTTGTTTACTATATATAAGACAATGTTTAACAAATCCTTTAAAAAAAACAGTATTCTTATATTCATTTTTACATTGTTGCGATATATTATATCTATTGATATAACAACATTTCCAAGTTTATAAAAACATATTGTATTTCTGAAATTATTGACATTAAGTTAAGGTGGTATTTGGGGTTGGGTGTACTTTCATACCCTTCACACGGCGTGTAAATACGGAAGAAGTTGTTGGTAATGGATTTGTGAAAGAGTTTTTACCAATGAGTTTAAAGTTAAAAATCCATTTGGTGAAGGATTACTATCACATGGAACACATACTAAAAAAAGTTGTTGTCAAAAAATCATTCCTGTTACCCAATAAATTAATATTTCAAAAATATCTACTCTATTAGGGCCTCATTCTGTCTGACTAGAGTACGAAAACAGGATCCATCCTGTCTGAAGGAGGCGAAAAAGGTCCAAGGACGATTCACAGAAGAAGAAAGTTAAAAGAAAATAAATTTTGTAAAGTAGTATTTACAGCAGCCGCAAAAAACTTTAAAAAAACAAGCAGGCTCTATATAGGAAAAGATCATGTATTATAGGTGTTCCATTTGTACATTACAAAAATTTTATTTGATCATTAATTAAATAATATTAAAGGTCACATAATTATTTTATTGTATACAATTTTATTTGTTACTTAGCCAATTTTAGCTGCCACTATCCTACGGCGAACTACTCCGTATTGAAGATGATAGTTTCCTATCATCAGGAAACTATCAGAAATGATCCTCTGAATTTTCTGACCGGTTTGCGCTTTGTGGTGTCTAGACAGTTTTGAAGAATCCGATCTTCATTTTTATACAATATTGTTGTTTTTGATATATAACTGTAAAGAGGAGGTTTCAATGTTTAACCTTGTATTTGAAACACATCTGTAGAAGAAAAAATACAAAGGCTGTGGTAAGTTAGAAAACGTAGAGATATCGTCATTTTGTTTTCCGATCGCAACCTTTTTGCCGACGTGGAAAGTTGTAAATGTAACGCCTCTTGTGTTTTTATAGTGAATATAGTTTCATGAATCAATTTTTTAATTTTAATTTTTTTATACAACTTAAAATAAATGTGTCAATGTTTGTAGAGTGTATTTATTAGAGTGATATTTCATATTATTGGTTTTTTTTTCACAGGCCTAGCCTAGCCTAACCTCAACGTGTAGGCTATTGTGAAGGTAGATTTTTATCAAATTATTTATTTATAAGTTGTATATAAAAGTTGTAATAAATATATTATTGTTCGTAGAGTGTGTTTTCGGAGTGATTAACATATTATCGGTATTTTTTTCTAGGCCTATCAAGTGTTGTACTTTTATTCAAAATATAAATAATGACATCCAGGAAAATGACCTAACCTTGTCTTACCACTTGTTTTTATATAGACATAGATTTTCCTTATAAAAATTGTATAAATTGATTTAGACTTTTACCAACATTTATTCACAACTATATTGCAAAACTTATGTATATTTTGAAAAAATTCTAAAAAAAAAATTTATATGGTTTATATACCTATTTCTGTGGAATTTTGCCTCGGTTACAGGGTAAATTTGTTGATTCCGTACATAATAATTCCAAAATGTTTCCATCTAAAATTTTTTGCATTACACACATAAAATCTATGTATCTTTGTGAGAACATAGGTAATAAATATTTGGGTTTTGAATAATAATTATATTTTTTGTGAATTTTTGAAAATAGTTACCAAATATTCACTTTTTATGTAAAAATGATCCATGTCTAATGAAAATTTTATAAATTGATTTTTCTTTCTAGCAACTTTTATCCACAAATATATTACAAATCTGTTGTATTAGTTGAAAAAATTCAAAAAAAAATTTAGTATGGTGTACATTATTCTGTGAATTTCTTGCCTACGTTACTTTCCGATTTTTGGCTATTTTACATAGTAACTCTAAAGTTTTTACATCTAACTTTTTTTTTCACTACACAGCTAAATTCTATGCACCTTTCTGAATATAATGATATATAGAAGTTGTGTATAAAATAGTTGGTTTATCAAGTTTTTAGGCTGTGTAAGTGACCTTCACTCGGATATACGGCACCACCACTCCTTCATCTGGCCTTCCATTCAACCTAATGGGCTTTTTAACTCCGCTCCAGGGTGTTTGAATCATACTATCGCACACACCATGAACCGGTCCAGTACCTCCGTACCATCCCTGCGTCCTTATCTAACAATTTAGAGAGGGAGCAAGACGCAAGAACTTTTTTTCTTTTTTTTCTACTTTTATTTAATAAACTACTTAACTATTTTGATGTTGTGCCTTTATTGTTCCTAATGGCTAAGTTGGGTATTCTGGGATAGTAAGCCTTGAATAAAATGTTTGACCCATTTTTTAATTATTCTGTAAAAACCTACTAATTAAAAAATATATATTCCTTTTTTAATCATGTTATAAATGTAAGGGAGAGTAATTGTTGTGCATATGTTATTGATTATTCTGTTTATTATATCCCTCACTATCATATTAACTATTTATAGTCATTATTATTCTTAGATCTTATGTTTTCCTGCTTAGAATATAATATAAAAAAAAATAATAATAAAATTACATTACAAAAACATGTTCAAATTATATTGCATGTTGGTTAGTTTACAAACATTTCCAGTTATTTATTGGTAATATTCAAAAATTACTTGATGATTGTAATAATTTTGTGATAAACTCACAAACACTTGTTAATTTTACTTTTTTTTACCTTTGGTCGTGAATTACGGAAACATGTACTAGATACGCTAAATGATCATGAAAACCTCTAAAATAAAACATACATTTATTAACACGTTAAGTGCCATGGGGGGGGGGGGCGATCTGTACGACAGCAAGCTCATAGTTATAAAATGGCGTGTTAGCAGATCGATATGACACTGCCATTAATGCAAGATTTTATTTTAGAGTCTTTTACCAGTAAGTGTTGCAACCTAGCGGAAAACACATACACTAAGTAAAATGTAGAAGATTGTAGCTAATAGCCGTAGATATTTTATTTTATTATCTTTAAATAGTGTTGCGTAGCAACCAAATAAAATACCTCAACAATATGTTAATTTCGTCGTACTGATCGGTACAGCAGCGAAATTTTCAGTTGGACTTATAGATTAATGCATTAAAACAAGTAATATACACGGATAAAATAAAGCAAAAGCTTAAAGTTTCAAATATTTTAATAATATAAATTAGCTACAATTGTTTCGCCTTACAGCATCATCGGGCAACTGATAATTAACAGGTATAGACAGCTATTTAAACATACACAAGTAACAGGAAACTGAAATACAATAAAGAAATCGGGAAAGGTAGGGGATGACCTAGCAGGTAGATAAAGGTTAATGAACTATGTTACGGATGGGTTTTAGAAGGGGTGACGAGTTTAATACAATTTGGTCATTTAAGTTGAGAATAGGCCTAAGTGAAATAGATCTATTTATAAATCTAGGGCTAAATCTAAGACTAAATCATAACATAACCTCTATCTCTAGACAGCCTCAATATTTGATGTCTGACAATTACATTCACTCAAAAAAACAAATTCTACAAACAATAATACAGATTTTGTAATTTGTATACACAATTTATAATAAATAAATAAATAATACAAACCTTCAGAATAACAGAAATAATCCCAAGTCACATACGCACTAGCCTTTCACAAGTCATTTTAGCACAAAACATCGCTAACTTTTGAGTACAAAACTATAACCTAAAACAAACTGTAGTATAAAGTAAATACTACCAACAGATAGAATGAAATCTTCTCTACAACATACTGTAAAGATCAGTTACAAAATATCGATTGAAAAATCGATTATCTTATTTAGTAAACTGCACCGAATGCCAAGTGAAATTCATTCTGTTTGGTTACAACTTTTGTAAAATATATATATATATATATATATATATATATATATATATATATATATCTTGCGAAATATGACAGATAGCAAAATTTGTAAACCACAGATCGAAAGAGAAAGAAAAATACTATATAATATTATCAACTTGTGGCATTTGGACAAGTATTACAATTTCATAAAATCATATGCACATAGAGAACAGAATCATCTACATATTCCCGGTCATGGCAAGTGCCACGATCTAGCGAAAAAGTCAGTGACTTTATCGAGTTCTAGAAAATAGAGTTTTCGTGTGATGGATTTTTTAAAACTTGGTTATGAAAGATTGAAAGATTATCTTTACAATGATATATACAGTATAGTCCCGCAAACTCAGCGTAATGTGGACCGGAAGTGTACCAAGTTTGTGAAATTCTGGGTTATCGGGAATAAGGGCAAAAAATAAATTCTAAATGAAACACCAAAGCGGCGGCGATATCAAACGGCTTTGTCGATAGCGATATCCCTTTGTCGGCGGTGTAAAAACACTGCGGCACCAAAGCGGCGAGTCAAACGGCTGTCGATAGCGGTATCCCATTGTCGGCGGCGTAAAAACACCACGGCATTAGCACCCGTCGGTATAGCAGACATACACCTGCAAAAACGTTTGATGGGCCGCTTTTTTTTCCACGAATCAATTTAGTATACATTATGGAAAATATAACATTTCTTTTCAGTTTTCTGTGACTGGTTATGATCTACGCACAGTATATACAGTAAATAAAAATGAGCGAGTTACGAAAACGGAAGCGTGCGTTGGTTTCGTTTGAGACGCGGTTAAATGTGTCAAAAAGACTTGACAGAGGGGAATCTGTAAAAAAGCTTTGTGACGAATTTAACGTGGGAAAAGTACCATCAACGATTCGAGCTATCGAAGTTAATGCCCGCTTTGGGATCTGCCGAACTTTTACGAACATCGCTGTTTTTAGCAATATATTTTTGTCCCGTCGGGGTCGCCGAGTAATCTGGACTGCCGGGTTATCGAGTGCCGAGTTTGCGAGACTCTACTGTAATACATTTCGATAATATAATATCTACTAGGATAAAAGTTGAATTGAAAAAAAATGTAATATTTAGCTTGTAAAAATGAATTAAAATTCTTGATTTTGTTTAATTTTTATATAATGAAAAGTATAACACATAGAAGGATTTGAAAAGCACAGATCGAAACAGAAAGATGCGTCCTACAGAACAGTGTTATGTTAAATCTGTTTGACAGAAATTTCGAATTGGGAATATTAGACAAAAATGACGTCGGTTTTGTTTACAACCGCTGAGCGCAAATCTTTGACGTTACGTATCAAAAATATGCGAACTTCAGCAATTTTTGGAATATTATTTATAACGTTTTGTGGTATTTATGCATCTACGGAACATTTGCTTTCCAACGGTATTTTATTTATTGCGATAGGATGATTCTAAGTGGGCGAAATGTTGAATTGCAAAATACGTGTTTTATAATCAACTTGTCCGGGAGAATGGGTACGATTTCGGGTCTTTAACAGTTGGAGGGTTAAGAATAGGCCAGCAGGGTCGAACACCACCTGAAGGGTTAACAATGTTATTTATTTACAATTAAGTTTCTAAAAATCATTTATTTATATTATTACTATCTAAACTGTAAGATGAAAGCATTTTAATATACAGTATACAAAATTATTTAAAAAAATTTACTTATGGATGGCCTCGATGCACTTTCTGCAGAGGTACGGCTGCTCTGGACAACTAGCACAAAATGTAGTCACTCTTGTCATGATTTTAGCTTTTTTTTCGGTTCTGTTACAAAGCGATTTCATTGTAGCAAACTTTACTTGCTTTTCTCAATCATCGTTTGTTTTTTCCTTGTCCCACAAAGACGTCTGATTCTTTTAGATAGTTGTGGTGGCCTGTCTGTTTTACTGCAGGAACTGGTTCCTCGTCTGACACTTCCATTAGATCCATACACATTTCGTACTGCTGAGTTGTACGACGACATTTGAACAGCAACATCAATACCGGATTTTTGCTCATTGTACTCTGCTATTGCAAGAGGCTTGAAAATGACATTTCCTCTTCGATCCCGCTTTACAGTTTGAACCATGTCGACTTGATATTTTGTTGAAATGGTTATTAGTGGACGCTTTTCTTGCCACTTTGTTATGACTATGCCGTCTTTATTTTCAGCAACAACCATCTCACCTCGCTTCAGTTTCACAGGCAAAAGTAAGTCTTTTGGAATCCCTACACGATCTTGTCAATCTTGTCCCTTTGGAAATCAATCAAAAGTGCGGTCGGCCAATCGGCTGACGTGTCAAATTCCAACCGAAATGTGGTATTCAAAATGACATGCCGTGTGCTGATCATTTTTTTAAATGTTTTGTAAAACAATTTCTCAAAAAAATCAGTTCTCCATATATCCATAAGACCACATATATACAGGTTATGTTATTAAAATTGTTTATTTAAGTTGGCACTGTATGATAAAAGTGGCACAACTGACTTGGCACTTAACGTGTGAACTTAACAAGTTCTATTCATATTTGAAACCTACAAAATCTAGTCAAGTCGTTTTGCTTAACTTTCTCTGAAATACGTACAATGAATAACATGACAAATTATTAGACATTAGTTTCATAAATATTAAACATTAGTTCATGTTACAAGTATTCTTAACGATCAAAATCAAAGTTCATACAATTCAGTTAGCTATTCATTAGCCAATGTCTTTCATTACGTTACTACGCCATTATTTAAACTGATTGCCTCTACTTTTTTAAGACATAAATTACCAATTATAATGTTCTTTTTTACACTATTCCAAGGTGTAACTTTGCACTGAATTTAGTTTTAGATTCAAAGTTAAATAACAGTATCAAACCATGGAATATGCGCTGATCGTTGCTCTAGATGTTCAGGCGATCAGCTTAGATGATAATCAAACAGCCTGCGTACAGCACTGCTAATGGTGGCATCTCAATTCCCTATATTTTTAGTTCCTTTTTTACTTGATAGAACGGCTTGTGCATTCCCCCACGACTTCCATCTATCTTTTGTTTCGTTTCTACTGCGCACTCCATTTCTTTACATGAATCCATGGTGCATCTTTCTATTTAATGCAAATCACTTTGTTCTCTATGCTACCGCTTAATTTTCAAAAAATAAATAGTTTAATTAACAAGCACCCAATTATATCACACCATACATTTAACGAAGACTGGTGTTAAAAATTTGACTCTTATTGTATTTGTATTTTCACTTGATGACCTGTGACTTATTCAGATTTTGTATTTTGTTTCTTGTAAAGATAGATTTTTTAAGTGAATAAAATACAATTAACACTATTTCTATTTTCTTGTAGGCCTATCCATAAACAAAAATTTAATCTTAACTTGCAGTCACCTGGTTAAATTAGATTTTGAATAGTTTGTAAATGATACGAATACAAATTTTCTTTCTTCAGTGTTCTCTAGATTGTTGTACAAGATATGTCTCTTCGATTTGAAATTAACCTGGTGCTGAGTCGAGGACTGGGCAGTACCATTTGAATGATATTTTCTTGCTCAGATAAATGCAATTCTATAGGATGTTCAATGGAATAAGCAACCGTTGGAAAAGACCTGTTAGTTTGTAAGCTACTGAAAAGAAAAGAAAATATTTTGTGATGAGGTATTCTTCTGTTTGGAAATCTTCATTCATATTCACTTTTTGCAGCCCAGCTATTTTCATTAATAAAATCATAAACAAAAACAATATCTGCATATTTCTGAAATTTGAATGGCATCTCAAACTTTAAAAAAAAAAATCTTTAATATAAAACACAAAAAATGATGTAATGTTTAACAATTTTGTGTTTATCATTCTCAAAGTCTAAGTCAGAGTATAGTAGAAATCGTTTAATAATAATTATAATTCCCGATTTGGATTTCAATAACCAGTAGATAATCTCAATTATTGTGATCGAGAATTGTTACCGATTCATAATATATACACAAATCCCTACTGATAGATTAGTTATGATAAATACTTTAACTTACTGTTTTATAAATTAATTGTTCTTTTATGATTTCAATTCAAATTTTGTTTCTGGTTAGTAGCTCTACGTTGTTGCTAACTTTGTTTTTCCATAAACATAAAACAATTTAGTTAATACATTACAGTATTTTCAAAGTAAATGAAAAGATTAAAGTAAAACAACACAAAATGTCCAAATACTGACTGAGTAACAGCGTGACTAACCAACCAAGAATGTGACAAGACACTGACTGAGCCAAAAATAGACAGACAGTGACACGCTTTGGACCACGTGCAGTGTGGTGAGAGAGTGAATGAATAATCGCGAGGACTGTGTCAATGACCTTGGCATAGTAGCAGCGGTCACCCTACTCCGCTCGCGCTCACTCTCTACGGTACTGTACAGTGTATAAATACTCGAATAATCGGGGACCTACTGTATTGAAATAACTAGTTTTGATCAAAGCATTTGTAGTGTCACTGTGACTCAATCTGGGTTTTGGACCATTACAGTGCAAATTATAGAAATATATTGTCGCATGAAATATAAAAAACCTAGGAGGGAGGTATTTTTTTAATGATTTTTTAGAGAAGATGATATTATAATGTTTTAAAATCTATTAGAGGATGAGAATTGGGAGGTGATATTTGAATCATCATTAAATCAGTGCAATGTTGATTAATCTTACAATATATTTCTTAACATCATTATGACATACAGTGCAACCTCCCATATCCGACCTTCCCACATCCGACTCCTCCCGATATCCGACCTAGTGTCCGACCGTCCGTCTGTCTATTGTTTACTCGCGCTCTCACAGTCCGTTTCCGTTCGCGAGCCTGTACAGACTTGAAAAAGTGACTCATCGATACAGTAGAGTCCCGCAAACTCAGCGTAATGTGGACCGGAAGTGTGCCGAGTTTGTGAAATGCTGGGTTATCGGGAATAAGGGCAAAAAATAAATTGTAATTTAAACCCAAAGCGGCGGCGATATCAAAAGACTTTGTCGAAAGCGGTATCCCATTGTCGGCAGTGTAAAAACACCGCGGCACCAAAGCGGCGGCAATATCAAACGACTTTGTCGATACCGGTATCCCAATGTCGGCGACGTAAAAACACCGCGGCACCAAAGCGGCGGCGATATCAAACGACTTTTTCGTTAGCGGTATCCCATTGTCGGCGGCATAATAACACCGCGGCATTGGCACCCGTCGATATAGCAGATATACACCTGCAAAAACGTTTGATGGGCCGCTTTTTTTCCACGAATCAATTTAGTATGCATTATGGAAAATATAACATTTCTTTTCAGTTTTCTTTGACAGGTACGCACAGTATATACAGTAAATAAAAATGAGCGAGTTACGAAAACGGAAGCGTGTGTTGGTTTCGTTTGAGACGCGGTTAAATGTGTTAAAAAGACTTGACAGAGGGGAATCTGTAAAAAAGCTTTGTGACGAGTTTAACGTAAAAGTAAAAGTTTAACGTAACAGTAAAAGTTTGAAATGTAAAATCATTACAACTTGTATATGATAATCAATAATTTTACAAGTTGAATATACAATATTTACGTATTTAATTTCATGTCAGAAAATGTTTGAAATGTATACACAATATTTTTAAAGGTGTAATAAAGTTGTATTACAGTACTGTGTGGCATTTTTGTACCTGGGAACGGCATTTTACGCTCCTCCCGATATCCGACCTTTTGGCCGTTCCGACCACGGCCCGGTCCCGTCATGGTCGGATATGGGAGGTTCTACTGTACTTTAATTTGGTTTTCTACAAAAATTAAGAAAGTATTGCAGTGTCAATAAAAATTTTTAAACCTTCCGGTTTGCTCAAATGAGCAAATGAACTCCTTATTTTCAACTCGACATTTACCCTAGTAAAAATGATCGGATCACAATAATTGTTATACTGTTTTAAAAGCTAATGTTCTATAAATTCATTTGCATACAACCTAAAGTTCATGAAACATTAACAATTATATCTAATAAATTAATAAAGTTTGTATACTACACAAGAAAGAGTTTTGCGACAAACTAAATGACAAATTATGTCATCCATTCGTCTAATTGTCACAAGCTCATAAATGTGTCTAAAATAACACTCATAGTATTTTTCTTCCTCTTTCTATCTGTACTTTCCAAATTATTCTAACTGTTATAGTTTTGATCTATAAAAGTAAAACCAAACCAAGAATTTTGTCGCTTTATTCTCCTGAAATATCACTTTTTTTAATTTAACTTTTAGCCCAGTAAAACACATGCTATCGTAATAAACAATATACAGTTGAAATTGTTATCTTTCAAGCTTTCATATTCATTTGACAGATTGTGCTAAAAGTGAAACAATAAATTATAAAAATTCTACGAAGCTGCTCTAAGTCCCTGTTCGAGAGAACCACGTTTCATAGATTTTTTTCATCCTCTTTTGAACTACATTCTTTTATCTGTGATAGTTTTTGAGATATATATACATTCTACAGAATCATGACCAAAATTAATCGGAGCCGTTTGTAATATTCTGTCTTTGGCGAATTGTGAAAAATGAAGATAATTTTCATATATTGATCAGCTGAAAAGACAACATTCGTTTCTATATAATACTTTAAAGTAATACGTTACAGGCCTTCTTTTAGACAAGCTTTCTGAACTGGAAATCTCGTTGCATTGACAAGTTTTGTCTCAAATGTCAAATTGCATGCGTTCAGTGCATAGTAGGCCTATTTCAAGTGTGGCTCGATTTATTTCTGTTATTGTGAACTTATTTGTTATGTAGAGTGATTTGTTTATTATAACTCTATGTACCTTTCTGAGTAAAATTATAACTAAAAATTGTGTTTTGAATAATGTCATTATTTTTTGTGAATTTTTTAAAATATGTCTAACTTTTTAGCAATTTTCGACTAGTTACTAAAAAAATAAAATAAAATTACTAATAAAAATTTTATAAATAAATTTTTATTTTTAGCAACATTTATTCGCAATTATATGGCAAAACGTTTGCATATCTTTAAAAAAAAAATTGTGTTATGGTATATACAGTGTTTTCTATGACATTTTCACTTAATTCTTTGCTTTTTTTTTTATTCTTGACATACTCCAAAACCGTAACATCTATCATTTTTTTCTTTACACAGATAAATTCTATGAACCATTCACAAAAATTATGTCTTATAAGTTGCGTTTTGAAAAAATTACTATTTTTTTTATAAATTGTCTAAAAAATGATTAAAAACTGCCAGAAATTACTATAGGCGATCAGAGGGTTTTAATGGATAGATTACAACTGTTAAAAAACAGGAATTGCATGTAATAGCAAAAAAATCAAAAGGCCAGGATATTCTTAATTAATTATAAAAAATGTTTTTTTAAAATGCATACCATTAGAAAGAAAAAAATTATAACAAAAATAAAATATTAAAGACTCCTAATAAAAACAAGGGCAGCATGGGGATGTTGCAAAAAATGAAAAACGAGACCATGAACAAAGAGAAAAGAATACATTTGCAATAAACATCTCGGACAAAACTCACATGATCTTTTTTTTAAATCCCATAATACTGCGTCTAATCTTTTCAATGACTCTCATTAATACTGTAAATGGTTTAAATGTTTAATCATACACAGTGGTAAACTTTATTAAATTACAAATAAAACCTGTAGTATGAGATGAGGTTTTTAAAATTATAGCAGAATTGAGCTGATCAAGAACAAGTGGTTCGGATGAAATTCCTCAGTTTCTTATAAAGTGTTATTCTAAGTTAGTTGTAGATCCCATAGTGTATCTGTCTAATTAATTTGTCATTTGAAATTGGGAATTTCCCTGCCTTGTTAACATATATAGCAATCCCTATCTATATGGGAGAGGATTCTCTAGCTCTAAATATCTATAGGCCAATTTCATTGCTACCAGCCATCTCCAAAATCTTTGAAAAGGCATGTGTAATAGAATAATTGATTATCTCAAATTTAACAATATGCTAAAATCTAATCAATTTGCTTTTAGAAGTGGTAGATGAACTACCCAAGCAGTGTTTGATTTTGTTGATATAGTGGTTGTCGGTTGATGCAGTTGATAGGTCGAGTTTTGCGGTTGGTGCATTTCTGACCTATCAAAAGCTTTTGACTGTGGTGACTATGAATTTCTTCTAAAAAAATTCACATACTATTGGATAGAAGAAAAAGCCTTTAAGTGGATTGCCTCTTATCTCTCAAATTACTTTACTTATTAAATTTTTACTTGGAACACGATCTCAATTCTATGAACATCTGGTTTAGGGTAAAAGGTTTTCCACTAAATCCTGACGAAATCCATCTAGTAAACTTTTGTGCAAATTATAAAACATCAACCCTAAATGATGATAGACATTACTCTCCATTAAGATAACTGCAGATTGTGTTAAATTTCTTGGTGTTAAGATAGTACACAAACATGATGACAACATGTTTAAGATTTGGCCATTAAATTATCCCTACAAACACTCATTCAAATTCTTAAATTAACCGGCCATTTTTTATTTTTTAGTATGTTTTTTTAATTCACAAAAAATAGTAATATTATCCGATACCCAACTTGTTATATATCATTTTTCTCAAAAAGGTTCATTGAATTCATTAATGAAATGAAAAAAATCACTTGGAAGTAAAAATTTGGAGTTAGTATGTCTAGAATCAAAAGCTGTGCAGTAAAAAAGTGGAAACTCCATAAATGTGCCCATGACCACCATATAATCACATTTTTTCAGGGTATACAAAAAATTTGTGATCTAGTTGTGAATACGATTTTGCTAAATATTATTTATATCAATTTCAAAAACGTTTATTAAAAAAATTTAACAATTTTTTTTTTTTGCATCATGACCCATCTACAGATCGATTAATG
The DNA here is from genome assembly GCA_963513935.1 of Aphrophora alni. NCBI lineage: Eukaryota > Metazoa > Arthropoda > Insecta > Hemiptera > Aphrophoridae > Aphrophora > Aphrophora alni. The sequence continues at coordinate 79,029,765 of OY740765.1, forward strand.
ATTTACATATCCTATGTGAACATAAGCAGGACAATTACCACAGAATAATTTCCCTAACAGTTACAAGATAACTTGCTTAACAGCACTAAAACAGTTCATGTGGTTTCACTCTCTTAAGGCGACGCACATTGTCCGTCACTTGAAGCACTGTTTCCATTTCAGTATTCTCATGTCTGAGTAGACGCTGGTTGTGTTTAATAGCGTTCTTCTTTATTTCTTCTGCGACATAATGGACGTGCAGATCACGATGCAAATCCTTATTCCTCACATACCACGGTGCATTTACAATTCCACGTAGCACCTTATTTTGAAAGTTCTGTATCATGGTTATATTGGATTTCTTTGCGCAGCCCCATAACTGGATTCCATATGTCCAAATAGGCTTCAGTATCTGTTTGTAGATTAATAGTTTATTCTCAACAGTAAGTTCAGAATAGCGTCCGATCAGCCAATATAATTTTCTATATTTTATTCCAAGCTCCTCTTTCTTTTTTTTTTTTAACATGTGCCTTCCACCTAAGTCTTGTGTCTAGCGTCATTCCCAGATATTTTACTACTTTAGAATGTGGTATTACTTGGTTATTTATCGTAATAGGATACGGAACTGTTTTCTTATACGTATTTAACAAATAAAAGCAAAAACTAGCTCAAAAGTTTTGAAAAATTCACTAAAAAAAATTGCTTTATCCAAACGTAACTTATATACCGTACCATTACTTAAAAAATAGTTTTGTAAAATTGTTCCAATAAAATAATTAAAAATAATAATAAAATGTAAACTAAGACTAATTGTTTGCACTTCTCGGCTAGGCCTATAACAAAATAAATTCATGAATAATCACTACTGTAACAGTGCATGGGATCAAATGACACCAAACACTATTACCCACTGTTTTAAAAAGGCCGGCTTTCATCATGTTGCACTTGAAGTTCTTTAAGAAAATGAGAAGATTGTTCCTACAGCTGAAAACTGAAAAGAGGATATTGGTGAAACTTATGTTTCCTATGAGGACTTTGTTCAAATGGATGATGACTTGGTGAAGTCATATACACTCAAGCTGCTACGTCCCTATCTTCAGATGAAGTCCCGAAAAACTGGTGCCTTCAATCTGCGAAGTCATGAATCACATTAACACGTTAGCTGCCATATCGGTCCGAGCGGACCGAAACGAAGGTGAATGTACATGCAGCATTTCGGCACGATCGGATCGATAATGTCACTGACGTAATGTTTTGTTTTGTGGCTCACAGTTCGATAGTGCAGCAACCTATCGGCCTATTTTGGTATTCTCTGGATGGGTAAAGACGTGTGTTAGACATAGTACATTGTATGCTTTAATAACCGTTACCATGGTTACTCAATATAATAATAAAATCGGTGGATATTTTCACTTTTTTTGTCGGCACGATCGGACCGATTAAAAATTTTACAAAAACATTTTGGTTTAGTAATGAATAATTCATAAAGAATACAGTTGTAAAATGATTATATGTATTTATAAAATAAATATTAGACAAATAAAATAGTGAGCGTTGCCAACATAAAGAAATGAAATAGCCCGTTTAGATTTTTTTTTTTTTTTTACATGAAAATTGCCTCGGTCCGATTGGACCTAAACGTTATACTACGATTAAAATTAAAGCCGAAAAATTGCATTTCGGTCCGATCGGTCTCGAAACTATATATGCATAAATGTAAATAAAATTAGTAAATACTATTGCCTTATATTATTTAACATAGGTAGATGCAAAAATATTAATGGAAAAATAATTTGGTAATTGTGGCACTCCAGGCAAGAGTATCGTATTAGGCCTCGGCAGCTAACGTGTTAAAGAATTAAGATGTTTAGGTAGACAAAATGTGAGCGACACCCTCACTTCATAAACTTGAGGAATTTTGTTTGAGTGAGAGAATTAATTCAAAAAACAAACAAAAATATCAAACTTTTTCTCAAAACTGAAAATTGTGTACATATTTCTCTTTAAATGTTGCTGTTTATAGTTGATTCACTAAACAAAGTTTGCCTAAAAAGCTAAAAAAATATATGTTGTACAGTAGTTTTGATGTTACTATACCAAATTGCTTTGTCTGTTTTATTTACTGTACTATGTAAATCTGTGTTATGTCCCAAAAAACAATATTTAATCATAATGATGACAATGGATTATCTTTAGATGCGTAAGTAATTATTTATAACTAAGGTAGGTTTGTAAAAACAAAACTTGTCTAATTCGAAATATTAGATAGTTCGAATTTTTTCAACAGTGTCTTCAAGTTCGACTGTACATTAATTTTCTGACAAGCTACCTGGGATTGGATTCTTTCCTGTGTATGCTATTATATGGCAATTGTAATAAATAAATAAAGTTTGTTGACATGTCTGCTAGACTCTTCTTAGAAATGGCCTATTAATGAACAAAAAAATATCCTAACTTTTATAATTTATTGTAAAATTATTCTTTTATTATTTCTTTGAAAATTTTATTGATGTTTTCCAACTGTTGTTCTTTTGTACATCTTCACCATAAATGCTGTGTAAGATGTTGATACACAGATGAATTGATATTGCTTTTGTAATGATATAATTTTGTAAAGTACTAATAATTGTTTAAGTGTGTGATATTTGGATTTCTTATTATCTTCAAACTGGCAAATACTAATACCCCCCCCCCCCCCTGCTGGCAGGCCATTTTCAATGCATTTTTAAAACTTTTTTTTTTAAATTCACAAAAAATTTGTGGTGATTACCACCACTCCCCCTCCCCTTCGTGAATCTGGTTATATCCGCCCGAGAGGTGATAAGCCAGAGTAGTGCTCGAGACAGCGGTAAGACAAGTCCTCTTTCACCGTTCTTATTTAATTTATATTATTGTGCCGTATCATTATCATGCCTTGCTAAACCCATAGGAATAGGGCCGTTCGGCCCTAGGATTTATATCTGGGCGCATCGCGATTTTGGCTTATCGTAAAATTATTAGTCAAACTGTACGCGGCTAAGTTAGGCCCTGTTATAGACCGACATGTTGTTGCAAGACAGTGTAGTTAATATTAACATTGGTATTAGTGTAATTCTCTTATTTTTAGTTAATTAGTTTGTAGTAATCTCGTCAAAAATGGCTAGCCTAAGTTGAGATTCGCCTAGTCTACTTATATTAATATTACCACGCGATCGGGACCCGGTAATACATTATCAAAGTAGTCCGCGGACCACCCAAAATCGTACCCCCTAGCAATTCCCATTCTCTCGCTACCGTTACAAATTATTATCTTATCTGAAACTCAATTTATAAAATACTAATTTTTTCAGAAATCTGTATAGAATGCATAAACGTTATAAAATATAATGGTTTTTTGTAAAATTAGTGGAGTTAGTATCGCAAGAATCAAAAATAGTGCTGTTAGCGAAGCTAAAATTGTAAATAAACACCTGTATATATAATGAAAGAAAATTCCTCAAAACCGCAATAAAACACTAACAACACAAAGACTTTATAGTTATGTACATTTCAATAGCCTGCTGTCATCTTCAGAGGTACAATACAGTCTAACCTTAATAACTACTGCAGCAGGCGTTTCCCTACCCACCACCTGATCCCCTCGCCCAATCACAGTTGGTCTCGTCACACATCATGTCAATGGACGTGGCAATGCCTGCTGCCTTCTAATACATGGTATGAATAAAAAAACTAACCTAACTAATGGAGTAACATTTAAAATCATAGTATGAAATATATATAAATAAACTATATAATTTAACTAAATATAATGGTTGATAATAATTAAATTAAAAATAACACTAACTTAACTAATGAAGTGACATTTAATAACTTGGCTTTAACAAGGAGAACAACGAGGAACTAGGGATGACCCTTTATCAGCATTCAACACCAAATTATCTTCAGCTTTAGAAATGTAGATACTTTCAAAGCTATCTAGCAATCTGTTGATGGTTACTTCTTTTTTCAATTTTACATTCAAACTCAATCCCTGTATAGTAGAGATTATTTCACACAGCAAATAAACTATGTGAAATTTATCTATCTGGTATTCATGGTTAGTAAGTCCAATGATCATCCTTAAGTTATTTCTGATACAATTATAGAATGGAACATGTTATTCTAAATGATAAATGGGATTTTTTAAATACCGTATGACAACCATTACTAATTTGATTAAAAAGTGTTACAAAAACTTACTTGGTTGTGTAACTATAATTAGGTGATCAGTTTGTCTCTGTGAAATATGATTTTATCATTACTAATATACATTGGTATTGTTTAATGCTATTATGAATGTGTCAGATATTTCACAACAGGTTAGAGACAGTTCCATACCCTTAATTTTTTAAAATGGCTCATGCAGTTTGTGTGCCTACCGGTGGCTCAAACAAAAGTTCTTAGACATTGGTTCCATCAGAGATGAGGAGATCTTCAATTATGAAAGATAATATTGCTGTAGCTGAATTTTTACAAGAAATAACTATTTTAGCAAATAACTGCAGTATGGTGACTGCAGTGTTAAGAAACTATCACAACTAAAAGTGAGCAATAGCACATCTTTTGAAGACAATTAAAAAGTACTATTACAAAATTAAATTGTCATTTAAATAGATTAGCCCAAGAGACTTTAATTTTCATCCATCAACATCAGTTCAAATTCAGTAGAATACAAGATGGGTTAACCATATATTTTGGCCATACTAAGCACACTTCTATCTTTAATGTCTGCGACAACACTCATAATGGTCTATAACTAACCTTCAAATAGTTCTTGAAGTTGAAGAACTATTTTTCATGGTGCAAAAGTTACAGTGTAGTTAGATTTCTCATCTAATTTCATAGTATGATCTTTTTCTTTTTTTTTTTTTAAAGAGATTGTGTTACAAAAACGGTTATTGTGTACATGACATGAAAAGCATTATATTCTTGCATGATAGAACATGCTACACAGTTTCAATTTTGTGAAATTTTTTTATAGTACAGAGTTTTGGAAATTAAGTAATATGAAGTCAATGTAATGTGTTGTTCCCTCCAAAATCTCCAGACAAAAGTCCTTTTAATTTCTGACTCTGAAGATATTTAATGGATAACTCTATCTGGCAAGCACTCATTGAAGAGTTGATAGAATCCACCGCTCAAAATGTAGAGACAATTGAAATCAAAATTTTTAGAGATGCTTCCCACTTCATAGAAGGGGTTGCAGCTTATCCAAGAGAAGAATGGTTTATATCTCCGGTAATAGTCTGAGATGTTTTTGTCATATTGTTGTTTTTGTATACGAGTATATATTTAGTTTTTAATGTATTTTAATAAACTAAGAATTTAAAATTGTAACAAATTTTTGGGACTCTTTATTTTCCTTTTCTACCATTCATCATTAACATTGAGTAGTTCTATGAAGTGATTGCATTGTTCAAAATAATTAATCAAAGGTGTTTTTTTTTTTTTCTCTTTCGCTGTTCGCATACGTTAAACGTAAATTCATTTAGATCATTTGTTTTCTTTCTTTTATTCACCGATCTATTTATAATTGTGTGTTTTGGTAATTAATTATATATGTATATAGGTTTAGATATATGTATAAATTATGTTACGACTTGTATTTTTTTCCAGCGTAAATTCACATAACGTAGTTTTAGGCTAAGTAATTTATTTCCGTCTTTAAACGACAGTTTAGACCCGTCAAACCAGTTTACAGTGGTTATCGACCTTGATTGTTATCTTATACAGCTGATAGCGCATCGTAGACAGAAATCCTTTCTCAATATCTTCTACTATAAACTATGAATGTTAGATGTAGGTCTTATTTAATTTAAAACAAACGAGTATTATTCAGAACTCATCCAATTAATGGACGCTACATTTTACATCGCTCTTTTAGCAAACTTAGCCTATCGGTTAGGTATTATTAGGAAACAATCCCTATTAGTTACTGCGATTTAACCAAACGTAGTGGCTCATACATCGAAGATAGGATGTTGATGAAATTTTTCCAAATTTTTTTTTTCCGCACTGACGCTCACAGAAGCCACTCACTCCATTCCTTTATTTATTAAAACCTTGTTTTCTAAATTAATTATTTAACTTTATAATTTTTTTTTGTTGTCTCGACTGTTTTGCTTACAAACTGATTATCGAAATTAAGCCTACTCTTTCCCCCCCCCCCACTATTGCCTTTACTCTCTTTTGCTCCCGATTTTAACGAGATTTAGTGTACCCCCCCCTCCCTATAACCATTATATTTATTTACCTTTGCACCTTTTTATTGCCCAGGCCACCCAACCCTTTATATGCCATATTTTTTCACCATACAGATTTCAGAAAGCCCCTTCAGTTTTTCGATATATTCCCATAAATATTTAAAAAAATTTATTATCCTACAATGATAATAATAAATTCAATATTTTAATGATCGTACAGTCTTATACTACCCCGGACGGGGACTCTCATTCAATTACCGTCCTAGGGGATAGTCATGTCCGTAGATTAGCTAAATTTCAGAGTAGCTCAATCCGTTTCCGGGGGCTTTCCGGCCTCACAGTCCCAGGGCTCAAAGTGCTTATTAAACATAACCGTCACTCCTGGTTTCCGGTTGCACGTGTCGTGTTTATTATCGCTACGAACGACGTTTTGAGACGCAGGCGTGAACGTTTACAGTATAATTTTGTGTCACTCCTGCGCCTTATTCGTCGGGTGAACCCAGCTGGTTCAATTTCCATTTTTAAACTCCCGTTTTTCCCTATAATTCGTACCCAAATTCACCAAATTTCAATTGTTCAGACATTTAATATTTTCCTAGCAACTTTAACAGCCAGTGATGTGACAGTACATGATGAGACCGCCGACCGGAATTTACCAGACTCGTGTTTTTTGAACGATGGCATCCATTTTTCACCCTTAGGTAATTCCCTTATATTCGACATTTTAAAATTTATTTTATAATGCCGAGACTCTCGATCCGCCTCGCGGACTTCATTGGACGGGCTCACCGGTATTTAAATCGACCCCACCTCTGGTAGACAGGTTCGCACAGCCCATATATCCCACTCTAAAAGATTTTTCCACCCCAAATATTAATAAGTAGAGTTACACCCTATATACCGCCTTACACCTTTTTCTCTAAACCTGGGCCAGTCTCAACCGGCTTAGGTGATATTAGTTTAGTTCTTTCTCAATTCTTCCTTCTTCTTCCACTTATAACTTAACACTCACTCCATAAACCTCCCTATTCTGGTTTCGTCTACCATGCGGGCCCAGTATGGCTAAGGTGCGTCCTTGCTAAGGGCGCACCTCTACGAAACGACGCCTTGGTGGATGAGACCATTTAGGGGTTGTCCGCCTTTTTTTTTATCCATCCACCCCACCGAGAGGGCAAGCTCAATGCAGCCTCGGGTTTGTCGGCTTACCCTTGTGGATGGAATGGTATTACACTTTTTTTTACTTTTGAGGAATTTGGATTTTTTTAAAGCCTTTTTTGTTTTCCTATTCCCCATATATATTTTTTTTGTGATGCCTTCCCCTCGCTTGGGTCGCCCGACCGTACTGTCAACCACTGCATAACGACTAACCCGGAGTAGTCCGAGCTTCCTCTCTCAAACCTCATTCATCACTCATTTATACCCCCCACCTTATTATTATCCTTATAAACCCTTACTTCCTTTCAAACATTCCACCCCTCGACACACTACACTTACCTCCTTTTTTTTCTATCACCAATCTTGGTCTTTCTAGTTTAAGGAATTAAATTGTATAATTATTTGTGTGAGTTATATGTATTAATGGTGTTGGCATTAACCAATTTTTTTAATTCGATTGTCTAATGTTCCCCCCCCCCCCCTACTGTATGTGCACAAATTTTTTTTAATATTCGCTAAGTAACTTCAATCCAAATATTACCGGCATATGTATGACTTCTGGCTTTTGGTCGGCTGTAACGCCCCTCAGCACGATGCCAAGGAACCTCATTGCTGCGACTTTACCTAGCTCTAACTCCCCCTTTCTTCCCTTCAACTTCTTAAGTCTCTTGTTGACCTACTAATAATTTTTGGTTCTATGAGTGAAATTTACTATGTTTGTCAGTGGTCAAGCATTCATATTTTTCTCATGGTCGTTTTTTTAATTAATTTTTGTCTATGGTTAGTGTTGGACGAGTTGCCTTTTGTATTTGATCAAGTTCAACATAAGTTGTTATATATTTGGTATCTGATATATATTTATATTTATAAATTAGGGTAATTGTTGGGGTCATGTAGCTCATTCCATTACTTCCCACTTAACAAACTCTTAATCCTTTTTTCTACAACCTCTGCTCAACCCACAGAAATTTCATAGCTTTTATCGCTAATAAGCAATACCATTCCAAGTTCAACTTATCACCTAATAGCTAGTGTATTACCATTAATTTTTAGTGAAAATCACGAATTTATTTCTTTAGGTATCTGGTCCGTGGGTCTTACAATCATGGGATGGGCAACAGTATTGTGATTGCCTATCCCATCGATTTATTGTAGTAATTTAAATGCCAAAAAAAAAAAATATATATATATATATATATATATATATACATAAACAATTTAAAAAATAAATAAATAAAACAAAGTGTAAATTAAAAAAAAAAAAAAAAAAAAATTATAAATCACCTTTAGCTGGCCTTAAAGAACCCTTTAAACACTCAAGCTTATAATTAATTGTACAAGAATTCGTTATAAACTAAAAAAAAAATAATAACATTTTATAAATCCAATAAAACATTAAAACAATGTGTTTGTTTATCAATTTGTTTCAGGATTTGTATTCTGATAAACAACATGTGGAGCTAGTTATTAACCCAGAAGGTCACAAACATAGTAATGAAATTGATAAATTAGTGGAAAAATGTTCAATCAACTTTGAACATATTGAAACCTCCATAAATGAAGAAGTAATAGGAGGTTTGGATGATCTTACATCCTTTCAAAACTTTGCCGAAGTACTCTTTAGTCATGGTAAATATTGATAATTATTTTTAACCAATTATGTATTTGTCCACATCAATATTTGTGTCTGTATGTTTTCAATCCAAGATTGGTTATTTTCATTTTGTGATGGAATATGAAAGTATAAATTTCAGGCGGACGGGAAAAACAAATTAGCCAATCTGTATAGAATGTAGTATTTTATTGGTTACAATGTTGAATCACTGTAAAAATTACAGGAATTTTAGCAATTGGACCAAGTATTTCCTGCTTTAAATGCCTACTTCTACTAGGGCTATCAAACATCCAAAGTAATTCACTTTTTAACAAACTCAAATCCTTATCTATTATAATTTCAGATGCCAGAATAATAGTAGTAACTTGAGTTTACTAGACTAATCGAAATTCTGCAATTTATTGGGATAAACCATTAGAACTCACAACAAGTAAAGTAGGCATATCTAAATATATATTTTTAGATGCATAGTTAATAGCCAACAATACAAAGACAGTGTTTAAATTACAAGATTGGAGATACAGATTAAGGAGTAAATGTATTGATATTGTTGAAAACCGCTGCCTACTTTGTAAGTGATTGGGCAAACACTTTCAACCTGATGGTAGGTGAAGTCCTAGTGCAATTTTTTTCAAAATATTTCATTCAGACTAAGACAAGTGCATAACTTTGTATTGTCTTGTCTAAGAAAGGTCTATCAGCATATTGTAATCCAAAGAATATATTGGCCATTTTTGGTTTTTTTATATGAAAAAGGGAGTACTAAGAAAGGTGGATCGTGAAGCAACATCAAAACTAAAGAAATTGTTAACTTTAGCAAGACCAATGAACTTGAGGATTCTATACTGCTTGACGAACTATTTTGGGTTTGGTCTTGCTCGTGTTACAACACTGTATAGCCAATTCAAAGTAACTAGAGGTAAACGTCTTCAGAATTCTATAAATCCTTCTATGGTGGTGGTTTCACAGGATGAATGGAAAAGTTTAAGAATACTTAGGAGTTGCAATGACTTCTACAGAAGATTTTTGGAAGGCGCAGTCATTTAAAGTAGGCTTAGATAGTAACTAAAAAATAAATTCCGAAACTCTATTGATGCAGAATTTTATTGCTGAAAGACAAACAGCTTGGTTGTATAGTGCATGCTCAACATTTTGCAATACAGCATGATTGAACAGCTGTTGATGATGTCTGTATACCACATGATATAATGTAGATTGATTTTCTTTATGAACAACAAACACCTCAGTTGGTGCGATTTTATGGTGATTCTTTCCAAAATACAATGCCAGATCCTAAAATGTAGTGCAATGGGATATATCCCATTGTGTACTATGTGGCTGGACTCCTTGTAATATCAAACATATTTTAGTAGCATGCCAAAAAGCATTAGATATAGCTAGATTCACCTTCAGACATGACAAGATCATTGGTATAGTTAACCCACCAACGGTCATTCGACCCCGAATCGACCTCAGCGCACCGTGCATAACTAGTCTGCTTTCTATAAAACACGTATTTTGCCATTCAACGTTACGCCCACTTAAAATTATCCGATCGCAATAAATAAAATACCGTTGGAAAGCTAATGTTCCGTAGATGCATAATCATGCAAAAAAAATACCACAAAACGTTATAAATAATATTCCAAAAATTGGTGAAGTTCGCATATTTTTGATGCGTAAAATCGTAGATTTGAACTCTGCGCCTAATCGTTAGCGCAACGCCATTTTTCCCGATATTATTCCAACTCTATTTATCTGTCATTGAAGTCAACTAAAACACTGTTCTATAGATCACATGTTTCTCTTTCCAACCATAGGTTACAAATTTTTCTGCGTCTCATAGATCCAGAGATATTCCTACTTGAACGTAGAACAAACTTGACGAGACGAAATTTTGTTGGCATTAGGTTTGCATTTCTCTTTGTTTTCTATTATTATATTTCTTATATTTCTTTACACTAAGTTGTAGGGGAAATTCCATTCTACAAGTTGGTACCACTTGATGTTGGCAATACATACTTAGAAGGTATTGGTTTGAACTCTCAACAGACGCAAATTGTGTGACGTAAATACTGTAATAAAAGGCGTGGCACATATTGTTTTGGGGTTAGATATTTGTTATTTTGAAGGTTTGTGTATACAAATTGTATATAAATTGTGTATAAAAGTTACAATATATGTGTTTTTATATCTAAAGCTTATGTTTTTGCGTGATAGTTTAGTTTTTGAACGTTCTTATTTGCGATAACCTAGGCCGAAACGGTAAGTTTAGGCTATATGCAAATTGTCTTATATATAGTGTTTTATATGATTATAAAAGTGAATATGTGTGTTATTCTTTGTAAAGTATATATTTTCTTAGTTAAATCTATAACTTTTGTCTTTGATCTATCTTCAAATTGGTACTAGTGAGTCTAAACTGTGGAGGTTACAAACCTAACCTCACTTGTAAAAGTTACCTTTTTAGGGAAAATCGGTATTTTTATTTAGAAAATGTAACATATTATTATTTTTTCCCCCTAAATATATTCACAAATATATGACAAATCTCAAGAAATGGTTGAAAAAAATCCTAAAAATCTATTAGTATGTTATTCATTACCATTTCTGTGAAATTTCTGCTCCGTTACTCTTCGATTTTTTGGTATTAGACCAAAATACACCAAATGTGATACATCTAACATTTTTTTTCACTACACACCTACATTCTATGCACCTTTCTGAACATAATGAGATATAGAACTTTTGTATAAGATAAATATTACTATTTTTTGTGATTTTTTGAAAAAAAAATTATCATTTTACATTTTTTCGTAAACTATTTTTTGTTTTTTTGATAATATAACAAATTTTATTTTTTTTCCCCCTAAATATATTCAAAAATATTACACAAAACTTTTGTATATCTTAGAAAAAGGTAGTAAGCTATTGATTTTGGAATATACAGCTTTTTCCTGAAAATTGGTAACTTCGTTTTTGACATGTAACATACTTACTCCAAAACCGTTTCAAAAAAATTTTTTTTTATTGCATAGATGGATTCTATGCATCTTTCTGAGAAAAATGATATCTTATAAGTTAGGTTTTGTATAGAAATAATATATTTAATTAATTTTTTAACAAACGAAGAAATTTAACATGTGACCATTGGAGGGTTAAACAAGCCGCTGCTAGCCTTGCTATTGCCACAGTGAAAAAACAGCACATTTTTCAAGGAATTGTTATGTTTGTGAAGAAGAATGAGAAGAAGATATGTCTGTGCCTAGGTGAAAAAATGAAAGCAATGTCAATCACGTATAGTTTAGTTTTTTTTACTATAAATCATTAGGCTGATAACATGAAATTATAAAAAGTACAACATGACATAGAAACATAAAACTAAAATAATGTTCCTTTTAATAGAGTTCAAATGAAATAAAAAGTTCTGATAGAAAATTAATCAAAATAAAATAGTTCTCAAACATTTATAATAGAAACCAAAGTATAACTCAGGGAAGTAATCCCACGTCACTTATCTGACTTGCGTCATGTTGTCCAACGGCAATGCAGTAACCTGGCACGGTGAGATGGATGAGCAAAGACGTGCAGACTCGGAACAGCTGATTACAGTTTTAACTACTCGCTATTTGATATAATCGTAATATCAAGGTTAAGAATAGATTTTAATGTTCGAGAAAATGTTTATACTCACTACACATGTAGATAGTTCATATTATGTTAATAAAATAGAAATGTCAGTGACCGACAACACGTACAGTACTTTAGTTTTTTAAACTTACAAAGTTAGTTAGCGCACAATGTTGCGGATAAACTTTTCGAACCTATTTAAGTCTTGAATTACGACTTACTACTTGACTTCAACTTCAAACAAGCACATAACAGTCTTTATCTGCACTGCTTATCATCGCTGTTTGTACAGTCTCTGTTTGCACAGTTATCAACCGTCAGATATAGATTACTTATTAAAATAACAATTTATTTTTTTACTTAAAATTAGATTTTACAAAATTGATTAACTTGCATGAACATAAAATTTACTTAAAATTAGATTTTACAAAATTAATTAACTTGCATGAACAAGATAATAATCTTAAAAAATAAAATTTCAACATCATGTTTAAGATTGGTTGATGATTGGCAAATTCTCATGGATCAAGGAAACAGACATTATACCTTCCCATCAGAAATAGGTACTAGTTACATCCTTTTATCCTGATCTGACTCTTTTTCCAGTTAAAACAAAGCAGCTGATTATGGTGAAGATCACATTACCTTGGGAAACCAACATACGTAAACAGTATTTATTTAAGTGCAACAAATATCACGACTTAGTATCAGCCGCTCGACAGCCAGGATTTATGATACATATTTATTCTGTAGAGATTGGTGTGAGAGATTTAGATATAGAGATATAGATTACTTATTAAAATAACAATTTATTTTTTTACTTAAAATTAGATTTTACAAAATTGATTAACTTGCATGAACATAAAATTTACTTAAAATTAGGTTTTACAAAATTAATTAACTTGCATGAACATACCGCCCACCAAATTTGTGTAGCAAATTTTATGGTACTCAAGATTCACATGGTAGGAGCTTAACTAATTTAGTTACCGGTCGCTTATATGTAGAGGTAGGCGTTTTCAAAGTTACTACCCTGACTATTCCATCGAGCCCCGGATGAGTGTCTATAATACGAGCGAGTCTCCAATCCATCACTTGAGAATTGTCTTCCTTAAGAATAACCAAGTCACCTGTACTTATATTTTGTGTAGCTTTATTCCATTTAGTTCATTGTTGTAGGGTTACCAGATATTCTGATCTCCATCGTTTCCAAAATTGTTCATACATTCTCTTAATAAGTTGCCATCGTGTGAGAAGATTTTCCCTGCAGTCTAGTAGAGAAGGCTCAGGATGTGCAAGTAGTGGTTCTCCTATTAAGAAGTGTCCTGGAGAAAGATAGTCACAATCTTCCGGATTGTTCGATACTGAACATAGTGGTCGAGAATTGAGTATTGCTTCAATTCTTGAGAAATATGTTACAAGTTCTTCATAAGTTAGTGGCGTTTCGCCTACAATTTTTCTTAAGAGTGACGCTCTTCACTCCTGCCTCCCATAGTCCCCCAAAATGTGGAGAGTGAGGTGGATTGAAGCTCCATTGGATACCTACTTTAGTTGAATACTCAGATATATGGTCCCGAGTGATCGAATTATTATACCACTTCCGAAGATCCTTTAAATAATTAGCTGCACCAACGAAGTTCAGTCCACAATCAGAATAAATATGTTCCGGTAGTCCTCTCCTCGACGTGAAACGATCTAGCGTTGCTATGAAGGCTTCTGTGCTCAATTTAGTGACTAGTTCTAAATGGAGAGCCTTGGTAGACATGCACACAAATAAGCATAAATACCCTTTGTACTGTGGTGCCTTTCTACGCTGCGATTCTCTAAAAAGAAATGGTCCAACAAAAGCTACACCAACGTGCAGGAATGCTCGTACACCTATTAATCTGCTTTTAGGTAGGTTTCCCATAAACGGAGTCAGTGTTTTGGCCTTGAACTTGCGACATTTAATGCATTTAAATGTCCTTTGCTGTACCAGTCGTCGCAATGATGGTATCCAAAACTTCATTTGAAGAATATCTTGAAGAAGGGTAGGACCAGGATGTAAATAGAGCTTATGGTAATGATCGATCAACAGGTGAGTGAAGGAGGATTTCGTAGGAAGTAGGATAGGATGCTTTTGGTTAAATGATAAATTCGAATATTTTAATCTTCCGCCCACCCTCAATACACCACGTCCGTCCAAAAAAGGGTTAAGCTTCGCATACGCTTCTACAACTGATGGCAATTTGGTAATGACTCCTTTTAAAACGTGGTCCAGTTGAACAAGTTTAACACAAGTAAGTAGAGCTTCATTTAACTCAATTAACTGTAAGTGTTTTGATACTCGAGGCACGTTGCCTTTTAGATTGTTAATAAATCTAAGAGCCCAAGCAACAGTACGTTGAAGCTTATAAAAAGACGAAGATCTTGTCATTAACGAAGTGAAGGGAGACTCGTTTAAGTTGGACACCAAGACAAGTTGATTTGGTTTTAATTCTGGCAATTCCTCCGGAGGATCACCAGACAACAAAGGCCAATTGTCTTCTGAGCAATTTAACCAAGTTGGTCCTGACCACCATAGATGATGTGTTGCTAATTTCTCTGGAAGTAATCCACGAGATCCACAGTCAGCGGGGTTTTCTTCGGATGCGATATGTCTCCAAGAGGTAGTAGGTGTCAAGTCAGTGATCTCAACAATACGGTTAGCTACAAATGTCTTTAATTTTTAAGGCGACATATTCAACCATCCGAGAACAATCGAGGAATCTGTAAAGAAATACGGTTCACATTGCGATTGAGGCAATAAGTGTAAGAAAGCTGTAATAGATTGATATAATTTAGCCAACAGAAGAGCTCCACTGAGTTCAAGTCGCAGTACGGATATTGTTTTTAGAGGTGCCAATTTAGTCTTAGCAGTGAGTAATTTTACTTGAATAGACGAATACTTTACTAACCGAAGGTATAGTGTAGCGCAATAACCCTTTATCGATGCATCACAGAATCCTATTACTTGCCATAAATATGGTTTTGACACACATACAAAACGAGGTATACGAAGTTCTGACAACGTATTTAGAGATTTTACCACTTGTTCCCATACATTGCTGATTCCTTTGGAGACTCTGTCATCCCAATCAGAACACTCCTTCCAAATTTCTTGCATGACACATTTCAAAATGAATACATTTGGAGACAAAAAACCAAGAGGATCATAAATTCTGGTGATGGTAGAAAGAATCGCTCTTTTTGTGTACGCTGCATTTGGCGGTTTAATTTGATAAGAAAAGCAGTCATCTGCTGAGTTCCTTTGAAGCCCCAAGATCTTCTGCGTAGAGGATTCATGCGAAGAAAAGGATACTGGATCCTTAGATATGTTTTGAGGTATTACCTGTAGTACTTAAACCTGTAGTACTGTAGTTCTTAAACGAACTATTGTTAAAACTGAATGTAAGCGATATGATGATGCAAGTTTTACATAAAATACACAATGTATGAAAATTCCCTGTACATTGAATAGCATAGTAATCACATGTTTATAGATGTAAATTTCAACAAAACAACATAATATTTTACTTAAGAATAGTTAATGTCAACATTTATTAGAAATAATATCTTCTAAAAGATTTTATGACTTTGATTTAACAATCAGTGGATGTAAAATGTTAATAATTACACCACTAAAACAGATAGAGATATAGATTTATATTGAATTGATTTAAAATACTTAAGTTACAACATAATCTGTAATTATTATGATTGTAAATAATAATTTTTTTTTTTTTTTAATTAATTAAAATGAAAGAAACTACATTCATGTTCAAAGTTATTTAGAAAATATACGTATTGACATTACATCCAAAGCTTGATTAGAAATACATAGACTATACAAACAAATCGCATAGAAAACCACGCTCTGCTACCAAAAAACATGTCTGTGCATAGGTGAAAAAATGAAAGCAATGTCAATCACGTATAGTTTAGTTTTTTTTACTATAAATCATTAGGCTGATAACATGAAATTATAAAAAGTACAACATGACATAGAAACATAAAACTAAAATAATGTTCCTTTTAATAGAGTTCAAATGAAATAAAAAGTTCTGATAGAAAATTAATCAAAATAAAATAGTTCTCAAACATTTATAATAGAAACCAAAGTATAACTCAGGGAAGTTATCCCACGTCACTTATCTGACTTGCGTCATGTTGTCCAACGGCAATGCAGTAACCTGGCACGGTGAGATGGATGAGCAAAGACGTGCAGACTCGGAACAGCTGATTACAGTTTTAACTACTCGCTATTTGATATAATCGTAATATCAAGGTTAAGAATAGATTTTAATGTTCGAGAAAATGTTTATACTCACTACACATGTAGATAGTTCATATTATGTTAATAAAATAGAAATGTCAGTGACCGACAACACGTACAGTACTTTAGTTTTTTAAACTTACAAAGTTAGTTAGCGCACAATGTTGCGGATAAACTTTTCGAACCTATTTAAGTCTTGAATTACGACTTACTACTTGACTTCAACTTCAAACAAGCACATAACAGTCTTTATCTGCACTGCTTATCATCGCTGTTTGTACAGTCTCTGTTTGCACAGTTATCAACCGTCAGATATAGATTACTTATTAAAATAACAATTTATTTTTTTACTTAAAATTAGATTTTACAAAATTGATTAACTTGCATGAACATAAAATTTACTTAAAATTAGATTTTACAAAATTAATTAACTTGCATGAACAAGATAATAATCTTAAAAAATAAAATTTCAACATCATGTTTAAGATTGGTTGATGATTGGCAAATTCTCATGGATCAAGGAAACAGACATTATACCTTCCCATCAGAAATAGGTACTAGTTACATCCTTTTATCCTGATCTGACTCTTTTTCCAGTTAAAACAAAGCAGCTGATTATGGTGAAGATCACATTACCTTGGGAAACCAACATACGTAAACAGTATTTATTTAAGTGCAACAAATATCACGACTTAGTATCAGCCGCTCGACAGCCAGGATTTATGATACATATTTATTCTGTAGAGATTGGTGTGAGAGATTTGCATTAAAAATATATGTATGCTATTCTCAGAGAGTCTAAATAAGACCAAAAGTAAGGAGTAGTTAAAGGAGTCTGTGAATACTTTATATTTCTTATGGCTAAAGAAGGAAAGTGGATGGCCAGCGAGGGTAGCTTTGTGAACATATAAGACATCTTTAGCCCTCCATTAGTCTAGTTACAAGTCCAGGACTAACTGTGAATATAATAACTTAATTCTTGTGAAATTCAAGTGAGACCACAATCACCAATTATTATATTTTCTTCTTCCTATCTTAATGTGACTAACAGTTATACATTCGAGTAATTAAAAATATGAATTTTTCCAAGTTTATATACTTTTAAGACCATATATATAACCAGATAAAATTTAAACCTATGTATAACAGGGATTTTCATTTCTATGGGATCAGCCGCATAGACTAAATATTTGTAAATAGCTACACTTACAGGCTGGTGTGATATTTATTAACAAACGTCCAGATAGTCTGAGACTGGAAAAAAGTTATCTAATTTTAAAAACATTGTTTAACCCATTGGGGAAGGAGTTAATCGGCATGCCACTAGACCTTCGGTCAGCAATTAATTTTAATGAATTTGTAGATATTTGGTTAGGGTCTTGTAAAAACAAAACTGTAAGAGATATCCAAATAAATCTTTTACCATAATGTTTGTTATGAAATGTACTACTTAAAACAGCAACTGGCATATATATATATATATAATTTTGTTGTAATAATTAAAAATAAATACATAAATAAAATTTACAAAAAAATAAATTTTTGAAAGTAAACTTTATAATTATGAGAATTATATAAGATATAAAAATACATTTCCTTTGTATAGTACCATTAATTCCCTACACAAAAATGTTTGCAGGAAATTTTTTAATTAAAAAATAACATTTATATAAAAGCTTACCAAGGTTGATTTTGGTCCAACTTGTTTACTGAAACAACGAAAGGAGACACAACTGACAGTAACAAACTCAAATGACATTCTAGAGGGAAAAAACAATGTTGCCAACTCACAAAACGAAATATTCTCACAAGAATATAATTTTATTTATAAATGAAATTCATTTCAGTCTGTTATAATACAGCCAAATACAGCGCTTATCACGTTCGAAAACATAATTTTGGTCGCTGACGGAAACTGATTATTACTTTTACGTAATTGAAACCAATAATTTTATTATGAAAATATATCGGCTGTATTCTTGAATGAGTGAAAAATTGAACTCAGGAGTGATTTAGTGAATATCCATCAATCTACTAGGACGTGGCGGTATGAAAACGGCGAACGAGCGGCACTCGTGAGTCAGTTATTGGGCCTGCCGCGGCCGAACGAGTAACACTCGTGAGCCGTCGCCAATGGGTTAAGACAACTTTTATTGCCTAAATAAATCCTTTTACTCAGTAGTAGAAATTAGTAACCATGAGTGAAAGACATAAATTGTAATTACACTTACTCAGAGTGGTCTGCTTCTTATCTGTTTATTTTGTTATTCTCTGTTTGAAGTTAACGTCATGTTTTGAATTTTTAACACGCAAATGTCCGAAAAATGTACAATATTAAAAATATTTTGTTATGTTGTAGTTATTTGAACTAATGGTTTTTTATACTGTTTTTCACATTTTTATTTGTAATACTTTGTACTACTATTTAGTATTGGATTATATTCAATATCCAATTGTATCCGATAATTATTAAAGCTTTGTTATATTTTATTGGTTATATTTTGTATTGTATAGCTTTTTTCTTCTTTCTTTATGTATTATGTTGTAATTCAATTTATTTATTTGTTTCTTAATAATTTGTATATTATTTATGACTTTTTTTATAGAATATGTTTTGTCTATGGGACTATATAAAAAAATGAATAATTAAATATATTTTTCATATTGTGCAAAGTTTTGTAAAGT
The DNA here is from genome assembly GCA_963513935.1 of Aphrophora alni. Lineage (NCBI taxonomy): Eukaryota > Metazoa > Arthropoda > Insecta > Hemiptera > Aphrophoridae > Aphrophora > Aphrophora alni. The sequence goes on from OY740765.1 coordinate 79,049,344, forward strand.
AACTGTTTACATTTTGTCGATTGTTATTTTAATTGTTTTTGTTATTTTTTTATTTTATTTTGTTTAATGTCTATTGACATTATGGAACACTATTTTATTGTTGTATTTTAATTACTATATTATATTGTTTGAGTAAAATTTAATAACAACTATGACCACACAATTGTATTTCGTTTGCTGCCAAAAGAAATTAATAAAATGTGTGGCTTCCATAAATTTTCACTTGGTGCAGCCTAGTTTTTGAGAAATTGGTCTTTTTAAAAGTTTGTATCATGTTTTTGATGCTGTTGGTAATGCAGTTGCTGCATTGTAAGTTCTTTGGTTATTGTTTTAAATTAATTTATTATTATTTATTGTTTTTGATGTACAGTTTAATTTTGTTTAATCTCTTGATTGATTTATTATGCACTATTTTGTTATTGCACTCTTAATATATACTAATCAAGTTGAAAATATAACTGTCCATACAAATTGTAGTTTGTCAAAGGCGGAAATAAATTATATGATAGTTATAATTTGTTCTCCAATCACAAGAGGCACAAGTTCTATTGTGTATCAAACCAAAGTGCAAACTTTACTTTATCCAATTTGAATAAAACCAAATAAGATGAGATTAATTTTAAAGTAATGTTTTCTTCATTAAATTAGATTTCAAATGAGGTATATAACAAGACGTAATTTTCTCAAATTCCTAGCCGCGAAGAGCTTACACATGCTATGAATGTATGGTCCGCCATATTTTTAGTTTCCAATGAGGTATAACAAGACGTACTTTTCTAAAATGCCTAGATGTTCTTTTCTTCCTTTTTTTAATTTTGGTGATAATGATGGAGAGGTGTTCAGCCTATCACACCTCCAAAAATCATTATTTCACTGTGGACAACAAAACTATACAGGGTTTTGGTGCATAGGACCTCATTATTAATGATTATTCTTATTTTACCTCCCTTCTTTATAATTAAACTTCTTTCAAGCTTAACTAAATATTGTAACCTCTGGTTAGCATACTTATGTAGCATTTAAAAAATTTTTAGTTGTCCCCCAAAAACCTAATTTGAAGAAGGGATATAAAATAAAAAGGGATATTGTTTTACATGTCAAAAGTTTCCCAATCATACTTTTATTCGCTCTTTCAAAATGTAGAGAGGATGGATATTTTTGGGACACCTTGTACCTATATAACAGTTTGAGAGTCCTAAATTAAATTTTATAACAAACCTTTTAGATTTGGTAGGAAAGGAATTGTAAGGTTTAGAACATCTAAATCATCTAACATTGTGTTTTTTAGTCACTCTGTATGATACAAGGCATTTTATGTTTTTATCTAGATAATTTACCATCTTCAACTACACTTTTACATGAGAATGTACTGAATGTTGAACAAGAAGACTCCATTTCAGTCACCTGTAGTGAAAATGAAGTTATTCAAGGGGAAGCCCAGTCACTTGATGATGATGAGGTGGGTTTATGATTTATTTTGGTGGGGTGACATCTTTTCCTTTAATATTTCAATGAAAAATGGTGATTCACTATAAGAGTCCAAACACTTTAGAAATGAACAGAATATTTTACTGTAATTAGCAATCTGTCTAGGTTATGAAATCCAATGTGACTAGAACAAAAATAGGATCTATACAATGAAGAAGGATAAAGTAATTCTGTTTTTAAAGCTATTGGAGAATTATAGATTGCTTATACTATTGGTATAGTTTATTTACACATTTTGCATCATTCGTGTGTGTGTGTGTGTGTGTGTGTGTGTATATATATATATATATATATAAATTAACATACAATGTTTCAAGAGTGGATCAACTCTTGTCTTCAAGTGATAAATCTAGAACATAAAATCATGACAAGTGCCAAAATAACCCAAGACTGAAGCTGAAACTAGTAACATGAAAAAGTTACCCATGACTAAAACTAGACATATACAACTAAGGCTAGTTTCACACACACCGATATTGGACGGCCGGTAAAAAATCGGGCGATATTTTATCGGTAGCAGGTGCTTGCAGACATACCGGATTTTTACCGGTCAAACAATCAGTTGGTGACACGAGATTATTGAATAATGAATCCTAAACGAGTTGTTGCTATGTGGTTATTGTATCGCCGTATTAAGCGCCGTAGGATTCACCCCATCAATCAAAACAGAGAAACCACGGGAACATTCTACATTCTTTTTGAAGAACTAAAGCTTGATGGCGGTAAGTTTTTCAACTTCTTCAGAATGTCTATTGCATCCTTTGACGAACTTCATGAAAAGCTGAAAAAAGAAATCCAACACCAAAATACAAAAATGAGAAACTCTATTCCTTCACGAGAAAGGCTTGCTCTAACATTGAGGTAAGTAATAAAATATATACCTGGCAGTGGCGGACCTAGAATTTTATTTTGGAGGGGGCTGAACAGGGGAAAATTTTGTGAAAGGACTTTCATATAATGAAGCGACCAAAACAGTAGTTTAACGTTGTTTTATGGAGTAAAAACGTTGTTTCATATTAAAGGTTTTCAGGATGTTTTGTTTACTAATTTACTAATGAAATACATTAAAGTTAATAAAAGGCAGATTAAAAATGTGAAAAGGATTTATTTTTAAGTACATCATACATTTAATATTTCAGAGTAGTTCTACTGAGCTAGACATGAATAAATAATGACGGGGACACAGTTGGAATTTTTTAAATTTTTCTTACACATTCTTACAAAACATTTTTTAAAGGTTTTGGGGGGGGCTTCAGCCCGAAAGCCCCCCCCCATAGATCCGCCACTGATACCTGGCTCTTTTTATTGATGTTCCCAATGTACTAAAGAACTAATACTTAAAGAAATATAACCAGTAACAATTCCTATCACAATAAAACAAGTCCAAAACAATTCTGATATTTTTTCTCCATTATTTTGGAATTAATATGTAGTCCTATATCAACAGAGCAGTCGGTTGGAATGGAAATGTCGCAGCGAGAACTACAGAGGTCGGTCGATAAATAATCGGTGTGTGTGCAAGCGTGTATTTAGTCACATACGCCACTGTGTCGCCGGTACTTCCCCGGCACCGGTCCTTTGCAGTGGCAGTGGCCGGCTGCTCACCGTCATTTTACCGGCACCGATCAGCGGTCGGCGTGTGTGCAAGGTTCCGTTCCCTCCAGTGGTTCACTATTGGAATTTGGACGGTCGGTAAAAAATCGGCCGTCCAATATCGGTGTGTGTGAAACTAGCCTAAGACTATATAGAAATGTGGTCAGGGGTACCACTAAGACTATATTATGCAAACATGATCAGGAAAACGACAAGTTTGCAGAACTACACACTAACACAAGTAATGGCAAACATCAAGTTGACCTGATATATACTAGATAAATAATCAAAATGGGTGTGAGCCAATAAGGTAGTTGTCTAATGTTTTGTTTCTAGGTGAACAATTAATTGTCCCCCTCTCAAAAGTTTAGTGCATAATTTTGCAGAGACTATTCCAACTGACTTTTTCTTTAAATGCCAACTTATTAAAGAAGACACATTTTTATTTTCAATTTTTAATTCAGCTTTTATTGATGGTGGCTAAAACACTTTTATTTTCTACAGTGATTTAATTGATATGATTGACCGTTAGCTTTATATATAAGGCTTCAATTATTTGTCATTTATATAAGTTTATTTCTTGGTGTATGTTTTTGTCTGTGTTTTATTTGTTATGTGCAAATAACATATATAATAATAATAATATTAATAGTTTTTTCTCCTCCCATCATACTTGTCCAGTTAATTCAAAACTTTATACCCTGCCTAAAATTCTTCAAGATACTTGCCCAGTATGTCCTTTAAAAATTTTACCTCAGCTCCCTCTTATAAGCTAGCTAAAATACTTGTATGTATAATATGACAAGCTGTTAGGTTTGAAACTAAATGTAACCTGAAAAACAGAAAGATGTATTTACAAAATTAATGACACTAAAATTACTGCTATTTCCATGTTGACATTGTAAATTTATTCAACAGTGTTGCTGTCATAAACCCTTATGGATCTAGAGAACATACAATACCTTAGCTCAGATCCAAGAAACTTATGGGGTTGTTAAGAGCAGTACTGTTTCATGTTTAAGAACAAATATTACCATCAAAGTGATGGCCTAGCTATGGGGTTTGTCATTACCTTCTATTATAGCTGAGATTTTCTTGGACAACATTAAAAATAGTTTTGTAATGAAAATATTCTATTGGCATTGGTATGTTGATCATACTTGTTTAAAGGAAACACTAGACAAATTGAAATTTTCAATAAGTATTTAAATTCTCAACATTCTACCTCAAATATACAGTTTTATTCTTTTTTTACTTCACCATTACTTAATTCATATATTTAACCATAGTTTCAATATTTACCGCAAAACAGTTTACATTGACCAGGTGATAAATGCCAACTCTAATAATCTCTACTCACAAAAATGGCTGTTTTTCTCTCTATGATTCATAGGCTATTAAATACACAATAAAAGCAAAAAAAACCATGACACTGAATTCAATACAATTTATTTATTTGCACAGGAGGATGGTTACAACCAATCGACCATTGGAAAGGGACACTGTAAACTCAAAGCCAGAACTAGTATTTTTAAGAATAGAACCGAAAAGAAATATCTGATATTAGAATGTAACAAGTTTCCAGGATAATAACCTACAGCACCTTCAGTAAATGGGGATATATAGTAGCTTTTAAATCTTACGATTTATCTCTTTTAAAACATGTTTTGTTTGCAGTGTTTGACAATGTAATTAATTTACAATACAAAACAGCTGTAACATGTTTTGAACAGACTGGATACATATGACAGTACGAGAAAAACTATTATATTAGTATTATCTATACCGCTTTTTTAAAAGTATGATTTTTGACACAATATGTTCAGCTATTTATGATTTATCTACCAGATCTAATCGAGTGGTTTTTTTTTTTTTTTTTTTAGTTCACTAATTTTTCTGTTTAAAAGTCTACTTCTCATCAATGTACTGTCTGTCACATCACATTTAATACTGTAAAACACTTCTTCATAATTATTTACTACTATGTTGATTTACAACATATCAACTAAATTACAATTAATATATTGATCACTTATATTATATATAGGTTTGTTTCTCTTTAGTCGTCACACTTCAACACTGCTCACAATGCACAACATTTCACAATTTTTATGTTGGAGAAGTCTCAATTTGTGCTTTGTCACATATCTTCTGATCTCCTTCGCAACACTGTCCATTTCAGGTCTCTGCGTATGATGTCGTTACAACGTATCATGGTATGATGACTATGTTATGAAAGACTGTATTTTGAAAAGTTTAAATTATGTTTATATTACTTTTCTTGATCCATACCCACAGCTGAATACAGAGAGGTTTCAACATTTGTTTGTAGGCAAGTTAGTTTATTATGTATATCTAATTCTGTATCTCTCCCAAGGAGCCAGGCCATTTTTAAAATTTTTATTTAAGGTTTAGTTCACTTTTTTCTTTTTTTTTCTTAACATGCTCCTTGCACCTGAATCTGACATACAGAGTCATACCCAGATATTTTGTTATAGTGACATTAGGAATTGTATGTAAGGAGCAACAGATTTAGATTTTATATGGATAGGAGAAACAGGCTTACCTTGGAAAGTGGTCCTTGGTATTACCTAATAGAACACAAATAAGAAAATGTACAAAAAAACACTAGAGTTCTGAAATATTTCATAAACACTGTTCACTTTCTCAATCAGTAGAGAGTATAAACTGGGTGTCCAACAGCCTAGAAATTCGCGAATTATGCTTGATTTTTTTGCGTCTAGAAAAATCCTTGAATTTTGCAGGTTGTCGGGAATTTTTTCCCAGGAAGATTTAAAGTACCATATAATAGATTTTGGTCAAAATAAAATCACAATACAAAAATAATTTTGACAATGGAGGTATACATTTTTTTTTTTTTTAATGTATTCTGAGTAATGATTCGCTCTCTACCTGTACTGCGGTCCAGTTAGCTCGACTTGGGAGGGGGGGAAGAGAAGGAAGGGGGGGAAAAAGGGAAGGCTTTATATTTTTATTGACAGATTTGTAGTTAGTATTGACCATCATTGAAAAAATCCATCATTATGATATGTTGAAATGGAAGTTTTTATATTAACGTATAGTTTATATTTTTACTCTAAATCATGCCTCATACCTTCACTAAACAGATAAAATGATTATAGTAGTGTTAGGAATAGTATTATTTTTAATAATATTTTTTGACCAAATATATATATCGGTTTTTTAATTTGAAACCATGTATCTGAAAATCTGTTGCAAAAGTAGTGGTAAGCGTCTCTTTCGTCGTACGGTGCATGTACATTTATTGTAAAAATAAACTTTACCTCTATGCGTTGTTCTTCAAACAAAAATATAATAATTGTGTTTCCGATGCATTGAAACTCGAAATGTTATTAAATAGAAATTTATTTTTGAATAAAATAAATAATAGTAAACTAGTAACTCAGGTGATTTATATCTGTCACTTGAGTGAATCAGTGCTTGCATTGACCTTGGTTGGCCGAAACATTGTATCGTATATGGGAATTGTACCAAAATTCAGTCTCCTATCTCACACACAATGTTTAATATTCAAGGGGAGAGATAACCACTACACAGAAATTAGTATTCCAAGTGTGAGGATCAATATTTTGGACATAACTCAATTTTTTTTTTAACTCATTTGGTAACTATCGTAAGAAAAAATTTTTAATTATATTTTTCTCAAATTTGGCTCTAACGATTTTCATTTAATTTTGGTCAAATGTAGCCTCTAAGAACCCAAACAAAAAAGTTTGTTTCCCATCCCTCGAAAAATGTTGGTTCATAAATTTTCAGTAAGAAACAACAAAATTGGTTATGTGGTTGTATAAATGACTATTTTTTTTTAATTGGCTCTACCGATTTCGACCAAATTTAACCCTATTAAAGGTCATTAGAAATTCGTATAGTGTTAGGCCTTTTTTGCTCCTTTAAATGTTATGTGAAGATTAATGGCCCAATTCCATGTGAAAAATCTCATTGAAAAAAAAATATATATATATATATATATATATATATATATATATATATATATATATATATAGTTCACGAATAACTGGCTAAAAACAAAAATGAACCTTGACCACTATTAAAAGTTTGATATAAAAAAATCAAATATGATTTTTGCTAAGGACGTGTTTACGACAGAATCGAAGCAAGTTTAAACCCTTTTTAAATATCTAAATATTTTAAAACAACAATGTTAATGGTTTATTTTAGATTTTTACTGACATTTTGGGTGGTTTTTATTTGGTTTTGGGGATCAATGAGTTAAAAAGTTTGTGCAATGTGTTCACTATTTTTTAATACAATTCGCTACTACCACTATCACTACAGATTGCCGAGGTTTTGTTAATAGTAAAAAAATTAATATGAACAAAATTATAATGTAAAAGTAATATAATTTATATTCATAAACTTTGTGAAGTATAACTACACAAGCACTTTCAAATGTAAATGTAACAATATATAATGTGATTCAAATAGTCTAGAACATCCATTCTGTTCTAATATAAATTGTATTATATACGTATTAAGAGCAAAAACCAATAAAAACATAAATGGAAGAACTAATTACCTGTGTGGAGCGAGAGGAATGAAATGAAGAGAGAAAGAAGTAGCTTTGTTTACACATTTTGTTATCTTAAGGTCTTCCTTTATCACTCTTCTTTAGTCCCCTTCCCCTTCCTATATAGGTTTCATCCTTATTCATCGTAATCTCACCTTATAACATTCATTACATTATACTTGTAGCAGTATAGCTGTTTATAAATATTTAATGTTACTATTACTTTTTTTAATTTGGTGGCGTCAGACAATTAAATGATTGCAGATCTGACTAATTTATTATAATATAATGGTAATATCATAATCTACATGAAATATTTTGCTCAATAACTCCTGAACTGGCCTTTTTTTATGTCTAATATGTTCTGTTTAATGAAAAATATGTGGAGTTTGATGAAAAATTAATTTTCATGTTAGCTATATTATAATATATTATAAACTTTACATTAAGTAATTTTTGTAAAACCATGTTTTAGTTGTTAAAGGTTTTATTTTTGTAGTGTCTCTTATTGTTATCTTCTTAAAAATCTAATGTTGAATTTTTAACAGTAGGCTACTTTCACTACATTCAGTTAGAAAAACAGAATTTCACAGAGTTGAATTTTAAATACATAATTACTTTGATTATTGTTATGTGTTTTAAAAGAAGTTAACACTTGAAGTGTTTGCCACGGTGTGACAACTACAAACTATCAGTTTATCTGTTTGTGTGAAGTTTGTACTAATTGGGGGGGGGGCTTCGGTACATAGACAGCTCCAATCGATGGACATTCAAGAATAAATCTTACCATAGACAATACACTAAATGTACTTTACAAATATATATTTATATATATCGCCCAGACTTTTTTAGCTTCTACAGTAAAATTAATGTATTAAAATTCAACATGAAGTATAAATTTGAACATTTTTTTAAATTATGACCATTTGAACTTTATTTTCCATTACCTCACCCAGATTTTTTTGTAAAAGGTGGAATAGTAGAGTGTCTGTTGTTGCAATGTATGTAGTGCAATTAGCTTTATAAGAACTAATGCTACAAAAACCTTTACACTCTACAGTAAAAGTATTAAAATTTAATATAAAATGTAATTATTAAAAAAAAATTATACCATTTTAATGAATTCATTTTCAGAATCCAGGTCACTATTAGTTAAAATAAAGTTCCTTACCTTCTTTCCATCAAGTGACCTCTTTTTTGTGTTAGTGACGTGTTTCAGGACTTTTATCCCATCTTCAGACACAACATAAATATATTACTCAACCGAGGTCGTCAAACACTAAAATTATTTATATAAAACACACATATCACATTAAAAGTACGTTTAGGTGTACACATTCTGGCTACCGGACGGCCGTTTTTTTATAAATTGCGGAACAGGGAGTGTCAATTGTCACGAGTATGTTGTTAAGAAATAATGTTATTAATTGTTATTTCCTTGAAGTCTGTATGATACTTGTTGTGCGTACTTTATAAATTCAGTATTCATATTAACGCTATGCACTCTGAAATGATATATTTTGGTGTTAAAAGTTATGAAAAACTACAGAGAATTTTCAGAAAAATAGGCGGGAAAACAGGAAAAATTTAGAATTTCAGTAGCAAGTGTTGGTAGATACCCTGGCATTGATCCTCCAGCATTGACTTCAAAGTTACCGATAAGTGGGTTAGGCTTACTACCTGACACTACCTGACAGACAATCTATTCAATCCAATGTCATTGTGAATCACTCTTTCCTTATCATCACTTCATTTTTATATGCAACATCAAATGTTGCCTGCGCTATTAAATATGTCATTTGTGTTAGGAAAGATGTTTAAAGTTGGTTTAAATTATGTGTAGTTATTTAATATTACATAATCGACAAAAAAAAAAAAAAAAAAAAAAAACACAAACATTACATACGAACACTGTGACACCTTGACTTAGTGTTCTATTCAACTCTCGTTTTCTTCTAAATTATTTTTAATTCCAACATTTTCAATCTTTTGAATTTCCATTTAAAAGCTTTTTATACAACATATTTATGTTCTTCAAATCAAGTAAAATATATCTACAAATGAAGGGTATTGCTTGTATACGGTTTTCTTCTATATACAGTAGAGTCTCGCAAACTCGGCACTCGATAACCCGGCAGTCCGGATTACTCAGCGACCCTGACGAGAAAAAATATATATTTCTAAAAACAGCGATGTTCATAAAAGTTCGGCAGATCCCAAAGCGGGCATTAACTTCGATTGCTCGAATCGTTGATGGTACTTTTCCCACGTTAAACTCGTCACAAAGCTTTTTTACAGATTCCCCTCTGTCAAGTCTTTTTAACACATTTAACCAAGTCTCAAACGAAACCAACACACGCTTCCGTTTTCGTAACTCGCTCATAAACGTTTTTGCAGGTGTATGTCTGCTATATCGACGGGTGCCAATGCTGCGGTGTTATTATGCCGCCGACAATGGGATACCGCTATCGACAAAGTCGTTTCATATCGCCGCCTCTTTGGTGCCGCGGTGTTTTTACACTGCCGACAATAGGTTACCGCTATAGACAAAGTCGTTTGATATCGCCGCCGCTTTAGTGTTTCAATTACAATTTATTTTTTGCCCTTATTCCCGATAATCCGGCATTTCACAAACTCGGCACACTTCCGGTCCACATTGCGCTGAGTTTGCGGGACTCTACTGTATTATATAACTGATGACATTTTGAACCTAACTTATTTTTTTTTATTTTTTTTTTTTTTTTTTTTTTTTTTTTAATACAAGTTTCATTTATACAAACTTTTTATTGGAATTTCTAAAAGTATTATTTTCATAAATAAAAATTAACGACTTCTATAATCATATTATTTTAAACATTAAATAATAATAATAAATAAAATAAACACAAAATTATAATGAATTTAAATTTTGTAAAAATATAATTATGTTTTTATCTTGACTTTGATTTTTGAGATATCGCCTACAGTATATTAAAGCAGAATTAATTTGCGACAAGAGCCTTGAATTTTTTTAATTCAAGCCTTAAATTCTTTGAGCCCAGACCACTGGACACCTTGATAAAAAGAAGACTGAATTGTTTTAATCTACGATGGATCTGTGCTGAGTGTTGATAGACATTTTTTTCCCCCAGAGTCTTGTTTAAACGGCCCACAAATCTGAAACACATGTTAGTTCACCCCCAAGCTTCCGGATTTTAACACACCTAAACAACTTAACCTTCTCCAAGGTTCCTTTCCATGCAATAGGCCAAGATGCAAAACATGCAAAATACATCGTCCCTCAAATAACTTTAACCCTACAATCGCACTACGACCCGAACTCGGCTCGTTACGCCACGCATTGTTTAGTTCACCGACTCTAAAACATGTATTTTGTAATTCAACATTACGCCCACTTAGAATCGTCCTATCACAATAAATAACATACCGTTGGAAAGCTAATATTCCGTAGATGCATAATCATGCAAAAAAATACCACAAAACGTTATAAATAATATTCCAAAAATTGCTGAAGTTCGCATAGTTTTTATGCGTAAAATCAAAGATTTGAACTGAGCGGTTTTTAGTAAAAGCGACGCCATTTTTTCTCATAGGATCACAAATCTATTTTTCTGTCAAACAGGTCGAACAAAACACTGTTCTGTAGATCACATCTTTTCTGTTTCTATCCGTGGTTTACAAATTGTTCTGTGTGTCATAGATCGCAAGATATTTCTACTTGACCATGGTAGAAACCTAACAGAACGAAATTCACTTGGCATTCGGTGCAGTTTACTAAATAAGATAATCGATATTTTGTAACCGATCTTTATAGTATGTTGTAGAGGAGATTTCATTCTACAAGTTGGTAGTACTTGATGTAGGCAACAAATACTTTCATGTTATTGTTTTAACTTGGAATGTAGCCTAAGTTTGTGAGTAAAATGACATGTGAAAGCCGTCTAGCGTCTAGCACTTTGGACTTGTGATTATATTTATGTTATTTTGAAGGTTTGTTTTTTAAATTTATTATAAATTGTGTATACAAATTACAATATCAGTATTATTGTTTGTAGAATTTATTGTTCTGAGCGAATGTTATTGTCAGACATAAAAAATATTGAGGCTATCTAGAGATAGAAGTTATGTTGCAAATTGGTCTTCCTTCATAGCAAATTTGTAGCAAAACACATTGTGTTTACAAATAATTTTGTCTAATGAACATTTTATAAATTGATTATGTTTTTACCAAAATATATGCAAAATGTCTATAAATTTATATAGGCCTATCTATAAATAGAGAAAGGTTATGATATATCTGGTGTGACCATATTAGCAAGTTTCCATTAGTTTTATATATCAAAATATTTTTGTTTAATTAAAATTTTATGTTTTTACCAAAATGTATGCAAAATATTTATAAATTTATATAGGCCTATCTATAATTCTTTTTTTTTTATTGGTTTATATACCTATTTCTGTGGAATTTTGCATCTGTTACTTTCCGATTTTTTGGTGTTTGACATTATAACTCTAAAATTTTTACATCTAAAAGTTTTTGCATTACACACATAAAATCTATGTATCTTTGTGAGAACATAGGTAATATAAACTTGGGTTTTGAATAATAATTATATTTTTGGTGGATTTTTGAAAATAGTTAGCAAATATTCACTTTTTACGTAAAAATGTACCATCTAATGAAAATTTTATAAATTGATTTTTATTTTTAGCAACTATTATCCACAAATATATTACAAATCTGTAGTAATAGTTGAAAAATTTTTTGTATGATGTACTACAACGAAAAAACTCAACTTTTTTGTTTGAGCTAAACTGTACGCTTACCCTAACTTATTTAACAAGCTCACTAGTATCAAATCCTGAAGTTTTTTGTCCAGGATTCGTTCCCGCGAAATAAAGAATGAATTAATCAATCCACTGGAAGTTTAGGCTTCTATTTCTTATCTGGCCTGGATTGACTAACTCCTTCAACAGTTTAAGTTGCGCCAAACTGCTGGTACCCCACTTTTTATTCACTTACTTCCAGTTCTATATTTAACTTACCCTTTGCTCAGGTAGAACACGATTTTATTTTATTACCTTTTTTACTATTCCCTAGGGAGCGTGTTCTTGAGAATACCTATGTAACACAATATATTTCACCTCAATTCCCAATATAGTTAACTAACAGAACAAGTGGTGTGGACAACTAAATATACTGACACGTTATTGTTAATTTTGACAAGTAAAACTTATTTATTCCATCTGCTCTTTTTCAACTAAAAATCAATTTTCTCATTATTTAAAACAAAACAAAGTTATTTAACAACAAACAAAAATTTACATTTTTTATAATTTCAAATCATAGAAAAAGAAAAAAAATTTCATCATACAAATTATAATTTCACTATTTATTATTTTTAGGTAGCAGATCGGCAATCTTTATTTAGAGGAAAATTATATACTCAAAATTATTCTGTTATTAACAATTTCCTCTTGTTAATCCCTGAACGCTAATTTCCAGGTTCGAAATTTAATTAGCTGTTCAGGATTAGTTTATCAATATTTTAATACAATAACAAAGAGAAATATCCACACACAAGTTTATCTTAATTTACCAAAATTTTGAATTAAACATCTTAAATCTATATCCCAGGAAAATCAGTTGACTCTACGTTAATTTTTGGCCAATTTTGCCTTAACAATAAAAAAGGGATCCCTTGAACGGTTTTATCAGACCTTGACCGCCGTCTGGAAGATCCTGGTTTCTGATGATCCTGGATGATGTGATTATGTTGTTTCTCTGGTGTCCGGTTGTTGTAGAAGTTTATTAAAGATCCATGTGACTTAGCGAAGTTCTCGTGACGTGTTAATATGGATTAACGCTGGATGTAAGATTCTTTCACTTTCTCAGAACTCGCTGAAGATTTACTAATTCACCATTTCACTTTACACTTCTTTTTTCTTTATAACTTTTCTTTTTAATACTGATTATAAAACATTGGAACTTTTTGAAACTTTTTTAACATAATTTTGGGCATAGCAACACCTTACACATTTAAAAGATTTTTAAAACGAGAGAGCGCTCGGGCATAGTAACCCCGTAGTATATTTTATCCAATTTTTTACAGAGAGAGCGACAAAGTCTCGTGCAGCTATATTTATAGCCAAAAACTATCGTATTCCCATACCAATTTCTTTCCCTCGCAGGGATAATACGATAGTTCTTTATTTCACCTTTTTTACATAGTTCTTGCGCTAATTTTCAATTCAAATGTTATGTTTGTTTATTTAAGATTGGTTTACTATGGTCCAAGTCCTTTAATCCTTTATTTTAATTATTTTTCTGTAATTAGTCTTTTTTATTAATACGCTTGTCGGTTGGTATCCTTGACTCCGCCCATTTCTACGTCACGCAGCCATGGAGTTTGGAACTCTGCATCTTCCAACTTGCTACAGCACAATTCCCTATTGTTCCTTCTTTATTTTTGTTTAACAGTTTTCCTAATTAATTTTTCGTGTTTTAATTACCAGCATCTTGTAGGTCTTGATGTCCGCTTTCGCGAGAAGTTCGCGTGGTGTTTCTCGGCCCGCCCGTTCACCTGTAATCCGTTACGCAATAACCGGTGTGATTTTCAATTTTGGTTTCTCACACCTTTCATTTTAAAGTTTCAAAACTTCACTGTTCTGTTCAGTTCATGTAACAAACGCACTAGCCGCTGCGATGATTCTGTCTGACCTTTAGATCCTAGTTTTTCACACTTGATTTCACACTTCTTCGTTTGGGGGGGGGGGGGTTATTACATACTGATCACCCTGGGACTTACATATTCTTTTACATACTTAAATTTAACCAGGTTTTCCAAATTTTAAATCTCTAACTTTATCCCTGTCCCCACAAAGGTGTGAAAACTATAACTTCCCTATTTTAATTATTTCTATACAACCCACTATCTAAATTTACTTTTATTTATGTTTATTCAACTTTTAATTTTTATCATTTCACTTAACTTTTTATATATTACTTTTTTCAAAATTTGTCTAAGAATCTTTTATTCTTAGAATTCTTTCTTAATTACAGAAATACCAAGGTTTTTTGATTTTGAGTAATTTTGAAAAAAAAATTAATTCTTCATTCAAATCTGTTGCAGCGTATGTTAATTTTTATGAAATAACCGTAACTGATCTGTATTGCGTACAACTTGTACTACAATTACACATCCTTTAACATTATTATTTCATAATTCATCAAATACGAATTTTTTATTCAAAATCTACCGACATACGATTTTACTCTCATAACGGGTAGGCGAAAGTTGACTTTAGACTGAGTCATAGGTCAGTTTCACCATACCTTTTTTCGTAATTTTTTTTTTTTTCTAAATATATTCACAAATATTATATAAAACTTTTGTATATCTTGGAAAAAGGTGGTAAGCTATTGATTTTGTATGGTACAGGTTTTTCTGAAAAATGTTAACTTCATTTTTTGACATCTAACATACTTACTCCAAAACCGTTAAAAAAAATTTTTTTTTTTTATTACATAGATGAATTCTATGCATCTTTCTGAGAAAAATAATGTCTTATAAGTTTGGTTTTGTATAAAAATAATATTTTTTTAAGAAAACAAAACTTTTACAAAACTTTTAACATGTGCCGGTTGCAGGGTTAATAGTTCCTCTAGTAAGAAAGAATTTAAAATTAAAGGTCCTCACACATGTACAACAAAAAACTACAACTACCAACTACAGTACAGGTTTTGCCTAGCTCAATATTATTGACCTAACCACAGACAACTTAAGCACCAAGATGAATGGCCACAGACATGATGTAAAAATCATGGATATAGAGAAACCAACTGCACAACATGCAGCAATCCACAACATTTTTGATGACTACTTCACGACAAAAATTATAAAATGACTCCCTCCAGAATATAACCCCTCAGAACTAAGAAGATGTGAACTGTCTCATCAATGGGTCAAAAAATCTAGAGAACCAACCTTAATCTGAGATGAATCATCCTTTTTCCTTTCCTAACAAGCTTAACCCTTAGCACGCGTATGACATGATTTCACGTAACCCTCAACTTGACTGGTAACGCGTATGACGGGATATCTCGATTCAACACTATTTGACTTCTGCAGGTATTTTTAATTCGTTTAAAGTCCAATAGAGTGCAGGGAAATGTCCTATTGGTGTAAAGTGACACTCCCACTATGGTCTTGGTTCTCAATCACCTGTCGTTGGACTTTATTTGGTTGTTATAGCAACCAGGCGCCATTTTGTGTTCTGCCCCAGCGCGTATAACGTGATTTCTCATTCTAGTAAGCTACGACTGTCAGTTGTGAAATGTTTTGTGTCAGCGTTATCACTGCTATAGCTGTTCATTGTTGATTTGTTTAGGCCGTATTATTTATATTTTAGGTTATAGTATACATTTTTATTTTGTGTAAAATAGGCTAGTTATAAAAATGGCAAACCCTGACACCATGGATTTGATCAATTTATCGATGAAATAATGAATGCATCTTTTTCAACTACAGAATACATTTTGAAGTATAGACAGTTTCTATGGACACAGTATTATCTTCAAATATTGTTTGTGTGTTTATATGTATATTTAGTCTATATCAGTAATTTTTTTGATGTCCTGAATGTAGGTAATTATTATGAGCAGTAGAAAGTTATTTTTGATACGGTATGTTGATATTTCTCAAAATCTTTTTTTAGTAAAATTTATTTGTTTGATGAAATTCAGGTTATTTTGAATTAAATAGTAGGCCTACTTTTATATAAAAAAATATAATATGATTTGTTTGTAAATATAAAAAAATTAATAAATAATCTGTTTCATAGGGCGGTCAAAAATGTGAAATTAAGTATTTTTTCTTGTTTTAATCTGTAAAAAAAATAAAAAAATAATTTTAAAGCCAATCTACTTTTTTTTTTACCAAATATATCTGTAAGAACCCAAAATCAAATAGAACTTTAAACAGTTACAAAAAAATAATTGTTTTTCCTAATAGCACGTTATGAGTAAATAGCCTAAATAGTTATTCAGCATGCTAAGGGTTAACAAGAAAGGGGGAAAGAATCGTCTGTGGTTCAACACTAGCACGGATCCATCCTACATTACAGTCTTCTTTTTATACTCTCTACTGATTGAAAAAGTGAACAGTGTCTACGAAATATTTCGACTTTAGTATTTTTTTGTGTTTTCTTATTTGTGTACTATTAGGTAATACCATGGACCACTTTTCAAGATAAGCCTGTGTCTCCTACCCATACAAAATCTAAACTTTTGTAATCTAATTGGCTATATGCTCTATTAAATTCTAACCGGAATTGTATGCAAGTTGATCTTGAATGGTTGAGGATTAATGTTTTGATTAGTAAAATTTATATAAGAGGAATTAATTTCATTAAGTTTTACACTCCATTTTTTAGCCATTTTACAAAAAAAAAATTACAAGACCAATTTTTTTAGTAAATTTTAGGACAAATCCACGCAGTTGCTTTAGTTTTTAAAATTGGGTAAAAAGTAAACGAGATTTAAAATTTCCTGTCCAGCCGTTCATGGCCATGTTGTCTTCCTCTTCAGAATAGGCTAATGGAACAATAATGGAATGAATAAATGAAGTTGTTTTGTAGGTATAAATTTTAGTTGTTGTCTTATTCACATTTGTCTATTAACAGTATCTATTTATTTACTGAAATTCTTGTAGTTTAACAAAAATGCCTTTTATGGTAGTAAATAAGTATAAGAATTAATGTAGTATTACTTATTGATAGTAATAGCTAGTTTTAGAGTTATATCAATTTAAAAATTTTGAATAGCCGCCATTTTGAAACAAATTGGGTTACGTTAATGAAACTTAACATATTAACTGAAACTTAAAGCCTTTTTTTTTAACAAATGTTTTAGTAAAACACATACGGCCGGATAACAAAAAGAGATAGATCCCTGGTTGTATTAGATTTTTTATTTCTTTTTACTCAAGAAACAATACCCCGAAGTTTTTAAGGAGAGTTTGGAAACACCTTGTAGGCCTATATATAGGTAAGAAAGAGATGCTAAAAGTAAAATAAATGTATGGAGTTTACTATAAAAAATAAATGGTTGCAACCAGTAACGAATCACTGCCACTGATTAAAATTCGAAAACTAAAAGGGGGAAATTTTGAAAAACAATATAAACATTAGAAAAAATATAAAGAATTAGAAGAAAGGGAAAAGGATGTAAAATAAAAGACAAAAACCCAGATGTTGGCTGAGAGTGAATCGCAATATTTAAATGGAAAGAAAGTCGAAAAAAATTTTAAATTATACAAATAGAACAAAAAGACAAAAAACACAACAACAAAAATTGCAGGAATAGAACTGAACATTCTTATTAGTACAGAAGCTAAGGAAGAGAATACCAGTAACCTGCCATTTGATCAAAATACTAATAAACACTAAAAACTAACTATTACCCAAAACTACCAAATAACAATAGGATAAAGATGTACAAGTAACGCTTACGCAAAATAAAAGCAGGTAGGATTTTATATTTATATGTAACAAGTATTACTTGAAATTACCTATGAAATTACTACCTATCATGACGGTGTGAAATAAACACTCGTCTGGGATTATCACTCAGCCTTAGACTGGGATTATCCCTCAGTCTGGAATACACAATTTGCTTAGCAATAACTAACAACAAAATATTGCATCAATAATATGTAATTAAAACAAAAGTCAAGCTACAAAAAAAAATTAATTTTTTCCAATAACATAGAAAACTTATTTAATTTGAATCATTTAATGTAATATCCATATGAAATTGTGTACAGTTATTGAAAAATTGTTTAGTGATATACTACATATTACAATAAGATGTATTATATAAGACAATATGATAAAAAAACATGTATGAATATTAGATAGAACAAAAGTTATAAACATTTTTATGAATCTGTTTAAAATGCTGAAAACAGTCTGCTATTTTTCATTAATAACTTGCTCTAAACTGACTCTCCTAAAAGGAATAAGTATAAGCTTTTTGCCTTATAGAAAAAAAGAAAGATTTAACAATTTAGGTTCGACAGATTTATTGCTGTTGGGTTATATATTTTATATTTAGAATTAATAATATCTAATGCTATAATTTTTAAATAAAAATTATTATATATGAGTTTTAATGTTTCAGGTACATAGTTCTACCCAGTAACATCCTTGTTTGAACTGGAAACAAGATTTGACTGATTTTAAAACAAGACTGATTCTAAAACAAGACTGATTTTATTTATAATCAGTGGATTATATTTTGTATAAATCCTTGACTATTTAAGTAGCGATGTATATAAATAAACTTTTTTTTATTGATTTTGTGGCTTAATTATTATCAATATAAAGTAAAAAAGTCACATATATTACTTTATTTACAAAGGGTGTCATTCAAAAGGTGAAAATGAACCACGGACGCCATCTTTGAAAACTATTTATATTTTTAAATAGGGCCTAATCTTGCTTCGCTTGTGTTATAAACGTGTACTCAGTGTAAATTATATTTGATCAAACTTTTAATGATGACAACCAAGGTTCATTTTAGTTTTTTGTCAATTATTTTTGAACAGTACTATTTCTTTACTTGTTTTGCACACTGGTTTGGGTCATTAATCTTTACATTTCACTATTTATTTATTTATTTTTTTTTTTTTCAGTTTTAAATTCAATTGAATTAAATTTGTATTCAATGTTACATGTTTTGTTACTGTGCACTTTTCCTGTCGGTAATGCTATTTTGGGCTTCAAACTATTATTTATCTTCTTATCCCTCAAATAAATTAATCTATTGGTCCTACTATAAATTAGACATGAGATGGTGCACACCAAACCGTGTGTTTGACTTGTAATTATAGTTTATAAATGTATTGTGAAATTTTCATGATTATTGTTTACTTGACAACCTCACGTGAGCAATGTTTTAATTATCAACTGATGATGATAGTATTGCGATCCCACAAAGTCACACTATGGACTATCCAGGTAATATAATATTTTATAATAGAACTTTTTCACATTTAATGATAGTGACTTAAATACCACAGAACAGGAAGTTACCAAAAGAAAAACCTTAAGAAATATTGTGAGTACCTACATATAAAATTAGTAGCCTAAAAACAGTAAATTCACTACTCAATTTCTCATGCTAAATTACATCAATACTGAGTAGTCTTGATTTAATTAAAATCATTAACAAAATTTTACTTTTTCAAAAATATCAAAAACCATTGCTCAAGTAGTAAGTTATTATATCAAATACATGGAAATTAAGTATACCCCGATAACAAAACAAGAATTACTGTTGCGACCATATTTTCCACATGAATGTAAAAATCAAGAATGTTACTACCAAATATTCAGTATGTAGATAGGAACAATAATTTTATTTATTTATTTTTTTTTTTTAATATATCAGTTTTCTAAATGTGCGTTTTCTTATAGGAGACAAGTTGGAATAGAATGTACCAGGTTTTTGCAAACCTGATTGCTTATTTTATGTGTTGATTGTTTTATATTTTTTAGGACTTTTAAAATTAAAATCAGGATTGATAATACAGTAGAACCACTGTTAACCGGCCTCGGATTAACCGCCCTATATCGTAGTGTACTGGTTGGATGAGAGTTTCCGAAAATAAATTGTAATTGAAACACCAAAGCGGCGGCGAGTCAAACAAATTTGTCGATAGCGGCCCATTGTTGGTGACGTAAAAACACCGCGGCACCAAAGCAGCGGCAAGTCAAACGACTTTGTCGATATCGGTATCGCATTGTCGGCGGCACCAAAGCAGCGGCGAGTCAAACGACTTTTTTGATAGCAGTATCCCATTGTCGGCGGCATAAAAACACCGCGGCATTGGCACCTGTCGATATAGCAGACATACACAGACAAAAATGTTTGATGGGCCGCTTTTTTTCCACGAATCAATTTAGTATAGCCTACATTATGGAAAATATAACATTTCTTTTCAGTTTTCTTGGAAGCATGTGTTGGTTTCATTTGAGACGCGGATAAATGTGTCAAAAGACTTGACAGAGGGGAATCTGTAAAAAAGCTTTGTAGTGTTTAATTTTTTCATTTTTGATGTATAATATACATAACATAATATATACGATACATTTATGTACAATAAAATGAGTTGCGATAACATCTTAATTGCATAATTTTTAGTGCTACCTAATTAAATAAGCTTTCTTTGAACGAAAACCGATTTTTCACGAGAACCTCGGATTAACCGGTCAAACGGGCAACCGGCCCGGGTGTCAGTCCCGACTAGACCGGTTAAGAGGGGTTCTACTGTAAATAACTATACCACCTAAAGATGAGATGAACAAAACAGCATGAATATCGATTCAGCTGCTTGGGATGTGAAAAAGAAACTCCTTGGGGGGGGGGGTTGTGAAATGACAATCCTATATACTGAAGTTACCCCCTTTAGTACAGTCCTAGACCTTAGAGAACTACACATAGTCTTAACCTACGTGATCTTCAAGAACCTTTCCTTGGCACAACAACCACCTCTACTGATACTGTAACACATAAACATGTGGCCGGCGCTCGCTTTTTGGCGGCAGAAAATCCCCTGCTGGAAAATCAAAAGTTCTCTGCTGGCTGGAGACTGCATCCACATTGACTGAAATCTGTCAGGATGGTGGCGAGGACGCTGTTTCAGGCGAAATCAATACAACGCATGCTTAATGTTAAATAAACTTTTTTATAAAAATAAAATTTAAGTAACATTTTTAATTGGCGATAATAGTGTTAGTTCACAAATTTATATAATTTCTAATTTCCCGGCTGAAAAAGACATGACGGTAAATTTATCATTTTATATGCCGAAAGTGGACCGACCTCACGGAGCGGACTGATGGCAAACCACTCCGTGTCTGTCCTCTTCTCCCCCCTTCTTAGTGATATCGCTAACTCAGCATCCGTCTATTACTTTATGGAAAATTAAAATTTAGGATCCCTTTTCAATAAATATCAATTATTAATTACAGTAGAACCTCTGTTAACCAGCCTCGGATTAACCGGTCCTCGGATTAACTGGCCTATATCGTAGTGTACTGGTTGGATGAGAGTTTCCGAAAATAAATTGTAATTGAAACACCAAAGTGGCGGCGATATCAAACGACTTTGTCGATAGCGGTATCCCATTGTCGGCGAAACACCGCGGCACCAAAGCAGCGGCGAGTCAAACGACTTTGTCGATATCGGTATCGCATTGTCGGCGGCACCAAAGCAGCGGCGAGTCAAACTACTTTTGCGATAGCGTATCCCATTGTCGGCGGCATAAAAACACCGCGGCATTGGCACCCGTCTGTATAGCAGACATACACAGACAAAAACGTTTGATGGGCCGCTTTTTTTCCACGAATCAATTTAGTATAGCCTACATTATGGAAAATATAACATTTCTTTTTCTTGGAAGCTTATGTTGGTTTCGTTTGAGACGCGGTTAAATGTGTCAAAAGACTTGACAGGGGGAAATCTGTAAAAAAGCTTTGTAGTGTTTAATTTTTTCATGTTTGATGTATAATATACATAACATAATATATACGATACATTTATGTACAATATAATGAGTTGCAATAACATCTTTATTGCATAATTTTTAGTGCTACCTAATTAAATAAGCTTTCTTTGAACGTAAACCGATTTTTCACGGGAGCCTCGGATTAACCGGTCAAACGGGCAACCGGCCCGGGTGTCAGTCCCGACTAGACCGGTTAAGAGGGGTTCTACTGTATATATTATAAATGGTGGGTTCCTTGGCTGAGCCACAAACACTTCACTCCATATCTATAATGGGATTATAAAAGTACAGGAGTTAGAACCAGCATGTCACATAGAGCTCCTAGATAGCAGTATAGGGGCTCAAGCTGTAGGGAGTCAACTTGGCCTAACCAGCTGGTAAAAATCTCACTACAAGAGGTGCCTGGGTAGGAACTGCATAGGCTCTTCAGGGAAAGTGCTTCTGAGGCTATAATGTTCTGCAGGGTATGTCTGGGACAAGTCATGGGTGTGATACCAAATATAAGTAAAAACTGCTATATACAAGGCTAAAAAGGCCCTTACCAATATAAAACTAGGAGAGAAAGGAGCAAAATGGGTGATATCAGATGGAGCAACTCCAGGATGCCCCCAGCAAAAGGAGGAAAGTTAGTCCCTCAGTCCGGGAACACAACATCCCAAAACTGACTGATTACAGCATAGCAGAAGTTTAAGTGGTGATCCTCTCCTCAGAATTTATGGAGACCCCAAAGAACAAACAGGTCATGCCAAATTACAGTTTCGTGTGTAGTATTTCTCATGGCTTAGTGTTATCACTGCAATTATTGTCTACTGTTAATGAGAGTAATGAATAGGATCTCATCAATAAGTTGGTTATGTTATTAGATTAACAATTGTTGCACACAAGCTCTTAATTAAATTAGTGCAATTTCAGACTCTGTTATGGTCACTGCTTCTCTTCTCAGCCATCTATTAATTAAACTCCCTCTGGAGATATTTGTGTATTACACTTTTTAAACCTTAACAAGTAATTAAGGACAAATATCTTTTAACTTGATTAAGTTAAACCATTTTAGCCCTCGAACAACTCCCAAATTCTCTTTAAAAAATGGTTTTTGTTTTCAGTTTTTACAGATTACTCCAAGTTACAATGGTAGATAATCCAGGACATATATTATTCTATAGATCTCTTGGTCAAAGACTTTCTATGTTATATGCATAAGCTGGCTTGGTATTGGGGTATCATTTTCATGAGTATCTGAACGCTATGAGATAAACAGAAACAAATTAGCAGTCCTTAACAGAAAATAAAGCCAAAGATGTTTGTATCTGCTATGAAATTACTATGTCTGCCATTAATTACTAAAGATTTTTGGAATTAAAACAGTTTGTTAAAAAAAAAAAAAAAAAAATTTAACTAGCTTTACTAGCATGCCAACATACTTAGTAAATTTGTAACAAGTATATTCTATACATTTGAGTAATGGAATAGCTTATCATCTGAATTATCAAGATGAATATAACACTACATTTAATTTAGGTTGTTGTCACACATACAATTTTCTTTGATAGTACATATCCATTTAAATATTTTATAATTATAATTTGTATTTATTTTTATCATAATGAAAGACATGCTAATATGATTTGGTACATTTAATATTTCATAATACTGTAAAACATAGTCTGATACATATTTACATTGCCTTTATAAACATCCCTTTTAGTATAGCATAATAACACAGCACAAAAATAGTGTCGGGTCGGGCGGAAAGGAGCAAACAATGCCCATAGGCTCTCCAACTGTAGGTTTTCTGCTAAGATAGTATTTGTACAGGTAGTCTTGGATTATATCTTTCCTGTCAGGCGTTTCTTGACCAACTCTTTTTCTTTTCTGATCCTGACACTATCTTTGTTACATTATTTTTTGCCTTTAAATAACGAGAAACAAAGAGAAAATAAACATCCTATATAAGAATAACACGGGTCTCGTTATCTTCAGTCTAGGGGAAAATATAAGTTTTAGTTTTCAAGATAAATATTCTTTGTGATTGTTTTCTCCTTTAAGAAGAAAGTTGATGTGCCAAGGTAAAGAATTCACTATTTTTCATATAGTGAAAAAACTTCAAAGATCCTATCTTTATTGTGGACTACAATTTTTTTTTTTTTTTTTTTTTTTTTTTTTACATTTTGTATTTTTTAAATATCACTATATATTACTATATAGATTTTGTGTACGTTGCAGGTTATAAAAATGATTGTAACAAAAGCCTGCTTTTACTAGGAATGGAAAAATTCTTTGAACTTTTTTTTTTATTCATTCTATAAAATAGTTCAGAGTGCAGTTGTAAATACGACTCTTTAAAATAGCTGGAATTTCCATAATGTAGAACACTAATTAAATTGTTTATATACTTAAGGATCTTTAGATATTTCAGGTGACAGAGTCATCATGACAGACATCGCAATAGCTGGAATTTCCATAATTTAGAACACTAATTAAATTGTTTATATACTTTATGGATCATTAGACATTTTAAACTGTCAACATTTTAGTCCAGTTATAGCTGATACCAGTTTAATTTCTGCTCGTTATCATAGTTCACTGTTAAATATTACATAAATTGAAGTTGGGTCTACGTAATTAGCTCTTATCAACAACAAAAACATTGATAGATGGACATTAATATTGAGGCATTAATACTAAGCTATAATCAAATACTATAAATACTAAGCTATTACGATCAAATACTTTGAAATGTACTTGATAATGTCATAACAAAATGGTGTGTAAAGTAGTAAGTTTGTGCATTGTGATGGCAGTAGCATTGCCAATGATTACAGGAACACCAATAATCAAAGGTTGTGATTTTATTTATATCTTTAGTAATTTCTAGTTATTGACATATTTTATAAAATCTTTTACCATTATTATTCAGAGTCAGTACATAAGAAGGTATTACGATAAAGCTAAGGATGTCGGAAAGATTTACACAAAATAATTACATAAGTCATAAGAGAAACATTTTAGACTGTAATAATTCCAAAATAGTTGCACATTAACTATCTTTTCTATGAACTTTCTTTGCAATAACTAGTATATGTATTTTTACCCAATAAAGCAAAGTTAGGATTTTTTGGATTTTGTAGGACCCTAATACAGTATTTGTTTTATTACAATAAATATATTTATTTTTATATTTAAAAAGAGTCTAAACTTATTATGAGTTCCATAGACTCATCCTCAGTATATTTTATAAATAAGTGAAATTGAATTAATGATGGTAGTCAAGGTTATGTTTTTAGCCAATTACTCTCCTAAAGTAATTTTTTCATACACCCCTAATAATAACTACATTAATTTTCGGCAAATGTATGCTGAATGTCATCAAAATAATCCATCTCTCAGTATTAACAAACTGTAGAGAAAAAGGTTATTTTGTTTACACTGATGACCGACGGTACTTGATAGAATTCCATTTTAACAAATAAAACACAATTTTTCTTTTGTAGAATTCTATAATTTATTTGGTCTAGCCGACCATGGTTTCGCCAGTTACGGCATTGACGAGGCTCTTACAAGACTGTCTTGTAAGAGCCTCATCAATGCCGTAACTGGCGAAACCATGGTCGGCTAGACCAAATAAATTATAGAATTTTACAAAAGAAAAATTGTGTTTTATTTGTTAAAAAGGTTATTTTTAAACTACAATAACATTTAAAGTAGCACTTTGATTAGAATATAAACTATGAAATTTTTTTTTAATCTTTTGAGATTTCATAAAACCAAACTGGTTTTCAATTGTAACAAAATAAAAACTGTTGACATAAAATGTTAAATTTTGGAACACTTAAATAATACAAGGTTTAAATAACATCTTAATAACTGTACTGGGTTTATTTTAAGAGAAAAAATAGAAGTATACTGACAGACAGTAAAAGAAGCGAGATAGCTCAATTTTATCAGAGCTATATTATTTATTTTTATGTTATAAGTCACATCCCCAAGTAGAGTCTGAAAGTAATAAATAAAATATGTAGGTGTCAGCCTGTTTTCCACAATTAATTGTTGGTTATCGAAATAAATTAATACAAAAACTGCAATAAAACGCCTCATTTTATACAAAATAATTTAATGTATTATATTACTACATGTACTTTTTATATAAGATGTATTCAACACCGCTTAATACATAGAGAATGTTTTTAAGTCAATTTTTCAACATAATACTCATTAAATGAAGGATTAGTTTAGATTTGAGTTTTAGAAAAAAAATATGTATAAAAGTAATATTGTACTAATATCTTTTCACACACGTATACCCAGAACCAAAGGACTAGGCTATAGCATTCATCATTATCTCCACAAAAAATGCTGGTTTGAGAGATATCAATAAAAAAGTGAATATAAACCATGGATGATGTTCCTAAAAGATCAAATAGCACAAAAAATGCTAAAGCTATTACTGTCAAATTTTGGTTAACTTGCAAAATTTATAACTTATGAACTAAACCAAACTTTAATAAAAGACAACTTAAAAAATGTTTTCCCTTGTTAAAAATGGAACAACCTCTCAGTAATCAACACCTTAATAAGGACCCAATTGATGGTGGTAACGATTTATTTTTTAATTCCCTAATGTATTTAGAAATTGTAATTCAAATTATCTAATATTTGTGTGATAAAAATTAGACAATTTATTTACCTATTACCATATCTCTACAAAAACGAAGCGAGATGGGGGAATGTATAAATACTTTTTCATAGGGCATAAATGTTTGCACAAAAAGTCTGCGGAACTATGCATAGATCAATCATCAGTATATATGTGCCCTTTCGAAACACCAACTTTGTGTGCTTGATTTCCGCCAATGCGTGAATTTAACAACAACGGTAAGTAAACATTTTATATGAAATGAGAAGTCTAATATAAACTGATCATTAAAAAAATAATAAATTTACTGTAGCAAAAATTGGGCTTCTGATAGTGATATACGCTACCATTTGATTAAAAAATGTCAATTGTCTGTGACTCTACTGACTTACAGTGGCATCTAGATATTTCAAATATTGCATCTTTTCTAGATTTTTACACACAAACCTCATAAAATGTTTTTTCTTCTCTTCCTACTATTGTAGTTTTTGTTTAATATAGGCTGATCTTAAGCCCCCTGCTATTCAGCTTTTACACCTAAACACTCAGATTAAATTCCAAATCCAATATCTATGCAACAAAAACCAGATTGTCTGCAAATGTCAACTCCATTACATATAATACATAATTACAATTATAAACATGTTATATTTGGAGTCCTGCAGTCATAAATATCAAACATAAAATGTTTTGACCTTTATTGGAATATAGGGGAAATGAGTTTTCGCCCTTCTTAATATTTGTATAATGTTCCTAGCTCAAGGTTTTAATACTGAAATTTTAGTTTAAGCTTAAATTACACCCCAAAAAAAATCGTGTTCATTGTAAAATTAAAAAACATGGGACAATTAAGCTTCAAGAAATTACTATTACCACTGTACTGAATTGCATAGTTGTTACATTTAACATAATGTTAAATCCAATATGGAGTTTACATTAGTGAGTTCGGGCTTGATAATCCTAAATGAACCTAGCTGGATCTACACCTTTTTCATGTAGTCTTGAGATAGATCCCTCTCTTTAATTTTTCCATTTCTTGTACTTTTCCAATCCTGACGCTTCTAGAGTATTCTTCTTTCTTTTTTATAACGCCGAGAGGATGATTGCCTTTAAACATGGGAGAAAAAAACAAATAAATAAACCAATATTAATTTATCCAAAAAGTAATTAATTTTTTTAATACAGAAAAGTCAAATCTGGCTAGTGCACAACTAGATTTGTTAAGGATTAAAATCCCTTTAGTTTTTCGTGCTATTGAGACGAACTGGATGAGACCCCAGTACTTGTCAATGGAAAGAAAATGAAAATATGTTAGAATTTTTCTAAGTCATAAAGACAGCCAGCTTCTGACAAACCTAAAATGAGATGTGATGACATGAAAAAAAACCAAGGTTGTGTTTCTTCAGCAATGCTATGCTAGTTAAATGTAGAAATTTACACGTTATAAAAGAATTATATAAATTTTAATCTTTTTCTTTTTGATACTAAATGAATAATAGCACTAACATACAACAAATATAAGACATTATTAATGTAAACGTTATAATTCAAAATAAAAATCAAAAATTTGAAATAATGATAATATTTAAAAAAAAATCTAAGAATGTCATAGTGATGCTAAAAATAAAATATTTTTTTGAAATGATAATTAAAGGGGTTAATAAGTTGGAGATCATTCTTGGACAGTTTTTATAAATAAAAGCCATAAAATAAGTGTTTGAATTTTTACTAACGGTAAATTATAATGAGAGGAGATATACATAAGTACCCACATTTCATTATAATAAAATATATGCATAATTTAGGAAATTTGTAAATGTATAAAGTTTAAAACTATAAAAGTAAATTTTTGTCCAAATTAAATATTTAATGTGTTACATAAGGTGGAAGTTTTGACTAAAATTCTAAGAATAGACAATGAAAAACCGTTTAGTAATCATACAACTTCAAATCAAGTTTCTACATAATCAAAGGAACAATATGAAGAAAATGACATTGGCCATTTTAAATCATAGAATTAATAGAAAATTACTCAGCTGACACCCTGGTAAAAAAAAAAAATATACAAAATCATACTTTGCCGAGAGAATAAAATGACTGTCAGAATGTAAAACTTAGTTAGGGATAGAAAATCTGTAGACCGACAACTGCAAAAAAAAAACCAAGAAGTGTAGCAGCAGAAAATTTCAGGCTTGAAACTGGTCACGATTGCCTTAAAACTCATCTGTCTAGGATGAGACTTTCTACTACTAAAGAATGTTATCTATGTGAGGAACCAGGCTCAAGAATAGATAAGGCCCATTTGTTAAATTATGTAAAGTTCAACCAAGATATGGCGAAAAGAAAGTACTATAGTGGTATTTACTGGGAATATCGCTACCAAATGGTTAAGTCTACCCAAGGTGAAACCATTGGATATAATAAAAAATGTATTAAAATCGCACAACAGGAAGCGGCAATATAGAAAATTAGTGAAAAAATTGTTGACAAATTCAGGATATGAAAGTAAGAACCATAAAATTTATGTTTTGAGTTAGAAAGGAGTGACTGCGCCTTCAACTAGCCACACCCTTATCCAACTTTAAAATTACACTAGACAATTAACAATTAATTGAAAAATAATTAAATAAATGAATTTGAAAAATAAAAAGGATACGAATATTACTATAAGGATGGAAAATTGTTCAAGAACCAAAAGAGCCTTGAATAAACTTAATAAAAGCAAGAAGTAGTAAAAATTCTGAAGAGATATCTATAGAGAGATAATTGGTTAAGTTGGTACTAAAAATCCCTAAAATTGGAATTACCTATAGGAGTACAAATCCAGGCCTTCACTCACTGCCAAATTGTTAATCTCAGGCAGAGTTAAATAAATTATTAATAATCATAAAAGGCCTAATTAGCATGTAAGCGGACTTGTAAAAACTAACAAAACTACTACGGTGCAGTTACCAGCATTAATATTTGAATAGTCAGCAGACAAACAAAATTTCTTATACTTTCCTACTCATCAAGACTATAAATGATCAATGCCTTATAGCAGAAGAGACAACAAGAAAAGCCAGATGAATACTTGCCGAGACAACATTGATGCTGTGGAATTATGTAGACAACACTGAAGATACTTTTAGCCACTGGCCGGGTTAAAGAGCAGGAGCCAAAGCCATCAAAAAGGTTAAGGTACCAAACTTTGAATTGTTCAGGGGAAACAAATTGGCAACAATTAAACATTTTATTTAAGGAAAATTTTAAGGATAATATATTTAAACTTTATTAAAAATAGTAAAATCAAGTTTTATGGTAATATATATATATGCATTGTCTCAAAGTATAATTTTGTCTAGATATTTTAAGTCTTATAAGTAGGTTAAATTATTGCAGATAAATGTGTCAATCAATTTTAAAAGGTATTAAAAATTTAAAAATCTGTAACAATTTGTATAACTAAATAAATTTGAATTGAAATAAAATATAAAATGAAACTATATATGTATAAGAGATAGAAATAACAAAACTAAAGGTGGTGTTAGGAATTAGTTTTCTCTAAGACCTAAATTTTGGGTTCAAATGAAATTTGCACCATTTATAAATGAGAGATATTTATTTAAGATAAAGCGATTAATAATTAAATAAAACACTTTATAATTCTAAGAAATACATTATTGTTACAATATTTAATCCCTTTTATTGTAAACTATATCAATTAGACCCAAGATAGAGCAAGCTGAATATTATTGTTAAATATTAAAAAATTCACACAAGTCTACTTTCTTTTATTATATTCACTGTCTGTTTGCTTACCTCTATTGCTGCAAGTAGGCCTAACAACTACCGTGTTTTTGACCGTAATGTTCCCAAAGTTGATTCTAATTAATTCTGATGAAAGTTCCAACCAATGCTCTTGGTCAATCGACTGGGAGGGCATCCGGCTATCACTGTTCAATTATGACTGACCTCCTTTTTAGCTCATGGTGGTTTTATATACCTTACCAGGTTAATGAACTATGTATTTTGTCGAGTCAGCTATTGCTATACTTTTTTATATATTTCACAACAATAGGCTGCTGTTATATCTTATTGGCTGTTATTGTTATGTTATATGGCTGTGTATTTGTCTTGGGATTTAGAATAAAAATTATATTTGATAGTTTTTATAATTTTACCTAACAACTATTCTTAACAATTATTCCTAACAGTGGGCTTATTCCTAAAAGAAAAAACCAATTGATTTTAGAGAAAAATTAAATTGTGTTGTTTTGGCTTAGTTAATAATAAATTAATTATAAGTAATATTGAATCAAAAATAGTTTCATTACAAAGAATCCTAATTAATATTAATAAAAATAAGCAAGTTGAAATTTGTGTTTTGCAAAAAATTACTCCTCAGAATAGGATATAAAAGTAGATCGAGCTCTATGTTACCATTTGGCAAAAAAAAAGGAGGAGAATCATGCCAAGATTGGATAACTAGTCATTATCCCTCAACTTTACTCCATTAATCACTGACACCACTAAGCAGCTTTTAATGAGTTTTTAATTTAATAATAATACTAATTTAATACAAGTTAAGATATGACTTACGCTAAAGGGATTACTTGGTCGGAACACAATTTACATGATCTATCTTGCCTTTATAACTCGATTATAACATTTACGAATAAAAATATGCGGACACTAATCACCTGGGGTTATTTGACCCAATCTAAAGGGTCTATTTGGTTGTGATTCTTGGAAATTTAAAATACTGCCACCTTATTAGTTGGGCAAGGCGTTTTCAGATCACAAAGGTGTGCTTAATAGAAAAAAAATCTGACGAATCGCCACAAAAGGTATAACATGTGAATAGAGTTAAGTGTCACTTAATAGAATTAAGGTATACACTTAATAGAATTAAGTGTCATACAATTAAGTATGACACTTAATTGTATTCATACTTAAATACGACTAAGCTAAATTCATCCAAATTGGTATGATTCGCGAGAGAAGTCTCCAAAATTATAATTAAATTGAAAATTAATAAAATAAAATCAGAATCAAACCTAAATGAAAAAGGGAAATAGAGCAGATAGAATATGATGTATTTTTTTTTTGTCTCTGATTCTTGGAACTGCGCAAGTACATTCCAAATGGCCCAATAAGTGGGGTTAGAAAAGGAAGCTGGCTTGAGTATGTTTCACTATGTAGATAACTACAGGTTTTATACTTTAAAAAACCTTTTCAATTAAAAATTAAGAATTCAGACATCATAGTATACAAGACTCTTAGAATAGAAGGCATGGAAATTAGTTCAGCTCTTTGGGCTGCGGAAAAAACTCTAAGTTTATAAATAATATAATAAATCTGAGACTACTGAATATGCAAAAAACCGTTGATGAATTTGATAGTAGTGTCTGATTTAAATACGTTAAAGAATAACATCCTTATCTGTAGTTCCACAACATTCTAGAATAGCTTTTGTACAGCTTCAAAATCTACATCCCATGATGTGCAAATATGATCAAAAAGAAAGATTTCTCACTAAAAACAATTTTTAACTAACTAATCTAAAATTTTAAAATTATTGATATTAACAGTTCTAATAGCCAGAATTTTAGTTTTATTTACACGTATTGATGCAGAGTTCAATTGCCAAAGTAGTCGATTCATAAAAACTAGAAAAGAAATTCACATAAGTTAATAATGTGATGTATCTAATTTGTTTAACTGTTATGCACCCACCAATAATATAGAAGTTGTTTCATTCTATCTTTCTACCAAACGCTGTAAACGAATATATATATATATATAATGTAGACTATGAAATTAATGGAATACTTTATTTTAATTTTTAATTACATATTTATGTGATTACAAATTACATTAATATATGCCTTGGGGAATTAATTCAAAAAATACAGTTAATAGTTTGTAGTGCCAAAAAATCTTACATTAATCACCATTTCATAGGGTCCAGTTTTCAAAAATGCCAGAAATTAAATTATAATAATAATGTGTCATTTCTTAAAGTCTAGAGGTAAAATCTGATTGGTAAGCATATCCAAAAGCCAAGCCGCTCTACTGATATTTACTACCCACTATTTTTCAGCCTTGATTATCTTAGGAGAATAGAAAATATGCTTTATTTACATTATGGTTCTCATTAGATAAATATAATAGAAAACAAACATAATTATCACAATGATCTGGTGGTCATCACCAGGGCCGGATTTAGCATTTTGGCGCCCCTAGGCCCAATAAATTTTTCTGCCCCCTAGTCTGGTTAAAGTTACTTCCCCAAAAACCTTTATTAAAAAATTATATCATGCCTATATATTAATTGCTTAAACACTACTCCACGATGCAATTTTACCATTTCAATTTTTTAAAGTAATTTACTTGGTTCTGGGCTTAACAAAATGCCGTCTTAAAACACTTTTAGCAATTGTATGTATTAAATAGTGAGCTCATGTTTGTAGGACTGAAGCAAAATGATCCAACCCGCAGAGCATTCCCACAACCAGTTCTCCCATATTTGAGATCAATATTGTATTGAAGTTGATGCGTAATGTTGAAAAATAGTTTAACTTTACCAACAATTTATTATTTGTTCCAATGAACTTCAAAATCAGAATTATTTTTTTTGTAATCAATTTAAAAGATATGTTAAGTTATGGCTATTTATTTTTATTTCTAGATATTTAAAAAAATAAAAATTTCTCTCGGCCGTGCGCCCCCTGGGAGCTTGTGCCCATAGGCCCGGGCCTATTGGGAAATCCGGCCCTGGTCATCACCTAGAAAAATAAAGATATGCAAACACACACACATTCAAAAATACACGTCATGGATTAAAAACCAACTTTTATTTTTGTAAGATAAAATATTGTCAGAGTTTGAAGATTTTATGAATAGTAGGGATTGGACATACTCTGGAGATATCTTTAGCAAGCATAGATGAACATTAATACCAAATAAGTATTTAATTTTTGTAAACATTTATACTTATATCTGTATTTGTACCAAATGTTTGTAGTTTGAACTACTGTATATATATATATATATATATATATATATATATAGGTATGAATGTGTGTGTTTTATTTGATATTACTTTACTGCCAACCTACCAGATGACTCCCAGGTCATTGCAATAATTATATTAATTTTCTATAATATTTATGTAATCTGAAGCATAAAGTAAATAAAGCATATTTTCTATTCTAATTATCTTGATCAAACAAATAATTGAATTAGTCTGCTAAACAATGTATCCAAAGAAATTCAATAAATTTTGTATTTTATTTCCAATTTATTAAAGGGAAAAGTAGTAAATAATTATATAACTGTATGAACTACTTGTTGATTCGGCCTGAATCTTACATTTTCTACAGCTTTTGATGGAATGCTCTTTTTTATAAATCACAGTGATACGTTTTGTTATTGTTGTTGTTGTTTAAAGTTGAAAAACCTCTCCTAACTCTCGAATATTCTAATAGTGTCAGGGTAGGAAGAGAAGAGTTCAGGATTTACTGTAGTGAGCCCCTGAAGGATGTATTGTTAACATGGTGATACTTAACACTGTATTACTACATTGAAGTAATCTTTGTACTGATTGATGGACAAACTTTTCAACCAATATTCTGTTATCAAAATAATTTGTGTTTTATATAACTTAAAATCGAAGCAGAGTCTAAATTTGAAAGACCTTGTAAAAAAAGCATATAATTTATTGAAAACGTTCGATTCATATTTACCAATTTTTAGTCTTATATTTCTAATTGCTGATACAGATTTTGATGTACTAATATATTTGGACACTGAATACTTATTTGCCACTTTTTTTTGTCTCCAAAATAAAATATTTAAATATCAACCATTAATAAACTGAAGAATCACCTCACTGGTAGTTGTTGAATTATACAAGTTAGTACATTGTTATGTTAAAAATCAAATAACAAATAAAAACTTGTATATATCCTGGAACTACAATGAAGCATTTTTATAACCTGAGACTTTACTTTATAAGTGGATACAGATTTTATTAAAAATCAAAATATTACATGGCTACTTTGGAATACATTACTTGATTTGTCCAATTTCAGAATATATCTAAGAATAAATATGTTTTTGCTTCAGTTTGTACATGTTTGTTACTTGTCAATTGTGCTTTAAATGGTTGTGTTAAAATTAACTGTCATCCTTATAAGAAAAAGAATATTCAT
Organism: Aphrophora alni; assembly: GCA_963513935.1. NCBI lineage: Eukaryota > Metazoa > Arthropoda > Insecta > Hemiptera > Aphrophoridae > Aphrophora > Aphrophora alni. The sequence goes on from OY740765.1 coordinate 79,084,399, forward strand.
TACTAATTTAGAAAATATCAATATGAACTCTGACTACTGTATATAGGTTATTATTGTTTTCATTCCCATTGAACTGTTTTGCACGCTTCCTTTTTAAAAAAGTGATATTTGTTAAATTGTTACCTTAGTAAAATTATACATTGCAGCCACTCCCGTGTCAAAACCCAGGAAATGAAATATGTACCAACACTAATATTTGTAAACCCCCGTAAGATAACACTAATATTGCAAAATTAATAACACAAAATTTAGTTAACATTAATAAAATACAAAAAATAACATATTACAGACCATAAACCTTATGAAAAACATCTATGTGATGCAAGAAGAACAATTTGTAAAATCAAGAATCTCAGATTCATCCCCCCCATATCAACTAAATCAAACTAGGTAGGTCAAAAGTTCTACAAAGACCTCTCAGATAATCACACATAGTTGCGGACAATTCCCGTGTTCCATCCACGAGTGATCATGGACTGACCAATGTGAAACTGGGTAATCCTACTTCCTCTCGACGACTGGCACGAATTGATATTCTTAATTAATTATTTATTACAACTGTCCTCATTCTGGCAATGCAATATAATTTGTAAATACTCTCAAAAAAATCAGATGCCATAACACGTTGTGGATGCTGTCAACTGATCCGTAGCATCCTTTGCTGCTTCATAGGCTTTTATGTTTCCAGTTATTCCACAATGTCCAGATATCCAACAAAATGATAACATACCACCCCGTAGCTGAAGCCTGTGTATAGAACACAGAATATTTGCAGCTAACCATGAACACGTAACATACAAGAGTTTGACTGCAGCGTGTTTTCAAATCAGATGATGTGGATGATGTAGTATGAATGATTGAAGTTATATTTTGATAGCAATGGTTTTAATGGTAATCGAAACTACTCTGTTCCTTATCTGATAATTTCTGGGAAAAAAATTCTAGTGTTGTTAGTAGTTCATAAACTTGCTCCTAGTGTACAAGAAGTTTTAATGCCAGAAAGCATATCAGTTGAAGTCTCTCCTTCAATACCTATAAACATAAAAAGCAACATATGGTATCAAGAGAACTCAAATAAACTGATCATCCATATAGGTTACATATTATGAAAAACATATCTATCTCTTTAATACAAAACTTAAGAAGATTGAGACCAAATATCAAACTTTTTTATAGTTGTCAAAACTTACGAATGACAACTTGATAAAATTTGAAATTTTTATTACCGGAGGTCGAAAAATAAAGGATTAAATTGTAATGTCACTGGTGATTTGGTAAACAAAACTTGTTGTGCCAATTAGAATGCTCATTTGAGATCTATGCAAATAGCTGAAAGAAAAGTATGAAAAATACTTTATTTATGAAAAATACAGTTACTGAACTCTCCTTTTCAATGTGTATATTGTTTTTATTGTAGATTGGACCATCAATTATAATGTACAAAAAGAAATGTTGTGCTGTTTCAATGAATTACTTAAAAAAAAGAAAAGATTTTTATTAGAAACTTTTTTAGCTGCGAATTACAAAGTTTTACCGTTATCTTGCAAAATTTACCCTAATGAGATACCATTACCAAAGATAAAAAAAAAGTCTAATACAAAGACAATACACTTCTACAGTAAATGAATTATTCGAGCTTGGAATTTGGGTAATGTGGAACTAACTGAAATACTAAAAAAAACATAGAATGTCAAAATTTGAATGCAGTAACACATTACAATTTAGGGGACATGTGGGAATTCAGGGTTTTTACATAGAGGAGAACTAAAAATATAATTTTGACATGTTTTACTATATATATAAATATATATATATAATATATATATATATATATATATATATATATATATATATACAGTGTGAGTCAAAAGTATGGATACACCCTGTTAAATTTTAAATGGATAAAGATAGAAAAATGAAACTCAGAACACCTTTCTAGGAAATAAAAGTGAACTTTTTAGTCACTATTACAACTTTGCCCATTCCCCCAAAATGGGATTTTTGGGGGGCAGCTCAAAATTTTTAAATGTAAAGACCCATTAAGTGACACCTCATTTTAAAGTCCTTGATTAAAGAAGAAGAACAGTGGAAACCAGAGCTTTCTATCTCAACCCAGTTCAAAATGGCAGCTCATTGAAATTAAGTAAAACTTCATTGAGACACCTGTGAGTCAAAAGTATGGATACACCCTGTTAAATTTTAAATGGATAAAGATAGAAAAATGAAAGTCAGGACCCCTTTCTAGGAAATAAAAGTGAATTTTTTTAGTCACTATTACAACTTTGCCCATTTCCCCAAAATGGGATTTTTGGGGGGGCAGCTCAAACTTTTTAAATGTAAAGACCCATTAAGTGACACCTCATTTTAAAGTCCTTGATTAAAGAAGAAGAACAGTGGAAACCAGAGCTTTCTATTTCAACCCAGTGCAAAATGGCAGCTCATTGAAATTAAGTAAAACTACATTGAGGCACCTGTGAGTCAAAAGTATGGATACACCCTGTTAAATTTTAAAAGGATAAAGATAGAAAAATGAAAGTCAGGACACCTTTCTAGGAAATTAAAGTGAATTTTTTAGTCACTATTACAACTTTGCCCATTTCCCCAAAATGGGATTTTTGGGGGCAGCTCAAAACTTTTAAATATAAAGACCCATTAAGTGACACCTCATTTTAAAGTCCTTAATTAAAGAAGAAGGACAGTGGAAACCAGAGCTTTCTATCTCAACCCAGTACAAAATGGCAGCTCATTTGTTGTCTGTTGGGGTTATTTACCACCTGAATGTGGATGTTCATATTTTGCCTCAATGAAGTTTTACTTAATTTCAATGAGCTGCCATTTTGTACTGGGTTGAGATAGAAAGCTCTGGTTTCCACTGTTCTTCTTTTTTAATCAAGGACTTTAAAATGAGGTGTCACTTAATGGGTCTTTATATTTAAAAATTTTGAGCTACCCCCCAAAAATCCCATTTTGGGGAAATGGGCAAAGTTGTAATAGTGACTAAAAAGTTCACTTTTGTTTCCTAGAAAGGTGTTCTGAGTTTCATTTTTCTATCTTTATCCATTTAAAATTTAACAGGGTGTATCCATACTTTTGACTCACACTGTATATACAGTACTCCCTCTGTAATGCGGCATCTCAGCTCTCCGGCACACCCAGTAATCCGGCGTTTTGTATTCGAATAATGCGTCCCCAATACAGTACAGTACAATGTTTCCCACGCAGTAACAAGACACTAGTGTCTGAGTAAACAATGCATTGGCGCCAAAAGTGATGACTCACGCATGCCCCCTCACTCACTCCGTCAGTCTTAGTCACGATCGCACCGCGTTTAGTGCTCCTCAATCTGTCCCGCGTGTGTTACCTGCTTAGTGTAGGACAGTTGTAGTAGTGTTGTATTGACGATGGCATCCGTGCAGAAAAAACGTAAACATAAAACTCTATCTTTGTTAGATAAACATGAAATCCTAAAGCGGCTTGAAAAGGGCGAAACGTTAACTAGTGTTGCTAACAAATACGTTGTTGGTCGAGCTACAGTTCATGACATAAGAAAAAACAGTGATAAAATAAAATCGTTTTTTAAGACGAATGAAAATTTAAAAAGTAATCGACAGACATTGAAAACTGGTGAAAATCCTAAAGTTGACGATAGCCTATATGTTTGGTTTTTACAAGAACGTGGTAGGCATACACCAATTTCTGGTGAAATCCTTAAAGGAAAGGCTAGAGAATTTTACCGGAAAATTACAAAAAAGGATGATTTCCAAGCCAGCGAGGGATGGCTGCAGAAATTCAAACAACGTTATGGAATTAGACTGCTAAGTACAACGGGTGAGAAACTTTCATGTGACGAAAGCGCTGTTGAGCCATATAAAGAAAGGTTCAAACAGGTTATCCAAGAAAGTGATTTAACTCCTGACCAAGTTTACAATGCGGACGAGAGTGGTTTATTTTGGCGGTTGTTGCCAAAAAAAACATTTGTGCATCGTAGAGAAGCTAGTGCTCCTGGACGAAAATTGGCTAAGGATAGGGTCACTTTCATGCCTTGCTCAAACGCAAGCGGTGCACATAAGGTGACAATGCTAGTCATAGGAAAGGCGAAGAGTCCTAGGGCATTTAAAAACATCAAACTTCCTGTTGATTACATGAGCCAGAGCAAAGGGTGGATGAATAAGTCCGTATTCACTGAATGGTTTAATGAACATTTTAAACCCTCAGTGAAAAGATTTTTGAAGGAGCGGAAACTACCAGAAAAAGCTTTGCTTATCTTAGACAACTGCCCTGGCCACCCCGATGAAGATGAGTTGAATTCAGCCGACAGTTTTATTCGTGTGATGTTCTTACCGCCGAATGTGACCCCTCTCTTACAACCAATGGACAAGAACGTTATCCAGGCGATTAAAATGCAATACAAAAAGAGCTTATTGTACAAAGTGTTGTCTAAGGATGAAAGTGTTATTGAATCCTTGAAAGAAATAAACCTGAAAGACGTGGTATACTCGCTTGCTAATGCTTGGGAAAATCTTGACGAGAAAGTCATCATTTGCTCTTGGAAACCCCTATGGCCGGACATGACACTACTGGATCAGTACAAAAAAGATGAACCGAACAAGAAAGCCAGTGAAGAGAGAGAGATTAATCTACTGCGAGACGTGGTAAACGAACAACTCGTGGATTCACAGGATAACGCATTGACAACTGATGACGTAGGCGTGTGGCTTACCGGTGAAGGTGATGAAAACAACCAGTTTATGACAGAAGATGACATCATAGAGGAAGTGGCAAGAGAGGAAGAGGACGAGGAACTGGTCGAAGGAGAAGTAACAGCGGCTGTACAATCAATCTCTCACGATGCGGCCATCGCCTCGTTTGCCACGTCAATTGCCTGGGCGGAGGAAAATGGCGTCTCTGCTAACGATGTCTTAGTTTTAAGAAGGTTACAGGAACAAGTTCTCAAAGTGTCTCTTAACCGTAAAAAGCAACAGACAATTGATGCATATTTCCAGCCGTCTACTTCCAAGGAATAGTGTGAGTTATATGATGTATTTTTGTACTTTTTTTACTTTGTATAGTACAATGCAATTAAAACTGATTTTCAAATGATATCTGCGTTTTTCTCAATATTTTCCAGTAATCCGGCGTTTTCGGTAATCCGGCAGTGCTCCGGTCCGATATCTGCCGGATTACCGAGAGAGCACTGTATATATATATATATATATATATATATATATATACTTTATATATATATATATATATATACTTTATGGTATCAATATAAGAAATAGAGGGTTTTTGGGGTTGGGGGAGGGGGAGATATGACCACATTCTGTGACAGGTTAATGTTGGATTGAGACATTATTATCATCGAAGATATATAGAGTGATGTAGACACTTCTACAGTAGACAAACTATGAGAGAGTGAGACTGGCTAAATAGTATTGACAGATCCATAAAACATAACTACCGGTATGACATTTATTAGCTACACAACAAATATCTGATATCTTAGACATGTTGGGTTACAGTGAATTATATTCTATTTATAATTACATAGGTTATACAGTCATATTTATAAAAGTGTGTTTTTACGACTTGCATGAACTTGTTTTACAAACTAATAATGATTTCAAAATGTACTTGTTGTCTTCCATAGTGCCAATGTTTTTGTTTGTTTTTTGTGGTAGATGATTAGTGATGTGTTATAAGGGTTTTTGTGACAGGTTTATGTCGGATTGAGACATTATTAATCATGAAGATATATAGAGTGATCTAGAGACTTTTACAGTAGACAAATTATGAGAGTGTAAGACTGGTTGAATAGTATTGTCAAATCAAAAGAACATAAGTATGATATTTATTATCTACACAACAAATATTTGATATCTCAGATAAGTTGGTTTAGATGTAGTGAATTATATACTATTTATAATTATATAGATATGTATTATAGCCAACTATTCACTTTTGTTAGCTAAAGTTATGACTTGAACGTTACTTACATCAAGTTCAGTTATGCTGTGTTGGGTTAAGTTAGATTATAACTAACCATTACCAAAGTTGATACCAAGAATATACTCTTCTACAACAGATGAATTGGAGTGTGGAATTCTGAACTGACAGAATGATATTGTTAAAACCATACAATGTCAAAATTCTAATATAGTAATGTATTACAACTGAAGGGACACCAAGGAATTCAGGGTTTTTGGGTGGGGGAGAATTAAGAATATTATTTAGACATGTTTTTCTTGATATATATTTTACAGTATCAATATAAGAAATACATGAAACTACAAGGTTTTTTTTATAGTGGGGGGGGAGATGTTGCCCTATTATTTAACATGGGATCAAGACAATATTGCTTTTGAACAAAAATAGTGAGATATAGACACCACTAGAGTAGATAAACTACGAATGTATAACTGAATAGTATTGTCAAATTCATAACAAAATATGTTAGGTAGGGACGATTATATTTAGCATTTACAATTTATAAGTTATTTTATAAAAGTGTGCTTTTTTATGACTTTGTATAGTACAGTAGAACCTTGATATAATGAATCTCAAAGATGCATAGAAAAAACTTGTTATATCAAAATATTCTTAAAAACAAGGTCCTACTTGAGATTAAAAAGGGGAAATTAGTTACAAAGGGGTATCCTCAAAACTGAATAACTACTTCTATGTAAAGAATATAACAGAATTCAACCTCTATTGTACAACTGATTTTCAACTGTAGGCTCTACATCTATACTGATACAGTACAGTTATTATGTATGTATTCAAATTGATAGAAAAATAAAACGCAAATAAGATTTTTAAAAGTAAATATGTACTGTACTTAATATCTTTGAGTTTGTTACATGTAAGTCTTTGAAAATTTATTTATAATTTACAGTGGTATTCAAAATTTACGTTATTGTACTATTCAGTATTGACAGTGCTGCTTGTACCCTGATTAAGACTAAAAACGCCTATAATTTTGGACTATTTAGCTGAGTGGATTTTTACAGTATACAATGCACAATCCAGCTCAGTTATGGATTTCACAACAATTTTACTCAAAGCACTTTTTTTAAGGAAAAAACACTTCAACACAAGAGTTTCTTGGGCAGACTTTGTTGTAGGGTCAGGTTGATCAGTTGCAATATCTTCCACCTCATCTTCTTCTGCTTCGCCATCTACGTCTGGGTCTCCTATAACTGAAGACAGGATCTCAGCTTCAGAGAGCTCTCCACACAGCGCAAGTTCATCGTCTAAGTTCACAAAATCTTCAAACTCTATTTCAACGTTTAGGGTGTCTCTTAAGGCCTCTTCACACCGCACGTAGCCAAGGTATTAATACGTCTTCGGCGTATTAATACCTCAGCGACGTCTTTCGTGCCCCGTTCACACACAGAAGCAACATGGAAGACGTATTTATCCCTCTAGCTACCTGCCAACAGCTCGTTGTATGAAGAGTTCACTTAAATTTTATTATGGCGTTTACAGTACCGTGGTGTGAGCCTGGTTTTGATATGCCCTGGATGGAAACCGATTCAAGTGATAGTGATGAAGAGTTTAATGAGGTTTTGTCGCTCATTAGTAGTGATATTAAGAAACATTTTCCCCATGGTTTTGAACCCAAATTATAATTGTGGTGTCATTTGAAAGGTAGTACACACCAAATATTAATTGTGAACAAAATTTTAAAATATTTTTTATCGTCGTATAAATAAATACGCGTATAAAATTTGTTGTCATAAATTGTTTTATGGGACATGAGCGTTTTGTTAATACACTGTTAATAAAGGAATGAGTGTAACAGTTCAGTATTAATTGTTATTGTTGAATAAAAACACAACTTATAATAAATGTCACAGTTAATAAAACACATTGGATTACACTGTATGTATGAAACCAAAATATTTTATTATTACAGAATGGTTAATGTAATAATGAAAGACTGAAAGAAACCTAAAAAAAAAATATGTTAATGTAATATAATTTTAATAATAATGACAGAAAAAAGCTATTAAAGTTTGCTTGCTGAACATAGCTCAGTGCGCATGCGCGAGTCGAGATACGGTGGCGACACGTAGCTAGCCGGGGTATTTTCCCATTCCGTATTAATACTCCGCCGACATCGGCTTCGTATTAATACTCGGTCTGAACTACCCCATATGATATCATTGTGAGATACGTCTAAGACGTCTTACTAAGACGTTGGCGGAGTATTAATACGTGCGGTGTGAAGAGGCCTTTACTATCAGCCAGTATGCTTCAATGTTTGAACCTAATTGTGGTTGAACTCCAGAGTCATCCTCATCTTGGTCTTGGTTCAGAACATTGACTTTAAAACCACTTTTTTAAAACAGTTGCCAATCGTTTTGTCAGTAAAATTATTCTAAGCCTTTATCACCATCTACGTATCATCTAGCACACTGATTTCGGTTGGTGACTCACGTTCCATGTCATTAAGGAATTGACAAACCACCTCCCTTCTGTAGTTGGTTTTGAAGTTTTATATTAGGCTATCTCTTGATCAAGCGGTTGGAGTTATGATACTGTGTTAGGTGGCAGAAACTGGACTTTATGTTTGTTAGCTTTGGATTGTCTCCATGTGCAGTTCAATTATCAATTAAAAAAGGATATTTATCTTTTTCATTTCAATGTTTATTTGTTTCAGCCACTGGATACTTGTCCGTTCATCCAAGTTTTTTTTTTATTGGCAGTGTAACTGTTGGGAAACTTGTGACATTTTTGAAGCATCTTGGATGTTTTGACTTCCCAATAGTCAAAGGTTTCAGTTTTTTCGTACCAGTTAAGTTGGTACTGTTAGGATTAAATACATATTAGAATAAAAATATAATAATTAGGAAAATATTTAAGTAGAAGCTATACATGAAACCCAGAATAGTGACAAGTATTGTGAAATAAGTAAGAAAATGATGAAATGCTTGCCTTGCATGGGCAACCTACTTTGCAAGGCAGGTCAAAGAGATATAAGCGGCGAGTCAAGAGAAGGGGGATTCAATCGATCAACTGCGGGAGCGAGCACGTCAGAGGGAACGTTCGAGGCCGGAGCGAGGATCAGCCGTTGAAGCGGTCAGACAAGGGTGCGAAGGTTCTATTGGCGAGTTGGAGCTACCAATAAACTCAAGAGTGTCAAGCTGTAGTAAATTACAGAAAGGGTGAGCAAATAGACAACTTACCAAAGCTTGTAGTCATCAATATATATATTAAATTCATTTTCTTTAAATAGCTGGAACTATTCTGGGTTCATCTTTTAAATATATGCAATATAGATTTTAATTGTTATTTTAATATTTGAATGGATCAGGGAAACATGTTATATAGTTTAAACTTACATTGTATGCTATAAATGTAAAAGAATATAAAGAAAAGCATTTATTAACTCATAAACTGAACCACTGATTGCAAAGAACCCAATCCTAATAGTACCAAGCAAGACTATTAAACAATTTTGCCCTCATTACCCTTTAAAAGTTAATGTTTTCTCCGGCAGGCACCTAATAAAATAGCCCAGTCTCATCTGCATTGCAGATGTTGAAAAAAATTCGTTATAAGCCAAAATACTACTTAATACAGGGGTGTTTTTAACATTGAGTGTTACATGGGTTTGAAGGAGATTTTAAAAAATTTGGAGTGTTACATCTAGGTTCTACTCGAAGTGTATTAGGAACTATAAATGATTTTACAATTTACTTGGTGTTATCTACCAAGGCAGTGTTTATGTATTGTCGATATGGTGGGTGAATATTGCCATATCTTCCTGTTCTTTCAATAGCCTAAGTTATGCTAAATAGTTGATAACATTACTTACGAATTCAATTACACAGTTTTAGGTTAAGTTAGAAAATATTAAAAATGATTGTATGCTCTTTTATTATTTCCATAAATATGCATTTATTCACTTATAACATAGTTTTACAATTTTTAAAAATATTGAATAATCGAGTTTGCAATGGATTTCTTACAATTATAGAAGGGCAATATGTCCTTCTGAATTGAAGTGTTAACTGTATTATTGTTTATAAATGGAGGGATAACAGAAATCTATTTAATACAAAAACTTAGACCTAATACCAAATCAAATAGTGAAAATAATATGTTTGTGTTTTTAGTTAATTTTTTATTAAAATTAAAAGCCAATGTCAACCTTTTTACTGGTCATTTATTTCTTGGAGGTGCGTTACATCAGTCAACCAAGGTGTGAGCAAAACAGACTCACATAGGTATAAATTTATGTGTAGCAAGAACCACAGCATAGATTTTCAAATTTTAAAGTCGCTTAGTTTTTATCTCACTTCTGGAAACAATTATCATAGGCTACCAAAAATTCAATAACAGTACATGATTCAGAACTTCCTTTAAAGTCTGTCTCCACATTGCATAACGCCTACTTAAGGGGGTTCGGATTGGCCCTATCCCGCCAATGTTAAATTGATGAAGTTTATGTACCTTTTTCTCAGAAACTATACAAGATATCAATATGATTTTATTTATTTATTTTTTTATTACAACTTTCTTAAGAATTTAACACGGGGGTTTTTATTTTCTCAAAAATTAATATTGTTCAGGATTTTTTTACAAAATGTGAAAAAAAGCTGTAATTTTTTTAGTATTTTGCCAAAAGCCTGGGTCAAAGTGTGCACATAAACTTCCTTCACAAGGAAAAAAAATTGTAAAAATATCTTTAGCGGTTTTTGAGAAAAAGGTACATAAGCAATAAAAATCAAAACTTTCGGGAAATTGCGGATAAAGTTAGCCTAGGGTAATACAAGAATAAAAAAACTTACCTCAGTGCATTCCAGCCCCATATGCTGGGTTATCGTGGTCTTCCTCTTCCTCATACTCATCTTTCAACCGTCTTTTCGCTAAAGTAGAGCTTTTCCGGTACTTTTTTCTAATTTGTCTATAGCTTTCTCACCCTTTGCGATTCTTGCTTCATCAAGTTTTTTTAGCGCACTAACACAGATCACCCCCGGAACAATGCCTAGCTTTGCTAATACCTAAAACCTAGCTATATTTCCCAAATTAAAACAAGCTAGAGCTTCATTAACACCAAACTCAAGTGTATTCAGCATGACAAATGTCCTTTTCAGAATGCAAGACCAATCATGTTGTTCAGCGACTCGCTAGGATTTTGTGTGCCGCCATGTAAACACTTTTTTAGAAGTTCAGGAGATGCTAAGTCTCTAAAAATAGGTTTTATTTCATTCATGACAGTGACAGGTATATGAAAATGTGGATCATGATCATATGTTTCGTTATTTTCTTGTCCTTTTTGAAATTTTCACCAGCTACCTTCTTCTTTTGGGCACAGGCCGTGTTTCGGATATTGGTTATTGGAGCATAAATGGAAATAAACAGCTCATACGGCTTCTTTCATTTTTTGTAGGCTACCAGTATTTCACCTAAAGGCAAGTCCATAGTAAATTGCTATTTGTTTGATAGCAGCTCCAGTGAGTCTACCACGGCCACCTATTGTTTTACCATCGGAAAGTAATTTCTTGCCGTTTTTGTTTTTTAGCTTGATTAAATGAGTGGACATCCTTTTTTGCACGTGTCTAACACACTCTAATTTTTCAATTTCAAATCCATATGGTTTCAACTGAGACACAGTAGAGTAGGATGCAGTGTCACCATCACCAAGATACCTCTTGCACCAGACGTTATACAGCTTTTGAAAATGTCAATTACTCCAGCTACCTGCATGCCTCCGTTGTAACCCATGTAATTAGCTACACAGTTTGCCTTATGTTCTTTTTGAAACCTTTTTGGGCATCTGCAATGCTTTGATAATATTTGAGCATCTATTACTTTACCTGTTGATACACTAATGGCAGTCACGACTCCATTTTGTGACATACGTCCACGTCTCTGCCATGAGCCATCTAGCGCAACAGTTATATCTCTATTGTCATCACTCATTTCATTTTGTTCACTCTATTGCTTTCTATGCTGCTGATTTCATTTCTTCTAAACACATTTCCTTTGTAGCATTTCAAAGAACATTACTGTAATACTTGAATAATGCTGGGGAAGCCATTTTCATTACGCCACAAAATGTTCGAGCGCCCTGCTCGCCTACGCCAATACAACGGAAAGCGTAGGCTACTCTAACATTTATTTCAGCCTTTCCTGTGCTTACTACTGGGCTGCTTGACTTTCTTACACTAAAATTACAGCTATTACATATTAGTTCTACTGTAAAACTTAGGCCTAAGCTATCTCTGGCGACAAGAGCAAGTTTTGCCCCACACTGTAAGTATATGGCTATTTTTTCAAGTAAATTTTGAATGGTCTTCAAATTAACTAAGTCATATATCTCACCATTGCTTATGTATTCTTTGTATTGGGCCAGATTCTCATATATCTTTTTTTTTAGTTGAAGATTCTGCTTAGGTATATCACTGTCAGTTGGGGTAGGCCTAGGACTAGGGCAAGGACCTTGTTCCAGGGATTCACAATCACTGACAGCATTTTCATCTTCATTATCTTGATGCACAATGACAACCTTACAGTTTCCCACACATTTAGGCTTACGCTTTTTAAAAACTATATTTGATCTAGGCATTTGTTACTAAAAAGTAGTAAAACAAACTTAGTATGAAACTAACCAAAACAATTCAAAACCACAACACTTTGCATTTATATGACATAACCAAACAATAATTGGTGACAGCTAAAAGATCACATAACCACCATTAGAAACAAGATCACTGTAACACAGAAAAAAGTGAGTACTATATGAAAGTTATATAACATGAAAGCTCAGTATAACAATGACAACTTGTCACTACTAAGCCACTGAAAAACTCTGCATGCATTGTTTTGTAAAAAGTGATATAAAGTTAGTGTGTTAGGCTCAACGAATTTGCATGCAATTTGTTTTAAAACATTGTGAACAGATAAAGAACAAATTTCAGAAAAAAAAAAAAAAAATGAAAATTTTGAACCCATGGGTTATCCGACCCCCCTTGAGTACAACGGTCAACATGTCTGTCGATCTGTTAAGCAGATTCAAGTTAATATTCACCTATGAATACACAAGTTGAACTTTTGGAAACATTACTGTAATTGTAATAGTGTTCTAAAGCCTCAATAAAAACACCACTATCATGAATTCTGTATAAAATTAATAAACCAACACTTTCGCTATCAAACATAAAGTCAAGGACTAAACCATAAACATCTCTTAGTTTGAAATCTCGTGCTCCGGCTGATAAAGGCCTTTTCACACCGGCGTACTAAACGTCCTGGACGTTTGGAACGTTTGGGACGTTCGGTACGCGCCCCTTCCACACCGCCCAGCAACGTACCAAACGTCCTTCGTGTTCGCTTGACTTTTTCTAGTTCTTAATACTATGTACTCAGTTCAATAAAATACAGTGCTCTTGTATTATTTTATTTTTTTACCACATTTTCCCTTTTATTATTAGTGCACACTGTATTAATGTAATCCACAATGCCTAGATGCAATGCAGTATATTACATGTAGGCCTACTTTTTAGGTATTTGACATGTACATTTTATAGATTACTGTACCTAGTAGGTATTATATATCAATTTCTATTTCTAAGAATAACATAACGTAACATGATTTCTATTTTAAATAATATTTGTTTTGCCTGTGAAAGTTAATACGATTGTTATTCTTTTTTTTAAATTGGGCCTTTAGTAAAACTAATATAAAATAAGGTCATTAATAATTGTACTATAATGACTTCCATTAAATAACAATATAAATATATAATCGTTGCTCTAATGTTATTACATTACAGTAAATGACAACTTACTATCTTTCTGAAGATTTGCAGCATTGAAGATTTCATTGCGCATGCGCTAGGCCGTGGACGTTCTGGACGTTTGTGAAAAATCACTCTCCAAGCGATCCTCCGAAAACCGTCGCGGACGTTCGGTACGTTCTGTGTGAAATGTCTCATTTGATAGCATGGGCAGCGATTTATTTTGACAAAAACGTACCAAACGCCCAGGACGTTCAGTACGCCGGTGTGAAAAGGCCTTAAAGACTTAGTTACATAAACTATCGTTGCGTCATTTTTGTTTCTTTTGTTAATTGTCCTTACCAAATCGTAATATTCGATATCAACACCAATCCTCTCACAGCCAACATTCGGTGAGAACAATTAAATTAAACTTATGCTTAATAGAGTCCAAATTAATTATCAATTTATTAAAGTTCTTGGATAAACTTCTGATATTAGAATGGAATATATTTAATGCAAGATACTCGTCCGAACGGACAAATTTACTGTAATCATAACAATTGCTCAGCTCGACATAATCCACATTACAAAAAAATCCTCATTCACACTGTCTTCCGTTTTGGAAATAAACAATTAAAAAGCAAGAAATTTTTTAATAATTATTGTAAACCAATGAAACGACAAAATACAATAACTAATCAAGTGATGACACATGATTCACTCAGAGACCACTCCGAGATGCAGTTTATGGTTTAGCTCAACTAATTCACACTAAATATGAGACAATTATATAACTATACAAAAAAAGCAAATACTTGTAAAAATTAATACAGAATTATACAATTTTAAATTAAACTTTCAAATAGTGCATACGACGTTCAAATCGACAATGGTTAGATTTAACAAGTTCAGACAAAGTAGTACCAAATCCCCTCTTCCCCGCACTATCAACCCAACATATCCGCCCATCCAAAGTCCAAACACTTGTATTGCAATAAACATACCAAGTCCCAAAATACATTTCTTTACTGTTACGAAAACGAGGGAGAGGGAATACAGCTGTTAGGTTAAAGTCTCATAACGAAAGGCAAAGTTAATATGTATGGTTACGTTAGTGAAGTTAGTTTATGTGTTATAACTACCATGTTTTAAAACAATCAAATCATTTTAAATTTTGTAAGACACTTTTAGTCAGAAAATGCATTTTTTAATTAGAAGATAGGAATATTAAAATATTGAACTCGACTTCATAATTAATTAATAGAGTTTAAAGTCAAGTAAGTTACAAAATGGGACGTAAATTACATAGGCGAGGCTAAAACAGGAGGATATAAATTATAATATATAGCTTAGCTACCTGGCTTGAGAACAAGCGATCATAAATTCAGTGACTGCATGGACGTAGTTATTAGTATTAACGTTGGTATTCCTAACCTACGAAGCTAGATTTCGTACTTTTCTAAATCTCATGGTAATTATCTGTTGTACCTCGTCCTCGGATTTTTATAAGAATGGATTCAGCGAGCAAAATTATGCATTACACAAAAGGGGGACCATTTCTAGCAACTTTGAAGACAATGAGCAACACCTTCCTTATTTTTATAATGTAATTTTTTATTGTTTTCAGAATTGAATTGTAGTTGATCAGTTGTTATTGTCAACCTATAAAACAAAATTATTTCAATTTGCTAAAATAGTATTTTTTAGTAACAAATTAAATGTGTCTGTTTTGTTATTAATAAAAGTCGAATTTCAATAATCTGTATTTATTTTTTACTGGCTAATTTACATCAATATTCTTGGACTGAAAGTTTTACATGTTTAATCACAAAAATAAATTATGAAAGATGTGGGTTCTAGGATCTATGTAACTCACTAAGTGTTTTGTCGATAACTCGGTTTTTGTAATTTAAAAGTCTGTAATAAAGAAAATTTCTAAGTTTTATACAATTTAAAGTGTAATTTTTGAGTATGTTATGATAAAAAATATTGCTTTACAGCTGAATTATTGACACTGTATAATAAGAAGTAACTAGTAAGCCTATCATATTGTTTTTGTGTTTCTTGACAATTACCAATTTTTTCGTTTTAGATTTTTTGATAACTTGGTTATTTTTCAAGTTACAGACAAAATAAAATCATAATAATAATTAATTTGGCGTTAAAAAATATAGATTTTATATTCTAAAATATTCATAAATTTACGGTTCCCAAGATATTTGACTTTAAAAACTTTAAACGGTTGCCGTTTTGAATATTTACATAGTAAATTTTTATATCTTGGTATACTGATTAAAAATAGTATGCCAACCACATTTTGTAATGGGTCGACTTTTTGGAGTGTAGTTTGTAGCATTAATCTCTGCTTGAGCAGCCCTTTAAAATTATGTACATCTTAACCTATGCTTACGTCTAAGATTTTCTTCTGGCTCCTTGTGGGCCGTTTAACATTAGATATGAATGGTGACTAAGCACCCATAAAAGAGTTTTTTTTAATTTCAATACAGTACTTCTTTGCGAAGTTTTAATTTTACAGCCTATGTTTATGAACAAGTAGGTGGACAAGTTGGTTCACGAAAATGGTGGCTAGTTCTGAATAGCGATCCTGCTGCTATTTTAATTGTTATTGTGAATATTTTTGAACAGCCACCATTTTTTAATGAATAATACTTTTGAAGTGCGATTTGCAGCATTTATCTTTGCTTGACGAGGTCTTTTAATGATGTACATATCAACCTATGCTTACTTTTAAATTTTCTACTGACCCCTCGGTGGTCGTTCCTTATTGGAGGTGAAGAGTCAGCCTTGGAATTTAATTATTTAGCTCCCAAATGGAATTTCAAGAGTTGTACTCTTCTTGCCAAATAAATATAAAGATATATATATATATATATATATATATATATATATATATATATATATATATATATGTAAATGTGGAATGTACATGTCAGTAAAATTTAGTGACGAAAATCATGCAATCGTGTACTACTACCTACCTTAATTTGAAAGAATTAGGAATTACCCTTCGATCAATGGTTTATGATCCGTCCGTAAGTCGATATCTTTTCGGTATAGGAGAGTCAGATAGACCTCAGGCAGAAAATACACTTATCAAACCAAGGTTTATCCATAAATCCTTTGTTCAATACGTCCATATATCATACTATTTAGTGACTAACAAAATAATATACAATTACTGTATACATAAATGTGAATTTCTTAGTAACAATCACAATGTCTAGGTGAGGTTAACATTTATTATGACTAGCTCAAATAATATATAGAGAGAACCAAATAATAAACAAAAAGGGTATATTGAGAATCAAATACATATATGTTCGGTGATCAAAATACGGAAATGAAAGTGATCTACATTATACGGATGTGAAATTTTTCCAAAATGAAACCGAGAACTAATGAGGTACATGGTTATTCTAAGTTCTTCTGTACAATAGACAATAGAAACCAAAATATTTGAAGGTATGAACTGGATTGTGATCAAGATAAACAATAAACTGTCAAACTTTAAATCTCTCCCATTGATTGATGAAATAAACGTTTCAATCGCACTTCTGGAATTTATCTTTGGAAAAGACCCTAAAACTGTTATTTCTCATAATTAAACAACATATATAATTGATTACATTATAACCTATTTTGTAAGTGGTTTGATCATCCTGATGTTTTGAATATTTGTTCAATGGTGGCTAAATGATGGTTTAAGGCGAAAAACCATTATGGTCATTATTTTATTTTGTAGCTATTGTTTTTCCGGTTCCTAGACGCTATCCCCTCCACTCCAAGTCACTCCAATAAAAGCATAGAATTGAGTAAGCTGTTGCCTATTGAGCGTCTTTTCAGACATCCTATTTGCGCCAAAAGTGCCTGTTCTGATTAGTGTTTTAGTTAGAAGGAAACTTTTAATTTCGACAAGTAAGTTGAACTATTGTATAATCTAGTGTAGTTGTAGAATATCGTGTTTTTAGTTAATAATTAATTGTTCGCAATGTTTGATCGATAATTAAATTTGTTACTCTTTATCCTCAAACTAGGCTTTTGTGTTTCCGTGGAACTAGATGTATTGCATAATAATAATCGAGGGCATAGGTTAAAGGTTTCGATGTTACATAATTACACTTCCTATTATAACCATCTTTATTAATATTGAATTTATATTTGTAATTATTTTTTCCGTCTTAAGTTTTTTTAGTAATGGTATAGGGGTTAGGGCGTAGGTTTACCGGCACACCGTGGCTAAAAGTTCCCACTTTCCTGTGTTGGTATAACATTAACGTTTTCCCTTCCTAATAAACTATGGCTTAGTTATAAAGTGAATATAACAACTCTCAGTATAGATGAACATGTTTAATATATGCGTAATTGTTTACAAAGAAAGTCCCTTTTTTGCAATTTTTTATTTTAACATTTTCTACATACCTTATTTGTTAATATTAAAATAAGTTTTCAACACAGAGCTAATTTTTTCACCGACAAGTCTCAATTTCAAAATTACAGAATTCAATGCATGTGTATGTCACCGAAGTCAAGTAGGCTAACATTAAGCGCGGTTAGTACTTGGATGGGTGACTGCTTGGGAAATAATTCACAATTTCTTCTTTTGTTTACAAATTTATGTGTAGCCTAGGTTAAGTAAGGTAAAATTTACTTAACCTTGTAAAGTAAAAAATTGCTTACATACATATTTTAACGCAACGCACTTAATGTACCTTATCATAGAAAAGTTGAAATTGTGTTTTTTCCTGTGAAAAAATTAGCTCTGCGTTGAAAACTTATTTTATTATTAATAAATAAGGTATGTAGAACATGTTGAAATAAAATTGCTTAACAAAGTAGGCTAGTGACTTTCTTTGTAAACAATTACCAATGTATGTAAGTAATCCTACTTTAATCTAGGCCTGTCTATATACTTCAAGTGGGTAAATACCAATTGTATATCGGGATCGGATGTTGCTATGAAAAATTATAGGTAATTGTTTACATAAAGGTAACTGCTAATTTTGGGAATTTTTTTTTATCGTCTACTACATACCTTACTTCTTAAGAATAAATAATGTTTTCATTGCGGAAGTCACTTTTTTCACTGAAAAATTATAATTTACAAACTATCAAATCGAAAGGTTTATAAGTTATGCATAATAGTTAATGTTCACATTCAAGTCTCATTACTTGAAATTTAGTTTATATCTGAGGTCACATATCACGTGATATGCTGTTAATCTTTCATATTAACGAGATTAACTTCAATGAATATATCTGACCAAACCTGTCATGGCATAACTTAAATAGGAATCTTGCATAGTAAAAAAAAGTGACCTCTGCAATGAAAACATTATTTATTCTTACGAAGTAAGGTATGTAGTAGACGATAAAAAAAAATCCCGGAAGTTAGCAGTTACCTTTATGTAAACAAGTACCAAATTATAAAATCGTTAAGTATTTCCCTTATATTCAAACAATCAGATCATATTTTTTGTCGGAGGGCATTTTTCTGTAAATGTCCAGTTGAGATCTAGTTGTGATTTAATATTGAAATTTAATGAAATCATGCTTTAAATACATCATTGGATTTAAACAATTGGAATCCTTTTGCTGGAAAGACACTTTTCAAGTATCAAAATTCATTATTTCTGTTTAAAATAAGCAATTTAAAAGTACGAAATCCTAAGCTTTATGAGGTTAAGGCATTTGTCTACATTTTATAAAATTTATGTAAAAAATGGGAAATAGCTAAAAAGTTAGGCCTATTTTGAAAGATTCACTAAAAATAGTAATATTATAGAAAACACAACTTGTTATACATTATTGTTCTTTGAAAGGTGCATAAAATTTATATGCATAATGACAAACATTTTAGATTTGAAAAGTTTGGAGTTAGTATGTCAGGTATTGAAATCGTGCAATAACCAAAGCAAAAAAGCCTATATAAACCATATAACAATTTTTATCAAGATATACAGAAGATTTTTAATGAAGATAAATGTTGATAAAAAATTAATCAATTTTTAAAATGTACAAGTTGAAAAATCAATTTTTATGATGGAAAAGTTATGCTTATTTTGAAAAATTCACCAAAAATATTTAATGCAAAATCTAACTTGTTATATACCATTCTTCAGAGAAATGTACATAAAATTAAACTGTGAATTTATAAATTTTATAGTAAAGTAATCAAGAATGAGAAAAAGTTGTCTTCATGTCACAAAAATTTATACCTAAAAATCACCAACAAACTTGCATACAAATTTGTTTAGACTATTCAAACACTTAGTTGTAGAATATAGTTTTGAAGATAAATCTGTATCAACAAAACATAATAAATTGTTCACAATAAATTAAAACATTAATTTGTAACATACTAAACTGTACTAGACATGAAGACACTGGTAAGCGAAATGTTATTATTACGCAATGTAGACTGACAGTGGACAGTCACCAGACACTTTGTTTGCCTTTATACAGTCCGTTCCAAATATTAGTAGAACAGGGGAATGGAATAAAACATTCGACAGATCTGAAATTCTTATTTCTAAAGATATAAAGATTGTCAAAAAATATGAGTATAAAAGATCAATTTTTTACAGTTTGTTTGGGATTAGAAATCACAAACGGAAGCAGCTCATTTTTGTAATACTTCGTAGAATGTATATATCTTATAAGCTATGAGAGCTACAATAATTTTGAATACGTGGTTTGATAGAGGAAGAAAAATAAAATATTGTCAACTTGTGGTATTTGGACAAGTATTAACATTTACAAAAAGTATATGAACAATGAGGTCATATTTTTTGTATTGTGACATTCCGGCATGTGCAAAATACATTCCAGTGCCCTAGCGGCAAAATACACCAACTTCATTGAATTCTTAGATTTTTACGTTTCATCATATGGCATTTAGGTTATATAACTATGAAAGGTCGAAATATGTGCTTTATTTATAAATGATATATAAATTATTCAGATGCAATCTTTTAGAATTGAAAAAATTTGATTTTTAGGGTGAAAAAACTTGTTATGAATTCTTGATTTTGTATAATTTTTATAGATCCTAAACTATAACAGTAGGAACAATTAATTTAGAAAGCACTGATCAAAAGATCAAGAAATTTTCTATGCATATTTACTTCATATTTTAATATATTTACTTCATATTTATTTCATATTTACTTCATATTTTTCAACCAATTTCAATCAAATTTGTATACTATAGGTATATAATAATACACTTTGATGGTAGGAATTTAATTTTATATTTATTTCAAAATGACATGAATAATGCTCATAAATTTTACATCATTTTAAGGTACTAATTCCGAATTAACTATTACATTTTAAAGTTTATTTACGAGTAAAATACCGAGCCTAAAACACGTCTAACTACGACAAAAGAAGTCACATGGCGGAACCAAAAGGTCATATTAGCTATATTGCAATAAATATTCTATTACATTTTAATTGGGAATTATTTTTTTTTGATATAATATATAGGTTAACTTCAAAATGGTATCACTTATTTTTATTTTGTTTCTCAACAGAATGTGTTCAAACTCTCATGCCAAACATATATTTTTAGGAAGCTGATTCCGAAGTTACGATCAGATTGGATGTAAATAATTACATTTTTTGAACAAAAATTCAAAATGGACTAACATTTAACTTTCCATTTATATTTCTTATTAATGTAGAATAAACTCTAAAATAATGTTTCTTGTTTTTATTGTTATATTACTTTAAGTGTACATCTTTATTTATTACTAAAATTTGTAGTTTTTCTTTACATCGTAAATTTTGAAGTAATGGATGCACAGAGGCACATGACAGATATTGAATTGACAGGTTGTTTCCTTCAATCTAATGTTACCTTAAGCATGTTAAAAAGAAGAGTAGGTTGGAACTGGATTTGACATCTGTAAAGAGTTTCATGCATACTAGGCAATACTTTGCAAATAATGAACACCATTTTATACAAATGCAAAGGGGTTATTTAAGTCTACACAGTGGAGAATGATTCTTTATGAATTTTGTTGTTATTTCCAAACAATAAGCTTTGATATTCTGACTAAATAAATTCTTTCTGAAACTGTAATCATGTCTAAAGTAATATTTCTGAGTAGAAGAAAAAATATAGGAAGCAATTATACATAAAATTTACATATTGCAATTTTATTCGGTCAACATTTTCTTTCCTATGTAACCGGTGTCACATGTTACTTTGCAATGTACAGTGACCATATAGTCTAAATTTAGCTTTAGAATTTCATTTTTCATTTTAAAAAGAATAGGTAAATGTTATGGCATTAGGGTATCATCATGAGATGAATTTTCAATGTGTACTAAGACTTATCCATTTCTGTTTTATAACAAAGTTGATTAGGCTTTAACATAAAATTAATTGACACTTAATTCAAGTTTAATTTACCTACCACCATCTTGTATAGTTTTCTTTGATCTAGTTCATAAACATCACTTGTTGTTCATATGCAGTGTTTATATAATCATCCTTATCTATTTTTTAGTTTCAATAAAATATTATTGTAAATAATAAGGTCTACCTTAACATTAACATTTTATATACAGGACGGTTACTTTGGTTTAATTTAGTCTACTTATTGCAATTATATGAAGAGGAGCTTATGACCTTGGGGAAATATGTCTTATTATGAAGACGTTTTAACAGCTCGAGATTTATATTTTACTAAAACTCGTAAAGATGTAATTGAATCTAACTTTTTATTCGTTGTCTATTTTTATATTCCGATAATATCTTTAATTATTAATTGAGGTTTTTAACTTTATTTAAAAAAATTACCTATATTTTGGTGACAAGAATCACCACTAACAGTTTAGGGCAGGTTTTTATATGATTAAATTATTGAGTCTACTTTAATATTAAACTTTTAAAGTAACCTGCTTGCTATGTTTTTGTTTCTAAAATGTATAAAAATAATAACATTTATAGTTATTATAATAACGCACAATAAATATTGTATATAGAACTATTTTTTCTAAGTAGATGGATGATTGTAATAACACTGGCACACCCAAATTCATTCGGCCATTATAGTTTATAAATGCATTGTCAAAATGGTAATAATCAATCTAGTCCTAAATTATGAAGACTACCATTTTTTTTTTAACTGTTAATCATCCTTATCACTTGCATCAAATAAAGCATTATGTATATAAACCATAAATAACAATAATAAATTTTTTATACAATTAAGAATTCCACTTGTCCTAGTACAGTATGGAGAACAATATGTCTTGGTTGATTTGTGGTTTGCAAACATTTGTAAAATAAAGAATTCAGCATTTGGCTATTGCTTTTAGTTTTTAAATGTTTCGTGAATATCTCTAATACATTAGCATATAGAAATTGTATAAACATTTGAATATATACCATTTTATCAGTTTGAACGAAAAACTAAAATGAAATAATTGTCTCTATATTGTTTTTATTAAATTTATTAAAAATAGAATTCCACTGTTTTTACACCGAACACTTGATTATTTTTTAAAGCAGTAGGCCTATATTCCATTAGCAGAAAAATCGAGCAAATATGCATAAACTTTTTCTGAGTCATTGATACACTATTTTGATGCTAATACACCAAATTGGATATTTTTGACCCAGTATTTTTATACTAAATTTACAATCAACTGAACCTAAATTGTGGTGTTCTTTTAAAATTTTGCTGTATAAAAATGTTTATAAGTGAAGTTGGTTGTGGTTTCTGTTTGTGTGCCATTTATAGCGCAACATCTTCATAAATTCAGTTTTTGTTTTTCATACCTTTCATTTTCACAGTAAAAAACTCTTTAAATATTTTATGATGGCCATTTAAAATACATTTAAAAGTTATTGTTTTTTGAAACCAATTTTATAAAACCAGTTTGTTCTTTTATCTTTACCAACTTATTAGGCTTTTGATGCTTTAAGTGTTTCACCCATTCGAATTCAGCTTGATTGAAGTTGTTGTTTAATAATGAAAATATATATATGCAGTAATAATAATTTTCATGTTTTAGTAAGTAGCTTATTTAAGTCTAGCATTATCAGTGAAAGAGATGTATTATCTTTATTAATCACCTTTGCTAGTCATGCTCATTAAAAATAATTACTACAGTTTTCCTGTGATAGATAAAACATGTAATTAGTGTTGATGTTCAGTAACAATTCATGTCACTAACTTCTGTTCATTATTTTTTGTTCTATTTGTGACCTATTGTATATTTTTAATATAAAGAAAACAATTTTAAATGAGCAATTTGCACTGCAATATTTTTCCTATAAGTTAACTGTGATTACTCTCTGTGTTTTCAATTTGATAAGCTAACCAAGCTTTCTAGAGCAGATTTAATTTTTAGTAGCAGAGCAGTGGCATGACTCAGGTGATAGAAGTAGGCTACTCTCAATAGTACTAAACAGATTTGAGCCCAATTAATGATTTTGCGTTTTTTCATATATGATGTACTCCTCCCATCTTCATTAGTTAAATTAGGATAAGTAAAAAAATAATTAAATAGCATATCATTGATTTATTAATCAGCTGTATATGCTAATGAAATGTAATTCTAAATTGTAATAATAAGTTGGATGGTGAAACCCTGTTAAGGTCTCACGATAAGGTGGGTTATAATCAGATATTGAGAAATTCTTTCAGTCATGACGATTTAATCATAATATTTACTGTCCTTTAAAATTTATTTTTTTTAGAGAAAATTAGGATGTAATTGAACTATTTATGTTAGTGTTAGGTAATGTAGGATAATTTAGGTATCTAAACGCCGTTACTTTTAGCTAGCGTAATTTGGTCAAACCACATTTTACACTATCCCAACTCTCATAACTGTACTTAAATGGTAACGAATAAAATGTTATATCCTATCTTCTGAAAGTGTAGATTTTGAAGGACTTTTTATAGCATTTGCTACTCTCTCGTCTAAATTTTTTTAAAGAATTGTGTGTGTAAGGTTTTTCTTTTATTTTTTTAAAGAAAATGAATACTTCACAGTTCTAATCAATTTAATTAGTGATTTTGTAGATTTAGGCAAATCAAAAGCTATAGCCTACATACATCCTTACTTGAAATTTAATGTAGAATACAATGGTAATGTTAAAGTTTGAGGAATTATCAAAATATCCAAGAATTTTTACATTTTTGGATAAATGTAGTTTTCTTTGAAAAAAATCGAAATAATTTCTCTTATGTGGGTGTGTGAAATAGAATTTTTTAAATTATTGTGTTTGCTCACATTTGTCTTGTTCTATCTCCCAACAAAATTTTTAACACTAGGTTTAGACCACCCTGTATATATTTGTACTGTGTGCAATTTCTATTGTTGTTATTAAAAGAACTTTAATTAATAAATCAGCATAAACCTTTTTTAAGAACGCTACTTAGAAAGAAACAAATAGGTTTACCTATCAGCTTGTTTTCTTAACAATATTTAAAGTAGGCATTGAATATTGAGTACTTCAGGGGGATTAGGAGATTGTGTTATCTTAATTCTATTGTTTTATGGTTTATGTAGTGGCAAAGTGGGCTTGTTTGTTAAATCTTGTGAATACTATTTTAGCTTAATGATTACTTCAAATTAATTCAAAAAATTTTAATAAAAAAACTGACGAAAAAGTATAAAATAATTTTTCATAGCCCCATACAGATTGTCCTGAAAATGTGTGATTGTGAATTTTTAATGGCTATGAAAATACTTGTTAGATTTAAAACGAAAAACGTGGAGCTCATGAAATAGATAATAGAAGATTATCTGCATCTATTGAATTAGGAGCTACTTGACCTCGTTTGGGCATTTTGAGTTTTCTCAACAACAGCTGCTTATCTACTTATCCTTAGGTCTACTTATCTATTGTATGCGCCTCATGCTTTTCATTTTTAATTTTACAAGTATTTTCATAGTTATTAAAAATTCACAATCACAAATTTTCAGGAGAGTCTATACGGGGTTTTAAATCTGTATAGGGCTACGAGAAATTTTTTTATACACTTTGGTCCGTTTTAAAAATGAAGTTTAAAAAAAATAACAAATTTCTAAAAACCATAATGTTGATGCCACCGATTGGTTCATTTTTCTTCTTTTTCAGTTTTCGATCATGCAAAAGATTTTGTATGGAACCATGGAAATCTCATCGATGAACAGAAATTTGATGTCCAATCACTGATTTTCCAAGTCCTTCAAATAGTTACCACTGAGTGGTTCCCAATTTCCTACCATTTTCCCATCCTCAACTGGTAATTTTAATAATATGTGCAGCAATTCATATTGCATTGTTATTCGGTTCTGAGCTATGTTTAAAGTTTCAAGTCCTCTAGCTCATCAGAAAGTTAATTTAAAATCAATTGTAAAATTTGTACTGAACCGACAAACAGACAGACAAGAAAATGAGTTAATAAAAACGTGTTATAAGAGATATTTGTGTTTTAGATCATTATAGTGATTAATAGCATGGTGAAATTGTGTGTACACAGTGTGAAATAAACACAAATAATCCTTTTTTATATACACCTTGATGAGAAAATAAAAATTACTCTGTACTTGTGTATTAGATTTAAAACGTATGTTTTACTGCTACATTTAATTTGAATGAATAATAGTATAACTATTTATGGTTCATGCATTTCTTGGTTTTCTCCTTCTAAGAAATGATTGGTGACCTTCAATTGATCATTACCAAGAAGTGTCTTGTAATTGCTTCACTAATCTGTACAAGATTCTTTGTATTGATGTGTCATTCTGTAGACTTGTGGATTTTTCCTGGTTCTATATTGCCTTAGTTATTTTGACAGCTCAGACTTAGCTTTAACATTGGGTGCTTTTCTTAGATTAATTAGTAGTTTTAGTTTACAACATGTCCTTAAAATACTAAGCTATGTTGAGTCTTTTCATATTTCTCACATTCTAGGCAGAAGTTTATCCATACCCTCAAAACGTCATGTATTAGTTTTTATACACCCAAATTATTGCATTTAAAAATAGTAAAATATGACTTTTGTATTATCCATTATTAACGTGATCATTTATTAATTCATTGTATACATTATTTTGCAATAGAGGTTGAATATCATAAACAATTGTTATTTATGATTAATTTAAAAAATTTGAATTTAATTATTATGTTTTCTTGTAGATCCAAAAATGGCTTTTTCAATCCCACAATTAGAAAAACCAGCACCAAATTTCAACGGCCCAGCAGTTATAAATGGGCAGTTTAAGGAAGTTTCTCTAGAAGAGTATAAAGGAAGATATTTGGTTTTGTTTTTCTACCCATTGGACTTGTAAGTTTTATTTTTATTTATGTATTCAAACAATTTTTTTTCTTCAAATTCTAGAAAAAACTAATTTTTCCCTTTGATGGTTAAAACTATCATGTTTTAAATATAAGGATATGTTGGACTTTGCAGTCAAATAGCACATTTTATTATAAACATGTTTAAAAATAGTCCATTTGTTTTTATTTATTTGAATGCAATATCATTTATTCTTGTACATTTCTTTTTACCATTTCTTGACATTTTCGAAAAAAAATGTATATATGTAGTTAAAATATGTATAGTTGTTGGTCCTAAAAAAGAAAAACGTTAAAAAAAATTGTTTGTTGTAAAATTTAGTTTCAAATAGGGAAATTGTATTTCAAGATAGATTGAACAAAATTGTGAATATATTTAGCTAGTGTTTTTATCCAAAATGGTCAATGGCAGTTATCTTCAGAACGAAAAGAGGTATAAAATAATGTAGTATTTATTTTACAATCAAAAAGCAGTGTGAAACTGGGAAATTTTTTATTTTTACTCATTTTATAAATATTATGCACATTCCATACTTAATTTTGTAACATGTATAAAATATGAAAAAGGGAAAAAAACTCTACTTTATACATTAAAAGAGCCACACGTTGTGCGACCAATTGTAACTATTATAAAATATGACCTTAAGGGTTCATATGTAAATGTTACTTTAAAAAAAAATAATATGAATTTAAAATTACTATTAATTTAAAAGTTTGCTCAGCATTTTAGGGCGCCAGACGAGTTCTCGTCAATTTTGAAAAGTTAACTATTTTGTTCTATGAATTTAAATTGAATTTAACTCAGGGTGTGAATTCTATCAAAAAGTGTACTTTCGGTGATTTCTGGTTGGAATGAAGAACACTGGAACTGAAATTTTAACATAGATATTTATTAGACATGAAAAACATAGTAAATACATTATCATTTATCATAAACAGTTGTGTCATGAAAATCACTTATTACTAACATCCTATCTGAATTTTGCTTGGCTTTTTTTTCCAAAGTCTAATTTCATTTAAAATTGTTAAAATTTATCTTTTTTAACTTGCAAGTGTAATTTGCTCTTATGAATTTAAAAAATATCAAAAATATTAGTTACTTTATTTATCTGAATGCAATATAAAAAATTAATTGTGTCAGTTACCAATTTGGTACTCAGACTGAAAAATTTACTTAATAAAAAATGATTGAATTTATATCTATTACAACAAAAAACATAATAAATTTTACATAAAAATACAAATTTGAATATGGCGTGTTATATAGCACGGTTTACCAAACTGTTGAAACGTCTTTGTCCACAATGCCCTCTAATCGAAGTCCTGTGTCCTGTATGGTTTTCTACCGTTGAAATTATTTTAGCCGCACTTGCGATTCTATCAAAGTCTATATTGCGATTTTTTACCACCATTGTTCGTTTAAGATATGAAATACAATAGTCTTTTGTCCTTATTTTAGCATCACATGCTCAATACCAAAAAATCTAACTCTTTCCGCTATTTATAAATTAATACTGTTTCAATATGTAAAAATATTGTTCTTCGAACTTATTAACGTGTCTATCTACTATGTCCTTCACAAAATAACTGTTTCTTACACATTTTACATTTTTAACCATAACTTGGTGAGCCACACTTAAATAGGTCTTACTCTCTCAACCTCTATACAAAGACTGGCTAAACACATGGCTGTGTTCAATACATAAAAATATTGTTCTTTGAACTTATTAGAGTGTCTGTCCACTATGTCCTTCACAAAATAACAGTTTCTTTCACATTTTACATTTTTGAATAAAAAACTCGGTGAGCTACATTTCACAACCTCACTACTCTAAGTTTCTTACTAGACTGGGAATCACATGGCTTTAGTCGAATATCCGGTATTCCGGCTAACGCTGTGTATGCAATATACCTAACTAACGTTATATTCAAATAACAACTCACTTCCTTAAAGTGTCCGATCACATCATTTTACATAACATACAATTAATAAACACTTTTTATCATTAAATTATCTTAAAACTATACATCATTATAACTAATTAGATAACTAATTAATTCTGTTATCTGTTAAATTTTTGTTAAATAATTTGTTTATATGTTCTACATTTCATATGATCCATAACGTTGATTTCAAACTGCTGTTTAATTTTAATTTAATTTTGATGCTGATGTACTGTCAGTCAGTTTAGTTTAACTTCACTATAACACTATAATGGCACATCCTGGGTAATGACTCATGCCATCTCGGCTACCATTGCCCGCGATTTTAAATATTTAATTAAACTAACTTCTTCTAGGTATTACAATTTACATCCTAATATAAATACAAAGTGTTCGTGTAATTGTGATGTCATCTGTTAATAAGGAAGCAGACAATAAAAAAAAAAAAAAATAAAAAATTTAAGTACAGGAACGTTATTTTCTTGAAAAAATGGGTACTACAATTTTTCTATCTCAGAAGTTCAACTTAATTTGAATATTTCCTACAGTGTGGTTGGTTTATTCTGTAATGTTTAATGTATGTTTCCTAGTAAAAAAACAAAACAATATATATATAGACATACAGGTGTGTGTGTGTTTGCTTGTGTTACCTTGACAAGCTAATTTGTAATTTTTCTTTTAACCCTTTCCTTTTAACAGTAACTAATTAATTCTGTTATCTGTTAGATTTTTGTTAAATAATTTGTTTATATGTTCTACATTTCATATGATCCATAACGTTGATTTCAAACTGCTGTTTAATTTTAATTTAATTTTGATGCTGATGTACTGTCAGTCAGTTTAGTTTAACTTCACTATAACACTATAATGGCACATCCTGGGTAAAACATAGTGTGAAAACCAGTACAGTGGATGATTTCCACCCACATTTATTTTATGAGCGTAAATTATGAATGTTAAAAATAATTGCACACCAAAAATCTTCTCAATCCAATGATCATGACTTGTGATGGGTGTGTATATGCATACTATTTATTCTAATTTCCATGGTTTTTTATAACTTGAATACATCTCTGGGTGGGGAGATAATAATATTGTATCATTTTATTATATATTATTTAAATCTCTTTTACAGCACCTTTGTATGTCCTACTGAAATCATCGCCTTTTCTGATCGTATTGCTGAGTTCCAGAAGATCAATTGTGATATAGTCGCTGCATCAACTGATAGTCATTTTTCTCATCTTGCCTGGATCAATACTCCTCGTAAATTAGGTGGACTTGGAGGTTTGAATATCCCTTTGTTGGCTGATAAATCTGCCAAAATTGCACGTAGCTATGGAGTGTACAATGAAGAGACCGGCGTTCCTTATAGAGGACTGTTTATAATTGATGATAAACAAAATCTCCGCCAAATAACAGTAAATGATTTACCAGTTGGCCGTTCCGTTGATGAAACTCTTCGGCTTGTCCAGGCTTTTCAGTTTACCGATAAGCATGGAGAAGGTATGTTGTTTTATATATGTCATATGTATATAAGTATCAAAAAAAAAAAGTCGTAATTTTCAATACCTTACCTAAGACGTGGATTAGCCACGATATTTGGCTGATTTTGTTAACTTAGTAATATATATATATATGATGCACATATGATACAGCTCAGAAACAGCATAATTATTTTTATAAAATATAGAGGAAATTTACGAGGTGGAAAAAGATTAACCCCACAACTTCTTGTGAGCATAAGGTGTTTTTTCAAGGTCATATAATCATGAGGGAACACATAAAACATTCCAATTGGAATGATTCCAGTACTAATGTAGAAAGGTAAAATTCGAAACTTTCCATTCATAAAACAACCATTATTAAGGTTTATATGTGAAAATGATTTAGTACATTAGTGTGTTGATAACAAGAGTTATTGATATTGCAATAGATAGAGAAATTGTATGATTTTTAACTACCTGGGAAATTTAGGTACCATTGTAAATTATAGCTTATTCTAATTAGATTCCATGGTTCTTTACATGAACAGTTCTTTTAGTCATACAAATACATTGAGCAATTCCAGGGTGTCCAGTGACTGGGAATTCATGGAAAAACAGAAATTGTACGGGAATTTTGAAACTGTCCTAGAAAAAAAAAGATTAAAAAAAAGTTATATTTTATTATGTTTTATACACATTTTATTTTGTTACAATTGTAAATCGTAGTATATCAACGAAAGGAAAAAGGAGTTTTACTATCAACTCTCTCAGTTATATTGTTATGCTCGAAAATATTCATACCAATAAGAATGGCATCAACAACTTCCGATATGTGTGAACTGATGCCCTCCTCCTTACATTGTATGTTTGTTTTTTATCTTATTTAAGTATGGAAAGGTGACACTTTTTCTGATTTAGGATTGTCAGTTTTGTCTTAATCTACAGATATCAACAACAGGTGGTGTTGATATCCAGACTCAATAACTCATATTTAAACAATGTTAGTGTTGTGATCATGTCATCTTTAATATTCGTAATAACTACCAATGTGGTTTCCACATAACACCAACTGATGCCTTCCCGTGTTTATTTTTGTGTCTGAATGAGGGACATGTGGCGGTCTTGGATTGAGTTCTAATCAACAGATAACAATAGAATGTGTATTGCCACACTGAATTTTGTTTAATATGTTAATTTTTTATTAATGAACATAATTTTTGACTGAAAGACAAGCACCTACCTAAAAAC
This sequence comes from Aphrophora alni, assembly GCA_963513935.1. Taxonomy (NCBI): domain Eukaryota; kingdom Metazoa; phylum Arthropoda; class Insecta; order Hemiptera; family Aphrophoridae; genus Aphrophora; species Aphrophora alni. The sequence continues at coordinate 79,116,141 of OY740765.1, forward strand.
ATAGAAAACTACTATACGAAAATATATATATATATATATATATATATATATATATAGTATACAGATAAAAAGTGTAAAAAAATATAGGTAATATACATAATTAATTTACACTATCAAGAGTTTCTGCATACATTTAGTTCTTCGGAAGACATTACATTTAAAGAAAAGTTAAGTATTTAGGATTAAAATAGCTGAGATAATGTGATTTTTTCCTTAAAAACTCTCGGTCATCGTCGCCTTATTACAAATAGGAAGAGTCTTCTCTTTACATTAAAAATAAAGTATTCAAGTAAGAATGTTAGTATTCATAATTGAAATTGTTTATTACCAAAAAATTTAAGACATTCTGCGTTGCATAATTAATTAAAAAATGATTCCATTAACATTGTTTTTTATTGTAAATATAGCTTCATATTAAAAATGATAACTGTAGAAGGTATCTGGTTGAAATTGTAGATGTACTCGTATATTCTTTTATACTAGAGGAACACTTTTTTATAGATAGGCGAGGTGGAGTTCCAAAATTGTAACTGTTGCTATAAACCTTTAAATTGAACAATATAGGGTAATTTGTTCTTGAATTAATTACTCTCCTGTATTTTTATTTATTTGATAGAAATTGCTTGTTTTGAAGGAAAAGAACTAAAGGAAAGAAAAACATGTTACATTATTTCCTCTTTGAAGAAAACAAAGAATTCACAAGAAGTGACCTTATCTGTCTTACAGGGATGATAGGTCGGGGAGGGGGGGGCATATTGACAGACAACACTATATCTACAAAATGACCATTGGGTTACAATGATGGACTGGTGTCACATTGAAAACTAAAATTCCACATTATTGAAAGTACAAACAGCATTGGGGGGGGGGGGGGTAATGGAGCAGTCATTGTTCAACATTTTATAGCTTTGAAGTATGTTATATACTTAAATTTTACAATAAATAAAAATGTTATAGCCATTACAAAATTAACCATTCATTCTACTTTTTAAAATATTTGTTACTTAACCCCTGTACAAAAATACCAGAACTTTCTTTTGTATATTTTCAAAATAGTGGCCATTGAAAATTTTTAATGTCATATATCTCTAAAACCGCTAACATTACAAAAACAAATTTCAGGAAACAAAACTTTTTTCGTCTAATCGAAATAAATTTGGCATCAATGGAAAACTGAAGATCTGAGCTTGTATTTTCATGTACCTAAAAGTCTAAAATACGTAATATAAATTATCTTAATTAATTGGATGAAGTTAGCGTTACATGCTTGTGAACTTGATCAGTGTTGGCGAGTTGTCATTTTGTTTCAAAGATATGTCACTTTTGTTTATTTTTCACAAGTTCATATTTTTATTTTGTCTATTAAATCTTGGTACTTTCTTATGGATAAATTCTTCCTCTTTCGATCTATGTTTTTAAAAATCTTGTAGCATTTATGCTTAGGAAAATATAGACAGTTTTCTGTCAAAAGGCAATTTCCAAAGATTTTGCCAAGGTTTTATGACAATCCACGAATCGATAATATTTCGATTATTAGATATGTGTTTATTTGGAAGTTTCTTGTATAGTAGTATAGTATAGGTTTTTCTTTTTCCGTCTATATATTATAAGTCTAGGTTTCTTGAGCATAAAGCCAGTAAATCACCACATGAAAATCCACTTCCGAGATCCGATTTCACAGTTTGCCATTGTGTTGTACGTGTACTTTTTTTGTAAGTGTAATTGTGTGAATATATTTAGTGAATTTAATTCAATACATATATGTTTGTGAAAATATATACTAAATTCAATTTATAATAAGTAGTTTATAGTTTCAAGTGAATATTATTTTTCAGTGAAGTTAGTTTTTGTCCTTTTTTTATAGGTTAGTCCTAGTTCATTATTTTGATTCCTTGGCTAACAGCGACTTTTTTGATTCCTTACATACTAACTCCAAAAATTTTACAAAAAACACTTTTTCTATAACATATTTGCATTCTATTACTTACACCTTTCTGAAAAAAATAATGGTATTTTAAAAGTTTGATTTGAATAATATTTATATTTTTGCAGAATTTGTTTGAAATAAGAATTTTTCAGCTATTTGGTAGTTTTTTCATAAAAACTGATTTTTCAATTTATAAAATAACAATTTTAAAAAGAAAATTTTTTAGTTAAGAATTTCAAATAAAAATTTTTTTAATTTCAAATAAGAATTTTTTAGCTATTTGGTAGTTTTTTCAAAAAACTGATTTTTATGAAATAAAATGGATTTTTTTCAATTTATAAAATAACAATTTTATAATTATTTTTAACAAGAATTTTTTAATATCGTTAGAAAAATTATAAAAATGTATTTGTACGATACGCCAATTGCCTAATATGGCATTTATGTAGATTTTACCTCGGCTAAGAGCGATTTTTTGGATTCCTGGCATACAAGTGTTAGTAAAACTTTGTTCTCATAACGTATATACATCTATTCATCTTTCTGAAAAAAATGGTATTTTATAAGTTTGGTTTGAATAATATTTATATTTTGGGGGAATTTTTTTGAAATAAGTCTTTTTTTAGATGTTTTATAGTTTTTTTCTAATATCATTTTACTAAAAAGTTATAAACCTTTTTTATATTTATGGAAAAAATTACAAAAATGTATTTGTACAAAATATATAGGCGTTTATATAGAAATTTTAGCTCTTGAAACAGCGACTTTTTTATTCCTGGCATACTGACTCCACAAATTTTACAAAACTTATTTTTTTATAACATATATAGATTCTGGGCATCTTTCTAAAAAAAAAAGATGTTTTAAAAGTTGAATTTCAGATAAGATTACTATTTTTTCTGAATTTTTAAATAAGGTATAAAAATGACCTGGCTTCTAGGGTTAATGTCGGGTGGCCTTGCAAGCCTGGGCTCCTCGGCTAATCCATTTTTCTTGGTATATATAACCAACATGGGTTCTAACATCCACACAAAAATGGGCTGGTGTCCTATCCATCGTGAACCCAAACGCTCATTGAGTAGTACATTCTTGAATTAGGGTGGAAGATCAGTTGTCAAAAAGTGGAAGTAATGCTCGCTATTGAGAGCCTGAGACAGAAAACCAAATAACAAATGATCTCCAGGAATACACACTCAAACATTTAAAGAAAAATAGTGCTGATGGAAGTATTTTAGTATGGCATGTGGGTTCTCATCCCTCCAAATATGCGTATTGTGTAAGTTTACAATGCCTTCTTGTGAGAACTTCGCCTCGTCTGTAAATAGCACTTTACTTAAAAAGATTCTGTTCATACATTTCTGAATAATCCACTGACAAAGCCTTATACGAGGATGATCTTCTGGCAAGACAGATTGAACTTTTTGGGCATGATATGGATAAAGTTGTTGCTCCTTCAAAATATTCATGTGTGAAGGAATATTTGCTTTTCGTGTGAAGGATTTTGGTATACATGATTATGAAAGATTGAAACATCACCTTTACAATGATATATTATTGCGGCGAACGTCTCTGCTACCAACTGCGGTGAACGTCAGCCCTGGTTATTCGATTTGACCAGACGTTTGAACCGCTTAAGGTTCTGGAAAGAGGGTTTGGAAAACGTGCTAGAACTTACCCAGTAAATATATTGGATCGTTAATAAACGCTTAGTCTCAACTTATCATTTAGACTTACGGTTAGGGACAGGCGTGATGGGAGAATTACGTTAACCCTTTAGGTCATAATAATTCCTTCTCAATTTAGTCGGATGACCTACTAATGACTACGTAACACCCGGGGGTCGATCAGACCCCGCAATTACAGTTTAGGTAGCCATTTAGGTTTATTACCAAAAGGTTAAATTGATAACAACGCGCAACTCACGTCCGCTGACTTCGGCGCACTGTGAACGACTGTGTCTCGTCTTGACTACGATGCGTGGTCTAGCCTACGATGCACGCGCATCGCATATCTTAATACGGTGGTCGCCAATTCCCGTTGGAATCACCACATTATAGATTTCGATAAAATAATATTTACTAGGGTAAAAGTTGAATTGAAAAATATGTGATTTTTATGTGGTTTCCTGCATGTTGTTTAAGTGGTCCTCCACATGCCGCTTAAAAGAGATCTTCTGTGTGTTGTTTGAAGTCCTCAGACAGAGTGTTGTTCAGAAAATTAGGATCGAACGCCTGTAAAAATACAATAATAATAACACCTTAATATTGTCAAACTTTGTGTGTGCAATCCCAGAACTTTTAGGCCTATTAATAAACTAAAAGGTTTTGCACTTTACTAAAAGAGAATAAAAATTCTTATAGTTAAAAAGAGTTTGCAAAGGTAGAACGAAAGTAACAATAATACAATTTATAATGTGGTGTATAGGTTAGCTACTTAACAAAACTTGTCTCAAACTCTAATTATTATCAACACTTATTAATTAATTGCAAAATTCTAGTGAAACAATATGATACATGAATACTCCCCCTTAGTTCTGTAAGTGATGGAGCTGGACTTGATTCTTTAGAAACACTTGAAACTGAAACTTCTCCGTTATCATTATTAAAGTTGTTATTATTTTCCAGTAAATATAAATTAACCTGTCTCTGCTAATACTCATTTTAAAGTTTCTCTACAACCTAATTACACTCACAACATGTTTCAAAAATACAGTTGCAGTAAACAACACTGCCATATGGCTGACTGTTCTACGAAGCTGGGAAAAAAAAGAAAGAAAAGAAAAAGAAGAAGAAGGGGGAAAAAATGCAGATAGGACTGAGAGTATGCCTTAAGCCTAGTTCCCACGGCCTGCCGTCAGTAAGGCCTCGTCTGCCATCTACCAGATAACAGGTCGTGGGAACAGCTTGCCCGTATACGCCTGACATACGGATAGGTCGTCCGGGGCTGCCTGAACAGGTCCCGTACAAAATGGGAAAAGAGGCGGCACTACAAAGGCCTGTGGTCGGAGTTGAGGCGGATGTGTCTGTTCCGAGGCACCGTTCCCACGACCTGATAGACGCCAGACTAGGCGAGACAATTTTGTTTGCTCAGACAGGCTGAGACCGTCACTATGTTAGCAATGGAGTGGACGAATGAGGTTGTTATTGAGTCGGAATGCTTGTCGTCCCTGCCAGGCCACTACAGGCCGCGCCACCCATACAGGTCACGGGCCGTCGCTATCCGTGTATCGACATCGGGCCGCCTGTCGTCTGCGAAAACACTGGCCGTGGGAACGCAGCTTTACTCTTGAAGACCACAGTCAGTCTAGCGTAAGTCCAACTGTGGAGTTACGTATGAATTCTATTGTTAAAGCTTCAGAGCCATAATAACGTAAGTAGACTTGCGTTTGTCTGGCTCAATCATAGGTTAGGACTTACGCTCTTATAACCATAAGTAAATACAAAAGGAGATTATTCAATGGACTTACGATGTTATGACTTATGTAGAATCAAATTCTACATACAATGCTGTAATAACCTGAAAATTGTAATATTTGAACTTGGTTTTGAGGTACACATATTTGTTAAATTGTTGTTAATTGTAGTTTATAATTGTTAACTTGTTGCAGGGCCTTGTAATATAATGTTATGTTGTTGTTTATTTTAGTTTTGTTATTGTTTTTAATGTGTTTTTCTAAGTTTTTAACCCTTTGCGATCGGAAGGCCAGTAGGAGTGGCCACAATGTAGTCAGCAGCCACTCGGAATTCTTTCTGCATAAATTGGTTCCGGCGGTCGGACGGCCAGCTGTACTGGCCACGCTCCACTCCACGTCAACTCAGCATTCAACCCGGCAGCTCGGTATTGTTTTCACTGAAAACCTGCAATGTTAGCATAGGGAATTTAAATTGTATTTAAACAATTGTAATTTTATACTGCTGTTTTATTGAATCTCGAAAACAAATAACATATTGAATTATGACATACATTTGTTTGAAAATTGAAAGTGAAATTAATTACTTATTTACTAAACGTGTAAAACGTACATATATTTGACACTCATACAAACGTTGAGTCAGTATTGTGTTTTAATCTTCTTTAATTTTTTTCACTGAGTGGTATTTTTCAAAACATTCACCCATATGAAGTCCAGGATTGTTTGAACAAGTTTTACTTTTTTCTTTCTTTTCCTGGTCTCCTATCGCTACACACCGCGCAGTCCTTTGTTTTACCTTAGTTTACAATATAATGTTGCAAGCCTGCTGATCATTTAGTTCAATAATTCATCACTAGTTTGCAGCACTCTACAGACATCATACCATAGTTTGAATATTACAAACGATGACATACGTTGTCGGCCAGTCCTGCTGGACGCCCGAGCGTTCGTTGGATTTCATGTTGGCCAACCGATCGCAAAGGACAACTGCTGTGAAAAAAACCTGATTTGGCATGCGAATGGTGGCGGCCAGTAGAGCTGGCCGCGCAATTGCTGAGAAATAGCGGCAAATATACATTCCGATGGCGAAGGGTTAAGATGGTGCATCTTCTTGCCCAATTTTCTGAAAGTGATAATGGCTGAAATGGGTTTTTGCCTTGAAACTAAAAAAATAAAATTTAATATTCCATCTTCAATAAATAATGCATTCCATCTTCATTTACGATGCACTTCCTTTCATAAATCTAATAGACTAGGATAATAACTCTGGTTACATATTTAGTAATAGAAGATTTATTGTATTATGCTCATGATTTTCTTTTATATTTGTATAAAGAAGATTGCAATGATTATTATACATATGTCAAGTTTTTGGATGTGTATGTCTTTTAAAACTACTGCTGTAGTAATGAAATTGTATTTTAAGTTTGATATATTAGCAACACTTTTATAACAAATTTTATTTAATTTCAGTTTGCCCAGCGGGGTGGAAACCAGGCAGCAAAGTCATCAAACCAGACCCAAAGGGTGCTCAAGAATATTTCAAACATGTCAATTAGTTTCATGACAATTTTTGTTCAAAAACATTTGTTTCTTTTTTTCATGTTGAGTTTTTTAATTTTTTCATATACTTGTATATGTAGCATTTAAACCAAAAGTATTCTTAGTTTAATTTTTTGGTGATATTAGTTGACTCTCTTTTAGTATTTAATACTTATAATATAAAATTCTTGTATATTTAAAGCTTTTTTCTTCTTCTTCATTATTTAAAAATTAATAAGGCACCACGGCTATTAACTGTAAGTAGTTACTTTTGATTTTAGAGTCCTTGTGTATTTAAAGCTTTTTTCTCTCTTTTCCTTTCTTAATTTAAAAAATCCTTGTGAATTTAAAGCATTTCCCCCTCTTTTTTTCCCTTCATAGTTTTAAAATGAGTGCAGAGTCACAGGGGGTATTGTGAAATCCAAATAACTTGTACTATTATACCAATACCATTTTATTGTTCCTAAAAAGTTGTGAATGAAACATCACTGTTATAGATTTATGTTATGATAGTTTTACAAAAATTAAAGTTCTGTATTTGAATTTATGCTTTTTCTTTTCCTGGCAAAATAGTTTTATTCAGTGGTTTTTAGTTTATCACTTGTTACTTTCCATTTCATGGACTTATGTCTGAACAAGGTTCTTGATTATGGTCCCTAGAACAAATTAAATGGGTTCAAATGTACATATATATATATATACACAGTATAATCATGAAGTACCAGCCCTTCTCCCTCTTTTTTTATTAATAATTGGAATAAAATTATTAAGATACCAAACTTAAGAAATCTTAATTGGGTAGAAACAATTTTTTTTTTTAATAACTTTTTTTACCCACATATTGTGGGGAGTCTAAATCAAATATCTTATTTGATAAGATGGTTGCATAAGATACACCATTTGTGATGTGAGTCTTGGGTAGAAAAACATAACATAATGGAAATGTAATTCAATCTAAAATGGCAGCCTATCAAAGTTTAAAATGTAGCTCTACTAACAGGTTTTTCAACAAAACAGGAAATAAATTATTTTGACTCAATACTCCATTTGCAGTATTTTATGATTTATAATATTGCATTTAAACTTTGACGATAATAATAGAGTGGTGAAAAATGTGTAAATTAGATATATTCTGTATGTGAACACACAGTATGTACAAAAAACTGCAATTTTGTTTTACAGTAGAACCCCTCAAACTCGACACAATGTGGACTTTAAGGTTGTCGAGTTTTAGGGAACTTTGGTATTTAATGGTTAGGTTTGCAACAAATACTCAAAATTACTTTAAATAACTGTACATTTATTGATTATCAATGATTACACGTTTATTGCAAAAAAGTCCCTGCCTAACAACAACAAAAATAGTGTGTTCAATCACACATTAAAATAAAATTTATCGATGGGTCAAATGAGATTTAAAAAGTGTTGGCCTTGTACAATAGGTTCCGTAATCTAAAAAGACCTATCCTAATATGCTGTAATAAAATTTATAGTAAAAAACAGACAGTCCATTAAATATTTTTAAAGATTAAAAAAATTTTATATAAAAAAAAACATTAGAGCAAAGTTAGCATTGTTTGAAAAAACTTTTGATTGATCTTTGTTTTTCATTTTCGACTGGACGTCTGGCAGCTTCATCTCGAAGTCACTGAAGAAAAAGAATGTCCATACCAAACACGGTCCAATACAAATGCTATAAATTGAACTGCATGTAATTAAGAGTCGGATCATTTTTCTTACCTGGTTAAGACCTTTATTACAAAACTTGAATCATAGTTCTACGACGCTCTGTTGAATTGTTATGACAAAAGACTTGCTGCTTACTTTAATGGAATCTGTGCTAATGATCGGTAGCATCCGGGTGGTTAGGCGCTTGGGTTCACAACATATGAATGTTTTGACAACAGATGATTAGGGCTGTCCCGGTAAGACATAATAATAAGATAGCAGCAATCAAATGGATTGACAACATACCAGTTTATTTATTGACCAACTTTCTTGATCCTTGTGAAGTTCTTACTGTCAAGAGGAAATCCAAAGATGGAACTAGTAGTAATTTTCAGTGTCCTCTACCGATTACTTACTACAATAGTTACATGAATTGTGTGGAGAAATTTGACCAGCTCAAGCAGGTTTATGAAATCAGCCGAAACAGCCATAAATGATGGCACAGAATATTATTCTAATTATTGGTGCCTCTATAGTTAACGCATTCATCATCCACAACTGCCTTCTGATCCCAAGAATGGACTTGAAGGACTTCTGTCGGGAGATCTTCTTTGGTCTTGTTGGTGAACAGTATGCAGAAGTGTCAGCAGGTACTCCTGGTTAATCTCCTAGGGTCTCACAAACTCACTCCAACTTCAAAACCTTGATCTCAGCAGCAATCAGAAAATCACAGGCGTTGCACCAGCCAGTTCGAGGAAACAAGGGAGGTGTGTACTATACAGCACCAAGAAAAAACCTGTGACAACTAGGTAGACGTACTCAGTCTGCTCAGTAGGTCTCTGCCTTTCAAAACAAAAGAACTGTTTTCAGCCATTCCATATAAACAAGTAGCTCTAAATATAAAAGCAGTAGCTAAATGAAACTAGTATTTATATTAATTTTTGTAAGTATGTACGGTTATGAATTGTGTTTTTCACTTTTGACATATGTAACCCATTACAAGATTTTTACCTAATATACATGTTTAATCGTTTTAGTGTATATTTTAAATAAAGATCTTTTACTACCTATTTATTATATAAAATTAAAAAATTCAATTACAATCACAATACACTTAGCTGCACGGTGTTACCAATAAGGTAACAACCAATTATAAAAAAAGTGGTACAGGCAAAAATTTTGTTTCACACAAACTATCTATTTAGACCCTAATGAATAAAAAAAAAATTGTTTTAATTCATTTTTAAGACAACAAATGTTTCCGTGCAGCATGGGGTCTCAAAAATGTAATATTTTCCGTACAGGAAAGAGGTAAGTTATGAATAAGAAAGTTTTCATGTAAAACAAAGTTTAATTTATTGAGTTTGTATAAGTAGGTTAACACCAATACTAAGAATTGGATTTTGTTAATTTAGAAACTTATCTTTCTAAAATAAAATTGAATATAATCCTACTAGGAGATAATATAAATATTGCAGTTAAAGGTGAGGTTTATCTGACAATGATCTCACCGACTAGACTTACAAATATATATATTTTTCTTGTTACATACACAAAATTTTATAAAGGATTGATATCAATAATTCATTATACTGTTTTTAGAATAGATCTAAACAAAATTTACTGAAGTAGTTTTATTATGAATGGAGATGTAAATGCAATTTTAGTATCTTATATTTACTAAATAATTGTATAATATAAGAATGCAAAGCACGCTTTGATGTCTATGAAATTGTGAAAAGTCAAATTACATCGGCATGAGAGGGAAACTGTTTCAAAAAAGTAAAAAAAACAGCATTGCACAACAAAAATGTAACAGCTTTAAAGTAAAATTAATTAACATGATAAAACGAAAATACTATTCAAACTTGATTTGCGAAATCAAGGAAATGTTAGAGAACAATGATGTATTATAAATTCCATGACAGGTGAAAATAGGCATTTATTAAGAGAATTGTTAAAAACAATTAATGACCCTGAAATAACAATTAATTGATTTTAATCCATTTTTTTTTAAACAACACTAATTATACAATGAATTATCAAATGTTCAAAAAACTTATTTTTTTAAACAAAAAAGTTATTCTTTGTAATCACAATAGATTGTGAGGAGGTCAAGGAGCTTTATTGTTGAGGTCAAATTTATTTGTTGAGCTCTAAAAAAAATTTTGATTTCTATTCCATACATTACCTCATATTTTCAATATTAGCTTTAAGCTAGAAAATGTTCTTCTCTGTTAAAACAAGCTATTGATATTCCTATTTATAAAAAGTGTTATAAAGAATCATTTGTAAATTTTCATATTGTCTGTATTATTATGGAAGAATAAATTATGAAGATGGCTTTCTAAATAAAAGAAAGGCATTGTGATATAACAATTTGATTTTACAATAGGAAAAAACAGAAAATCTCATTTTAAACTTTATATCTGGTGTTTATACAAAATCCAGCTTGTTTATTGATTTTGCTAAAGTTTTTGATTTAGTGGATTATGATTAATATTAAAACTTGAATCTGTTAGTATAAGAGAACTGCATATAATTGGTTTCAAAGTTATGTAATAAGTGCAGTACAATGCGTTCGGACAAGTAAACAATTTAGTAATACTAATGAAATTTAAAGAGAGTTCTAACAATGTCTTTTTTAATATTTATGAATGATCTGTTGAACTTAGATTTAAAGAGAGTAAGCTGTGCCTTTGCCAATAATTTTGCACTAAGTTGATTAAGCTCTAGGAATATAATAGAAGAGTATGTAAACAAGGCTTTTGTAACCTTATGAAATAATGTGAAGGGAACAAACAATATGACCGTGAATGTTGCCAAAACCCAAATTACGAATTTTTATCTCAAAATATATGATTTTATAAAGCAATTTTATTACTTTCTATCTATACCTCCCAAACTAATTGTGTCTATAAATTGCCAAATAAACAGATACTAAATATTTAAGTATATATTTAGATAGTAAAGTTTCATGAAAGCAAATTAACCCTTGGCACACGTATGACAGGATTTCGCGTAACCCTCAACTTGACTGGTAACGCGTATGACGGGATATCTCGATTCAACACTATTTGACTTCTGTAGATATTTTTAATTCGTTTAAAGTCCAATAGAGTGCAGGGAAATGTCCTATTGGTATAACGTGACACTCCCATTACGGTATTTGTTCTCGATCATCAGTCATTGGACTTTATTTGGTTGTTATAGCAACCAGGCGCCATTTTGTGTTCTGCCCCAGCGTGTATAATGTGATTTCTCGTCCCAGTAAGCTACGACGGTCAGTTGTAAAAGGTTTTGTCAGCATTATCACTGCTATAGCTGTTCATTGTTGATTTGTTTAGGCCGTATTATTTATATTTTAGGTTATAGTATACATTTTTATTTTGTGTAAAATAGGCTAGTTATAAAAATGGCAAACCCTGACGACCTTGGATTTGATCAATTTATCGATGAAATAATGAATGCATCTTTTTCAACTACAGAATACATTTTGAAATATATACAGTTTCTATTGACACAGTATTATCGTCAAATATTGTTTGTATGTTTATATGTATATTTATCAGTAATTTTTTTGATGTTCTGAATGTAGGTAATTATTATGAGCAGTAGAAAGATATTTTTGATACGATATGTTGATTTTTCTCAAAATCTTTTTTTAGTAAAATTTATTTGTTTGATGAAATTCTGGTTATTTTGAATTAAATAGTAGGCCTACATTTATATAAAAAAAATTAATATGATTTGTTTGTAAATATACAAAAAATAAATAATCTGTTTCATAGGGCAGTCAAAAATGTGAAATTAAGTATTTTTTCTTGTTTTAATCTGTAAAAAAAATTTAAAAAATAATTTTTAAGCCAATCTACATTTTTTTAAAACAAATATATCTGTAAGAACCCAAAATCAAATAGAACTTTAAACAATTACAAACATTTTTTTTTTTTCCTAATAGCACGTTTGAGTAAATAGCCTAAATTGTTATTCAGCGTGCTAAGGGTTAAGAAACAACATACAGGAATTTTATTTTCTGAAGCTAGGAGAGTATACAGACAAGTGACGCTTTTTGTTTGTATAGAAGGTCTCAAGGAAAAACACCTTTCACTCTAAGTCTATCAAAAATTCGCCATTAAATACCCCACTTTCCTTACAGGAATTGAAATCTGCTATATTGTCAGGATAGAATTCTACTCCACTCCCTGACAACATAGTTTATTCTATGATTTAACACCTCCCAACTTCTAGGAACCATACTCTCTCTAAAATATACAATCGTATATTCAAGGAGCAATGTTTTCCTAATGCTTGGTTGGAGGCTACAATAATTTCTCTTCTAAAACCAGGTAAAGAAAAATAGAACCAGGAAGTTACTGTCCCATTTCTCTGACTAGTGTGCTTTACAAGATGGTTAATGGGCGCCTTGTTTGGTATACCGAAAGTAATTTGCTGCTTTTTAATGAACAATGTGCCTTTAGGTAGGGTCGATCATCTACTGATCAACCTGTTTTTCCTAGTATCTGACATACAAAATGCATTTTTTATCTGTCAGACACCAGTATCAATGTTTTTTGACCGGATAAAGGCCTATGATTTGGGTTGTCGAAGAGGGAATTCTGAATGTTTATTAATCATCGTATATAAATGGCATATTCTTGTGTTTATGCAAAACTTCCTTAGTAACAGATATTTCAGAATGCGTGTTAGAATCAAGTTGTCAGAATATAAATGGCATATTCTTGCATTTATAAAAATCTTCCTTAGTAACAGAGATTTCAGAATACGTGTTAGAATCCAGTTGTCAGATCCTTATAATTTAGAGAATGGTGTCCCTAAGGGTAGTGTGCTGAGCGTAACCCCTGTTTATTATGACAATCAACAGTATTAGTCTTAATGTGCAATACCCTGTCTGCTGTTCTCTATTTGTTGATGATTTTGCTATATATGTGGCTGCTTGAGATATAGCAATTACCAAAATAGCCCTTCAACTTGTTATAATTAGATTGCAATCTTGGTCAAGATTGACACGATTTTAAGTTTTCTACATCCAAAATGCAATTAGAAAGCTTGATTCGGTTCACAATTCTTCCCTTAGGATTGTTTCCGGTGCATTTCGTTCAAACCCAGTCTTTAGCCTACTTACTGAGACTGGAGAAACAACTACAAATATCATATATTAGTAGTTTGGGCTCCAAACTGTATCATCCACCATAAAACGTTATTTTTAATAACCCTTTGACTGTCAGATAGAAATGTTGTCAAAACCATATCCCCCATGTGATAGAAATGTATGTATCCTCAATAATTTGGGACTTGTACTTCCTCTGATATACGAGTCTTCACCATCTTTTATTCGTCCATGACTTATTAAAATGACAGATTTTGATATTTCATAGTCTAGATTCTTTAAGTAAAATTATCATGATCTAGTATATCGTCAGGAGTTCCAGTGTTTATTTAATGAATACCCATCAAGTGAAATTATTTTCCCAGATGGATCTAAATTGAATAATAAAGTCGGTTGTGCAAATTACTTATCCGGATGGATGTATATATATGTTTTACCCTCAACTTCTATTGTATTTACCGCTGAACTCTTTCCTATTTTGAAAGGCCTTAATACCGTTCCATCTGGTTTTGGTCACTATCTTTTGTGTTCCGATTCCAAAAGTGCTTTACAGGCTATCCAGAATATGTATTCTAAGAATCCCTTGATTGAAGATATTCTGTGTTCAATACACAGACTTCAGCTTCAGGACGTCAGAGTATAATTTTGCTGGGTACCTGGACATTGCGAAATTATGGGAAACAAAAAAGCTGATGAAGTAGCAAAGAAAACTACAAGTCAGTTGCTAGTCACGCAACGTGTTATGGTATCTAACTTTGTATCAATTGATAAATTTGTTTTGCTTTGGTAATGAGAGGAAGAATGGAGGAAATATACGGTCTAATAAGTTGAGGGAAGTTAAAGATACTGTCGGTCCGTGGTTTACATCAGTCGTTGTGAGGAAGTGGTGGTTACCCGTCTTGGCATTAGTATTTATTTTTGGAAGTAATGTTTAAATGATTATATTCCACGATTTCTCAGATATTTCTGATGAAACATGGGACTCCACCACAATGCCCATTTTGTCGATCTTTTTTAACAGTTAAGTACATCTTAATTGATTTTGTTTTATGTGTGTGTAATATAACGATATCAAACTAATCATTTACAATTAATTATGATTAATGATAACAAAAGATAAAATAATTAGTTAATTAATTCATGTACAAATAAAAAAATTAAAATAAGAAATTAATATTGAAGAAAATGTAATGAATGCCAGGTTCAGTTTGGGAGGTTGGAATGTAACGGTACAAGGGAAGTGTACAAGAAACACAAAAGAAAAGGGGACTTTTAGCCTTGAAGGAGCAAACGCGTCTAACCACTTTAAAAAAAAATTTCGGGATATTTGGCCAAGGACAGATGACTCAAAAATTGTATAAAAAAAAAAAAAAAAAAGGGGGAAGTTGGCGTCCTTAACGGTACGAAAGTTTCTAACTGTTTAAAAAAATAAAGTCTTGCAAAAAGTAGGTCGACCAATCAGATGAGATCCCGCTTTTAAAAATCAGCAGGCAGATTTTGAAACCCGCCACTAAAAAGAAAGAAACGTATGTTTTGGGAAAATTACAGATTTGAACGAATCAATGCGGAGCAAACCAACTCGAGTTTTAAAAGAGGGGATGAAATTCGGTAAGAACAAAAATTGAAAGGAGAGTTAGTCGGGGACTGTTGACCAAAGAGGCTAGACGTCTCTGCGACACCTTGTTTAAAGGAGTTTGGTTTTCTAAGACCAGTAGAAAGATAAAGTCTTAAACTGTTGACCAGAGGAGCTGGGCGTCTCTGAGTTCGTTAGCTGAAAGTTAATCAGAACAAATTTAGTATCTACGAGAAGTTAGTGAGTTAGTATTTCGTCGTCAGGAAGGAAGATTACCAGTTGCGGTTAGGACCATCCGTCACCCAAGGAGTTCAAGAAGGAATTTGTGAGTGCTTCGTTTTTTTTTAGTGAAAAGAAAATCCAGTGAATTTATTAAAGCAGAGTCAATGAAAGTTAGTGAAGTGTTATCGTGAAAAATCGACCAGTTGAAAGGGTCGATTTTTGTACCATTGATAAGTACAAAATTTTTAACCATTCTTTTAGTATTAATAGTAAATTTCACTTCAATTGAGCTAGCAAAGGATTCCACCCCCAGAAATTAGAGTTAGTGCTAATAAAAATTTAAAAAAGGGCAAGCCGTGGCAATAAATTGTATGTTCAAGGTTAAAGTTTTAAATTGTTTTTTTTTGTAAAGAAAAAAAAAGGTTTCATTAGTCAAGAGAAAAAATAATCTTGGTAAAATAAGTGTTGATGTCAAAAAAAAAAAGATTTAGAGAAAGTTTTGAATATTGTGCAAAATAAAAAATCATTGTAAGGAAGTTTAAATTAGGTTAAGGAATGTGTGAAGAGTGAATGCAGAATTAGTTAAGAACATTTTGAGTTAATAAATGTAATTGTTTTCTAATATTTAAAATCTTGTATTATAGTAAAATTTTATTGAAAGGTAAAAGGTTGTGTTTGCGTTTTTTATTATTTATATAAAAGTGAAAAAGAAGAGAGGTTAAAACAAATGCCCTATTGAAAGGTAATGTTATAGTAAATTTGCCTTACCCAATTTGATTCAAGCAATGTTGGGGGATAATTCTTATATACTTGATCGGATATTGTTCTTTTAAGTTACCTAAATGTTTTTGGTAAAATAAAAAAAAAATAAAATTAGATTCTATTGTTGCAGGGCCCACTTACAGCCTTTTAATATTATTTTTATTGTTGGTTATTAGGTTTTACAATAAAATTTAAATTGTTAACCTTTGCAGAACCCTTTACAGCCCCACATTATTTTAAATTGTTGCAGTTATCATAGTTTTATCTTTGTTAACTTGTTATAGAGCCTCTTTACACCTTTGTAACATATTATGTTGTTGTTTCATAGTTTACCATTGTTAAATTGTTGCAGTACTTCTTTACAGCTTTGTAACATGTCATGTTATTGTTTTATAGTTTACCATTGTTAAATTGTTGCAGCTTTGTAACATGTTATGTTCTTGTTTATTAAATTTTATATTATTGTTTTTGTTATATTTGTAGTTTAATGTAGAGCATCATATGCTCAATATTATGAAGGTGATGATGAGCGAAATGGATTTTCACCTTAAAACTACAAAAAACAAAATTTACAAATAATTTCTACTGGTATCAACTGGATTCCTTGGTGGAATCAGAAAATTACTTCCAATGAACAGATAATATTAGCTTTAATGTAATAGCAGATATGTCTTGTTGAAACTCCATATTCAAGGATAAAATAAAGCAAAAGCTTAAAGTTTCAAATATTTAATAGTATAAATGAGCTACAATTGTTTCGCCTTGCGGCATCATCGGGCAACTGATAATTTACAGGTGTAGACAACTATTTAAACATAAGTACAGGAAACTGAAATACAATAGAGAAATCGGGAAAGGTAGGGGGATGACCTAGCAGGTAGATAAAGGTTAATGAACTATGTTACGGATGGGTTTTAGAAGAGGTGACGAATTTAATACAATTTGGTCATTTAAGTTGAGAATAGGCCTAAGTGAAATAGATCTATTTATTTCTAAACATTCTAAATTATTTAATCTATTGCTTTTATTTTCTATATGTAAGAGTTTAACATTCAATTTCGGATCAAAACTATGACCGGGTCATAACTATTGACCGCTATGATTAAAAGCTTGATTTTAATAAAATCCAACTTATGCTGAGTATGTGTTTATGACACATACACAAGCAATGTATTTAGGCCCTTATTTAAATATATAATTTTTTAAAGACTGCATCCATGCCTTCACTTTCACTTCTTGATTGACAGCTAGCGATATGACATTTTTAGTGTCTAATAATTTTGGTTGGTTTTTATTTGGTTTTGGGGATAGGTGAGTGAGAGAGTTTGTGCAATATTTTTGCACCATTTATTATTTTATCCAATGACCAGCACAACAGGTTAAGATTATCAGGTAATTACTAGCAATGGAAATCTGATACATGTTAATAATTTTGTGAAATAAATATATTATATGATTGATGTTTTTAAGTTAAATTAGAATTACAGTAGAACCCCTAAAACTCGACAGGGCCAGTGACCAGGAGCGTGGGATTTCCAAGGTCATTCACTTCATTGTTTTACGCCATGTGCGCCTGCCAGATGCCGGGAGGTTGAGGGTTGTCACTTTTGTTTATACAGCTGTGAGGGTTGTCACTTTTGTTTATACAGCTGTGAGGGTTGCTCCTTTGTCTGGCCACTTTGTAATCCTACTGTATAGTAGAGGCCAAAGTTAAAGATAAAGGGTCCAGGTAGACCGGGACAGCCCTAATCATGTGTTGTCAAAACATTCATATTGTTGTGAACCCAAGCACATAACCACC
Organism: Aphrophora alni; assembly: GCA_963513935.1. Taxonomy (NCBI): domain Eukaryota; kingdom Metazoa; phylum Arthropoda; class Insecta; order Hemiptera; family Aphrophoridae; genus Aphrophora; species Aphrophora alni. The sequence goes on from OY740765.1 coordinate 79,134,179, forward strand.
CGGATGCTACCGGTCATTAGCACCGATTCCATTAAAGAAAGCGGCAATTCTTTTGTCATAACAATTCAACGGAGCGTCATAGAACTATGATTCAAGTTTTGTAATAAAGGTTAAAACCAGGTGAGAAAAATGACCTGACTCTTAATTATATGCGATCAGCAGTTCAATTTATAGCATTTGTATTGGACTGTGTTATTTCCGTGTTTTTTACTGTAAATTTTATTACAGCATATTAGGATAGGTCTTATTAGTTTACTGAGCCTATTGTACAAGGCCAATACTTTTTAAATCTCATTTGACCCATCGATAAATTTCATTTTAATGTGTGATTGAACACACTATTTTTGTTGTTGTCAGGCAGGGACTTTTTTTGCAATAAACGTGTAATCATTGATAAGGTTTCAATATGCCTTATTTAAAGTAATTTTGAGTATTTGTTGCAAACCTAACCCAAAGTTCCCAAAGCTATACCAAAGTTCCCTAAAACTTGACAAACCCCAAACTCGACAACCTTAAAGTCCACACTGTGTCGAGTTTGAGGGGTTCTACTGTAATTAATTTTACAAGGTGTTTGTTGTTTCTCTTTTAGAGATTGAAACATTTAATCCATTAGGACATTTTTGGAATGGAAAATATATAAACAAGAAACATAACTTGACTGTTTGAACCAATCAAGATTACTTAAGCTATCCTACTACTTTTAAAACCTACAAACAATAATTATAGGTATTGTAAAGAGAAGATATGCACTTTGTTCTAGCTACAATAATTTATTTATAGAATAGTTCTCACTTTGTAATCACAGTGCAGATTAAAATAATGTATGGGGTAGGGGATTACAAAAACAATAATCACTACAAAATCTTTCACAAAGTTTTATCAGAAAAGGCTTAGATTTTTATACAAAGAGCATGAGTAAGCAAATACAAAAAAAAAAAAAAAAAAAAATAAATAAATAACTTGCCTTATTCTTAAAATATGGTTAAGACCAACAATTCTCTATAATGGTTTACCTGTACTGTATATTGTTAAAAAATATATGTATGTACAATACTTTAATACTGCATTAAAAAATTTTAGTATTTCTGAAATTTAATATGTCTTTAAACAAATGTATTAATTATTAAAATAAGAAATATAAATAAGTACTTTAGTTAAGCCATAGTCTGTACTACTCCAATGCTCACATCTACAACCAATTATCACTACGACACAACACATTAATGGTCTATAAAATGATAATATGACTGAAAAGCAGGTGTAAAATAACATGCACGTAACTAATAAAGTGTGATTTGAAACAAAACAAACACCAACTGGTTCCTATAAAGTAGCCAACTTATACGAAACATATGAACCTATCATTCTTTAATATTACCTTGTAATCTGTGATGTTCTTTAAATAAATATTCTTGTGAAACAAAAAATAATTTCTAATAAAATATAAAATTGTTTATAGAGTTTTATTTAGTTAATGGCGTAGTGTAACAAATATTAATTTGTAATGTGTTGTTTTATTTAGATAAATAGTGTCAAATATGACCTTGTAATGTAGGTTATAGTTTATATTTACTATGAGATAGTAAATATATACAGAGTAGAAGAAAAGTCTTGCAACCCCTTGTTAATTTCTGAACGAATAGAGATTAAAACTTCTAAACTTCGCCAAACATAATGATCAAATCCTTTCATTTTTTTGTGGTAAAAAACAGTTTTGCCCCTTTTTTAAGGGGTGTTAAAAGGGGGAGCTTAATTTTTGTACATAGCAATCCTCATAATGTGACATTAAAGGGCATAAAAAGAGAAAAATTGCAGTATCTTGGAAAAGTCTCTATGATATCTAACCAGAATTATGAGGGTTAGAAGTCAAATTTTGAGAGTTTTCTATTTGTTACAAAAAAACAAAATACTGATTAGTTTTTTAAACAGCAGACTTATTTTATTAAATTAATACAATTTTATGTATTTTTCCTATTTTAGCAAACCAACTACAAGTTTTGAAGAGGGGAGCCAATAGGGCAATTTTTTTTTATCCATCATGTGACATATCACTTTAAAGGAAATTATCAGAGGAAACTGATGACATATAGAATAATTATGCATAGAACTCCATGACTACTTTGGTTGAAATAATGATAACCAAAAGTTAAATATTAACTTAAGAATTTTACGTAAAATCAGTAAGAATTTTTAGGTACTGTAGTAAACATTAAAAAACTTTGATTCAATGAAGTAAATGTTGAATTGATATCCCTCAGTAATCTGGCAATGAGCTAGGCATGTGTAAACACTGGAAACACCATTTGAGAATTAATCTGCAGGTATTGTTTGGACTACTTGTTTAATTCTGTTTTGAAGATCCTGGGGGTTTGTTGGTTTAGTTGCATAAATATTATTTTTCATGTATCCTCAGAAAGAGTAATCTAAGGTCTTTAGGTCAGGAGACCTAGTAGGCCAATCTACAGTGCCTCTCCATCGATTTACAAAAGTACTTTTTATATATTCTCTTACTTGGTTTCCATAGTGGGGCATTGCACCATCTTGTTGGAACCAGATAACATTAGTTACTTGAATGAACATATTTCGGATTCCAGGCACAATGCAATTAGTAAGCATTTGTAAATAATTCTCAGAATTTAGATTCCTATCAATAATAAAAAAAAAAAATCCAACTAAATGGTCACTAATAATACCGGTCCATACATTGACCTTGGTAGGGTATTGAGTATAACTATTAACAAATCAGGGGTGGATAATGTCACTCTAATGTCGGCAGTTGTGCAGATTGACTGTACCATTTGTCATAAATGTAGTTTCATCAGAAAAGTGTTAAGAAGTTCAGGATCAGCATCAAGTTTACTCATCACCCGCTCTCAAAATTTAACTTGCCTATCAAAATCATCTTCAGAGAGTTGGTGTACTAAATGTATGTTAAATGATTTAAATTTATTTTTTTTAAGTATGGATTGTACTGTACTATGACTTATGTCAAGTTCGAGTGCAAATCTTTGAGTTGAGCTGTAATCCTTAAAATTTTAACTTTAACTTGGATACCAAAGAAATGGTTGTATTAGGATTTGAAATATGAAAATAAACCGGGAGATTTGTAATTGGTCTATAGAAAAGACCACGTGAGTCAAATGAATGACTGAAAATAAATATTAAAACAAGGGTAATACAAATTTAATATAGATTTCCAAAATATTAATTTGAAGTATTCGAGGAGATTTACGGACAATAGTTTGCAGAAGAGTGATGAACACTGTAAGTTTGAAAAGACAATTTGAGATTGTCAGCGGGCTGATTGCGTCTACAAGGAAATTACATTACAGGAACGAAGACAGCTTACCACAAAGGACCTTCACCATGGAAATGACCACATGCGGTAACAAAAAAATGATAGACAATTTTATATAAACTGTTGTATATAAAAGAACAATTGATAAAAATATGTTAAAATTTGTTTAAATGAATAAGTAGTTGTATTGAAAGCAGTAATTTTAAAAGATTTAATTTAACCTCTAAATAAAAAATAATATAAATTTTGATACATGAGAATAAAGAAGCTCATAATTAATATCATTATTAAAAGTTGCAACTGATTAACGTAGAGTCATTCAAAAGGATTTTGGTCTCTTCAAGACAGGATAATTTAAAATTTACAATAAATAATTTCAGATAATATACTAAAGATGTACCATGAATATATATGTGTATGAATAATGTCAATAAATAACCATGTTCAGTTTCAGCAGAAAAAATAAGGATTTTTATTTATCAAACCACCACTGTTAGTACACTTTCAAAAGAAATCACGACCCTGAGATTATTTCAATTCAAAGTAAGTTTGTATTTTTTCAAAATTGATGAGTTAATTCCATCTGGCGCCCATAAGCTGAGAAATGTTTCTTTAAATAAATATTTAACGTTAAAAAGTGCCAATTTAAGATTTTAATTCAGATCAATATTATTATTAATAAACCCTTCATTTTTATATATTTACAGAGCTATGGGGACCTTCGGCAAAGATTATATTAGATCTATAGTTTTTTCATTATCAATTTTAGGTCTTCCTGGTCTTGGTGGGGTTTTTACACTGTGTTTGTTTTTTCGAATCTTTTTATCATTCTTGACACAGTGCTTTTTGTGATTGTAAAAGAGTGTTCTGGAAATTAAATATTAAATAAATCCACAACTTCATTAAATGGCCTTTAAAATCCCCATACCCTCTCACCATTAAAATAGTTATCCTCTTGTATTCTGAAATTTTCATTAATAACTAATAAAACCAGTAAATTTAATTTAGATGTCACGGAAAACTCATTCACTACTTCTATGACTCCTCGAATAAGACTGAAAGGGTAGAAGAGAAAGATGAGTTATTTGTGCCAATAAATAAAAGGGATTGGAAAAGAAAGTGAATTCAAAGAGATAAGGATGAGTGATTTGTTTATTCACACAGCACTGATGACAATAGTTTAACTTTATAAACCAACAGAACAAGAAATAAGGCATAAGTAAGATCAAAATTAAAACTAATTCATTAATGAAAGTTGTATAGACTTCTTATATAAATCATCAATTTCCTCTGACATTCACTTTAAAATGATAACTCTGTTCATTTAGTTAAATAAGTCCACTGTTAAAAAATTTAATCAATATTTTGATTTTATTTTCCCCATTAATATCTATGACAAATAGAAAACTCTCAAATCTGACTTCTAGCCCTTATAATTCAGATTAGAGATATCGTAGATACTTTTCAAAGACACTAAAAAATTTTTTTTTTTTATGCCCTTCAAAATGATATGTCATAAGATGGAGGTTGTTATTTGAAAATAAAATTTCATATAGCAACCCCATCATGCCCTGATTCTGAATATATATAGTTTTTTGACCTGTATGGCAACTAATCCCTTTTTTAACCTTCTTGGAATTACAGCTGTTTCAGGAATATTTTCCCATCATCAGATCCATTATTATAAACATGAACATAAAAACGTCATCTATATTAATTACATTGTTCACTCCAACTGGAAATTGTTCATAGTTTAAAAAAATATCATCTCACACAGATAAATAACAAAACATGAAAGCAACACAAAATGAAACATATTAAAAACACAGACACGATGTACACTGCAGATGGGTCATTAATATAGATGCATATTCAGCAAGGTTCCTTTGATGTAGTCACTGGCAACCAATTAACCTGAAACAAATATTGACAGCATATGTAAAATGCTGTGTTTAAACATAGTTCTGTTGAGAAGAACACTGAAAAGACATGGCACTCTTAGTAGGCCTACCCTGGTATAACCTATTTTTATGACCCGATTTCCCCTTACCTAAATTATGGGACATCTGTGTGGGGAAATTTAACAAACCAAAATAAGCAACATCACTAACAAAAATGTGTAATAGTCATTGCTGGCTTGTCCCCAAAAAAATCTTGCTGGCAGATTGTTAGGGAGCTATCAATAATAACTTTTCCATGTATGTACATTCTTTATGTTGTTATATACTACAGATATAGATATTTGCTTACTGTCAAAACCATGTTCATGGGTATAACACCAGAGAAGAAAAACTCCACCGACAAAGTCATACAGTAAACTGTCAAACCAGGCTGACGTTTTCCTTATTAACAAACTCCTAACAATTTATTTTTAAATTCATAACTAATCACCCTTTAAACACTGTCTGCAGAGGCGGCACGTCCATAAGGGCAGGTGGGGCTGAGCCCCACCAATAATTCAGAAAAAGAAAATATTAGTTCATTAAAATAAACACTGAATTGATATGAACACAGCGCGTGAATATGTAAATGTAACGCAAAAATATGTTTGAGCGCCTACTGAGAGTCACCCGAGCGGGTGGGGCTGATTTGAAAGTAGCCCTGGCGGAATAGCATTGTAGCATAGCGTCAAGGACGGGTGACGTCACGCAGACAGTTCCCCCTCCCTGCCGGCTCCCATATGTCCAATGTAACAGTATCTGGGGCTTAGCCCGAGACGAGACAGTGACTAAGCGTGTTGTGCGTTGCACTCTTCCTTGGACATTCGCGTGTGTTTGTGTACAAGTGCAGTGGAATATTATCAGCATGATGTTAACTCTAATTTATTTATGACTTTTTTTAGTAGGTACCATCAGTATTTTCGGTAAGTTTACAATGAATTTAAATCACGTGGACAGTTTACTTCGAACACAGTTTTCGACGTTGCCATTGGAGCTAAAAAAGCAAATTAAAGAGTTAGGCCCACATCAGCCCAAAGATTTTAAGGTTGTTGTAACTTACCCAAAGCAAAACAGAAGCTTTTGTACCTCGTGGTTCGATAAAAAGCCGTGGTTAACTCCAAGCATTGAAAAACAAGCATTATTTTGTTTTTATTGCTTATGTTTTAATAATAATAATCATAAGGGCAATGATGATCTTTGGACAAAAATTGGCTGAAAGGACCTTAAACACTTAAGTGAGAAAATAAAAAAACACGAGGAGAGTAACACTCATTTGACTAATGCAATTAAATATAAAACATTAGGTACTGTTAATGTGGCAGCTCAAATTGACAATCATGTTAAAATATCAATTGAAAAACATAATCAACAAGTAACAAAAACTAGGCATGTCCTCAGTAGGTTAATAGATTGATTAACATTTTGTGCAGTACACGAAATAGGCCTTAGGGGACACAGAGACAAACGACTCTTTTAACCGTGGAAATTTTTTGGACTTGGTATCAATGATGGCCGACATGGACAGTGTTCTTTTAGATCATTTAAATAGTTCATCTGTAGCAAAATATACATCTCACGATATTCAAAATGAATTATATGACTGTATGTATAGCGTTTATTTAGAAGAATTCAAAAATGACATTAACAATGCCGATTTCGTATCCATCCAAGCTGTCGAGACCACAGACATCACATGCAAAAGCCAATTTGTAATTGTGTTTCGTTTCATTAAAGGGAAAAGTATTGTTGAGAGATTTGTTAGTTTTGTTGAAGTGCATGACCGTACCGGTCGCGGCCTTTTTGAAGTTTTAAAAAGTAAATTAGAAGAATATAAGCTTGAGGACAAACTCATCGCACAAGCTTATGACGGTACTAATACTATGAGTGGATATACTGGAGGCGTTCAAGCTTTAATGCAAAAGGTTTTTAAAAATGTTAAGTTCGTACATTGCTACGCTCACCAGCTGAACCTAGTTATAAAAAATGCCTGCTCTAATATAAAACCTGTTAAGTTATTTTTTGCTAACATTACTGGATTTTCCAGTTTTTTTTCGGTTTCCCCAAAACGTAGTGATATGCTTAGGGAAATATGTGATAAAACTTTGCCAACTGTGCCTCAAACGCGATGGAATTTTCACTCGCGACTAGTAAGCACGGTGAAATGCCTCAGAGAAAAACTGATTGAATGTTTTGAACAAATAGAAGAAGGAGAAGGTTGGGATGATGTTACAACTCGAGAAGCCGTTGGCTTGAAGCATCTCCTACAAAACGAGGAGTTTGTTTTTTTCCTTGACTTCTTTTACGATGTTATGTTAAATGTTGATATTATGTATAATACAATGCAGAAGAAATCTTCAAATAGTGTAACAGTTACCAATTCATTTGATCATTTTGAGAAAGCAATTAGTGAAATTAGAAAAAACAGAGACAAATATATTAAGAAAAACACTTTGTCGAAGCTCGCTCCCCCACTCAAACGTAAAAGACATAATGAAAATCTCCCTGTTGTGGCGAAGGAGGTTTGTGATACAGTGTTAACCCAACTTAGGAGCAGGTTTAGTAATTCCAACATATTTAGCAGTTGTTCTGTTGTGGACCCAAAACTTTCTTTTTCCTACAGGAAAAAATTTCCCGTAACAACAATAGAGGCATTTTCTGAAAACTATACCGGATTGGTAATTAAAGAAAAGCTAAAAAGTGAACTCTCAGTAATTTACAAAAATGACGCTTTTAATCAAATTGAACGTGTAAGTGAACTGTACAGCTTTTTTGTTGAGAACGATTTAAAAGAATCTTTTACTGAAACTTTTAAAGCTCTTCAAATAACCATGACAACCCCCGTAGCAACAGCGGAAGCAGAAAGATGTTTCAGTACATTAAAAAGAGTGAAATCATTTCTAAGAAATACAATGGGTCAGGGCCGCTTAAATGCTTTAGCAGCGTGTTCAATTCACAAAGAAGTTATTTCCACTATTCCCAACTTCCACAATAGAGGTATAGACTTATTCGCTAACAGGAAAAAGAGACAAGCCCAGCTACTTTATAAATAGAAGATTGGCTGTACCTTGTACGAACAGGATTCGATTTTAAAGGTATGTTATTGTAATTAATATTAATTTTTATTTAGTTAAGTATTTTGTTACCTACTGTTATGTTTCAAAACTAATATTTATTGTGGAAACTTGGGTTTACTTTAGGTTTAATCCTAGTTGGTATTTTAAACAAATTTAATTTTAATTGAATTCTTTGTGCATACAAACAAACGGCATAGTCACGCGTACATATTTTTAAGAGTTATTAAGCTGAAACACTTGTTTAATCAAAAAGTTATAACAGTTAGTACAAGGAAGAATTTAAGGTATTTATGCATTCGCATTGGACAGGGTATGTGACGCGCCGGAAACGTGTGTTATTTAGACGCTTGCTGCGTTCAGGTGCTCCCCTGTAGAGGTCATTGCTCTTGCACGATAAGCCAGCCACTACTAGGCCAAGGTCACCACTAGTAGCCCATCCAGTTAAAATGACTGCGCGCCGCCCCTGACTGTCTGGATCCTTTTATATAGTGGAAGAGTATCTCCATCATAGCAGGTAGAGATTAAAAACATTATAATTTGTTTTGTATATTAAAAATATTTATTGTTGTACCTATTCCCTTGTGGTGTTGTATTGTTATGTCTTTTAAAGTAAATATATATAATTGGTGAACTGGACAAAATGATAGAATGTTATTTATTCATCTATGCAATAGTTATTTATATAATTGCAATGTATTATTATCTGTTCATGTACTATTGGAAGGTATTTTACTAACAGTAAATAATCTAACTCATTATACTTTTGTAAAAATATCTCTAAGAATAAACGATTATCATTATTATTTTAGTGCTACATCAAAAAATATTACCTTACAATAATTAATGGTACATAGTTTAATGTGTTGTGTAAAATATTATTTTTTAATGTAAAGTTTTACTTAGTGTAGGTAGTAAAAAATATTTTGTTAGTTATTGGTGACATGAATTTATGTTCATTCACAGTTAAAAAAGAAGGGGAAAAAATTTAAACACCATATAATTTAAAAAGAAAATTCATACCATTATAGGTTTTGTTACAACAGAATTTACTTAAAAGTCATAGTAGTTTTTTATAGATCTCCATTAAACTAAGTAAAATTTTACATAACAACGTTATTTTTGTTTATATATATATATATATATATATATATATATATTAGTTATCTTTTTTAGTAGTCAGAGCAATTCTTATTTTGTTGTAGAAACACTACAGCGCTGTTTCGCCGTTCACAGCCGGCTTCGTCAGGTGTAGGCTTAACACTTAAATAAAATACATAACGACACTGAACACACACGATAACACGAAACAAAAAACAATATAAAATCTATCAGAGGTTAACTCTTCGTTAAATGTCATACGAACTTTATACTGGCATATCCATGTAGGCTTTTTTTTGGGGGAGAAGTTTCCTGTTGCTACTTTTAAACTAATTTGGAATGATTGAACCAAGGTGCTTAAAAAATTTTCATGTAATTGTTGTGAAATTTGTTTTTTATTTTATTTGTCCCCCACAGGAGGGGTGCAGACTAACTGCACCTAGTAAGAGGGGGTTGGCGTCCCTCACCATCCCCAGGCAAACAATCACCAAACCTTCACAACATATAGACTATGATCCATCTCACCTACATACATTTTCTTACCTCCACCTTTACTTAGGGTTTTATCGCAGGGGTGTGCAGACTATCTGCACTTATTGAGAGGGGATTAGCATCCCTCACAGAACCCGAGCTATATAGGGGTGGTACAATAAAACACCTTCTCCGAATATACACACACATACATATTTTACAATTCGTAGAGGCTGTTACACTTCACGATTCACATGGGATACATAAACACTCTACATTTATATGTAGGTTTTTTTTTTTTTTTTTTTTTTACCATGCAGGGCCGTAGCATGTCTGGGAGTTTTACCAGACCAAAGCGTGATAACCTTTGAATCTGGTAAGCTGATGTGAGCTTGCTCTGCTGAAAATATATGCGCGGTTTTTGTTCAGTTGCCAGCCACTTCAGTCCTTGGTCAGGAAGTGTTCGCGATGTGGGAGGTGTCGGATCCCCCCTCTCCAGTTTCGGGTCTGGACTGATGAACATCCAGTCTGGTTAAAGAGGATGCTCTTGGCCCCAGAGTTCTGGGGTATGGAAATGATCGAAAGTGATCCAAGGGTATATCCGCTCCCAAAGTCTCAACACAATGTGCTGGTTAAACCTTTTATGGTCTCTACCAATCAAACCGGCAACCCGGGAAGTGAAAAGAGACAGCCATCAGCTTCGTCCGAAGAGTCTGTTTGTAAAGAATCTATGAGAATAAATTTGGACGTAGGGAATCGGGGACCTGCTCCCAGGTTACAGTGCTGAAGGCTCAGATCTGTCTAAGATATCTCCCTTCGTGATTAATAAAGCCGTAACTGGTGCTGCAGGAGTTGTACGTTCCATTAGGAAACTGCGAAATGGGACTTTATTAATACAGACTGACTTTGATAAACAGAGTTACTCTCTATTAAAAATGAAGTCCTTTTTAGATGTTAACATGTATGTTGAACCTCACAAATGTTTAAATTCTTCTAAAGGGGTTATCACGGAGGAAATATTCAAAGAGCTTGCTGAACAACACGTGACTAATGTTGATTTATCGAACCGAGAATGGTGAAAGAAAACCAACCGGTTCAATTGTCTTGACTTTTGGTACTCCATATCTTCCTGAGTGAGTGTTTGCTGGATTCTACAGTTCAATTGTTAGACCATACATTTCAAATCCAAGGCGTTGTTTGTTTCCGATGTCAAGGACATGTTAGCAGAATTTGCTCAAAAGAGAATTTGTGGACAGTGTGCCATTAAAGGCCACAAAGATGAAGGATATAATAGCGATGCAAAGTTTGCAAATTGTGACGGCAACCATCCCGCACGTTCACCAAAGTGCCCAAAATATAAGATCAAAAAGACAATATTAGAAATTATGGCAAAAGAAAAACTTTCCTTTACAGAAGCTAGGAAAGTATACAGGCAAAGAACTGCTTTACCTCCTACCATTGGAATATCATACACAAATACGACATCATCCCCAGACATATACAATTGCATATTATAATGTAATAATGGTTACAAGACAACTTAAATGTATATCATTGCATTTGTAATGTAATATTTGTTACAAGACAGAAACGGATGTTCTAAACACAAAACTAAGGACGTATCAGTCAAAGAAATGTCAAGCTATCATATCCAGGCTCATACCAGCCAAATAGTGAAAATAAACATAAAAGGCAAAAATAATGATGAAGGATTGTTATCTTATACAAATATGGACGGATTAGAAATTCCCCAATGTATAGTCACAGTGCTTGAAGGGGAAGCCTATAGTCCTATAATAAATAACACATCAGAAAACAAGAGATTGTCGCTAAAACCACTTGAACTAGAAACTTTAAATAATTACAATATTTTTCAATCAAATACTTTCACAAAAAACCTAGACTAGATCTGTCCAAAATTAGGGTGGACCACATGAATTCAGAAGAAAGAAAAGCAATAATTAAACTAGTAGAAGAATGTTCTGATATATTTTATGTTGAAGGAGATAATTTGACTTTTACCAATCAAATTAAACATGTTATTAGGACCACTGATGACATTCCCGTTTATTCCAAAAATTATCGATACCCGGAAATTTATAAAATCAAAGTAAACAATCAAATCGAGGATATGTTAAAACAAAAAATCATCCAACCTTCTCATTCCTCATGGAATTCTCCAGTTTGGATCGTACCAAAAAAACAAGATGCCTCTGAAAAACAAAAATTTCGTCTTGTAATAGACTGTAGGGGCCTAAATTCTAAAACCATAGACAACAGGTTTCCATTGCCAAATATTACGGATATCCTAGACAAATTAGGTCGATCTCAATAATTTACGACATTAGATTTAACTTCAGGATTTCACCAGGTAGAAATGGGGGTGCAGAGTAGCAGGCCTCCACGTGGTGCACCCTGGGTAACGCTAAATCTGCTACAGCGATCGTCAGACCGGAGACTCGATCGTCAGACCGATACTGGGAGGCTCGGCGTCAAATGGCACAACCGCCACCGACGGGCGTTGGCTAAGTAAGAAAGAAAAATACCAGGTAGAAATAGATCCTTCAAGCATAGAAAAAACTGCATTCTCAACGGAAACCGGACATTACGAATTTTTACGCATGGCGTTTGGTCTTAAGAATAGTCCTTCTACTTTCCAAAGAATTATGAATAACATTCTAAGGGGAATTCAAAACGAAACATGCCTAGTATAATTAGATGACATCATAATATATTCAACCAGTCTTCAAGAACACACAGAAAGACTTAGAGATGTTTTTGAGAGATTACGGAATGCAAACATTAAAATTCAACTAAACAAAACAGAATTCCTTAGAAAATAAGTAGCGTATTTAGGGCACATAGTAACCGCAGAAGGTGTTAAACCTAATCCAGATAAAGTTAAAGCTATTCCGATTCCTAGAACAACTAAAGAAATTAAAGGATTTTTGGGACTACTAGGGTATTATAGGAAATTTATTAAAAGCTTTGCTAATACAACAAAACCATTTACCAACTGTTTAAAGAAAGGTGCCAAAATTGATATAAATAATCCAGAGTATATTCATGGTTTTGAAAACTGTAAAAATATATTATCAAATGAACCCTTGCTACAATATCCAGACTTCAAAAAATAATTTAATTTAACTACAGATGCCAGTAATTTCATAATCGGAGCAATACTCAGCCAAAAAAAAGAATGGTGTCGATTTACCTATCTCATATTCGAGTCGAACATTGAATGACAGCGAAGTTAATTATTCAGCTATAGAAAAAGAATTGCTTGCAATAGTTTGGGCAACGAAATACTTTCGACCCTATTTGTACGGAAGAAAATTTAAAATCTTTTCTGACCACAAACCGCTGCAATGGCTATTTTCCGTAAAAGAACCGAATTCAAAACTTCTTCGGTGGAGACTTTAATTAGAAGAATACGACTATCAAATTGTGTATAAAAAGGGTAAATTAAATCAGAATGCTGACGCACTCTCAAGGATACAACTAAATATTACTGACAATAATCCGAAAATTACTGACACAATGATTAATGAAGACAGCCTCGATCCAATATCAGACTCAGCGAACATAATTTCCAAATACTTCCCAGAATTAGAAGAAAACCAATCAATGATTGCCAACTTAGACGAAACCGAGGACATTTTTTCGGACACGGAAACAATGGAAGATAGTGACCAAACTGTACAATCATTCGAACTATGAAGGAAACACCGTAACCAAAATACCTATTTTAGATGAACCAGTAAATTTTGGAAAAAAACTAGATCATATTGTCCCTAATAAAGTATGAACCCCAAAAAGTTAGAATACAAAAATTGTTTAAAAACAACAAAACAAGATTAATTGTAGAGATATCCGAAAATAATTTTGATAACGATATAGTAAAGTTCGTAAAAGAATATTTAGAACCAAATATAAAATATAGTTTATATTTTGAAGGTGATTTTTACGAGAAGTTTGCAACTTGTTTAGCTAGTACCTTTAAAAGTTCACAACTATGGTTGGTTAACACGTTCGCTACCAGCTGACGCATATATGCGGCGGCCGGGTTACTTCCACAGCCCACGAAAAAATTCATGAACTTCCCCTTTAGACTGGTCCTAATGATTGTGACCTTCGCCACAGACTGAGGTAGTGCTGTATGTCAGTGTTGCCAACTGTCCAGTGACGTCAGCGATAGTCCTAGCTACAGACCAAGCGCCGCATATATGTGGCGGACTATCCTGTAGACCGTGCCTAAGCGATCTAACCTTTAAAATAGACCGTTGCGAAGAAATTTCTCATTTACTATGAAGACACCAATGCCGCAGATCTGCGGCGGCAGTCTATTTTAATGAGCCCAGCCGCCGCAGATCTGCGGCGTTGGGCTAGGAGTAGGACACGCCCGCCGCAAAATTGCGGCGGCAGTCTGTGGTTACGATTTTTTTTTAACATTGTGGTAGCGAACGTGTTAAATGCACAACTAAATTATTAGATATCGAAAATGAGGATGAGATTCAAGAAATAATCAACAATTATCATACAGGAAAAACTAATCATCGTGGAGTTCAAGAAACATATGAAAAAATAAAAAGGAAATATTATTGGCCAAATATAAAAAAAATACGTCCAAAATTTTATAAACAACTGTGAGATATGTTTGAAAACAAAATACGAAAGAATGCCTCTAAGATTAGAGATGAATTTAACGGCTACAGCTTCAAGACTGCTTAAAACAAGCCATGTAGATAGCATTTTGATATCTCTTGACAAGCAAAATTTTCTAAGTATAGTTGACAGCTTTTCAAGATATGCCCAAGTGTATCGTATTGCAGGTACACAAGCAGCGAAGATAGTTGATAAACTGTTAAACTATTTTGCTGACCATGGCATACCAGAAGTTATCATTTCAGACAACGGGACAGAATTCAATAACAAGCTAGTGAAAGAATTGATGGACTTACATAAAATAAAAAGTCATTTTATAAGCACACAACATCCAGCATCCAACGAAATGGGAGAAAGATTGCATTCTACATTAATTGAGCACATACGGCCATTAAACAATCAACCCGAATTCAAGAACGAATCAATTGGAAATAAAGTAAAATATGCAATCATTGCTTACAATAATAGTATACATTCAGTCACAAAATTAACTCTATTTGAAGTATTGTAAGGACACATTGCCTCAAATTCAATTTTAGACATTGATATAGGAAGACCATTTATAAGTGATTATATTACAACCCACAAGGAAAAAACGCGAAAACTCTATGACCATATTAGGGAAATTAATCAAGTAACAGAAGAAAATGTCCAAGCCAAAAAGAATATCAACAAGGAATCACTTCCCGAAATTCCAACTGATGTTTATATTAAAACTACAAAAACAAAGTAAAACCAAAAATAAATGTAATAAAGAACAGATAACCTTGGTAATCCCAGAAAGGAAAACAGGTAAAATTGAAAGAAGACACCACAACACTAAACAAAAAATTCATTTGTCAAAAATAAAAAGACCAAGAAAATTTTTCCACAATCTAATTCCTCTGTAAATCCTGTTCCATGTCCCTCCTGTTCCTCAAAGGAGCCGCCTTAGAAACAACTGAAATAAGAGACATTACCCAAAATTTAGGAGTAATCCCAATTGATCTAGGTCAGGCAAAACTAAAGTCATCATATCATACTTTTATGCATTATTTTAGTTTAGAAGGAGTATTTAAGCAAGTAAATATTTTAGAGTTTTGTTATAGAATTTTGTCAAATTGTTTTAATCAGAATTGTGGTAATTGTTTAGCAAGTCTAGATGGAAATATTTAATTTGTAACAGACAATGGTAGTAAGATAAGAGATGTTGTTAATTACTTTAAGTTTATTAACCATACTAGAGAAACAATAAAAGAAAAATTAGAAATACTCCCTGTAAGAAATAACGATAAAACGAAAAGAAAAAGAGGTATCTCTGATGGTTTAGCCTCAATATTGAAATTATTCACTGGAAATTTGGACGCTTATGACGGCCAAAAATATGATAAACTAATAGACAATATTAAGAACAATCAGTTCAACATAAAAAACCAAATTGCATCTCAATATTCTGTTAGTACAGACATTATTGTAGAATTTAACCCACCAATGGATGTCCGACCCGCTAGCGGGTCGATTTTTCATGCATGGCCTAGCGCAGCATCTCTACAACATGTATTTTGCAATTCAACATTACGCCCACTTAGAATTATTACAATAAATAAAATACCGTTGGAAAAGTAATGTTCCGTAGATGCATAATCATTCAAAAAAATACCACAAAACGTTATAAATAATATTCCAAAAATTGCTGAAGTTCACGTATTTTTAATACGTAACGTCAAAGATTTGAACCGTGCGCCTTTTCATAAAACGCGACGCCATTTTCCCCGATATGATTACAACTCTATTTATCTGTCATTTAAGTCAACTAAAACACTTCTATAGATCACATGTTTCTCTTTCTAACCGTAGATTACAAATTATTCTGCGTCTAACAGATCCAGAGATATATCTATTTGACCAGGGAACAAACCTGACGACACGAAATTCATTTGGCATTCGGTGCACTTTACGAAAAGACGAAATTCATTTTACATGTCAGAAAAAGGACTTGTTCTTTACACTATGTTGTAGAGGAAATTTCATTCTATAAGTTGGTACCACTCGATATAGGCAATACTTAGTTAAAAGGTTTTGTTTTGATCCCGGAACATACGCAATGGTGCGATGTAAATACTGTAACAAATGACATAGCGCAAATTGTTTGGGAATACATATTTATTTTATTTTGAAGGTTTGTTTATACAAATTGTATATATTTTGTATACAAGTTACAATATATGTGTTTTTATATCTAAAGTTTATGTTTTTAGTGAATTTCTAGTTTGTGAAAGGTTTATATTTGTCATAACCTAAAAGGAAAATTGTAAGTAGGCTATATGCACATTTTCTTTGATTATTTAGTGTTTTATTTGATTATTACAAGTGTATATGTGTGTTATTCTTTGTAAAGTATGTTGTCTTAGTGAAATCTAATGATTTTGTCTTAGGCATAGCTTTAGAAAGTTACTAATTACGCCTAAATGATCGAGGTGTAAACCTAACCTTCAAGCGTCAGAATACCAATTTTTGGAAAATCTTCATTTTTATTTAGAAAATGTAACAGATTATTATTTTTTTTCCCCTAAATATATTACAAATGTCAAGAAATGGTTGAAAAAATTCAGATAAATCTATTAGTATGTTATTCATTACCATTTTTGTGAAAATTCTGCTCCGTTACTCTTCGATTTCTTGGTATTTGACCAAAAAACTCCAAATGTAATACATCTAACATTTTTTTTCACTACACACCTACATTCTATGCACCTTTCTGGACATAATGATATATAGAAGTTCTGTATAAAATATATTTTACTATTTTTAATGTTTTTTTGAAAAAATAAAGAGAAAATTCAGTTTTTACGTAAAATATTTTTTTACATTTTGAAAATGTAACAAATTTATATATATTTTTTCCTAAATATATTCACAAATAATACACAAAAATTGTGTATATCTTAGAAATAGGTAGTAAGCTATTGATTTTGGATTATACAGGGTTTTCCTGAAAAATGGTAACTTCGTTTTTGACATGTAACATACTTACTCCAAAACCGTTTCAAATTTTTTTTTTTTATTACAGAGATGAATTCTATGCATCTTTCTGAGAAAAATGATATCTTATAAGTTAGATTTTGTATAGAAATAATATTTTTTATTAATTTTTTAAAAAACGAAGAAAATTAACACTGCCACCGGCAAGGTTAACAAAACTGTAAATATAATTGAAGAAAACTTTAGTGAATTAAGGAATAAAATGTTATTTATAAATAAGAAGTTAGATGATTTTGTAGAATTAGAAAAATTTAGAGATATACTAAATCAATTAAATATTTTATGTAATAAGTTGTTAAGTTTAGTACAAGATATAGAAAATCTCACTAACATTCTGTAAACTAGGAACGCTACACCCTAGTATAAGTTCCACAAAGGAATTATTTTATGAAATCGAGAAAATTCACAAATACTAAAATAATAAATTGCCATTAGAACCAAAAATAGAAAATATTTGGGAATTCGAAAATTTGTTAGAATTAAGTAGTAAAATTGGCAAAGATGAAATTGTATATTCTCTTGATTTACCAATTGTAGATGAAACAAATTTCAATAATTACAAATTGTATTCTGTACCCACTAAATATTAATCAGGTTTGTAACTATAAACCCTACAGTAAAATATTTGTTAGTATCAAAAAGTAAATTTAGTGAATTTAGAATATTAGGTTTGGATAATAAATGTAACGACAAAATCCAATCATAATTCTTATGCTCATTGGAACAAATATCCCATAATGAACTGCGACGGAAATTTCATTCAATGAGGGGGAGATTTTTGAAAAAAGACAAAAAATCGGAAATTTCCATCTCAATGCAATTAAATGTTCTAGTTGTAGAATAGTTGGCTGTTTTAATATGGGAGACTAGCCTTGGGCTGTGTTGGGGGCAAAATCCAGATTGACCTACATGTTAAAGCAGCAATTTCTAACCATGCTAGATTGAAATGTTAAAATTCAAATTTGATGAAGTTTGGAAAATACGAAATATTATGTTTAAAGATATATAATTGTAGTACAAATAGTATGCAGGGAGAGAGAGAGAGAGTTGTATAAAATATTACCTTTTAATGTATAGTTTTACTTAGTTACATCGTGTTGTATTAATTATTAGATGCATAATCCTGTAACAGAAGTTATCTTGTAATGTATGTTATAACTAACTTAAATAATGTTGTAACTAATATTACCTTGTTACACGTGTAGTATACCTAAGTTAAATGTTATAATAAACATGTCTTTGTATTGTAGTGTTACTATGTTAAAAAAGTGTTGTAACAAAAATTACATTGTATTGTATATTGTTATTTAGTTAAAATAGTGTTGTAATAAATATTGGCTTGTACTGTATAGTGTTACTTCATTTACAAATTTTGTAACAAATACTATATTGTAAGATACTCAATAATTAAATAGTGTTTTTATCATTAAAAACCTTAAAATGTTTAGTGTTGTTTATTTAACACATTGACTATGTACAACGCAATGTACAAGGAAACATTTTCCCCTTATACCTCCTCAGTAAAATGTAAAATATTGTTATTAATACATTATTTCAAAACATTATTGTTAACTACATATAATAAAAATTTCTTATATAATTAAAATCGCATAAATAAAATATAAGAAATAGTAAACTAATAAATACTATTCTAATCTCAAAATAGTAGTTCTAAGTAAGCAAATTTGTTTTATAAAAATTAAAAAGCTAAATGTACTTACACTCATATAATCAGACTAAACAATAAATTATTTTTGGTAAGACACTTACTACTTCAAATAAAGAAATAAAGAAATAAAACTACTACAACTAAATAAATTTAATGCCACGTAGTTGAACTATCGTATAATTTCAGAATCACAAAACAGTAGTAACCAAATTCATGAACAGATGACGCTAGTTTACAATCATAACTTGTTATTCTGTGTGCCATATATAAATACAAAAACAGCATGCCATAATAAACCGTTGAAAAGATTTTTTAAATTTGCATGACAGGCACCAGTGCTACATGAAGCCTGTAAGGAACATATTTCAAATAATATTTTATCATGATATTTTTAATCATGACATTAAATTATTTAGTGTTACTTAACACATTGAATGCTGCTATGCCGCCGATCATACCTACTCCGGAATTGTGGGGGCCACTGTTGGGCTGGTAACAGAGTGAAATGTATTGCCCCACCGGCGCCATACACGCCACCAGCGCTTGGCAAGAAATATGGCGCCAGCGACCTAGCCGCACTCTATGTGTTAATTAAATACAATGTATTGTTTTAAATATTACCTTATTTAAGTATTGTTATTTAGTTAATTAATATTATATCATATATTACTTTGTAACGTGTAGGGTTCTTTATTAACATAGTGTTATATAAAATTTTATCTTGTAATGTATACATCATACATTACCTTGTAATATAAAGTATTGGTTAGTTAAATATTATTTTAACTTTAATGTAATAGCAGATATTTCTTGTTGAAACTCCATATTCAAGGATAAAATAAAGCAAAAGCTTAAAGTTTCAAATATTTAATAGTATAAATGAGCTACAATTGTAGCTCATTTATACTATTAAATATTTGAAACTTTAAGCTTTTGCTTTATTTTATCCTTAAATATTATTTTATTAAATAATCACTTGTATGTGGAGTGTTACAGATTGGTAGTTTAATATCAAAATTACCTTTAAATGTCTAGTTTTGTTAATTATTGCGTGTTGATTTTGCAAGACACTTTTTCACGAGCAGCACCATGTACATGTTGCTTGGATTGTTGGCTGCCTCTATTCTTCTTGAGCTTGAAAGCTTTTGGTTTGTGCTTCCCATTTTTAATGGCTGCTCTGGCTTCAGTCATTTCTCCTAAACCTCTGGATGGCCAACTCAGCTGACCATAAAATGCATTGGCTAGAGACAGTTATTTCTTGTGTCTCTGTAAGATGCCACATTTGTAGATTTATAGTAGAACTATGTAGAATATGCTGTTTTTTTTCTTCAGAACATCTGAAAATAAGTTAAATCCAATCGTAACCACATCATCTCTCAACCCTAGTTGTTTTTTGTACATTCTGTGAATAACATATTTTCTATATGTATATTTGCTTTTATTATTGTTGGTTACTGAAAATTCATGTGTACACCTCGAGTGACTGTGAATTAAATTTGCCTGATTATGACAATAACAGTGATAGTGATTAATAGGATGTATAATGTAGGCATAATACATACGTAGGAGAAGAAAAAAATCAAATATATAATGTGGAAAGTAATGAATATTGGCATAAGTAGATACAAAATGATGTACCATTTAGTGAGTTTGCTTATAGTAACATAAAACACCAACCAGAAATCACAGTTTGAAATGAATTGTTTTTCATAGACAATTTACTTGAAGACATTGCTAACCTATTTGAGAAATAATTAATCTGACTGCTGCACTCGGTAGCAACTAACAAAAAATGTGTGTTTTTCACTATATTTTCTTAAAGCGAAAAGCAAGACAATTTTTTTTTTTTTCATTTATAATTACTTTATATGAACTTACTCTATTTTTGTTTTAGATTTTAAATAAAATGCAGAAAGTAATACATTTTTTTAAAAAAAAGCTAATCATTCAATTTTTTTTAGAAACACATTTAGTTTTTTTATTTAACATAAATTTAATAACTAAAAAAAAATACTTATAATTCTGTGCAGATAGGTTTTCATCCGCAGGGTGAACAGCAATCACAACTTGGTCTAAATCATCGTTACTCGAGTCCCTCAAAAGTGAATATCAGGAAAAATTTTACTATCATTATTTTGTAACTCATTTTCATTATAACTCGATAATATCAATCTGTTCTTTTGGAACTACAAATGTTTTTATGTTCCATAATAAAACTCTGCAATACAAGATACACAGAAAGAACAACACGTCACTGGAAAGGTGAGGCACAGCTAATTGTTTGTAAACAAGTATAGGCAAAAGGCGGGATAGTGTTGCAAAACAAAATATAACAAAGATAATGTAAACTTTTTTTAAAAACAAAGTTTCAGAATATTTAGACAGTTTCTAGAAGGCTGTGAATGATAAGAAACATGGATTATTATTTTCTTCATAAATCATATTTATTTTGGTATTTATATTTTTTATAACTGAAGATTAATGTTTCATACAGCAATACAAAATGAATTCATGCATTATTTTTGGAAAAGGTTGGAACTTAATGAATATGGTACACCCAACAACATCAGACAGAATGGTTCCATAATTTGGTATTCAGTCCTGCAAATATATAACGGAATAGTTCATTATGTCAACAACAACAAATTAAAGAAACAAATCGATATACAAAGGAATAAATTGCAGCAAAAAAAAAAAAAATACTCTTTTGAGAAAAAACTTGTGGGATTCCTAGAAAGGGGTTTCTCTGCACAGAGTTAGATTCATTTTCTTGATTACAACATTTCTTCAAGAATAATAATAAATAAATGAAAAAATAAATAAAAAATAACAGATATTTTGGAATCTACAAATGGCATCACTCTAACTTAGCATGTAACAAGACCAATGTTGCATTCAACCAAAGCATAGATGAGAGCACAGATGGCTTTAATGGGAATGTTGTGTTTAAGGTGTATAATGAAGACAAGTCTTAAAATGGGGAATGCAAATTTATCTTAGTAGATTCATCTACAGGATATATCTGTATCTTGAAACCATATTAGGAAAAATTAAAACTGATCTATTAGCAAGATCTTATTTGATAATTACAAGCAAAAAAAGTTTTAAGAAAAATTGAACAAACCTATGGATCTGTAAAAGGATTGCATATTTTCACTGATCGTTACTATACTAATTTGGACCTTGCATCTGATTTTCTTTCTAAAAGAGCATCTAACAGAAACAATAAATATAAAAATATTAAAAAAGAGTTGTTTCCAATGTTAGGCAAAAACACAAAATGACAAGTGAACTTAATTCTAACAGAGAAGAAGAAAGGTTCTCAGTTGTTAAGTGGAAAGATGTCTGTATTGTGACTATGCTGATCATACTTTGAAAACTCAAAGTTGTGAGATTTACAATCATGGTGTTGTTAAAGGAGCCATTGGAAACCTATTGATGTATGAAAATATTAGTCAATGGCATGCATTGATTTATAGGCCACTAAATTTCTTCCCATGGCTTTACTAGAAAATGTATCAAGTGATGGAGGAAAATATTCTTCTAGTTACTTGAAGTTTCCATTCTCAACACACTCCTCTTATTTATGAAAAACCAAATAGACAAGAAATTTGAAGATAAAATTTAATAAGGAGTTGTCAAATAGTTAGTTATAGACATACACAACTTAACTAAGAGTGAAAGACATCACATTTCAATTAAGATGACTGGCTGATCCTTAATGTATTGCTTCTTAACTACATTTGCTGTATCCCTTAGAAGTAAAAAAGTCTCCAGTTTTGTAACAGAAGAAAAAAAATTAACTGAACTTTTCTGCAAAAAACTAAACTCATGTGAAAAACAACCTGGGCCCTACTTTGAAAGATATGGCTCAGTAAACAAATTTAATTACTTAAAAGGTAAAGCCAACTAAGAAATAAAACTGATGTAAATAAGTAAATTAGTTATAAATGAGGTAGCTATTATTTATTGGATTTTATTCATCACATAATTTTATTACAGAGCTTATTCTCCAATGAAACACCCTTTATGCCTCTTATTACTATTTTATTGATGTATTATTTGTTTTTACTTTAACTCCAATTTCTAAACTCTAGTACAATAGTTATAAACTAAATAGTTAAACATAACAAAAACAATACGGCAGTGAAAACATAATAACAACAAATTTCATATAATATCTTTATGTTATCCTGTAAAAAAAAAGAGAGTTGGAGAGGAACAAAATAAATTAGGCTAGAGAGTTCGTGAAGCAAGACATGCTGTCAGAGACATTGGACATCCTGAGTAGACCATGTAACAAGTATAAATAACAGGCTTAAGCAGATTACAAAGACCAACAGTGCTGTCAATCTGAATGAAAAAGTCATTATTTAAATAAATACTGTTGGTAACAAACATTAACTAATAATGTATACTGTTATTTCGTTAAATAGTGGTATAACATTCATATTATGTGTATTGTTACTTAGGCCTTTATCAACATTCAACAACAAATTACCTTCAGCTTTAGAAATGTAGATACTTTCTTCATAGCTTTGTTGTTGAATGCGGATAAAGGGCCTATTCCTAGTCCCTCGTTCTCCTTGTTGAAGCCAAAATAATAAACGTCAATCCATTTAGTTAAGTTAGTTTTATTTCATTATTATTAACCATTATTAATAGTCAATTTATTTATATAGTTTATATATATATATATATTTCATACTATGATTTTAAATGTTACTCCACTAGTTAGGTTAGTTTTATATTCATACCATGTATTAGAAGGCAGCAGGCGTTGCTACGCCCATTGACATGATGTGTGATGAGACCAACTGTGATTGGTTGAAGGGATCAGGTGACAGGCGGGAGGAACGCCTCGCTGCAGTTGTAATCGTATTTATTAAGATTAGTGTGTATTGTACCTCTGAAGATGATAGCAGTGCTATTGAAATCTACATAAGATAAGGTAGAATAAACATAACTATAGCCTACAGTCTTTGTGTTGTAAGTGTTTTATTGTGGTTTTGGGGAATTTTCTTTCATTGTATGTAGTGTTATTTAATTAAATAATTGTATATAACAAACATTTACTTGTAATGTGTAGTGTATTTAGTTAAATGGTGGAACAATTATTAACTAGTAATATGTAGTGGTATAGTGTTTTTCATGCCTGTAATGTGTTTATTATGACATATTAAAAATTTTAAACCTGAAGAATAAGAACATTAAGGTAAGCAGACAAATACTGAGCTGCAATGAAACGTTGTATATAAAATTTTATGTACTCAATATCCATTCAATATCTGGCATCCACTATATTAAAATATTTATTCCATGTAATGCAGACTGCATGATAGTTTGAATTATTGGAATTTTAGAAGTGTTAATGTTTGTTCATTTGATTAACACTTTGAAGCCTAAGCCTGAGTATAGGTCGGGCAGACGCGCCGGCGCTCGCCGCCAAACCCCGAGTATACATCAGGCTTTGCTATATAATTCTATATGATCACGATGTCGGCATATACTCGGGTTTTGGCACTTTCGTATAGCTATTTGGTTATTTATCTTTGTATGTCTTAGATTTTCGAATAGTCTGTGCTGTTGATTTGGAATAAATAAAAATATTACAAAGCTGTTACTAGGCAACATAACACGTCTACGAGGAATGCACCAGACGTCTGTTTACTGCAAAGTGACTGACTGAGTAATCAAGATTGGTTGTTTGGTTGGTATTTTTCTTAAATACTAAATACTTTTGAGTTATACAAGTAATCTTTTAGTTTATTTTAGTAGTTAGGCCGAGTATGTTAGTGTTTGTATATATAGTTTAATATTTTAGTTATATAGTTAATATTTTACAAAATATGGCAGTAGATGTATTGAAAAGTGATACAATTTGCGATCTTTTGTTTGATGAATCTGATGGTGAATCCGAGCCAGACATAGGCCAAGGTGATGGAAATAATTCAATTAGTGACATTTTGAGAGAAAATATGAATAAACCGTTATTTGGTTCTGATTCTGAGGGCGAAATCGATGACAATAACGATCCAGACTTTTTAGTTAGGCCTAAGTGATTTAGAGGACGATGTGGATGACCCAAATGAAGATGACCCAAGTTACGACGATGCTCAGCCTGGAAGGAAGGAAACTTCATGGTGGTGCCCAGAATGTTCAGTAGCCCTTTGTGTACCTGAATGTTTCAAACTGTATCATACAAAAGCCAATTATGTTTAGTGAAGTGTAGCTATTTTTGTTTGTGTGTGTATTTTTCAAGACTAAGGAGCGTTTACTGTAAGTAAAATATGTATTTACATGTATATATGTTTAAAAAGGTAATTTCTTTGGGTTTAAAATGATGTATAATAAGTCATAACCTATATAATAAATATAACAAATACCACAATTTTTTAAAAAACATGTCCCAAACTCCCAGGCACATTAGGAAAGCAGCATGTTAGAGAGTTAGGCTTCAAAGTGTTAAACATGTGTGAACCCGAAAAAAAAAAACAACATGTAATTTTATAATTAAACATACTGCTAATAGCCATAGGTAACTTTTATCTTCTTTATTATCTACAATAGTGATACAAAGGCAAAATAATGGATGTGTAAATCAAAATATTCATAAATAAAAAATAAAAAAATAAAATAAAAACTAACAATTAACATATAACAGCTAATTTAGTGATAACTACTGTTTGTTTGAACCTGTTTTTATATAGTACTACAATCTCGTATAAAGTTAGACCTCCAGAATCTAACTTAACATTATTCAGTTTTATTCTAAGGTATTATAGATAATATTATAAGCTAATGAATATAAAACAATGATTATATGTTCTTGTAGACAAATATGTAAATACTATTTCACACTTATTTCTTGTCTAAAAATATGATATAATTCTGACTAAAATATTACAAGGTAACTTCAAAAAATATAATAAACTGCTTCCTTGGCCCTCCAAAAAAGCAAAAAAAGTTAAAGCATTACATGCATTCTTTCTTTTGTAAAGTACTTTTTTTTAAGGAACATCGTTCAAGTGACTAGAAAATACTTGTTCTCAACCTCCACTCCACTATTCTTAAACAATTTTTCAGAGTATTGTTTAAATCTCTTATATTATGAGGCGTAAAGATTATTTTTGAGACACATGTCAAAATCAACATGGTAAAACTACCCCTAACTCCATAGTAATTTGTTACAACATCCTACAAAATATATTCATCAATCGAACGTGAGATCCTTAAGTTCCATATAGCCTCCGCACAGTTTCGGACACAGCTTCCTTTTGTCACTGGAATAGGCCTGGTGTCGCCGTCTGTATACAAGGAATCTGAAAGATAAAAATATTGAAGTTAGGAATTTAAATATTTTTAACAACAATCATTTGGAATTATGAAAATTGATTCACTCAATAATCAACACATATGAACTTATATACAATTTAACATCTCAAAACTCATAAAACTTAAGATTGTTCATAAATAAAATGCCATAATCTTTTGACACGAGTTGGGATATATTCTAAACATAGTTTGCTATACAAAATAAATGTTGTAAAACCTTTCCCACAGCCAGCAAATTGTTGAAAAAGTCTGTGCAGTCTGACACTAACAAACAGCAATTTCTAGAAGAGGATGGGGAGGAGGAGGTAATTAATTTTCAATATCACAATTCAATTTTCGTAATATTTTTTTGGTATCTTGGAAGTAGTCAAAGCATACTTACCTTAATGAAGAAGGGACATGAATGTGCACCACACATACAAATTATAGTTACAAATTGATATGTAACTACAAAAATGTAGTGTTGAGAACTTTTGAAAATAGTGAGCATTTTCTGAATGCTAAGTCTTATCTGTTACTTCTCTAAAAATCCATTTATATCAGTTCTTAAACTCATTTCCGGTAGTCTATTGCATGGAATACTCTCTTCCAAAATCCATCTTATATCGGTTTTTATAGTAAATTTTAGTAATATATGCAAACTTTTTCAATACTCTTTTCCAAAACTTTTCTTTGTTTCCAAGCCAAGAGATTAATGAGAAAGTATCCTTTACAAGAATGCATCAATGTAATTGCTACAATTGTAATAGTTGACTATTGTCTTTTCTTAACTTCAAGATTAAAATTTTGACATAATTATTGTAATAAAATTGATAAATACACAAAGCTGCAGCATCCTATAAATATAACAGTACTGCAATATAATTAGTTAAAAAAAATTTAATACTATACATAAACAAATGAAAAAGCTGAAAAAATAAGAATAGGAAATCCAACTATAAATATATTGCCCCATTTTGTTTCTCGCTTCTGAAAGTTTACAAAATTGATCACCTCCTCCCTTTCTTCACTCACTCCTACTTTTCTACACACAATCAAGGAGCATGTTTTAATTAATGAATTTACTACAACCAGTATACTGTAAAAGAATAAAATATTCAATTGAATGTAGTTGTGACAATCATCTTAACTAGAATAATAAATTGAATTTATTATAATTTTAGAAAATTATTCCCATATTGTGTGACTAGTGACCGTTCATTTGGAACACTGTTTCTGGTAGTCTGCATAGACTACTCTCTCCCAAAATCTATCTATATCAGTTCTTATAGTCGTTTATGGTAGTTTTTTTTATAGACTTGATCAATAGCACATAGATCCTATGATGGTTTCTGGTGATGATGGTGATTCATTGGATGAATCAGTCTTTCCTGAAACCTATCAAATGTATTCTTTATGGTAATGTATTGTAAACGGTGATTTTGTTATGAATATCATTTTTCTTTACAGATGTTTCTGGTAGTCCATTGAATGGACCACATTCTCTCAAAACCCACCTATAAAAAGTAGTTCAAATAGTCATGTCTGGTAGTCTATTGAATAACCAGTTTCACCTAAAATTCATTAAATGTACTCTGTATTGTACGAGATTCTGGTAATCTACTGTAAATGGTGACTCTTTTATGAAATCTGTCAATATAATTTATTTACAGTTGTTTCTGGGAGTCTGTTGTATGAACCATTCTTCCTAAAACTCCATCTAAAGCAGTTTTTATTCTTGGTTCTGATAGGCATGCACAACTTTAAGATATAGCCAGTCATGTAGTTGACAATGATTGGAAATTGGATTAACTGCCAAATACGTAGCAGGATAGATTTGATTGATAGGTATTCAATGATTGTTGTTAAAACTGAATGGGATAAACCTGTTTGTTTTAGTCACATCCAATCAGCCCAAATTGTACACTACACATCGAGTTACTTAAGGCTGCATCAAAATCTTTCACCAGCTTCTCCACTTGTGGGTGTAATGGTGTTACTTTTGACACTACTGTATTTGAATTGGGTGGAGACTTTCCTTTGGGTGTCACTGTATGTTAGTATTTCAGTGATGTTGATTATAGGGATAGCTAGGACACCATTGCAGGCTGGTGAGTGGAGTGACATCATTGCAGGCTGGGGAGTGAAGGGAAATAGGTCACCTGCATAATTATCTAAAGTCTAGTGAACCAAGTGTTTATTTAAGTTTATAGCTGGTCAGGGTCCCAGCATTTCAGCACATTTTTTAATTTGTTAATCCATCTTTGATGAGATACAAAAATGTTTAACTCAAAAGACAATGGTGCCATGAAATCCCTATCGCAAGAAACGCTATTCAAATTGAGGGTCATTATTAAAATGAAATAAAATCATTTTGTAGTAACTTGTTTTTGGCGATCCAACTGCCTGATTGCACTACCAATTGCAAACAACCTATCCCAGCTCTCTTCTTCTTGCTCTGGGAGACTTTATTCTATAGTTAGTATAACTCCTCTTCATGCTGTCGGCCTGTTTATATTCTTTCCTATTGAAAATCTTTTTTCTTCTTCTCTTCCTCTTGTTTGATTCTTATGTTTCAGCCGAACCCTAATGATATGAAATAGGGTTCCACTCTGTCAACCCCTTAGAGCCTCACTTATAGTAATTACAGGTGTGGCAATCCTAAGTTATCTGGCTGTTTTAGGTTAGATCCCTCTCTTTCTTCATGACCAACTCTTGTTATCTTTTGACCCTGACACTATTAGACTATTCAAGGGTTAGTGGTTTCTATTTTCTGGTTTTATTTATTTATTTTTTATTTAAGGGGATGATGACCGAGAAGTTTTCCACCTTAAAAAAATCCAATCAGTTAAAAAAAACTAGCAACAGCACTAATTTTACTTTCTTATAGAAATTATTGCATGAGCAGTTTCTAAAACAACATTCAAAAACTTTCTAAAACAATATGTACAACTTTCTATTAAACTTATAGGTAGTACTTCTTTTATTCACTTCTGGTAGTCTATCGCATAGACCACTCTCTTCTAAAACCTATCCTTTACACTCTGCTTAAAGGAAAATAAATCTCTTTTCATAGTATGTTTTATGTATTGTTGTCATTGTTTATTAGAATTTTTGTATAAAAATAATACACAATGTTTTAAGATTATGGATCAACTCACGTTATCACGTCATAAAACCTAGAAAAAAAAAACATATAACTAAGCATCTAGAAGGTTAAGCCTATGTTAGAAACTAAAACTAATGAACTAGGCTTGAGGTGTCAAATAAACTAAAACTATTACATACGTGATCAGGAAACCAAAGGTCAGCAGAATTACACACTGTACACAAACACAAGGAATTGCAAAGAACCAAGTTGACCCAAGAACATACAACACTAGTCAATAAAAAAGACAAGGATGTCTGCCAATAATCGGATAGATATCTAACCAATTTCAAAATGGGGGGGAGGGGATTCAACAATTCTTTGTTTCGTCATTCAACATTTTAGTCTGAGACCATATGTAATCATGCCCCACAGTGATTACACTGATATTTTAGTCTAACTTATAGATGATTTTTTTTTTGGTTTAGCTGATAAGATGTCTGTTAACTTTATAGGGACAAAAAAGTTGACACTTTATTTTTTGTCAAATTGAAAGAATGGATTTGATGTAAAAATACACAACCAACACAATTATTTTTCTCTTTGTTGTATATAATCAAACATATTGAAATTTCAAAATAATATCAGGTATTAGCATTTTACGTTTTAAATTAATGAAATCTGATGAAAAATGAAGTCTTTGAAAATGGATTTTTAAAAAATTTCTGAATTAGTGCTATGGTTTTCAGTATTGCTACTTCGAGCTGCAATGACTGCTTCCAATCTTTGAAGCATGCTGTCTATGATGTCCTGGATGTGTTCTAGTGTATTTATGTCCTGAATCTCACAGTTTTTCATAGCTCAATGTAATACTGTAATACCCAGTGATGTTTTCAACTTGACACATACTTAGTCCTTTGTCAACTACAGCAATAATACCTCTTGCACAATTTACTGCTGAAAGAGGCATTTTAAGAACAAACCGGAACAGAAATGATCTACAGCAATAATGACAATGAAGAATGAAGTCAGTTAAGCTTCCACCTAAGTTCAAAGCTGATAAGGAACACAGCGTATTTTACCAGTGAACAGTTTGAACAAGCAGTTTCATTAGGCAAATCAGAGCTATACAGGCTACTATGTTGGTATGATAAAATAATTACCTGATAAACTGATAAATATATAACTCATTTACTTTTACTTTGAAATTATCTTTTAAATCAATAAATAAAATGTGCCCCACTTTTTTTGGCCCTCAGTGTAAAGGCTTCAATTATTTTAATTGATTTAAGTTTATTCCGCAGTGATCAATTTAATTTATGATTTTTGACCCAGATATATTCGGCTATTCTCAATGAATCTACTAGACCTAATCTCGTGTTCTTTTGATGTTCACTAAATCTTTGTCTCACCAATGTATTGCCTATCACATTAATATTTAATAATTTACATACAGTTTTAAGCACCTTGAGTGTCATTTCTGGTTTGGTTTTGATGAGATGTTGCCTAGCAATGGTTTAATTATTAAAAGGGTATGTATATTATATTTCCTAGCAACCTTTTCCTATTTATCCAGACACACAAGGGATTGCCATTTAGCACTAAAGGTTTATTTGTTTTTATAAACTCTTAGTTTTTGTACCTAATCTGTTTACTTTGATATAATAGATTGAGAATATCCATTGATAACTTAGTCATACCTAAAATGATTTACTTTTCGGTTTGGCTTATTTTAATCAAAACAAATATTATAAATTCTGTCTAGTAGGATATGAATTATTATTATTCCTTCCTTGGTAGTATTAGCGTGGTTAGAAAAATAGATTAGGAACTGACCAGTGTATAAATCGAAATGTATATATGTTTATTTATTTATATACCTGAAATCTTAGACATCCTTATTTTTTTCAACACTAACATACAAAAATTGAAAGTTTTTTTATTGACTTTTATTTACTAAGCAATTAAAAAAAAACTTGTTTTAATTACTTTTATCATGAGACCAAATGACAGAAGTGGCATCCACATACTTAAATCAAACGTTCAGTTTAAACTCTGAAGAATTAATTCTTCTCTAATTTTTCCATAAAAATATGACTTAGTGGGCTCTCTATTGTCATACCCTCATCCTGACAACACATATTATTATTTAACTGGATATAACTTAAGAAGATCCATGATGATGTTATAAGAATTATAGTCCTATCTTTAAGACTAATATCACATAAGAGACTGCTTTACAACACTTAAAGTCATCATTGTCAGGTGTGATAAGTCTTGTGGTAATTTAATAATAAATTTAAAAACACACTTATTTCAACAAAAACTTTGTCAACAAGAGAACTGAATGAAGTCATTATTCTCAGTTGTAATGAACAACTCTTTAAAAGACATTATTAAATTAAGTAGTTTTGTAAATATAAATTGGATTGAAAGAGTTATAAGTTTAGCATCGATTTACATGGTTAATACAGATTTAATGTAACAACACATACAAATTAAGTTCATGTGCAACAGATATTTTGGCTCATTAATTCAAAATGTTCAATTGTAACCCCATGAGTAAAATATAGATTAAAATATATAGGTGGTTGTTTCAATAAAATATAGATTAATCTATTTATTAGGTGTATACAGAGGTGTAGGTGATTCAAACCACCCACCAAAAATGTATTGTAGGCCAACGGTTTGAGTCAGCCACTTGATGTAAGGTTTTGGCTACTAATTTTAAAATGAAGACTTTAGAGAAAATACTGGTTTTTAATTTGGGAGCCTTAAAGAAGCATTCATTGGCAGGGAGAGGTCCGTTTCTACAGGTTTTCAAATGTAAACACAAGTAAAATTTTGAAGGTGTTTGAAACCAAATAGTTTTGTATAAAGTATAAAAAAAATCAGCAAAATAGGGGTTTTGGCCATCATTTTGAAATCATAAGAAATTTCATATAGCAGGAACTTCCAATTGACATATAACTCGACAAGTTACAGAACAACGGAAAATTCATCATTTCAGATATCTTGTATCACTATTTTCAAATGGTGAGAGATAAGAAAAAACATTTTGGTCATCAAAATTTATGCTAAAGTGTTTGGTGTCAAAAACCTTTAAAATTAGGTATAACTTGACCTATGTTTACATCTAGAAACAGACACCTACAACATATATGCCCATTTGAGGTCCACAAATAAAAATAAATCTTTAAATTCTTTCATATGGAAATTAGTGAAGTCAAATTTTACACCAAATTTCTAG
Organism: Aphrophora alni; assembly: GCA_963513935.1. Taxonomy (NCBI): domain Eukaryota; kingdom Metazoa; phylum Arthropoda; class Insecta; order Hemiptera; family Aphrophoridae; genus Aphrophora; species Aphrophora alni. Next base: position 79,167,067 of record OY740765.1, read on the forward strand.
CTCAAACCATTTGCACACTATACATTTGAGACAGGTGGTCTGAATGACCCTGTATAATTTTAACACAATATAAGTCTTTAATGAAAGTAATAAATTGGCAATAACAACACATTTGCTGTATAAAGGAACGAATAAACAAGATATAGTTATTTTTAATTAGTGTTTATTTAATATTAATATTACAATGGTTTTTCATTTTATAATACTATAAATGTAGTTTCCTATTTCCAGCACTTTCACCATCACATCTTCAACTAGTAAAAAAATACATGGTAATAGATTGACATAGGATTAGATTATCACTTCTCACTTTGTTCCAAAGAAATGCATTTACTCTTTTCAGGGGCGAAGAAGACTCTCAATTTCAACAGTTGAAACTGGCAATGTCACTAGCACATACAACAAGTAACATATTTGGGTAAAAGTTCTTATCACTTTTGTGTGAACTAGCTATGATTTGCTATGTTTCTTTTATAAGTCTTATTATTTTTTTTATACCAGACCATTTAGTACTAAAAAAAATTTGATTTTACTTATTTCATTTCCATAATTTTTGGGAAACAGAATAACAAACGCTTGTAAAATGTCCTTTGTTTTTTTCCAAACTGATAAACTAGTTCTGAATTAAGTCTTTTTTTAAGCGAGGTATAAAAATGGCTCTTCAAAAGCATTCTTATTGGAAGATATGAGAGTAATTGTCCCTATTCATTTGCAAAAGTTTGACTAATGTCGAATGATGTTGTACAACACTATTGATTTCTGGTACACACAAGAGTTTTAAGCTTCTTAATTTTATCTGAGTAGATGACAAATTATGTTCATGGGTTTTAGACTTAGTGATGATGGATTTTTTATGAAGTTAAAAAAGAGGTAAAATGAAGGTAAAGACGAAGTTTTGAACAACTACAGCTAACTTATTCAATAGCATCTGGAAAAGTTCACCCACTCTTTAAAATTTCCCAATTAGTATATGATAACTCTTGGAAACTAGCCACTATGACTGGTGTGACACCAATTAACTTCACAAAATAAGTGATATAATACTGTAAACATACAAACAATAAAGAGAGGAAACACCATTAGTGATAATACTTTAGGTTAATCTTACCAGAAATGTCACAAAATAAGATAAAGACCTACTGCACTTTTACTTCTACAATGCTGCCAACCAGAGGTAGGTTGTGACTTGATATTTATGTAGCCGTTACAACATGATCCTGATACTAGTCAGTACCTGTTACAGGTATCAGATATTTTTAGTATCCGACATATCCTCCAAAATACAAACACGACAGTCATGATATACAAGACATATTTTTTAAGTAATGTCTACATAGTTTGAAATAAAAACAAAATTAGAAAATATAATAAACTTTATTATTATGAATGTAAACTATATTTATTTACCTATTTTTTTACATAGTTGGTTTCGACACATTTTTCATAGAGTTTCACTAGCTTCTTCATTCCTCTTTCAAAAAATTCTGCTGTGGCCGGGTATTGTCATGCAAAAACAAAATCCTGCAGGACAACATCCTATATCGTTTGTTTTGTAGAGCTATTTTAAAAGATTTAATTTATCGTTTCACAAGATGTGTAGATTGTCACAGTAGTTCTGCAATCACAAGATTCGACAAGCAAGATACCCCTTTTGTCCTAAGAAACAGTAGCCATGAGCATCTTTACTGAACATTCTTGTTTAAACTTATTCGTTCTTGCTCATTAAATCAACTGCTGTTTCATCTCAATGCCCAAATATGAAATTCATGTTTAATCTCCTGTAACAATGTGATCTAACAATTCATCACTTTTACTTTGGTAATGTTGCAAAAATACATGCACTGCAGCAGGAGGTTTATGCTTGTGTATATCAGATGACATCTTCCGCACCCATCTTGCACACAATAATTTTCAATAGCCCAATTTTACAGTTAAAATTTCATAAATAACAGATCGTGAAGCATTAGGAAACATTAAGACAATTGTAAAACAACGATTTTCACTATTTTTTTGTCGATTTTTTTAATCAAATGACATTATGTTCTTGTCTGACTTTTGCATAATTCATAATCAACTTGTTAATGTCACAAATTTTCAGGTGAATTTCGGCCGACGAAATTGTTTTTGCTATAAAAAGTCGGATGCTCGTACTCACACTTGGCGGGGATCAATAATTGTTGCATTCATTATAAACGGATGTATATGAACAACTAACCTCCAAATGATTGAACTGTACATTGCTAACAGCTGACTATTGATTCATGTAAACATAATACACTAGCACCATCTGTTTGTGTAAAGTATATATAGGCGGCAAATACAAACTGGACCTAAGTTAAAAAGCATGCCTTATATATATATACACAGTAGGACCTCCATATAACGAAATTGAAGGTTCCAAAGAAAAAGTTCGTTACATAGAAATTTCGTTATAAAGAAATTGTTTTGTTTTTTAAAATTATTTATTACTGTTTTTTTAAACAGTAATAAAAAATTTAAAAAAATACTGCAGTATTTAACTTGTGTTATTTTTTGTATTATTTGTAAAAATAGTCGGACTATCTTAGAAGCAGCTGATTACTGTATTTCTTTGTAAAGTTTGATGACTAACGTACCGAGTTGACTAATATTAGGGAACTAGTAAACAAATCCTATTCTCTGGAAATGTACTTTCTGCAATTCTCGGAACTAGCTTACTTTTTTGTTTTCTATTGAAGAGTGCTGACAGACTGTAATTATATGGAATATTTGAATATTGTACAGTTTTAATGAAGACATGTAATTGGACCAAGCACAAATAGGTCAAAGATTTTGATTGGTTGTTAGAGCTTGTGGGAAATGCTGTAAATCAATTTTAAAAGCTGTAAATTTTTGACTAAAAAACATCCAAGAAGATAATATTGTATTATAAATAGGTTTAGAATGAATTTATAATCAATATTTTGGCATATTTTTATAAAAGCGCGTGTATGAACTTAATTAATTGAAATATGCTGTATTAGTAGATCTGTAAATAGACGCTTAGGTTTGAGAGGGAAAGAAACAGTAGAGTTGGCCAGGAACGTTCAACCTGGTAAGAGGTATGTGATGTGATTAAAATTTTAGTAGAACAATGAAAAGTAAATTTTAAACATGTGTTTGGTTGTAGAACTGAGTGTAGAAACATATAAGAATAAGTAATTTTGCTTTCGGACATTAATAACAGTTGGTCAGGAACATTCAACCTGGTAAGACGTATGTGATGTGATTGAAGTTTAGTAGAACAATGAAAGGTGGATTTTGAACATGTGTTAGAGTGTAGAACTGAGTGTGGAAACATATAAAGATATGTACTTTTGTGTTCGGACATTAACAGGAGTGGACAGAGAACTTTTGAAGTAATTAAGATGTATTGTGTGAGTCTACATAAAAAATGGTTTGTTCAGAATAATTAAAGAAGTGTTACTTCCAAGTTTTCTATGATTTTCCAAATGAGCAATGCAGAACTGTTTTAATATATAATGAACATTTATTATAGATATTTTCACGTCGTTATGTATTGGGGGTTGGAGCCGGCGCGAGCATTGGAGGATCTGCTGTTTGGAAGCATTCATGGAGTCACGGAGCACTAGGATTCATTTCTACGAATAATTTTTATAATAGATGTCGTGGTATAGACATCATAAACAATTTATCATTTTAGTTATGTATATTATGAATGGATTATGATTTTTAATAGATGTATTTGTGTTTTTATATATTTGAAGATGAATTTAAATAATTAATTTTTTATATAAATAAGTCTCCTTATGAGACAGAATATTTCTTTTTAAATAATTTAAATTCTTTTTGTTGCAACATGATAACGTAAAGTAAGATATACATAAAAAAGGAACTTTTTGATTTCAATATAAAGAAGTTGACTTATATAAAAGATTTTGAACTAATATTTTAGAGTAGAATTATATGATCATTTATTTTTCTGATTTTGTGCAATATGAAATATTATCCTAATAAATATTTTGTGTACAATTTCAGCAGAACAAGACTTTGAATTTCTTAATTATCGCCTATTGCAAAGTACATCTTAAAAAGAACCTTTGACCTCGAGAGACTGTAAATTAAATTTTATAATTAAATTCATTAAATTTGGTAATAAGCATTACCTGGCGCCCAATAACATCAAATACACAGTTTAACTTGATTCTTTTATTAATTATTCCAAATTTTTGTATTTTTATAAATATATATATATATATTTTTTATTGAATTATTTCAAGACACATTCACACACGTGGCTAGGCCTACCTGCCGCTAATGGTTCTTCTATGAATCACCAACTAGCCCTTGTGCTACAAAATAAATTTTTTCTAGATTATAACTTTACCTAATTTTTACTCTATTTACTGAACTCTAAATATTATTTCTTGCAAAATGAGTCCAAACACGGTACAATTGTGACAACTCTAACTGGTTTTAGTGAGTTTAAAAACTAGAAAATAAATAAAATGGGTCCTTTATCACGTACAGTATTTTATATTGTATAATATAATAGTAATCAGATCAATAACAAGGAAACTGTTTAAAATTATTAAACTGTATTTTTTCTTTCTTCTCCTCCAGCTTCCTGACACTTCAAAATTGCATCCTTATTTTTTATTACTGTTGAGAGAGTGCTTGGAGGAATTTCATACTTCTGTGCTATAAGGTTCTTCTGTATGCTGTGCTCGACATACTTTAAAATGTTAATTTTATCTGCTACACATAAAGCCATCCGTTTAGACATCGCGAATGCTCTGTTCTCAATGATAACTCAGTCTATACTGAGAGATAATATATACAGATGAGCGCCGCCAGTACCGCCAAGGTGGGGAGAGAGATGGGGAGTCCGGAGCTGCAAGCTGTCTGTGACTCATACTAACTTGCTGACAGATGAGGGTTCTTCTATGGCGCCTCTCCTTGTCACCATTACATAAATTTTAATAATAAAAATTACTTTTTGGATTTTTTTTCGGACATTTTAATTCGTTATATGGAAGATTTCCTTCGTTATATGGAAACATTTTTAAATGGAATTTCATTTGTCTTTTTAAAAAAATTCGTTACAGAGAAAATTCATTATATAGAAGTTCGTTACGTAGAGGTTCTACTGTATATATATTGTTATGATATAAATATTTATGGGATAAGAAACAAATACTTTAAATAGTTAGGACATAGTTTTCTTAAAATAACTTTGGCAGAAGTTGATAATTACAGTAGAACCTCTGTTAACCGGCCTCGGATCAACCGGTCCTCGGATTAACCGGCCTATTTCGTAGTGTACTGGTTCGATGAGAGTTTCCGAAAATAAATTGTAATTAAAACACCAAAGTGGCGGCGAGTCAAACGACTTTGTTGATAGCAGTATCCCATTGTCGGAGGCGTAAAAACACCGCAGCACCAAAGTGGTGGCGAGTCAAATGACTTTGTCGATAGTTGTATCCCATTGTCGGCGGGGTAAAAACACCACGGCACCAAAGCGGCGGCGAGTAAAACGACTTTGTCAATAGCGGTATCCCATTGTCGGCAGCGTAAAAACACCGCGGCATTTGCACCCGTCGGTATAGCAGACATACACCGGCAAAACCGTTTGATGGGCCGCTTTTTTCCCACTAATCAATTTAATATACACATTATGGAAAATATAACATTACTTTTCAGTTTTCTTCTTGTCTTTGACTGGTTATGATCTATGTACAGTATATACAGTACATAAAAATGAGCAAGTTACGAAAACGGGAAAACGGAAGCGTGTGTTGGTTTCGTTTGAGACGCGGTTAAATGTGTTAAAAGAGGGGAATCCGTAAAAAAGCTTTGTGACGAGTTTAACAGGAACCTTGGATAAACCGGCCAAACGGGCAACCGGAATGGGTGTCAGTCCCGACTAGACCGGTTAAGAGGGGTTCTACTGTAAATGGATGTGAAGTAAGCTAAAAACTCGGATGAATAGACTAGACTGAATGCAAATCAATAGTGTTTTGTCTATGTGACATATATGTAACAAATGAGATGTGTTGGAAGCTGAGAGCCACTTAAAAACAACCAACTTAGAACTTCTGGGGCATCGGAATATAAATTTTTTTTTTAATGTGGTCAGTCAAGAAATAAAACGAGAAGAAGTGTGTGAAGATTCAGAAGTGAATAGAAGGGCGTAATGAGTTGTGATGTGAAGTGAATGTAGACACTGGATTTTGGATATTATAAACATTGGGTAAATTTCAGTTGTACTAATGTTAGGTATTGGTGGTCCCAAAGATATATTATTGACAATATATTCTAAGCTGAGAGTAAGGAGTTCAAGATAATTATGATTTCAGATTTAAAGATTGATTTTTGTTTGGTAGGTATGCCATCGCCCTTTACATTGGAACTAATTTACCCGACTCACTTGAACCAACACTTTCGGCGTTTGGTCACACCAAACGCTGAGAACACTTCCCCGCACTTCTCCCGGACCTCTGTGCCGGAACCCTGGGCCAACCAAACACCTACATCTCCGTTACTGTCGAACAGTAAAGGGCAGCTCGCTGATTGGTCCAGACTCAATTCGCAAGGGGCCGCGGACGGTCTCTTGCCGAACACAAAACTTCTAACTGTGCGACCCAATCACAGCACGCTACGCCACCTCTGCCTCTAGCCGGCCTGTGATTGGATAGCGTTACAGTGAAAGTCGAACAATGGTTTCTCCATTGTTCGACACTCCGAAAACGTATAAAACCAGACGTTTTCTCAAAAAAATCATCACTCCTCAATCATCAGTCTGCTCACACCAGACTACTCATCACTCCTCAATCATCAGTCTGATCACACCAGACTACTCATCACTCATCAATCATCAGTCTGCTCACACCAGACTACCGATCACTCTCATCAGTCTGCTCTCACTGATCAGTCGACCATCACACGTCTCTGATCAGTCACCAGACCGCCTTTAGCCTGCCACCACCAGGACACTATTCAGCCTTATTAGACGACTTACTAGCATCTCTACACACACACACACGCATTACCAGCCGAAAAGGTGCCTCAAGGACAACAAGGACTCATAAGCCTGAAAACTTGTGTTTTTCTTTCAAAAATCCTCGACTCGTCAATTCGCCTCCCGACAGGGAAATAGCTAAATAGGGGAAACCCGGCAAGCAACTACCTCACCGCCTCCCGATAGGGAAACTCAATAGGGTAGTGGCTACCCGGAGGACCCCTGGCTAAATGCCGGGGAGGCGAAAGAACCAGCAACGACGGGCCGTAAGACGAGTGCAGTGGAGAAATAGCCGTGAGCTGCGGCAGAGATTCCACAAGACACCGCCAACAGAGAAAGGCCGTTTTCAGGGCCAAGAACATAAAACTCCCCAGCCGCAAGTCCACGGCTCTTTTAAGTGCCGAACTCCTGCATCTTGCCCGTCGTGGCGACCTCCTACTTCCCCTTCACCACAACCTCGCCCATACTCCTACTCCATACCCAATCTTCCTTATTTTGACCCGAGAGCTGCCTATTATTTTCGCTTCTGAAAACTCATCACCATTCCCTACACTAAGAACCCGTTCCCGGCTAGACAGCTGACGTCTCCCACCACTGTACTATATTCTAGCTCTACCCGGACATGACGTCATTTGGCGCCCAACGTGGGGCCACAATCACCTGCAGACACCCTGACCTGACGTCATTTGGCGCCCAACGTGGGGCCACAATCACCTGCACACAACCGGACTCGACGTCAGGTAATTGTTATTGATGAGTTAGTTAATTAAATGATTATATACCGATTTGGATTATATGCAATTTTTAAGTATTGATCGTAAAGATTTTTATGTATTTGTATTTAAAAATTAGGAAATTAAATTAAGGTGTTTAAAAGTCTTAAGGGTTACCATTGGAATACCTCCAGTAATGCCACAGCTGAGATATTTTGAGTTAAAGTAAGTTAATAAGAATAATTAGTAAAATAGGGAGACAAAGATATTATGTTCATACCTAAATATAAATAAATGTATTTATGTATATAATTATTTTAAATACCCAATTTTTTAACTTTGACCATGCCAAAAAATAAAAATCAGTCAATGCACACAAGTAAAGATTTCAACATGTTATTATACACACCAAGACCTACACTTTCTAACAACCAAATCTTATAGGTGATTTAACGTGAACTATTGACAATGTTTTCCTCTGGTAACTTGATGATGTAAATGTTATGTGGTGGGGATCAGCACTGACCGGGAAAACTGGTGGGAGAAGCCGGTGGGCTAGTGCTCCATCGTCTGCTGTGCTGTTGACTTCACACTTTCTACGTGATTTTACTACATAGTTAAAAAGTTGGTAGTGCATACTTCATTTACCTAATTGTTATTGTGTAATAATACTGCAGTGAGTTTTGTTATGATAGAAGGTAATCAACAATTAAGAAAAGTTGGTGGGAATAAACTTACTCATAACCAGTCACAAAAGATCATTTGTAATATATATAAGTTTATGAAAGAGAAACGCACAAGAAGGCCCGATATTCTGAAGAAAGTGCAAGAAAGGAACCAATGAACAAACTCATCAACCTTTCTCGACACCTCGTAAACAACACCCAAAGAGAAAACTTAAATTGAGATTAGATGATTTAGACAAATAAGTTGTTCCTGGTGCATTAATGAATTTCATGTAACTAATAATTTTATAAGAAATGCCTGAAATTGTTAAAATAATTCCTTTAAAGAAAAAATTGACTCATAAGGAGGAATATGGTCCCTTTGGGAGGTCGTGAGAGATTTAGGCTTCTAGTGAAGAAAATCATGTACCAACAGAAAATTCCTAATAGAAACAACAGACATGCGTGTAAAGAGACTTCAATATCTGACAACAATAAAACAATATATAAATGATTCATAATTTACAGTGATGAAACATATGCTGTGATCCAACAGCTCAAATTCAGGTCTTCATACACCAATCTCAAGAGGTCAATACGCCATTATTGTCCACGCTTGAAATGAAAATGGGTTTACTAATAACGTGTTATTATTTTAAAATCCGGCCTTTAAAATAAATTTTTAAATAGATAAAAAGTGGTGATTATCTATATAAATTATGATAAAAAGTTATAAGAAAAATTAATCCTTAACCTTCCTTCCAACTCAGTGATTGTGATTGATAATGCTTCTTATTATAATAAGCATTTAAACCCAGCACCTAACTCATGAACAAAAAAGTGTGACATGATAGCCTGGCTTCGACAAAATAATGGAGTAGAACCTTGTTAATCCGAACCTTTGAAATCCGAACGTCTGCTAATCCGAATGCCATTGAGGTACAGTAAATTTTGTATAAAGTTCTCCATGCAACATGCTGTATGGTATAGTGCATGCTCATGCTATACCATGCTCCATGTATAGTGTGTGAAGTAAATTGATCTTTCACTGAACGGTCCATAGCGCTGACATAGATTTGGTGTGGTACATAAGCTATCCAGTCTGACTCAAGGCCAATCAACCCTCATCTCCTCACTTAACAACAGTTTTGTCCTCAGGTCAGTTATCACTCTGCCAGTGTGAACGGTCATTTGCAAAGCTACAGTACTGTGTAGTGATTTTTAGCATACATCTTTATGTGTAGTGATATTGTATTGTACAGTATTTTGTAGTATATACTGTACAGAATTGTGTACTATATAATATTGTGAGTGATTACAATAAAATGATTACAACTTAACCTCAGAAAAAAAAATATAACCCTTAAAATATTAATCAGAAATTAGAAATCATTGAGAGACTTAAGAAAGGTGCAAGGGGAGCTTCATTGACCAGGGAATATAATGTAGATGGGTCCACAATTACCGACATAAAAAGCAAAGAGGATGTTGTAACTAAATATAAATTCAAACAGGACATGAAGGACCAAACAAATAGAAAAATATTAAAAACACCCACTAATATGGCTCTTGAGGATGGATTATATCTATGGTTTAAGCAAAGAAGGAGCTTGGGCGAACCAATATCAAGTCCATTTCTTTGTGAAAAGACTCTTGATTTTAATAAAAGACTAAAAGGTCCATCTAATTTCAAGGCTAGCAGAGGTTGGTTGAACAATTTTAAACTACACCATGGTATAAGACAGCTTAATATTCAAGGGAAAAGCTTGTCTGATGATGCTGTAGCTGCCCAATTATTTGTGAAAAAATTTGAAGAAATAATCCATGATAAAGGATTTATAAGGGATGATGTATACAGTGCTGATAAGACTAGCATAACTTGGGATTCATTACCAAAAAATCTCTTGAATTCTGTAATGAAACTTGAGCTCCTGGATAGAAAGTGAGCAAAGACAAAGTAACGGCAATGGTTTGTTCCAATGCAAGCGATACCACTCTCTTCTCTTGTTGGTTTTTAGTAAAAGCCAAAAACCAAGATGTTTAAAAAATGTTATTTGCCTTGCTGTCATTTATAGGCCATTAGAGCTGATAGATGACAGCTGATATATTTCTTGATTGGTACATAAACATATTTATTCTTAACGTCCAAAAATACAGAGAACAAGAAGGAAAACTGGAAAAGTGTTGTTATTAATTGACATGTCCACACATCCTGATGTTATTCGACTGAATGATGTTCATAAAAACTTCACTTTAATGTTCCTTCCACCAAATGTAATAACTCTCCTCCAGCCAATGGATCATGGTGTTATAGTAAATACAACAAAAATGTATTCAGGAAAGATGTGTTTCTGCAGCTATTTCTAGCAGAGAGAGATGAGGGAAGTGTGATCCAGTTCAGAAAAAAGTTCAATCTTAAGAATTGTTTTTATATGATGGTGGGTTTATTAGCCAACTGATTCAAGAGAACTTGATGAAAGGTTGGAATAAACTTTGGCCTAAACCATATAACGATGAAGGAAATAACGATGACAGGCCTGATGAGGGAATTATAGTCCAAGAAATTATTGACCTTTGGTGTACAATTCCTGGGTTTGAGGAGTGTGACGTGAGTGATGGAACTGAATGGCTGAACAGTGATATTAATGAACAAGTGTATCAACTGTACAATGAAAATGAGATTGTTTACATTGTTAGCGAGGACAACCAAGGTAGAAATGAAACAGAAAATAGCAGTGATGATGAACAAATCAATTATACTGGACTCTCCCATACCGATACTTTCAATGCATTTGAGACCATAATGATCTGGTACAAAAAGCAACCTGAGTACTAAATGGCACAATTGATCCAGTTAAGAAAACTATGAGATTTAACAGCAAAAAAACGCACATCATCAATAACACGAAAGAAAATTAGTGATTTTTTCCATTAAGTTCCTTACTTATTGTACCACAATATTCTATTGTAATGGTGAAAGTTAATGTACACCTTCAATTATTTAGGTTTAAGTACTTTATATTTTTTATACTGTACAGTATTCTTTTTTCATATTTTTCTTAAAACGTTCAGTACTGTTAATAAATTTTAATAAAGATGAATATTAAATAACAATATTTATACTCCAAAGGACTTTTTATTTTAACAATCATATTTACCCATTTTAGCTGAAACGTTTCAGCAATATACTTTTTTTACATTGATACTCTTTAACAGCATCGTGTTTGATAATCCGAACAATTTGTTAGTCCGAATCACCCCTAGTCCCAATTAGTTCGAATTAACGAGGTTCCACTGTATATCATTTGATGAAAAGATGTTCAAACTTGACTATTTATTAGCGGAACATAGATACAGAGTTCTCAGAATCCCTATATATTACCTCGATCTTAATCCTTGAAATCTTGAAATTATATGGGCAGTAGTAAAGAATCAGGTTACTCTACACAATGCAACATTTAAAATGGACTGCATTCAATTAGTCAAAGAAAAGACTGACACTATATCTGCAGAAGACTGGTGATTTGCCTTGGCAACTTGAAACTCGCTATCTCAAATTATTTGATAAATCGAAGTATTAGTAATTTCCTTGCAATTCGAATTATCAAGGTTCCAATGTATTTGGGATTTGTTAATTCATATTATATTAAATATATTATATAATAAATTATGAAGCCTATTTAATATAGTTAACAGTAGTATGAAATAACAATAATCACAATTCTTGATTAAATTTGAAAGAATTTTTAATAATAATTATTAGAGATGTATGTTCATTGATTTACAGAACTTGTTATTATCAACGTGTTACGTTGGTTGTGCTAATTTTTGGATCTGTTTCGAAAGATAAGGGTAGTAGAGTGTGCGATACTTTAAAACCAGATTGGAGTGGGGGGTAGGTTTGATTAGCTAACCTAACCTAACCTCTGGTTGTGTTGGATGTGGTAACCTTTCCCCTTGCTCCTCCCCTTACCCCCGCCCCTTGACACCTCCCCATGTTTCTTCGCCCTTCTTGCCCAGCCCCTTGGCTCCTGCCTCCCCATTGGTCATTTTATGACATCATTTAGTGACATCGTTTGTCCCCACCCCTTTGCCCCTTCCCTACCACCATTGTTGTTTGGAGTTATTATTTATACGATAAACGTTGACGTCATGCTCGGTGAAGACCGTAGGTAAGTACATTTATAAAATGTAAATATATAAAGTTAAAGTCACAAGTATGATTGCACAATGACTGGATGTCGGGTACAAACCCGTACCGTAAGGCAAAGCAAGTTACGGTACGGGTCTAGCTGGTACCTATATGCCGTAGCGAACGTGTAGCAGAGATTTTTGTGCAAAGCGCGAAATACTGTGCAACACTTTCGCTACGGGTTCGACTCTTTGGTTTGACCTTGACAATTGGACTATATCTAAGGTTTTTAATGAAAACACCCTCATTTAATGTGTTATATATTTATATAATGTGTTAAGATAGTTAACCTAACCTATGTCTATTATAATGTATGAAAAGTTTATATTCCTACTTTTGCCTAAACCTATGTTCACCACAGCCTACTTGTATCATATACCATACTTGTATCTAAAACCTATCACCAAAGATAGTCAACCTAACCTATGTCTATTATAATGTATGAAAAGTGTATATTCCTACTTTTGCCTAAACCTATGCTTTCCTCTGAGGTTATGTATACAACAAATCAAAATACAGAGTAGTGTCCACAGCTGGTACATTTAATGTGTTATATATTTATATAATGTGTATAAGGTTACTCCGTTGGCTACCAAGGACTCTGAGGTTATGTATACAACAAATCAAAATACAGAGTAGTGTCCACATTTAATGTGTTATATATTTAAATAATGTGTTATATATTTATATAATGTAGGTTCCTCCGTTGGCTACCAGGGACTCTGAGGTTTACAACAAATCAAAATACAGAGTAGTGTCCACATTTAATGTGTTATATATTTATATAATGAGTTATATATTTATATAATGTAGGTTCCTCCGTTGGCTACCAGGGTGTAGCACAGGTTAATCTATGCGCAAACAAATCTAGCCTACTTGTATCATATACGTGTTACACCTTAAACGACCAAAGATAGATAACCTAACCTATGTCTATTATATGAAAAGTTTCCTACTTTTGCCTTAACCTATGCTTACCACTGCCCACATGTGTTAGAACGCAGACAAATTTATGCTAACCACAGCCTACTTGTGTTTATGTATCGTGTTAAACCTAAAACCTACGACCAAAGAGAGTTAACCTAACCTATCTCTAACTTATAATGTATCAAAAGTTTATATTCCTAACTTTGCCTAAACATATGTTCACCACAGCCTACTTGTATCATATATACGTGTTACACCTAAAACGCGTGTTTATGTATCACATACGTGTTACACCTAAAACCTATGACCAAAGATTGTTAACCTAATCCTAGACTTAACTTATGTCTATTATAATGTACGAAAAGTTTTATGTTCCTACTTTTGCCTAAACCTATGCTTACCACAGCCCACACGGTGTTAGTCTTATTATGGCCGATGTTTTTGCAAACTATTTAACAACCAAAATATATTTTTACCAACCGATTTAGCAACCAAAATATACTTTTACCAACCGATTTTCCAACCAAAATATACTTTTAGCAACCGATCTGCCAACCCAAACATCCAATCGGTAACCGATATACTTGTTAGCGACCGATGGATTTGCCCGCATCCACTTGCAGCTATTTTTACAAGTACAGACTTGTCTTTGCTTCCCCCTCTCATACTGCCCTGGGAGAACCAGAGCAGAGCACCCCCCACCACCACCTCCCACCAGAACGCACCACCGTAGGTCTGCGTGATATGTTTGCGTTGAAGTGACAAAAAGGAGCATTCTGATTGGACGAGAAGAGACGGTGCAGTTGAAGTTATAAATGGAGCATTCTGATTGGACGAGAAGCGGCGGTGCAGTTGAAGTTGTAAATGGAGCATTCTGATTGGATGAGAAGCGGTCACGTGACCAAATGGACGATTCTGATTGGTCGAGAATAACTCCATAAGAGCCCATGTTACGGCCAAATCCCTGGTATGTACCTCTAGGTTACTCTGATGTATACAACAAATCAATATTCAAAAGTAGTGTCCACAGCTGGTATATATTTATATGAGGTTAGTTTATCGACTACAAGAGTGTAGCACCAGTCACCCAAAGTTAATGTATGACAAGGTGACTCACACGGTTAGAGCTACTTGCCGTGAAAAGAGCTATGGAGCCAATTTACATTGTTTCCTCGCAAAGTAGGGTGGCGTAAAAATTTCGTACTCTAAGGACTAAAATTCAGTTTAAATTTCATCCACCACCCGAGAATGTCACGGAAATTGATTGGATAAAACGAGCCTTTGAATGTTTGGTGGGCAAGATGAAAAATGGAACAGCTGATGGTGATCTGTTGGGCTTTACGTTTACTAGTCTCAATTTTAAAACAAAGACGCCTGGATACGTTGCTTTTCGTAAAGCTTCCGACATCTCTGTCGATCTTTTATGGACAATTTTTGGCGGATTAATCCAAAGCAATGGTGAGGCGGGAACAAGCAGCGATAATTTTGAGGTTACGTGCACCAGAGTATCTCCACGAAATAAATAGTGCCAACAAATTATAAACACACTCATTTACATAATGGAAGTAAGACGAGCCATTGCGGCGGAGCTCCACAAGCCCGCGCGAAGAAATTTCAAAACACGAAGTGTGACGCTGAAAGGAGTTAATGACCTTTATCAAGCCGATCTAGTGGAAATGATTCCATATGCTAAGGAAAACCAAGGCTACAAATATATACTGACAATGATAAATTGTCTGACAAAATTTGCGATTGCTGAACCATTGAAGACAAAGTCTGCTCTAGACGTATCTATAGCGTTAGAACCAATACTGAAAAAACATCCTATGAATAACTATCAGACCGATCAGGGGAAGGAGTTTTTCAATATGCACGTGAAGAGATTAGTGAAAAAATATAATATAAATCACTACGCCACTTTTTCAGACAAGAAAGCGTCTATGGTGGAGCGTCTGAACCGTACTTTGAAAAATATAATGTGGCGTGAATTTACGGCACGCGGTAGTTACGAGAGGTTGGAGCTGCTGAAAAACGTAGTAAAGACATACAATAACACTGTGCACAGTACTATCGGCATGAAACCCGCTCAAGTGTTGAAAAAGCATGAGAAAATGTTACTGGACAAAACAGCACGCAAGAGTACAAAAGCACTGGCGCGATTTTAAGTGGACGACAAAGTTAGAATATCGAAATTTAAAAAGACTTTTGCTAAAGGATATCTTCCCAACTGGACAAACGAAGTGTTTACCATGTACGCTGTTGTACCGACCAATCCTGTAACGTACATTCTACAAGACTCGAAAGGTGACATTCTGAAAGGAGGATTCTATGCCGAAGAATTAAGCAGGTCAAAGAACGGCAACGTATATCTTGTTGAAAAAGTACTACGCAAAAAGAGTAACAAAGTACTGGTGCGGTGGTTAGGGTTTGACAAGGAACACGATAGTTGGATTGATAAAACCAAGCTTGTTGTTAAGGTTTTGTATTTAATAGGATAGCACTGTTAGTTTTCCACAGTATTCAGACAAACGTTGAGCACCGTAATGCGTTTAAAAAACACAGCGGATAAACTACGTGTAAGAAACTTTGACGTTGTTGCAGGAGGCGGCTCAACAATGCACCGTCACAGTTCTTTATTACCAAACACAGTTCGATCTATAGTGTGCGGTCCATCAAACAGTGGCAAGACTAATGTGCTATTTAATCTGCTCTTCAATCCAAATGGCCTGAAATTTGCCAACGTCTACGTATTTTCTAAATCACTCCAGCAGCCAAAATACAAGTTTTTGGAAACTATACTGGGAAATACCAAAGAAATTGGTTATTACACATTCACGGACAACGAAAATGTCATCCGTCCTAGTGAAGCGGAGCCAAATTCGATAATAATTTTTGACGACATAGCTTGCGAGAAACACGACAATATACGTAACTATTTCACCATGGGACGTCACAATAATATAGATTCCTTCTACTTAGGACAGACGTACAGCAGGATTCCCAAACAATTGATTCGAGACAATGCCAATCTCTTGGTCCTTTTTAAGCAGGACGATCTCAATTTACGACACATTTACAATGATCACGTAAACACTGATATGGTGTTTAGTGATTTTAAAAATATTTGTGCATCTGCGTGGAAAGATAAACATGGATTCGTTGTAATAGATAAGGACAGTGGACCTGAGAATGGAAGATATAGACTAGGATTTTATCGAATTGTAACAGATTTTTAAGGTACAAAAGGCGTGATATTTGCAACAAACGTCATTCTACAAGATGTCTGAGAAGAGAGAGCATCTAACGCTGGAGATAGCCAGATTGCGCAAGGCTATAAAGAAAAAGTACAGGCAGTTGAGGTACGGAGAGGCCGAGGAGGAACGAATGTATACTAAGAAATACACGCCAAAAATTAAAGAGTTGCAGAAGAGTGGTGTTTTTGCCGAAACAAGAAATTAAACCCGAAGAAGAGTGGGATGGTAAGACGGAAATAGCGGATGAGTGGAGCAGCAAGAGTGAGGAAGAGGAAAATGAAGAGTGGACTGTAGGGGAAGTACCGTCTACTCCCAGTGTTGATTTTATGGATACCGAAATAATTGCAGAGACTCCGGACCAACCGCAGCCCAGTGTAAGGGAACTATTGTCCACACCTGTAGGGCAAAGTGTATCTGAAAAATGGGTAAACAGTATTTTCGCACATCCACTGGCACGAAAATATATGCTCAAAATGATGAAAGATACCGCCGGTAGTCGAAATATAGATCACAGTTACGGACCGAAAATCGAAGACAAGTCTATGATGATTGGTAACAAGACTCTTCAGTTGTCAGACGATGGTGAAATTATAATTGACGGAGTACACTATAAAGGGACGCCCGGATTGTACGAGTTGGTGTTTAACCCCTTAACTGCTGTAGACGTAGATATACGTCCGTAACACAGAACCGGGTAACTGCTATTGGCGTATATATACTCCTCGTGTTTTATGCCGAAAGAAACCGACGATAATTCGGACGTGACTGTTGTCTGCTTCACTGTAGACTGGCTTGCACTGTAATCTGACACTCGTTGTTTACAACTTTTGCAGGAGGGGGGGAGTAGCTGCACCTCCTTGTGTTCCATTGCCTCGCCCTTTCCCTCACGCACAGTTTGGCCAATCTATTTACAGTTTGAGGCCAATCTATTTACAGTTTGTAAATATTTATTATTTTATTTTTATTGAAAATATCTAAACGTGTTCAATATAAATTCTGTTTTTACTTTTGATGGTGAGTATTCTTTGGTTCATTATAATTATCTTAGTCTTATAGTACACCCCCTCCCTCCCCTCACAACACTCTTTTTACACCCCCCCTTTTTGAAAACCAACATATATTATAACCAAGAAATATTATAACCCTAGTCATTATATACTATTTTATACGATTTTTTAAGTTGCTAGTACATTATAAAAAATAAGCCAAAAAACCCAGCAGTGACAAGGGACCAGGCCTTAAAAAGCCAGCAGTTAAGGGGTTAAGCGTCTACCTGATGATGAAATATATACCGAGGCCGATTTACGAGCGTATAAAGACATCTGTTTGAGATCCAGTGCACACAAAAGATTATACGATTCGAACGGACAAGTTAATCGTAACAAATCTATAAAATATAGAAACATTATAGAGAAGTTATTTCCTTCTAAAACAGTTAGAGGTAGAGGTTATTCATACTGGGACAGTCCGAATGAGTTGTGTGACAGACTGAGACATTTGTTGGCATCTCATGATGCAGGACATACGGGACATGCAAATGAGATAGCTTCTATTATTGAAGAACTAAAAGAAGCATGCTGGAATTATAAAAGTGGGAAATTCAAAAATTAGAACATTAATACGATGAGTGTCGAAAAGTTTGGACGTTATAATAGTAGCGGCTCCACTAAGAGTGGAAAAATAGGTCCTAAAGGTGTAGGGTTTAACCTTACACCCGAGGGAGACTATGATATAGGAGGTAAATTGTTACATAATGTAGCTACTGCACGCTCTGCAACCAATGCGGTCACCCTTAACCAAATAGAAACAAAGTGTTTAATGTTTGATGACAAGAGGAAACGATATGACGCAAGCTGGAGACCTATAGGTGGTTTAGCTAAACCGAAAGACAATGATGATGCCGTGACAAAAGGATATCTCGAATCGTTGATACCAGTTAAACTAAATAGTGGCTATGACTTTAAAAATTATCGGCTACAGGATATTGGTAATCCTCTAGAGGACGGCGATGGCTTAAACGTGAAATATGCTAGAACGTACTTTATTGGGAAAAATTCGCACAGTAAATTTGACGCTCAAAAAAGCTATATATGCAACGTAAAAACCCCAATACACACGGAAGACGCAGCCAACAAATACTATGTGGACAGCAAAGTAATGCTGTTGAACAGTAACGGTTGGAACTGTGGCGGTAGAAAACAGACCAACGTAAAAGATGGCACTAGCAGCTTGGATGCAATTGACTTTCAACAGCTTGAAGAATTGAGTGTAATTATAGATCGTTCTCTACTCAGAGATAAAACAAAAGACTGCTTTGATGCCTCTTCAAAACGTATTTGTAATATTGCCGACGGTGTTACTGATAGTGATGCCGTAACACGAGCCCAATTAGTACAGGCTATTAAAACAACTGAAGATGAATCATTAAAAGCCTGCAGTAAGAGAGTGAACACATTAGACAACAAATGGCGAAGGGAATTAATTGATTTCGCACATACGATTGAAAAGCAATATAGTAAAGTCGATACTCCTAAAGAAACATATAGCCATTGGCGTATGATGTGGAGCGACGACACTGAACAACCTCAACCATAAATACGTTGCACCCATGAGAATTGATTCAGTATAGAAATGGCAAAGGGGCGAACAACACCAAAAAGAGTCACCACTAGGAAGAAGGGCAGTGGTCTCGTTTCTGGAATTTTAAGCGTTGGTGATAAGGTTTTAAACAAGGCTATAGATCTATTCCTTGTAGAACTCCATCTACCCTCTTACAACTATTGTGGTCCAGGTACAAAACTAGCCAAGAGGTTAGCTCGTGGTGATAAAGGAGTCAATCCTTTAGACGAAGCGTGTAAAGAGCACGATATAGCGTACAGCAAATACAGTAATTCAGAGCATCGTAGAGAAGCGAAAAAAATTTTAGCAGAGCGGGCTTGGAGTCGAGTCAAATCGGATAACGCGTCTATGGGTGAAAGAGCAGCAGTGTGGGCTGTAACAACGGCCATGAAAGCAAAAACCAAATTGGGAGGTGGAGGGGGAATGTCGAAACGTCCCTTGTTGGGTGGGGGTTTGTATCTCAAACTATATCAGAAAGGCAGTGGTCTGTATCTCAAACCATATGCAAAAGGCACTGGCCTGTATCTCAAACCGTATCCAAAAGGCAGTGGTCTGTATCTTAAACCGTATCCAAAAGGCAGGGGACTGAAAGGCATTAGCAGAACCAAGAAGAAGATCTATAAAAAAAAAAGTTTGATTGATTCATTACCAAACAGACCGTTAACAAATATCGATATAGAGAAATATGTCGTGAAACTGAGGATACCGTATTTCAGAGGTGTTTATATGAGGGATAATCTTCCCTCGACGGGAAAAACGAATCCTCCCATTGAAAAACGAATCCGCCATTGTCAACCTCGATAGTAGCAAGGGTGAAGGTACACATTGGGTGTGTTATAAAAAGCGCGGTGTAAATGTAGAATACTATGACAGTTTCGGAAATCTTAGACCTCCACTCGAACTGACTAGATATTTTGGTTCCACCTCTAATATTCACTATAATTACAAACGACATCAGAGTGACACGTCAGTCGTCTGTGGACATTTGTGCTTAAAGTTTCTACAATCATGAGTATTGTTTTAAACGGCAATAGTTCTACACTTTGGTGTGATTTCTTTCCACCGGTAGATCTATCCGATGGAGAGTGGGAAATCGGTCTCATTGATCTTGCTGTGTACAATTTCATTCCCAATATCGAAGAAGGAATTAATAATAAATTGTATCTCGGTGAAGATCAAAACGATAATTATGAAGTGACCGCTACTATACCGACAGGTTCGTACGAAATTAAGGATATTGAAAATTATATCAAATCACAGCTGCCGTCGGAGATTGCATTTTCACTCAAGCCGAACAATAACACACTTAAAGCGGAACTTAAGTGTTCAAAGACTATACATTTTAAAGACGGATCTATCGGAAAATTACTCGGTTTCAATAATGGGGATTTATTAGCCAACCGAAAACACGAATCTGAGCTGCCCGTCAATATTATAAAGGTGAATGTTATTAGAGTTGCGTGTAATATTGTGACTGGTTCATTTCAAAATGGAAAAGAGTCACACAATATACACGAGTTTTACCCACAAGTGGCTCCGGGGTACAAGATTGTCGAAATACCAACGACTGTAATATATTTACCAGTCAACGTGAAAACCATTCATAACATCACCGTAAGCCTTAGAGATCAGAACAAAGTACCTATAAATTTCAGAGAAGAATCAGATTCTGTCCGATTACATTTACGTAGAAATGGGTCTCGTATTTAATGGACAACGCTATAAGAACAGTATCAGTGTACGTTCAAACTCCACAGTGTTAACAGCTAGAAATATTTGTTTTCTCTCAGCTTTGGGATTTAAGGTGAAAAATGGATCTACTGGCAATAGATAGTGCAGCAGAATACAATGACATCATCAGTGGTCTGGAATACCATTCGCATAGGCCTTATGCGTCATCAACGTACGGCAATAACGACGAAATTCGTATTTTCATAAATCAACAGGACGTGATCACGTCACCGTTTGGTGAGCGGCACAAAAGCGGAAGGCAGTGCTACAACAGTGAAACTGGTCAACAATTCCGAAGCCTTTCTATTTGACGATATTAGATATGAATTTGCCGATAGCGAAGTGGACCGTACGAGAAATGTCGGAATTTCCAGTACCGTTAAAAATCTATTGTCGTTGCGAGAGAGTGAGATGAATAAATTCAGCAACGCAGGATGGTTGGGAGCCGGTGGGATAGCTATTGTTTCAAACTTTTCCCTCTCTGTTCCGTTGAAGCTGTTGGTGGGATTTTTCGAAGACTACCAACGGATTGTAATGAACGTAAAACAGGAACTCGTGCTCTTACGTTCGGCCTCTGATTTGAACGCTGTATACAGTGATGATGCTGCAAACGTTAAACTGAATATAACTAGTATACACTGGAGAGTTCCTTACGTGACGGTTTCAGATTCACTCCGATTGAATCTTTTGAAAATGATCGAAAGAGACGAACCTGTTCATGTTCCGTTTCGTAGTTGGGAATTGCTCGAGTATCCAATATTGCCGCAAACAAATCAGATTTCGTGGACAGTTAAAACCGCTAATCAGCTGGAAAAACCGTGATACGTTATTCTAGCCTTCCAAACAGATAGAAAAAATCAGATCAAAAAGGATGCCTCTGTGTTTGACATGTGCGGCCTTTCAAATTTAAAACTCTATCTAAATTCACAGTATTTTCCTTACGATAATATTAACGGCAATATTTCCACAATGTACGAAATGTACCATAGATTCCAAGAATTGTACTATACGCAACAATCCTTTCCCACTCTAGATTTACAATCTTTTACAAACTCTCCTCTCTTCGTAATCGATTGTTCCAAACAGAACGATTCTATTAAATCAGGTCCCGTGGATGTAAGACTAGAAATAGAAACTTCTGCTAATATACCTGCAAATACTACAGCCTATTGTCTGATTTTACACGACTCGCATATTGTGTACAATCTCCTTACTGGGACAGGTAGAAAGGTTGTGGAATAGATGTGCACGCACAAACTGTATAGGTATAATATTATCGATACACTGGGATCCGATCATTCGTGGACGAGACACCATGTGCACCACATACCCAGGAGTCGTTCACGCTTTCCTCAGGATCGTGCCTAAGGATAGATTATCGGAATTAGAGGACTTGATTGACGAAGGCGAACTATATTTATTCGACCCTACTGGAATAGACGGGGTTGACCTTGACATTCACACACTATATCTACGATGACGACAAATTTCATGTCGATAGGTCGCAAGTATCGGTACACGTCTATACAGCTTTAAAGAGTCGGCTATCTTCGGGTAACATCGGCTGTTCTACAGATTCGGTTTACGTTTTAGTGGGTGGAGTGGGGATGGTTTATCACAACCATTATTGTGTCAGTTGTAAGGAGAAAGATATAAGCGACAAAAAATACTATCAATTCGATTTCGATGATGCTCGTCTACACGAGTTCCCATTGGTTCTAATCGAACCGGAACTTGAGAAAGGTTATTTGCACAATCTACCGTCGTTTTATCAAAGTAGTCAGTTGTAACCTCCGTCAGTCGAGACAATGGAGTCGACCGGGATGGATGTGGTGTGAGCTCCTACCAAGCGTCAGGTACCACCTAACCTCCCTTTGGGAATTTTTCTTAAATCCGTTAATTTCTTAAACAAAGAGTGCACTAAATTCATAGCAACCGGTTTATTCCAGCATACAGGTTTCACTCTCAGACTTTTAGTACAGAGTGGTAAAAAATTTGTTTACTTTACGCACGAACAGTTTGACGAAGTGTCTATTCACCTGAAGGCTATATCGACAGCTTTCAGCAGTAAGAGTACGTTAAAATTCAACTTGAGTAATGGCGGCGGTGACCTAATATTGTGCAATATTTTCGGAAAACGTTACGTTCAATTGTACGATGGGCAACATTGTATGACCTTGAACGCTGTTGAATGAAGGCTACTCGAAGATAGTATGCCGCTCGTGTCCAGACATGTCGCTGAATTGTTTTATATCGAGAAAGAGTTGCTCTCTTACATCATTGAGATCTTGGCCAGCAACGAGCTCGTATCTAGTGCACTCCCCGAGGCTGACAAATTGTACAACGAAGTCAAATTGTTTAAAAAACATGCAGGCAGCGGTGGTTGAATTTCATGCCTTCCGTGATAACGACAACAAGTATATAGTCAAAGAATTGGCTATAGTCAGTTATCAATTTCAAAGTGTTACAGTCTTTAAGCCACCCTACAAATTTTCACTCCTTAATGAAAAATCTCAAAAATCGGCTCGTTGGTTACAATCACGCTTTCACTATATCAGGTGGGGTGAAGGTGGTACACCGTAAAGTGAGGACACGATACGTACTTTGTGCAAACCTTTTGCAATCATTTTCACAAAAAGATTGGAAAAGGCACTATTTTTTGAGACAATTCCATCCTCACGTCCTGGAATTGCCTCAAGAAGAGAAATTCATCTATAACAATAATATTAACTGTATATTATCCCAGCATAATAGTAAATGTGCACTAAAAAGTGCAAAAAGTTATTACGATTTACTCCTTGCCTAATTGTTTTCAGAGAGAGAGCCCTCTGGAGCGGTGTAAAAACAAGTAAGGCTGTGTGTGTGTGTGTGCTACCCAAGTCCCTGGCGAGGAGTTAATTCTCTCGTAAACCTGTGTGGCAAAGGCTTGTGAGGTAAATTCGTACAGAAACTTGAAAAAAAAAAATATAAAAATCAAAATAAAAAAAATAAATAAAAATAAAAAACCAAAAAAAATTTTTTGGGGACCACAGTTTTGTAATGGAGTGGTGGTCACAGGAAATAGCAATGGATTTAGGGCTATTTCCATAAGGGGTAAAGCCTTCTGCTTACCCTGGCTTGTAATGTGGGCACGAGGAACGGCTTCACTGTACCACGTGACGGTTCCAACCCCGTGAAAACACAGAGGACAAGTCTATTTTGTTTCAGTCACGAGTTGGAAGTGCATGTGAGAAGATGTGGTGGACCGATTGTATAAAATTAGAAAATGTATACGAACCACAATACTCGACTTACTCGGCACGGCTACAGACCTATTCAAATTGGGTATATCCCTTGTCAGCGAGTAAATTATCCGAAGCAGGTTTTTTTTATACCAGTGTCTATGACCGTACATATTGTTTCACTTGTGGCTTGGGTCTTGGCGATTGGGAACCAAATGAAGACCCTATTGTCGAACATTGCAATTGGACATCAGATAGATGTAGATATATAAGAGCACTGAAAGAAGTTCGTAGCACGTTTATAGCAAATAACAGCAGTAGCAACAGCAGCCTCGTACATAACACTATATGCGAGTGTAAGCTATGTAAAATTTGCTACCAATCGGATATAGAAGTCAGTTTGTTGCCCTGTGGTCATTTACTGGCCTGTACCACTTGTTCACTCAAATTAAAGCATTGTGGCCTATGTAGAGAAAAGATAACTGCTACTGTACACGTATTTTTTACATAATGGAAAACTAATTTTGCATAACTTAATTTTTCCCTCAACATAACCCAGAACGTTGACGTCGTTTGAGGGCTTTACAAACTAATGCTGGGTTGCATAGTGAACTTTGGTACACTCGACATTAGGGCAAAAGTAGGAACATAAACTTTTCATAAATTATAATAGACATAAGTGAAGTCTCGGATTAGGTTAAATATCTTTGATCATAGGTTTTAGGTGTAACACGTATATGATACATAAACATACTGTGGGCTGTGGTAAGTATAGGTTTAGGCAAAATTAAGAACATAAACTTTTCATACATTATAATAGACATAGGTTAGAGATATGGTTAGGTTAACTATATCTGGTCATAGGTTTTAGGTGTAACAGCGCTATATGATACATAAACACATGTGGGCTGTCAGAGTCCCTGGTAGCCAACGGAGGAACCTACATTATATAAATATATAACACATTATATAAATATATCACATTAAATGTGGACACTACTCTGTATTTTGATTTGTTGTATACATAACCTCAGAGTCCCTGGTTGCCAACGGAGTAACCTTATACACATTATATAAATATATAACACATTAAATGTACCAGCTGTGGACACTACTCTGTATTTTGATTTGTTGTATACATAACCTCAGAGGGGAGCATAGGTTTAGGCAAAAGTAGGAATATACACTTTTCATACATTATAATAGACATAGGTTAGGTTGACTATCTTTGGTGATAGGTTTTAGATACAAGTATGGTATATGATACAAGTAGGCTGTGGTGAACATAGGTTTAGGCAAAAGTAGGAATATAAACTTTTCATACATTATAATAGACATAGGTTAGGTTAACTATCTTAACACATATAAATATATAACACATTAAATGTGGGTGTTTTCATTAAAAACCTTAGATATAGTCCAATTGTCAAGGTCAAACCAAGGAGTCGAACCCGTAGCGAAAGTGTTACAGAGTTTTTCGCGCTTTGCGCAAAAAACTCTGCTACACGTTCGCTACGGCATATAGGTACCAGCTAGACCCGTACCCGACATCCAGTCATTGTGCAATCATACTTGTGACTTTAACTTTATATATTTACATTTTATAAATGTACTTACCTACGGTCTTCACCGAGCATGACGTCAACATTTATCGTATAAATGATAACTCAAAACAACAATGGTGGTAGGGAAGGGGCAAAGGGGTGGGGACAAACGATGTCACTAAATGATGTCATAAAATGACCAATGGGGAGGCAGGAGCCAAGGGGCTGGTCAAGAGGGGCGAAGAAACATGGGGAGGGGCAATGGGGAGGTGTCAAGGGGCGGGGGTAAGGGGAGGAGCAAGGGGAAGGGTTACCACATCCAACACAACCAGAGGTTAGGTTAGGTTAGCTAATCAAACCTACCCCCCACTCCAATCTGGTTATAAAGTAAGGGTGAATAACCAAAGGTTGAAGAAGAAAATAAAGTATACAGACAAAGTACAGAACTATAATGCTAGTTATAAATGGTTTTCTCATGACAGTTTTATCAATTAATGAAAAAGAACGAACGTAATATTTTAGAAATATGACTAACCTATAAATTAGGTATAGAATTAAAGACAAAAATAGTTTGTGCGTGGCTGCTGTATCAATTAATGAAACAGGATGAAAGTAACTTTTTTAAAACACAACTAACTACAATGGTACAGAGTTAGGAACACTCATATTTTGTACAAGACCAGTAAATGATATTATAGAACAGCATGAGAGTAACAACTTCAATGAAACCCAGTGCTTGGTCTGTTTACCATGTTTACCTGTTACAAAGTATGAGGTTGATACTTGAAGACACAACATTACTGGAAACATAGTCTCAAAGTTAAAAAAATTAAAAAATTTAGAACATCTGTTAAACAAAATTATATAGTCATTAGCGTTTTGGTTATTGCTAGAGACACAATAATTGATTTCGGATTGCCATATACAATTCACATTTTATATGATAGAGGACTCCAATTATGAAACTAACATTTAAAATTGTAAAATTCTACAATATAATACTTATAAAACATATTATTAGTATAATTTTTATTGACATTATTTATGTATATAAAATTAATACATGACATTTTAAGAGTATGGGTCAACTCTCATTATCAAGTGATAAACTTAAAATATGAAAAGGGTCAAACTAACCTAGTATTTTCAGAAACTAAACCTAGTAACATAAATAAAACCAACTTAGGGTTAAAGCTAAGGCAGAGTGATCAAAACAAGTAAGACATATACAAATGTAATCAGGAAAATCACATGTCAACAGAATTAAACACTAAACCAAGAAATGGCAAACCACCAAGTTTAATCGACAACATATACTGGCCAACTAAACAAAAGGTGTGTGTTTCAACGGGGTAGTTACCTTCGGTGTGAACAATTTATTGCCACTTTCTGTGGAGATTCAGTAAGGACAATTTCAGCGTTACTTAAAAAAGACAAATTTTTATTTTCAATTTATAACTCAGTTTTTATTATTGAGAACCATAATAGTAATTTCCTACACTAGTTTCTGTTAGCTTTATATTATTTTTAGTTTACATATGTATTTTTCTAGTTTGCTTGATAACGAGAGTTGATCCATACTATTGAAACATTGTGTATTCATTATATATATACAAATGATGGTAAATGTTTGAAAAAATTATACCTACTTTATGAACAATGCATTGTTATTCAATAAGTTTAAAAACAGAACTTGTAGAATACATCAAAACCTTATAATTATATTATATAATTCCAATTTCAAGTCAGATTTCCCTGTCTTATTCATATAATGAATCTATCTTGCTTGTATAAAATATAAAATAAGTGACATCACCTACAAAAAGTAGCTTTGTCTTTTTAATTGAATGATTGCTGGACGTTTGTAGCATTATTCTACCAGGTGAGTTTTAAGTCTGCTTACATCTATATTTTTCACTGATGGATTTTTTCTCATTATAGACCCAAAAACCACCAATTTTTGAGACACTTGAAAGTTTTGAGGATTTGAGAGGTTAGATTTAAAAAAAAAAGAGATTCATGTAACATATTATTTAGAACAACCTTTTTACTCTAAAAACGATGGCGTAAACAGAACATAAATATCTTTGATCATTTCTAAAATATTTTAATTTTGTTTAATCATTTGGGCTGATACTTTTCTTTTTAAAAGGTACATGCTGTACATGGTTTAGGACTGGTTTTCAATTCTAAAGCCAGTTTTCGATAGTAGAACAGAACTAAAACTTTTTTTTCACTTTAAGATATAAACATACTTGTATTTTTTTGGCAGTGTATATCTTGATTTTTAATAAAAAAAAAAAAATTCTATTCATAACTAAAGAATTGATAATGGTATTTACGATTCTGAAATGAGCTATTATAGTATTCAGTATAAAATACTTAAATAAAAATAACTATTTCATCTTAATGAAAGACTTGATGAGAAGAACTAAACTAAACAAACACCAGTTTTAGATAACCTAACCTTTACTTGATTTATGTTTTTAATTTTATTAAATTGGTTGTCTGGATGTCAATTTTCCCAAAAGGAAATACAAAATTTACTTCCATCTAAATTTTTAATTAGGTAATACACAAAAATGTACTTTGGGAAACTGCATAGGACAAAAGAAGCTAACTTTTGGCATGTAAGGGAATATTGCCATACCAACCAAATTTAAATGGTGTTATGTACCCCTACTTTTTAATTAGCTTTAAAGGAGTTACATTACAAAGGAGACATCATTAATCAGTCATTAACAATAGAGTATTTGTCATCAAAACTCTGTTTGGGTTTGTGGGCCAAATGAAATATTATTAAGGTGGCCTCAAAAGGAATTTGAAAATAAAATTAAAAAATATGTTATATTACACCTAATTGGGAACTTCACTTAAGAAAACTGCAGCCTATAATGGGAATTGACTCACTAATCTGGATTACCTTACTGAGTTCTAAATTTTATCAGCTTTCCAATGAGATGAAACGTCAAATATTTTCTTAAAATTCCATTTGAGACAAACACACAGCCTTTAAAAATTTGTATTCACTATGAACCATGAACCCCAACAGGCTTTTGCCAGCAAATACTACATTAGCTGCTTCTTTTGTAATCATACTTCTTTCAAGATGAAGTAAAAATAGGTGTATTTTTAATGTCAATTGGCTCCCATTTTAATTAGGGGAAGACTTGAGTTTTACAATTTTTCTTACTCGTTATTCCCTTTTCACTCGATAGGGATTATCATAGAAAAATTTTGATTTGCCCTCCAAAAACCCAATCTTGGAGTATAGGACAAATGTGCTTACATGTCAAAAGATATCTTCTATAGTCTTATAATTCTAAAAAGTTTATTTGAAACATTTTTTTTATTCACTAGCTCAAAATTTACAGGGGGTTAAATTTTTAAGACTGGTATAAAGTTCTAACATTTAATTGACATAATATGTAACTTCTTAATAAGGCATATGAAAATCTTGGTTTCTTTATTAAGCCAGTAAATATAATAATTATTATAATAGATTTATAAATACCTTATAATGGTCTATCAGCAATATTTATCCCTTAAACATGTTTCAGCATTATGCCATCATAAGAAGCACTACAGTTTATTTAGTTAGCACTACTGTTAGTTTGTACTTGTCAATAGTATAGTGCCGAAACATGAAAAGAAGAAAAACAAAAATATTGCAGACCAACCATTATACATTATTTATAATCCTATTATAATTATAATCAAGCACTCAGGAACACAGATAAACTATCTTATAACTATTAACTCCATAGTTCATCATGCATATTTAATATAATTGATAGAAACAAGTATAGGTACTTGGTAGAAATTAAATGAAAATTAAGAAACTAGTACTTTTCCACAACTTTATTTAAAATATCTTATTTATTCAAGGCTTACTTCAAAAATGCTATAACAGGTGAAACCCAGGTCAGGTGTATTAAATAAAACTGTGGAAAAGAACAAGCAATTAAATTTATTTTCCATACAACAGATTTCTAAACTATTTCTTCTTGCTGGCAATGTATTACTTCTACTTGCCAAATATTATTAGATCTTTTTGAAATTTATTCTACTAAGTAATATCACAAAATGTGCGAGTACTTAAAAACAGTAGCAGAAATACTAAAAAAGAAAGCAGAAAAAGTTAAAAATAAATACACAAAAAAACAAAGTACTAGGTGATAAAAAAGAGAAGAATACTAGTAGAACAAATTTGAGAGCATTTGAGGAGATACAAGAGTTTCGGTAGTTGGGTATTAAAATTAGAAAAAAATAGAATAGAAGAGAATGGAGGTGAATTGTTGGTGAGGTAAAAAAAACCATCTTCAGTTTAAATGTCAAAAGAGATAATGTAATATAAATGTTTATGTATGTATAGGGTGATTTAGGAAAATGGGCGACTCATGAAACTGATTTGAGCAAATTATATAGGTAAGAGGGGAGGGAGAGATGTGGCAACCACCTTCAACCTTCCCACTCTAGCATCCAGTTACAATGAAGACATGGAGTGAGGAACAGTGTGCCTTCACTATAACAGTATATTATACAAAATAATGAGAGTTTCATAGTTTCTTAATATGTTTTTTGTACTCATTTAGTCATTTATCATAATTGTCCAGTTCTGTATACCCACACAATCATATTCTGGGTTATAAATATGGAGAAACAGGCTCAAACTTTTAAGAAAAGACGTGGAAGTGTAAGAACAATACATACTCTGATATAGATTGAGAGAGTGAGAGAAGCTAAAACTGTGACTTCTGAGTGGTATTTACAGATGTTGGAAAACTTTTTATTCTCAAAATTGCCCATTATGTTGGAGCTACGAGATACACTGCTAAGGGTGTCGATGAACATTTTGAAGGATTCATTTCTCAATAAATTAATTTTTTGGTACAGGAATATCCCCTGGCCACACACAGCACCCGCCTGACTGACAAATTTATTTCTGTGGGGGTACTTAAAGACAAAAGTCTTTCAAACACCTCAACCACGAACAACCAAGGCACTAAACCAATGACTTCGAGAAGAAATTGCTAAAATTATATTGGATCTGCTTCAAAGCAAAATTGAAAGTTTAATTTCAGCTTACACAAGGTTTACAAAGTGCTTGCAACTAAATAGAGATCATTTAACTGATGTAATTTTCAACAAATTAAGCTGTAAACTCTTTATGTATATTTTTGAAAATCCATTATAAATTGTGAGTATTTAAAATATCTTTAAAATCGCACATTTCACTGAATCATCCTGTATTATATACAGTTGTGTCTATATGTACAATATGTGTTCTATTATTACAATGAGATAACTGTATTTTTAGATATAGTTATAAATATATAAAAAAATACTATAATAAAGTCATTTAATTAATTTTTATTTGTAATAAATATGACTTTGTTTTATTATCAATTTATATAGGTTTATAATTCTGAAGTTTATCTTTAATTTTGTTAATTAATTTGTAAATCTTACGCTTAATGAATCATTACTGTAGTTCCTATTCTGATATTTGAAGATAATCTCTTTACTAAATTAGTCTTGGAGATACCGAATTTCACTCTTTTTTTCTCAAGGCCATTATTATTATTTTTACTATAGATCTTAAACAACTTGTGTTAACAATGTATACTTTTTATTAATTCAGATATGAGGTAAATTTTAATTTGTAACAATTTGTAAGTGAATTTAATTCAAGTATTATGATCATGTTTAGCTTAATTTATTGTGTTCAACGTTCATTTGATGTTTAATTTATATTGTAATTTATTTTATACTTTATGAGTTGTAAAAAAAATGTGAAATATATATATAAAAGAAAGACATCCTGTTGCGTATCATTTTTGAGCAAAGTATAAATTTAAAATGGTTAAAACAGTAAGTTTTATTTTTTTAAATTTTTAATTACTATCTACATTTTAGAATTTAAATAATAAAAGATACTTATCTCATTAATATGTCAATCAAATAATAATGATAAAATATATTGAAACAAGTTTCTTTGTGTATTTCATTTATAGAGGGATGGCAAGTTATCTTAAATGTGTAGTTAGTATTTTCATAATTAATCTTTACTGTTTCTAACAAAACATAAATCTCACTAATATTCCATTCTGGCACAACACATTGAAACATAAGCAAAATAAATCATTTCCATTATGTCTTTTTGATGAAGAGAGCTACAGGTTATAATTCCTTCTAAAATGTTAATTCAATCCTTTCATTCTTATTCATTCTTAGTGTTTATAGTTTCTAACAAAACACATTTTTTCAGTAGTATGTCGATCCAATAATAATAGCAAATCACATTGCAATGAAGGCCAAATTGATCATTTTCTTTGTGTTTCAACCAAAGAGAACTAGCTAATTGTAATTCCATCTAAAATGTTTATGCAATGTTTAACAAATAAAAGAAATCATTTTCTTTCTGTATTTCTGTTAGAGATGTCTGACATGTTACAATTCTCTCTAAAATTTGTATTCTATCCTTAGTGTTTACTTTTTTCTTCAACATGTCATTGCTGTTATATTAATATGTTATACTGTACACAATCTCCAACTTTCTGATGGAGCTTCTTCAAAGGTAGATGGTTTTTACCACAATGCAAAAAGAAATTTCTTTTAAAAGCAAATAATTCGAAAAGTAATTTAAAAAATATTAATATCTGCTTATAAGGTAATCAATCCACTTAAAATTTTAACACGCTCTGGTATGTCATGTAAAAACTAGTCTCCCTAGTAAGTTTTCTTAGTTCGCATTTTGTAGCCTCGATTATGCCAAAAATACTCTGAAACTGAAACTTGTGCAATATGTCGAGATTCATTCTGTATGAGCAGTATACCAATCAATGAATAATGGAAAACAACAAAGAGTGTGTTATAACAATTCCTATAAGATAGATTGTATTTTGGTAATACAGCCTTCTAATTATGCAGACTGCATCTCCATTATATCTTTATTTAAATGGATTAAGAGTTTGTATGTTAACCCTCCTCTTCGGAAAGTGTATACAACTAACTTCTTTGAATCTTAATGTAGCATATAATTATCATTCTTTACCAAGAATCAAATTATTTGATTTACTTAAAAAATACAAATATACAAATATATGATCATATAATTTGGTTTTGCCCTTCTAATTAATAATAAATTGAATTATTTATAATTAAGATCTAATTATTGTAATTTAGCAATGTACAGGTGTTATTATTACTAAATTTACTGTTGATTTACATTACAAACAACCATATTCTTTTAAATTTATAAACTAATTTTTACAATGATGAAAAAAATGAATACAAATTTAACGTTCATATATTATAAATAAATGAAACAATTTTATTAATACAAGTTATATATAGATTTTAGATAGCAGCCTTTAACAGAAATTATAATTATAACTTACATATTTACATTAAAATTTCTCTATACATTATAAATAAATGAGGTGAAATCTAAAATCTTGTAAAAAGAACTATTGTAAGCAAGTGCTCATTCATGCATACATATCCACACAACTCCACATTCACTGGTGCTGCATGCATGCATATACCTATAGGCCTACATAAATACATTTAGTTTGATCATGAAATTAAGCTTTTAATTATAATTCAATATTTGCCTCCTTCTATTTAAAATTTACATGTTTATATAACTACATTCACTGAATATACAAAGCAAAGTTTTAATAAATCCAAATTCACAATTATAGATATACATATAATGTATATAATTCAAAGCAGTATTAATATTATAAACAATATATGTATAAATATAATATAGGTTAATTACCTATTTTCCTATATTAATACCTATATTATTTAAAAAGAATATATGAATACACACTTAATGGAAATATTACATTATAAGTTAGTAACAGTGCATAAGTATTTAACCTGCAGTAATGTATCATATCTTGGAACCGATGAAGACGGAATCAAGATAATTAACCTACATTATATTAATTGAAACTTACAATACTGGTGGCTAAAACATGCATTATGTAGATATTAGTATAGTTTTACCATTGGTTATAACAGCTTTAAAAGCATCATCAATGGTAAATAATGTTTAAACCAAATAATTGCATACAACTTTAGTTCATTCTTCAAAAATGACTAGACAAAAATTTTTTAAAATGTTTGAAACATATTTAATATCACAAAATATATTTTGAACAATAAATTGTATTATGAATTTATTTTGAATATCATATTATATTATAAAATCAGTTTGGAACAATAAATTATATTATGTAAAAACTTTACGAATTTTTAATTTATTATGAAATATTTTTTGGAACAATAAAACAGACTTTGAAATATTTTTTGTAATAATCAATTATAGATACAAATGAGAACAATGAACTATTTTTTGAAAAATTGAATTACAGATAAAAACTTACGGAACAATGAATTATTAAATTTTGAAATATTTTTGGAACAATAAATTGTAGATCAACTAATTTTTTAAACAAAAAAATATAAATGAAATTATTTTTAGAAGAACAAATTATATTTACTAAGTACTTTATGAATCAATAGCTTTATTATGAACACATGTTTGGAACAATGAATGGTAAATTAAATAACTTTTGAAACAATGTAATATTTTATGTAAAATAGTTTTTGTAACAATGAAATATATTACATAAATAATTTTTGGAGCAATAGTTGTTTGTTTATTATTCAATAATTTTTGGAAAAAAAATATAGGTCAAAATAATTTTTGGAACAATGCATTAATACAGGATGATTCATGAAGTTTTACCGGTATTTTTGAGCTCATTCTATATATGAACATATGTCTTCATATAAACATATGTCTTATAACGGTTTGGTAGCTAGTTACGGCTAGCAAAAGATTTTGCCCTGATTTCTAATTCTCCTGTTAAATTCAGTTTTGTTGAAATCCCTGGGACCCAAAATAAGGGAACTATTTTGGTGGTTTTATATGCAATTTGACCTAAAACTGTAGGTTTCAGAACTGTTTCTCCAGTATTTTATGAGAAAAATGGGGTAAAACACAAATAATTGGGGACAAAAAACATACTTTTTAAAGTTTGCTATGAAATAACTTTGTACAATGGCAGATTAACACATGAAAGTTTTCAACATAACTTGTAGGGAATTTAATTCTGAACAAATTGGTATAAGATAAGGTAAAAAGTAATCACATATAAACGGAAAATCTTTTCTTTTTATTTTAAGCAAAACATAAAATGACAAAAGTGAAACTGATAATAATTTTTGGTAGAAAGTAACGGCGGGTAGAAGTGAATATAATTAAAATAATAAAACATCAACATTAAAAAATAGATGAAAAAGAAGAGTTCAACAATAGTATTTGATGCTATTAATTTACAGAGAATATTAAAACTTCTACAAAAATTGTGAAAGTTTAGTTACGTGGGAAATTTTCATTCCAAAAATTGGTAACAGAAAAATTCAATTGTTGTCAACATTTAAACAATGCTGTGTGTTTAATGTATTATTCTGACTGTTGTTTGTGAAATGATTTACTTTCCTTTTGTGATTGGTGAATTAATCTGTCTGTGATAGTGAGTTTTTCATTTATTTAAGATACCATATTTATTTACAACTGCAGAATATGTCGATATGGTGTTAATTTTTGGTGTATCTGATGATACTGCTACTGCTGCAGCTCTCAAGTATCAACATCGGTATCCTGACCGATGGATCCTAATTCAAAAACAATAAGTGGCAGCTTCCTAATACTATGGGAGACAGGTTCACTTCCAAGTACTTGTACACTCTATAAAACCTGCTGTGCAACATAATGTCTCTATTGATGAAAAAATTATTAATGCAGTTCAACACAGTACAGGTATAAGTACTCGACGACTATCTTAGCCGTTTGGGGTCACACAGTCTATGTTTTGGACGACTCTTCGTAACAACAAACTATACCCTTATAATATACAAAAAGTGCACACACTTCTACCATGAGACCCTCCTGTTCGATTGGAATTCTGTTATTGGTTAAACAGGAATCAGCGTTTACACAGCTTAATTTTCTTAACTGACAAGACTCAATTCACTCACGATGACATGAACAATTCAAAAATGAACACACATGGGTGGAAGCAAATCCTTATACAACGATTTAAAATATTCAATAGAACAAATTCTGAACACCGATTCAGCGTTAATGAGTGGTGTGGTGTTATTCACAATAAGTTGGTAGGAGCATTATCATCATTTTCCCTGGACGATTAAATGCCGAAGTGTACTTACAGTTTCTACAGGAAGTATTGTCACAGTTGCTTGAAGATTTTCCTCTTTCAATGAGACACTGTATGTATTATCAGCATCATGGCGCACCTCACCACGTCTAGCTAACTGTACGAGCCTACTTGAATCGGTATTTCCCAGATCGATGGATTGGTCTTTGCGGTCCCCAATCCTGGCCTCCCAGGTCGCCAGATCTGACACCAGTCGATTTTTGTATTTGGGGATAGATGAAAAATATTGCTTATAAGACTAAAGTTCATACATGTGAGGAATTAATAGCCCGCATTATGAATGTCGCTGCACAACTTAAGGCCAGCCCTGCAGAACTTTAAATGTGCGATCCACAAGCATGCAGACAAGTAGATAAATATGTATTGAATTATAAGGACAAATTTTTGAAAATTTATTATAACATTTTGTGAGTTAATTTACCAGGCACTTAAATATCAGCTAATAGATTTTTAGTATCATTACAACTTTTGTCATTTTTCAGTACACTTTGATATGTTTTGTTAAAAAAAAAAAAAAAAAAAAAAAAAGAATATTTTTTATTTGTATTTGATTATATTTTATCTTATGTTATACCAATTTGTGCAGAATTAAATTCTCTACAAGTTTTGTTGAAATCTTTTACACATTTCTCAGCCATTTAATAAAAATTTGTTTTTCTCATAAACAGTTCTGAAACCTACTTTTACTCTCCAGGTCAAATTGAACCACTAAATTTGAGTCCCAAGGATTTCAGCAAGAATGAATTTTACCAGAGGATTAGAAATCAGGGCGAAATCTTTCGATAGCTGTAACTAGCTACCAAACCAATTTAAGACATATGTTTAACTAAGTTTGTTCTTTCCTTTGGCCTGTAGATTGAGCTCAAAAAGCACCAGTAAAACTTCGTGAATAACCCTGTATATCAAACAACTTTTTCAATAATGAATTATAAAATAGTTTTTGGAACAATTAATTGTATAAAAAATATCTCTTGAAACACTCAATATATTATGAAATAATATTTTAAACATTAATTATATTATGGAATTAGGGGGAACAAGATATAAATTAATTATTTAACACGTTTTGAAACATTATATTATAAAATAACTTTTGGATCAAAGAATTATAGATGAATAACCTATTGAAACAATTAATAATAATTGAAATAACTTTATATTTTTTTTAATATTTTTAAAAACAATAAATTATAAAATAAACCCGTTTTTAAACAATGAATTCAACTGTAATGAGCTACACTTATGGAAACTTCAATAACCAAACGAATGAAACACAACTTTCCACCACTTTATTTGTGAAACACAAATACAAGATGACGTTTCAATGACAAAGTCATCTTATAAAACTGAGGCTTTAGCTTTGCCAGTCACAGTCCACTGTTAGTAAGGTTTGTGTGCATGTAACACCTGAGGATGATGACTTAGTCATTGAAACATCGTCTTGTTTTGTGTTGCACAAATAAAGTGAATTTTTGTGGAAAGTTGTGTTTTCATTCGTTTGTTTAATGAATTATAGATTAAATTACTTTTGGAATCATGAATTACATTATGAAATCATTTGTGGAATATTATTATATTATGAAATAACTTTTATACCAATGAATTATAGTTGACATAACTTTTGGAAAAATGAATGATAAATAAAATAGGAACAATTATATATAAAACTTTTTTTTTTTTAAGAACAAGGGCTTTTAAATTAATTAACTTCTGGAACAATGATTTATAGATGAACTGATTTTTTAAACAATGAATTAATTATATGATGAAGTGAGTTTTTGAAATATTAAATTATAATATGAACCAAAGAATGTTTTAAAGATAAACTAATTATTGTAATAATTAATATAATAATTTTTGAAAAAATGAATTATATTTATAATAATTTTTGTAACAACTAAATGTATTATGAAATTTTTTCAGAAAAATGAATTATATTATGAAATAATTTTCGAACAAAAGAAATCATATTATGAAATAATATTTGGAACAATAAATCACATTATAGAATAATTTTTGGACATTAAGTTTTGGAACAATAAATTATTTCATGCTCTAGGAACAAGTAAAGATATATTTTAGAACAATGAATTATAGATGAAATAACTTTTGGAACAAGGGATTTAAAATTAAATATCTTTTGAAACAATAAATTATATCATTAATCATATTTTAACATTTAACTACATTAGGAATTCTTTTTTTCTTCTTTTTTTTAACTATAAAATATGCAATGAAATAATTTTGTAAACAATAAATTACAAATGTAATTACTGCAGGAACAAAACAATAATTATATGTTAAAGAATTTTTTAAACAAACAATTAGAGATGTAATGACTTTTGGAAGAATTAATTAAATAAATAAATAATGAAATGGTTTTAGGAACAATTATTAATTAAACTATGAAATATATTTAGGAATAGTATTTTTTAAATAACTTTTGGGACAATGACTTATATTTTTAAGTTAAAAATATATATATTATTATTTTATTTATTTATTTATTTTTGGAATTGACTATAAATTATAAATAATTTATAGACAATTATAAATAAACTATTTTACAAACAAAGGTGAAATTACTTTTGGAACAATGATTTATATTCCAACATCATTTCTTAAACAATTAATTTTATTATAATATATTTTTTGGAACAATAAATATATTACCAAACAATTTTTTAAATAAGAATTAAATTATATAACTAAATAAATTTGGAGAAAATAAATTATATTACAAAGTAATTTTTGGAACATTAGTCAATTATGTACATTGCAATGTTTATGTACTAAATTTAAAACAATAAATAATAATACAAAATAATTGTTGAAACATTAAATTATATTATAAAATAATTTTTGGAACATTAAATTATATTATGAAATAATTTTTGGGATATTACATTATATTATGAAATGAATTTGGTACCAAAATTATATTATGTATAAACTTGGAACCTTAAATGATATTGTGAAATAAATTTATATTAAAAAATTAATTTATGAAATAAATTAGGAACAATACATTATAATAAAAATTAAATTTTACAACATTAAATATATTATGTTTGAAACAGTGAATTATGTTAGGAAATACCATTGGAACAATAAATTATATTATGAAATAAATTTGGAACAAGAAATTATGGTATAGTTATTGGAATATTAAATTATATTATGGAATACTACGTTAGATAATGACTTTTTTTTTTTTTTTAATTTGATTATATTATGAATTATTTTTTGAAACGGTCAATTATAGATAAAATACTGTTTTTTACAAAAATGACATTGTGAAATAATTTGTCTACATAAAATTAGTTTATGTTTTTTGAAGTAATTATTTGAAGAAAAATTTGCCTTTTGGACCAATGACGATTGTTAATATATTTTGAAATTATTAAATATATTATACATATCTTTAGAACATTAAATTATAGAATGAAATTAAAATAAGGAGTTTATTACAAAATTTCAAAAATAACAAACAATTTTATTAATACAATACAGATTAAATTATTTTTCACATACACAATAAAAGATTTAAGTATTTGTATGTTACTTAGCTCTAACAATATTATGCAGTAAATTTGTACAAAAACTTAACAACTACAGTACAATACAAATCTCAAACACAGGTAACTTAGCAGTATTTATAGTGGATCTACATTTTTGTCACATGGTCATATAATTATTATTAGTATATTATCCTAACACAACATGTAAATACATTGTGATTATTTAATCAAACAGATGCCACTTAAATACATCATGAAGTAGAGTAATCAAGAGCATGTAATTTCTAACAATTATAATGGTAGAAACTCTGTTGTCGTCTGTATATTTAAACTGTTTGTTGTTTCAAATCAGAAACATAGTTAGTTAAAGATGAAATTCAGTACTTTTGATCAGAAATGGAAAAATTGAAAAACTCCATGAGTGCTATAAAACAAGTAAAATATGTATTTCTAAACCCGTTTTAGGCCTATTCTTGACTGGTACTAGGTATATAAGCATAGGCACACTTGAATTACATTGTTCTATCTTGTCATATGACTTAGCAACTTTACAATATCATATGACCATGACACTCAAATGTATATTCCTTTACAATTAAACTTAACATACTTATTCTTAAAACAAATCCTTTGTACTACTATTTACTACTTCATCATCTTGCACTGAAGTTCTTATTACAACAACAAAATTATTATTATTATTATTATTATGGTGTTTTAATGATACGATATAAAAATCACCTTTCCATCCACATACATACTAACAGAAAAATTATCAAATTTGAAACCAAGCACATGCTTTATTGTAAGTGTGTTTCTATCAATTAGCATTCATTAAGTGTCGACTGCTTTAAAACTAGAGTTTATTAGTAAAAAGTCTATAGAGTTACTGTAGGGATTTAATTTTATAGAGGATGGAGGGTAGTTTTATGAAAATAATTTTATTTTTATACAAATTATATAGGCGATTATAAAACTTTAAAATGTATGATTATTTAACTCTAATCAGATGTTTGGAATAAAATAAATAACACCAAATGCTAACTAAATATGAAACATATTTCAATTAAAAAACTATTTTGATGGTTTACAATCAGAAGAAAACTAGCCTTAACCAACTGAGCTATGTAGTTTTTTGTTTATAAGTTGTAATGTTTGTATTTGTAAGTTAAAATGTCAAAATCTTGAAATATTTGTTAAGTAATAATAACCATAAGTTGGGGTATTTGGTAATCAAATTGTTTGCAAGTTTATAATTTAGAATATTTATAAGAGGAAAAGGTTGTAAGTTAGAAAGTCATAATATTGTTAATTTGGAATATTTGTAACTTCAAATATTTCTAAGTTTATAACAATAGAATGTTTAAAAGTGTGAAAGGTTGCAAGTTAGAAATTTGTAAATAATATAAGTTGGAATGATTATGACTTGAAACGTTTGTAAGTTTAAAACATAGAATGAACGTTTAAAAGTGTGAAAGGCTGCAAGTTAGAATTTTGTTTATAACATAGAATGTTTAAAAGTGTGACAGGAGGTAAGTTAGACATTTGTAAATAATATTATAAGTTGGAATGATTGTGGTTTGAAATGTTTATAACATAGAATGTTTAAAAGTTTGAAAGAGTGTAAGTTAGACATTTGTAATAATTTTATAAGTTAGAATGATTGTGACCTGAAATGTTCAAAACTGTGAAAAGCTGCAAGTTAGATATTTGTAAATAATATTATAAAAATCTTTAACATGTAATGTTTAAATGTGTGAATGGTTGCGTTGCATGTTAGAAATTTGTAAATAATATTATAAGTTGGAATGTTTCAGAGTTGAAATGTTTCTGAGTTTATCATTTAGAATATTATAAGTGTGAAAGATAGTACGTTAAAAATATTCAAGTCATATTGTTTGTAAATTGGAATGTGAGTAAGGATGGTTGTAAGTTAGAAAATGTGCAAGTCAACTTGTTTGTAAGATGGAATATTTGTGAGATAAAATGTTTAGAGTTTATTTTTTCCAGGCAATGCTACTTATTTGGTATAGATATCAATGTATCATGACACTCAATACAACCAAATACATAACATAATTTACATGATTTGTCTCAGATATTTAGGAAATTAAAGCTCTATAGCAAATATAAATTGATACAAACTTTGCTTGTACCAAGTAAATAAAGATATTTAATTCAATAAAAAACAAATTAAGCATTTCAAATACTTCTAATGCCTCACAGTTTTATCAGTTTAAATATCTTAAAACTGACATCCCCACCTCTAAGAAAAACTGCTTTGGACTAATTCACTTGCATTTTCCCAATACTGCTCTAACAGCACAAAATTAGTTCACTGAGTCCTGACCTCACAACAAGACTTATCATAAATCATAACTAGCACCCTATAACTCAACTTTAAAAATATGGGCCTAATTTACATGCACCCTTCCAATACTGCTCTAAAACACAACATTTGTTCTCTTGAATCCCCCCCCCCAATACTGCTTAAACATCAAAACACTAGTAGAGTAAGTACCCTGTCAACAACATAGGACAAGTTCTATTATATCCTACCAGTACTACTTTAAAGCCATTTTAACAGTTATCTCGCTATCCTACCTAGGCTGTGTGGGACTAGTTAACTAGCAACCCATGCCCCTTTAAATCTAAATTTATCAACATAGTACTAATTATTTGATCAATACTAATCCTACTCTACACCCCATAAAATAGTTAACTGGTATCATGCAATCATGCTCTAACAAAATGAGGGTTGTTAGTCTCCCAATTCTGATTAAGACTAAGACTAGTTTACTGGATCCTCCAAATCCGGTCTTAAACACCACAAAACTAGATAACGACATCCCCAGTCTTGCTCTAAATAATATGAGACTAAGTAAATGGCATCATGCAAACTTGATCTAACAGAATGGGACTAGTTGGAATCTCCCCAACCCTTTAAATGTGACTAGTTAACTGGCATCATGCTATTTTGCTCTAACAGAATGGGAGTAGTTAATTGGAATCTCCCCAACCCTTTAAATGTGACTAGTTAACTGGCATCATGCTATTTTGCTCTAACAGAATGGAAGTAGTTAATTGGAATCTCCTCAACCCTTTAAATGTGACTAGTTAACTGGCATCATGCTATTTTGCTCTAACAGAATGGGAGTAGTTAATTGGAATCTCACCAATCCTTTAGATGAGACTAGTTAACTGACATCATGCTATTTTGCTCTAATAGAATGGGACTAGTTAATTGGAACCTCCCCAATCCTTTAGATGAGGCTAGATAACTGGCATCATGCTATTTTGCTCTAATAGAATGGGACTAGTTAATTGGAACCTCCCCAATCCTTTACATGTGACTAGTTAAATGGCATTATATAATTTTGCTCTACCAGAATGGGATTAGTTAACTACATCCCTAATCTTGGTCTAAACAACATAAGACTAGTTACCCGTCATCATGCAATCTTGCTCTAATAAAATATGACTACCTAGCTATACCCCCTCCCCCCCAATCTCATTCTAAACATGAGATTATTTCACCAGCATCATACAATTTGCTTAACATAATGAGACTTGAACCTAC
This sequence comes from Aphrophora alni, assembly GCA_963513935.1. Lineage (NCBI taxonomy): Eukaryota > Metazoa > Arthropoda > Insecta > Hemiptera > Aphrophoridae > Aphrophora > Aphrophora alni. Next base: position 79,210,296 of record OY740765.1, read on the forward strand.
AAAACCCAATTTTTTTTCTAAACAACATGAGACTGGGTAACTGACATCATACTATCTTCCTCTAACAAAATGGGGCTAGTTAAATACAATTTAAGCGTAAGAGCTTTTGAAAGCTTCTGTATTTGGCTTCGGTAATTAATATTTTTTATACTTTCTTAGTCTTTGACTAAAATTAGGGAACACAAAAGTAATTAACTGTTTTTATTAAACCTAATATAAAGAGAACTGTTCTATATAACTGGCATTCTTCTCTCCAAACCTAATTTAGACGGCACAAAACTAGAAACTGTTATTCATTAATCGTAATATAAGCAGTAGAGTCTAGTTAAACGAAATCCCTCCCCACCCTGAACTATTTTAGACGGCACATAATTAGTTAACTGTTATTCATCAATCCTAATACAAAATCCCAATATAAGCAGTGCATGACTAGTTAACAGACCCTCCCCCTTACAAACCAAATTTAGACAATACAAAACTAGTTAACTGTTATTCTTACTAATATAAGCAATAGTATTACAGGTCTAGTTAAATGGCATTCTATTCTTCAAACCTAATTTAGACAGTACAAAATTAGTTAACTGTTATTCATCTTAATATAAGCAGTACATGTATAGTTAACTGGCATTCCATCCTCCAAAACTAAATTAGTTTACTGTTACTTATAAATCCCAATATAAGCAGTACAGGACTGGTTAAGAGACCCTCCACTCTCCAAATCTAATTTAGACAGCACAAAATTAGTTAACTGTTATTAATCAATCCTGGTAATAGAATATAACTGGTTTAGTTAACTGACATACCGCCACTCCAAACCTGCTCTAACCATCACAAAATTAGTTAACTGTTCATGCTCAATCCTAATGTAAACACACCTTAGACTAGTTTACTGACATACTATAATACTACTCTAAATAGAAAGGGGGAAATTAACAAACACCTCCCCCCCCCCATTCTGCTTCAAGCGAGAGGGACCTAATTAACTAGCAAATTCTGCTCTAAGCAGTACGAAATAGTTAAATAGGATATTCACAATGTTGCTCCAAGCAGTACAGGATTACTTACCTGACAACCACAAATCCTATTCTAACCTGTTCAGGACCAGTTAACTAATTTTCCTACAATCCTAGTCTAAGCAGTATAACACTAATTAAATTACACCCCATATCATTCTTTAAGCAGTATAGGACTAATTACCTACCATACATTTCTCAATTCTACTCTAAACTGTATTAGATTTGTTAAATAACATTCTCACATCCTCCTCTAAAGAGCACAGGACTTCACCTGGGATACCCCAATCTTACTGTAAGCAGTACAAGATTAGTTAAATGACATTCCTCCAATGTTAATCACAAAACTACCTTATATCATTCTCTAAACAATATAGGACTAGTTAAATATCATTCCTATATCCTTTTCTAAACAGCAAAGGACCAATTACTTGGCATCCCCCAACCTTACTCAAAGTAGCATGGGACTAGTTAACTGACACCCCCACATCAGGGCTAGTTATTTGATATTCCCCAATCCTACTCTAAGTACCAACGTCCTAGTTAATTGACACCTCCCCCATATCTATCATTGTGGCTAATTATCTGGTATCCTCTCATCATGCTCTAAACAACATGAGAATACATAATTGGTATCCAACAATCCTGCTCTAGACATCACCCTAACCCTACTCTAAGCAGTACAAGACTAGTTTGGCATCCACAATCCTACTCTAAGCATTACAGGATTAGTTAACTGACTTCATCAAATCATACTAAACAGTATCAGATAATTAATGGGTAAAACCTAATCCTATTCTAAGAGACTTGAAATGAAGAAGGAGGTCAGTGAAAACAGTTGTATGTTATTAAAGAGTGTTGTAACTTAAGATATAATTTCTTAGAATTTTGAATGTTTGGAAAGAGGAAGGAGGTTAGAGAGGACAGTTTTGATGTTTTGGTAAAGTATGTTATAACAAGATATAATTTTTCCGAGTTTTATAGTCTTGGCATGAGGAAGTGAGGAAGTAGGTTAGAGAGGACAGTTTTATGTTTTGGTAAGTGTGTTGTAACATAAGATGTAATTTCTCTAAGTTTTATGGTCTTGGTATGAAAAAGTAGATTATAGAGGACAATTCTATGATCGGTTAAAGTGTTTAGTAATATAAGATACAAGTTTTATGTATTAGTTAAGCATTTAGTAATGTAAGATACAAGTTCTGTGAACTCTAAAGGTGTGGAAAGACGAAGGAGGCCACTAACAATAGTTATTTGTTCATACATAAAACACTGTGCAAGTGTTTTGTAATACAAGGTACAAATTCTGTCAACTCTATAGACTTGGAAAGATAAAGAAGGCCTGTGAGAATAGTTCTGTTTCGTTAAAGAGTTTAATAATTTGAGATAAAAGTTTTGTTTGTGAACTCTATAGACTTAGAAAGGAGGACAAATCTACACTCTTTTTCTTATTGAAATGAATTAAAATTTGTTTATTTATTTTTATAAAATACTAAGACATCTTTTAAATTTCTTTTATCAAAATATTTATTGAAAAAAATTGTAATACAATGTTTCATTAATGTAAGATATGTTTTTTAAATTTCTTTCAACAATAAGGATTGTATTATTATATTGTATTACAATAATAAGGATAATCTTGGATGATTATTATTTTGATTCATATAATAAAGTCACTAAGAGGATATTTAAAAAATATTTTTTATAGCTCAAGAAAAAATCATAATATCATGGCCAATAATCTAAGACATTTACAAGGAGGAGAGAAGAGGGACAAATATTATGACCTACTTTCACCTGAAAAACCATAACCAAAAGTGTATATTATTTTTTATGGTTAGAGTAGGGTTGAATGAGTATGGGTGATTGAGGAATGATGTTTAAAACAAACAAAATGTGTGAGATAACAGACAATCACCATCTGATGAGAAGTATATCAAGCAGTGAAGTTTTTCAATAACCAATTATATAGTATTTTGTATCTTCACTTCACTAATGAAATTTGCGTAGATACTTAAAGCAAGTAAGTGCAATTGGTAAGTCAATGGTAAACATTACTCTAAACCAAACTAAAACTAAATATCAAACTTACTTCATTCTCTTTCACCAATTAAGCAAGAACGAGGGCTAATAATAGTAGGTGCAAGTAGATACAATAACAACAATAATTGTATTGAAGTGTCCTCGAAGATAGACAGTAATATTATCGTGGTGTGCACCAAAGTCACACATATGAAATAGAAAAACTAAGAATAATTTTATTATTTATGAACATGGAATTTCAAGTAAAAATTTAAACTTTTAAAAATGAGTTGATATAAATAAAATTAAAATCTATATTTTTTAATAGTCTATCATTCATAATTTCACTAGGTGTTGTGCAAATGGGTCCGCTTGCGTGGATATCGGGGGTTTGTGTATATCATTAATTAGGTTGGATTCCACCCATGTGGACTACACCATTTTCATTTAGTTTTATCAGCTTAGAGCACCATGTATTACAAAATAAATGTTCGATTTAACCATTTTAGCAAGACTTAAGTTAAAGTAAATCTTGTCCATAACTAAATAACTGGTCTTCCTTTTAAAATATCAGAATTTTTTAGTAGTGAGCATTTTCTATTACAGTATTAATTAATATTTTCCATCAAAATCTTAATTTTATGAAAACTTTACTTAACACTCAGGTACTTTTAAAAAAAAGTGGATCTATCGATAACCATTAAGAAAAGACTTAAGTAATAAATTAATGAAACCTTTGAAGCGATTTAATAATTCTAAATATTGTTTTCAATTATGTACCAATTTATTTCAAATATGTTTAAGATAAAATGTATGTTGTCATTGAAATGTCAAAAATACATGGGAGAATATTGATTTCCTTTTAATCGTTAGCAAAAAAAAAGTTAAACTTGGGAACTATTGCCAATGATTTAAAAAACATTTTCAGTTCCAATTAGTGTTTCAAACATACACCAATTCAACATATGTAGTAACGGAAAATTTTAATAAAATGTATAAAATATGTTGAGAAATCTGTATTTAGTATTTTATAGCAAAAAAAAAAAAAAATGGTTATAACTTGGAAATACTGCATCGATTTCACACAAATTTTCACTTTTAATTAGTGTTAAAAATCATGTACCAACTTTGTTACTAACAAAATACCATGTGTCCTAAAAGTCTCACCCTCCCCCCCTTTTTTGTTTTTAATTAATGGAAATAGACAGATTTTCTTTGGGGAAAGTTTAGATAAACAAAGAAGGAGTTTTTTGAAGTATCAAAATTTTCAACCCTTACCCCCCAAATGGGATAGTTTGGGGGTAAGTCAAGAATTTTAAATAGCAACCCCTATTGAGTGATACCTCATTTTAAAGGTCTATTAAAAATAAGAATAATGGCGCAAACTAGAGGTCTCTAAGTTCATCCTACCCAACATAGCGACCAATCGAATTGTGAATTTTACGTTAATAACTACACCGGAAATGTTATGAAATGTACAACAAGCTTTTGAGTTCAGAATCTATTTCTGTCAAGAAGTAAATGGTAGCCATTTCAAGAACTTAATCTGAGCTAAAAAAACAAGGTAAGGCTATTACCATCATTTTACCAACATAGAGCAATTTGTAATGTAATAAAAACAACTGGAGTTTGAAGGTTAACATTCACAATTTGATTGGTTGCTATGTTGGGTAGGATGGACTTAGAGACCTCTAGTTTGCGCCATTATTCTTATTTTTAAATGACCTTTTTAATGAGGTATCACTCAATAGGGGTTGCTATTTAAAATTCTTGACTTACCCCAAACTACCCCATTTTGGGGGTTATGGTTGAAAATTTTGATACTTCAAAAAACTCCTCCTTTGGTTATCTAAACTTTCCCCAAAGCAAATCTGTCTATTTCCATTAATAAAAAAAATAATAGGGGGGGGGGACTTTTGGGATACATAGTATATATTGTCACTAGAAATTTTAACAAAATACATAAAATAGGTTGATAATTCTGCTTTTCATACTGCTTGTGCAGACAAACATTGTTATAACTTGGGAACTTCTGGATCAAACAACGATTAGAGTATCAGATATCATACCATAGGAAAGAAAATCGTATCATCAAGTTATAAACTTATAAACAGCCAGATAAAGAGATGTTGCATTTCATATATGTAGAGACTTTTTTTTATTATTTAATTTCTTTTTGTATTTATAATTGTTTTTTATCCTTTTTTTAAAAATTATGTAGGAACTCATAACATTAAGGGAATTGTCCAGTACAAAACAATCTTTAAACAAATTTTTTAGAAATTAAAAGCATCATCTCCCTAATAAAAACAATATATGCGAGTGATACATGGATTTACCAATGGGGTGGAAAGAATCCAAAAATAAGTAGAAACAGAATTGTAATTACAAAGTTTAAAATTTATACTTCGACTAAGTTATTATTTCTGTCTATAAATAGATACAAAAAAAATAATAACAAAAAAAAAATAAATTAAAAAAACTAATAAAATACATATATTGTAAAAAGTTTTTCTTCAGATATAGAAGAGCCATTGATGAGTGACATATTACTCCTTTACACTTTTCCCCTTTTTTCTGTCATAAAGCAAGTATTATTTTATTCCATGTAAATGATAAAGCCCAGTACATTCTAGTAAATAGCAAATTAACAAAAAATGTATAAATACATATGATTACTAGAATGGTGTTGTAATTCCAATAGTTTGAATGAATCTTAATAAAATTTTCTCTTTCAATGTCATTTCTTTTACAGTTATTTCATTTTACAAAAGTATTGTTCTTACATAAAATGTTTCTTTATATTTAAATAAGTCTAAATTTAAAACATAATTAATTCCTTATTCTTGAAAAATAAAAATAAATGTCACAGCCACTGAATGTGTGAAAACTTGTATTCATTGCTGTTTGGAAAACATCATTTAATCAGTTGGTGGAATACTTTTACCTTTTCCAAGTTAAAAAATGTACATTTCTTTTACTGGTGAAGTTATAGTTATCAATAAATAAATATTGAGCTTGACTTGTGAGATATTTTAAATTAAAATAAAACTTGAACATAATATGTTTATAAAATCAAACACGTTTCAATGACAACGTCACCATCTTCAGTGATGATTACTCTAATTAAGTACTAATTCTTGTTTAGCAAGTTGATCTCTACATTTTTATCACTATCTTCTTTATTTCCTTCTTTCTTTTAATATAATGATTGCAATTTCTTATTTAAACACTGAATTTTTTTATTATGTTTTATTACTGGCAACATTTTCTCAAACTCTTCATTAAATTGTTCATAACTTTTTTAGATACTTACAGTGAAGTACAAGGGCTTGAAATTCTAAATTTACTTGCTTAGAATACATCAGTTTTATTTCTAAGTTTAATCAATGTATATTTGTATGTTGAACTCGATATGTACAGTGAACTTGTTATTTGTAGCTATTTTTATCTTCATAAACTTTGATAACACTTTACGTTTTCTACACATACTAAAAAAAAAAAGGTCATAGAATGTAGCAGGTTCAACTCTGCTGGCATGAGTGCCATACTTATAAATAAATATTGAGCTTGACTTGTGAGATGTTTTAAATTACTGAGATGTATCACTGAAGATGGCAACATTGTCATTGAAATGTGTTTGATTTAATAAACATATTTGTGAAAAATTATATTCAAGTTTTATTTAAAACTATATAGATAACAATTTCTTCACAAACAACAACTACATCATTACAGGATATACTGATCAGAGTCGACAACTTAGAAGCACACAATGTTTACTTTTGTTTAAATTTTTCATAAAAAATTGAATAAATTTATATTCTTGCTATTGCCAAGAAATATTTCTTCTACTGAGGGTCCATTGAAGATTTTTATAAAAAAAATATGTCAACAAAAGCGTGCTTCAATGAACACTCTTTGTACTTCTTTTACTGTATTCATAAAAGAATACACTTAAATTATTACTTCCAATATTTCACTTTAAATAATCTTTGTATACACTTTCAAAAGTGTCATTTTTGCATAATGTCTATGGAATACCATTCCTCCATCAATAATGTATCATCCGCACTGATTGAATTCTGTCAATTATATTATATTATAGAGAATAGATTTTGTTTTCTTGCACTTAAATGATTTGTCGAATAATAATAATTGGCTTCTCTATCACTTTATTTTTAATTCAGTTATTCAATGAAATAACAGAAAAGAATTATTCAGGTGGCCAGTGGTCTAGGCTCGAAGAATTCAAGCATAATTTAATGATTTCAAGGCTTGAATTAAAAAAATTCAAGGCTCTCATCGACAAATTAATTGTGTTTTAATATACTGTAGGTGATATCTCAAAAAACAAAGACAAGATAAAAACATATACTATTTTTACATAATTTAAATTCATTATAATTTTGTGTTATTTTATTAATTATTATTATTTTGTTAATGATTAAAATAATATGAGTATAGAACTCAATATTATTTATTTATGAAAATAATACTTTTATTAATTTCAATAATAAATTTGTATAAATCAAATGAAAATTAAAATGAATTTTATTAATTAAAATAGAACATTTTAGGTTAAGTTCAAAATGTATTCAGTTATATAATATATAGAAGAAAACTGTATACAAGCAATATACTTCATTCATAGATACATTCTCATTTGACAAATATAATAGATTTACAATTTCAAAAGAATATTTGAAAAGTAAAAATCAACACGTTCTATTAATTCTTGATTTGAGGAACATATGTTGTATAAAAAGGTTTATTAATGACAATTCAAAAGATTAAAAATGTAGGAAACAAATAATTTAAAAGATAACTAAGTTAAATAGCATACAAAGTCAAGTGTCGGTATGTAATGTTTGCATTTTTTTTTATCGTCGATTATGTAATATTAAATAACTAAACATAATATAACCTAACTTTAAACACATTTCCTAACACATGTGGCATATGTTATAGCATAGGCAACATTCGATGTTGCATATAAAAACGAAATGATGATAATGAAAGAGTAATAATTCGGAGAGACATTGGATTGAATAGATTGTCTGTCAGGTAGTAGGCCTAATCCGCTTATCGGCAGGTTTGAAGCCCAACGCTAGCATATCTACTACCACTTGCTACTGAAATTCTCATTTTTTTCGGTTTCCCACCTGTTTTCTACTTTTTTTGGGATGAAAAAAAGAAAAAATGAAGAAATCCACCTATAATGAACTTGATTCGGCATTAACGGAATGGTTAGCTAAGGGCCGAAGTGAGGGCACCCCAGTGTCTGGTCCTACCATTGCAGCTAAAGCAAAAACCTTTTTTGATTTGTTAGTCCTGGAAGGAAATTTTGATGTGTCATCCGGTTAGTTACATCGTTTTAAGAAACGTCATGGAACTAGAGAGATCAGTTTATACGGAGAGAAGCTGAGTGGTGATCAAGAAGCAGCTGATGATTTTCAACATGATTTTGAAGAGTTTGTGTTGTCTGATGATCTGTCATATAAACAAATTTATAACACTGATGAATCAGGGCTTTTTTGGAAGTGTCTTCCCACTCGTACTTTAACATTTGAAAGTAAACATAAAGTGGCAAGTCACAAAAGTAGCGAGGAAAGCATTACAATCTTGCCATGTAGCAACGCTGCGGGCAGTCACAAACTTAGGCTTCTTGTAATTGGTAAATCTAAGAAACCTAGGTGTTTTAAGGGGGACAATAGCAGAAAATTTACCAGTTGATTATTTCAACAAAAAAAAAAGGTTGGATGAACCAGCAGATTTTTCAAGAATGGTTTGAAAAGATTTTTGTGCCTCAAGTACATAAACATCTTGACTAAAAACATTTTTGCCAAAGAAGGCTGTTTTGTTAATTTACAATGCGCCTTCACACCCGCTACAAGTGTGCTTAAATCTTCAGACAGGCAAATTTTTGCACAGATTTTGCCCCCAAATGTTACTGCGCTGATACAACCTAAGGACCAGAGAGTCATTGCAACAATGAAGAGAACATACAGAACAAAGTTATTACTGTCAAAAATCGAAGAAGGCTGCGATCTCAAAGAATTTTGGAAAAATTATACAATTTTGGATAGCATTTACGATATTGCTTCTGTATGGGATTATGTCAAACCCTCAACCCTTGTTAAATCATGGAGAAAACTCTTTCCGAGTATCGAAACAAATGTCACCAAACCATTTGTGAAGAAGAAAATGAAGTCATGCCGACCGCTACACTTGTTGACCTATTGACAACCGTTCCGGGAGGTGAGAATGTCGACGAAGAGAACATAGAAGAGTTGCTGGAATGCGACGCAAATGTGCTGGGGTTTGAACGACTGACTGACGTAGTGATAACGAACAAAGCAATGGGATTGAACGAGAACGAAGAACAAAGTGAAAGCTCAGAAGATGAGGCGCCTGTGAGGATAACACACGAAACGGCTTTGCAGCACGTGGACAGATTACTTCAATATTTGGATGAACAAGATGATGACGCATAACTGGCAGAAAAACTTATATTAAGGAAAGTACAATCTAGAATAAAGAAAATGTGTTTCCAAAGCATGAAGCAAAAGCGAGTGACTATTTTTTTTAAAAAGGCATAACTGTTTGTTAACAGTACAGTACATACAATATATTGTTTTTTGTTTACTGTTCTTTATTTTAGTGATTTAGATGTAGAGCAAAGGTTTCTGCTGTAATGTATATATTTTAAAAGTTTTACTTATCATGTTTTTTGTACAATAAAACATAGTTTTTATGCTGAAATATTTTTTTTGTGTTTTCACTACATTTTTAGTCTTTTTACGGGTTATCAGTGATTTTCGCTATCCGCGGTGCCCTTGCCACCCAATTCCGCCGATAATCGGGGCTCTACTGTATTAATATATTTATTTTTATTATATTTTGAATCACACTGAGAATAACTTGTTACCACCACTCTTGCTGAGTCTCTAAAGAATTTGGCATAGTAAGCTACATCCCATACCACAAAATCCCTGTTCTTTCACATGATGGTGTCTATTAATTCAAAAAATATTGATTTTATATATAAACCAACAAAGAAGAAAAAAGTATTTTGGATAATAGTTTTTGTATATAAAGAAGATAAAGAAATCTATTTCATTTCTACAACTTGTACAACTTTACATAAAAAACTCCTTACATAAATTCTTACATGGAAGAGTCTTATCCTAATCTCCATATATGGAATAGAAGAATATATCCTCCATATTTTAGTAATATAGCATATATTTTACAAGTTAAAACCCAACCTATTTTTTGGGGGTTGGGAGGTTCTTCAATGTTCTTTAATTATTTATGCAGAGTTTTTGTTTATTTTGACCTTGTCACAAAACTTTCGAAAGACTCAGGCAATGAATATCTGTATATTTTCGTTGATGAGAGGGTAGTGTTTTCTTCCAACCCTTTTCCAGAATTTAAAAAATATTTCTAACCACTCTTTCTAAATAAGATAAAAATTCATAGCATGCACACACACACACACATATATATATATATATATATATATATTGCAAAATATATCACTGTAGGATCAGAAAACATAGAACATGTAAATTTCATAGATTTTTCTAAAATTATGTAATGTTGCTAATTTTATTTTTGAAATAAAACTTTTAATTAAATCAAAGCAAACTTATATGACCGTAAAGTAGACAAAGTCTCTATTAAAATATAAAACTACATAATGTATTGTTAAAAAGCAGTTTTCAGTCAAAATATTTTTTTTTAAATATTACATTAATTGTACAACTTGTTGTGCAACAAATTTAACACAGATTTAGTAAGACTTCATTTATTCCTTTTGTAAAATATGTTTAACCCTGGAATTGGCATTAACTTTTGCCGTAACATGGTGCCCTTTCGCGAAACTGCCGAACTACGAGAAATATTTCTGTCTTTTCTGTTCTCTCTATGAAATTCAGGTTAGACAGCTTTGAAAGATTGAAACACGAGCTTTTCAATGGTGTATAATTCATTTCTCTACGACTCCATTTACTAGGCTAAAGGTTGAGTTGAAGAAAACAACTTTTTTTTTTGTTGAATACATCTGTAAAATGAGTTTTTTTCGTAACTAATTTATAGATTGAATACTATAAAAGTTATAGACATGTGGCGAACTCTGTTGGATAGGTAAAGATTTGTACTAAAAACAGTACATTTGCACATTTATTTGAAATAATTTACAGCTTCTGACCTTTACACAAAGTAGGACGCTTAATGCGAGTTGGCGAGTCGCCATTTTTACGAGTAAAACACACCAATTAATTAAATACTTTTATAGTGTTTTATGAACTTTTGATTACATGTATATGCATCTACGAAACGTCAGCTTTACAATGGTATAACATTTATTTCGAAAGGATGATTTTAAGTAACCCTAATGTCGAGTTGCAATATCAGAGTTTTTTACAGTTGTCTGTCAACCGTCAATGGCTTCCACGGCTCAAATGAGCCGCATGCCAAAACTAAGGTTAATAGTGAAATATAATGAGGAAAAACTACTTCATTTGTATTTCCTGAACATTCATTTTTCATTTGAAGGGTCATAATAATAAATTATATAGTTTGATAAATCTGGACCCTCATGATAATAACCAAAAGCCAAGAGAAAAATGAAAATAATTGTTCACAGTATGGTAGCATATTCAAATATAGTTTACTGAATACATTAATTTGATACTTAATATAATTTAAATAACAATATTTTCAAACGGTGTTATTATGTATGTATTTTTATAAACAATTGTTTGTTAGACTTTTTATTGTATGCAGGCCTGCAAGTATCTGGATTTTAATAATGATGCCACACAGACACACAAGCGAAAAAAAAAAAAGTTAAACCTATGACATGTCTCGTACAAATACATTCTTCCATCCATCGCCATAGAAATAAACTTTACATCTTTTGAAATTTGATTAAAATGACATTAATACAAATTAAGAATATAAACCTACATTAAGAAAAAAAACAAACAAACCTATTTTAGAAGATAGTTTTTGATTATGAATTAATTACAAACAGCTCTCTCAGTCTTCAAACTGTTAGGCATACAATCCCATGGACCATGGTGGTTGTCATTGTTATTTAATAACGCAAGGTTCTAATTCTTTTTTTAAAAATATTTGTAAACAATAATTTGATTTTACTTGAGATTTTACACATTGGTTTGGGTAATTAATCTTTACATTTCATAAACATTTTAATGAAATTGATATAGCTTATTTTGAGAAATTACGTCTTTTATAATAGCTCCATCACAAATTTGTTAGTTTTCAACGATAACTCATGAACCAGAATGTTTTGAGAGATTGTGACCAATATGTTTTGTTTGGGTCCTTAAGGGCTACATTTTAGCAAAATTTGATTTAAATAGTTCAAGTCGATTTTGAGAAATTACATCTTTTATAACAGTCCATGACACATTTGTTGGTTTTTACCAATAACTCACGAACCAGATTTTTTTGGAGAGAAGACCAATATGTTTCATTTGGGTCCTTATGGACTACAGTTGAGTAAAATTAAATCAAAATAGTTCGAGTCGATTTTGAAAAATTGATATGTTGTGACTTGTCTTATGGCAAGTACTCCCAAGTTTTGAGTTAATGGAAAAATTTTAAAAAGACCCGAGACATGACCAAAATCAGTTCACCAAATTTGATTTGGTGTAGAGTACTGCTAAGATGACATCATCCCCAAAACCACTGTTTTTAACTCAGACAACCTTAAAACAAATATTTCCATGAAAAACTCAACACCAGATTTTTTACCCATCACACAACTTTCTTTATGCTATGTATATGTGAGAAACTAAAATGGAAAGCTTCCAATTAGCTCTCTTATCTCCTAATATTTGAAATTAATTCTTTAAATATTAACAGATTAGGTGAAAAATGAACTCTGTAACCACTGTATCATTTTCATGAAGAAATGTTTGTATCACTGAAATTACAAGAGAGATGATTTATTTGATCATTATCATCATTAATTTAGAAAAACCTAAAAAGTGAATAATTTTTACCAATTGTACTAAAAAATGGTCTAATCAAAGAACCAATGTATGGCAAGAACACAAAAAAGAAATGTACATGGTCTAGTTATTATTCTGCCGTAGTGGTCAAAAGAGGTTATGTAGTTTGTTGACAAGAACATAACACAACAAATGTGTAGAACTGTAGTTATTATTCTACCATAGTAGGAAAAAGTGCTTTTGCAGATTAAAACTCCAAAGAAAATAGTTAAGGTACATAAAACATACTATTATTCAACAAATTTCCATGAACTTCTTTTAAAAAATCTTGTATAGTTGACAAATATTTTGTAAGGAATTTAAATACATTTAACATAGTACATTTTCTAATATTTATGATAAAATTTTATTTTATTACAGGTTTGCTTTTGTGTTTAATTTTTCCCTGTTGTTTTTAATCTAGCTATTGTACACACTATAAGTGTAATGTAGTCATGAAGTGGCCTAACACATAGAAATCTAACACCACTATCTAGGATGGAACCCATGAAAAAATACTCTCCTTAATAGGTGTTTGTTGTAACCTACCTGACACGTCAACACACGGCGATAAATTATAGAAACAATTGTCTTATATTGATGGAACCTAAAATACACTTTTAAAAACTAATATTCTAATTATAGGGTAAAAAAAATATGATGTACTATCATTTTCATAAGAAATATGTGAATTTAATCATCTTTTTGTTTAAATAAACCTAAAAATGGACCAAATGTATACTTCATGGAAATTACTCTCTGAATATTGTTGAATAAAAAGTTGATCAATAAAGCGTTCAAAAAAGGTATTCAACTAAATCTTCATATTCAGAGTGATAATACTGGACATTTTAAATGTAACAACAGTGATAATGATAATGTACCTAAGATGGCTGCTTCAAAATTGCTTGATAAAATCATTTATAAGCGTTTTTTAATTAAGGGTAATTAGTGAAATAATTATAATAATGTATAATTATTTCAAATTACGACATTTTTTATGGTAACAAAGTTAGATTTTTCTCAGTATTGGTTTAGAAGAAAAACTGACAATTATTTACAACCAAATTTTCTTGTTTTCCAAAGAAAAATATGTTGAATTTTCTAAATAAAAATTTTTGCTTTTTATTACTATTTAAATATTTATTTCATAGGCTAAATTTGTTTTTTCATTGTAAATGAAAATCAGGTAAATTGCAAGCCTAAAGGTTATATTTTTTATTGAATCATCACATTAAAACGTAGCCAATAAACTCACATCAAATGTATTACTGCCACATCATCAAGTGAACAGCCTAAATGCTCAGTTGCAACCTTTCCAATTTACCTCACAACCAATGAATTGTTTTCTTCTTTTTTTTTTCTTGTTGTTTAAAGGTAAAAATCTCTTTCAATCATAGTTTAGGTAGATGTGAGTGAGGTGGGAGGTAGATATAAGAAGAGCGGGAGGTAGATGATAGTGGGGTAGGAGGTAAATACGAGAAGGGTGAGATGTAGGCCTATATACAAGAGGGGTGGAGAGGTAGATATGAGAGGGATATAAGTAGATGCAAGTGGTATGGTTGTTAGATGTGAGAGGGGTGGAAGATAGATATGATGAGAGGTAGATGTAAGAAGAGTGAGGATTCAATAAATTCAAAGATAAAGATGTTTCTCTGTACAAAGGATGTTGGAAATACTTTTCATTTACAATTCCAAACTAAGAATGATCTTTTAATCTGTAAATAATGTTATGTAGTAACACCTGATGGATTGGGTCAAAATGAATTGGTGAAAGGAGAACATGTACAACACCTTTTATAAAATAAAACATCTTTATTTTCAATTGTACTTCTTATTTATATGTAACTCCTTTCTGTGTCTAATAATTTACTTCATTATTATTTTTTAGATAATTTACTTCCTTGAGGAAAGAGTGCAAATTTAAAACATCCGTTTCTTGAATTCACTCAGAGAACAATGATGGGTATATTTAAAACTTCATTACATTTATTTTTGTCTAAACTCTGAATACAATGATGAATACGTAAGATTTTCAGTTGTCATGCCCTCACCATTACTCATGCGTTAACTATCTACAAGCGTACAGAAAAAGCTTGGTTTATATGTAACTACAGAAATCTTATTTATTTGTAAAGTTCTCACTGATATATTTTATATGTCTTAACGCTGAACCTATCTAGTGAAAATTTTACAAAGAAATATTTTAAGCAAAGTTAGCTGAGTAGATAATGGGTTTAAAAAAAACAACAACAGAATGTGTTGTTTAAAAACTACTAGAAGTTATAAAACTATTCTTGCCATGAAATTTGCAACTTGAAGGCTGTAATCTTAGCAGACATGTTCCTTTCATTTAAATTTAAGAGATATAAGTGTATGGCATATAAAACCATCTATGAGCCAAGAAGAGAAACATGGCGTGGATGAAACTAAAAAAAAATCCTTATTTGAACAAACTATTTAAGCCAGATTAGATCAATGGATAGTGTGGAATCTTCCTGAGCAGATAGTTCTGTTCAAAACTCATTCAGATCAGGTAACTCTTTGAAGGAAAAAAGTAAAACAAACGACTTTTGAGTCGTTTCCAACCCAATGGAGTATGATTAGTGACCAGATCTGTAGCTTGGATGTTTTGCTAAAACATGTATGTTAAAGAAAACTTTTTTTTTTGGTTAGAAAATGTGACATAAACAACACATTTTTATTTATGGACAAAACAAATTTTGCAACTGGTCGACACGAATATTAAGAATTGTATAAAAATGATTTTTTTCTACTTTTTAATTAAAAAAGAAACTCAGTAGTAGAGATCTCATGGAATCTCGAAAAACTTAGAATTTAGACCAAGACCTTGAAAATGCTAACAAGTTCACCATTCATCAAGATAATAAAGCCTTCCGAGACATTTCCACATCTAGTATAAAAATATTTAAAGCTATATATTAAGATTAACAACTTGAAAGACTTATGGTACAAAAATAATTAAATATCTTTTAATCTTTCATATTAAAATTGACCTTTTATAAATTAAATAAATAAGATTATTTATATCACGCGCATAGGAAAAGATGGCGCTGAAGATAAAACTAAAAGCGATATGCAAACCTGCGATGCAAGGTGAAATACAAAATGCAATAAAGAAGCTTAAAGCAAGAACTATGAAGCAAGTTTTGCAACAATTCCATTGATGAATTGTAACAAACATAAGAAAATAACATGCATCTTAAACTTAAATACAAAACACAATTATTCATTAATTAATTAATTAAATTAGATCTGACCTGCAGTTTCACGTTTGAAATTGAAAAAGTCACTGATGCTCTGCATCATACTTACAAAACTCCCAAACCTCAAACCTTGTTCACTTACTGCTCTTATCACAGTATTTTCTCTATCACACGCTACAATTTAACATACTGCAAAATATCTGGAAAAAAACAACAAAAAAACATTTAATCTTTAACCGCATAAACTATATTTTACTAAATTTGTAATATTTCACATTTTTCCGTCTCTAAGTTGGGTTAGTACTTGGTACAATATATGATGTAAGCGAGATATGGCATCGGGAAACTTGCGTCATCTCTCGTATTGCAATTGTATATTCAAAGCCTCGTATGGACATACAGACAGTGTTCCAGAATTGGTTAATGTTATAGAATCGCAAGTTAAAAATTTGTTTGAAATGTTAAATATTGTATTACTACTAATGCAATACCATACCATAAAATAAATAAATAAACATTGTAAACTTTTACAGTTTAAGTTAAATTAAGAAACAATAATTCGTAAAATTAAAATATAAAATTCAGTGTGGGGTGTTCTTGCGCAGATATAATCGTCAGGATATCTTTAAGTGGCCCAAAATATCCACCAATCACAGAATTTATTAGTCAGTCTGGTACAGTACACTTCTTATAGATTTATTCACCCATCTTCCTTCGGCGAGAGCGGTCGTGTTAACTCCCTCGTCAACACAAGAACTTCTCGTTATCAGAACAATACTAAGCTTCCAGAGTGACGCAACACATGAGATATTTATTAAAAGAAACAGTTTTTTCATGATTTTAATTAAAATCAGTGGTCAGCGTCCTAGTATAGATGCTTAAGTTGTATTTCAAACATAATTTTCACATGTAAATATATTATTGGTTATCGTAATATACATTTATGATAAAAACACCAAAGAAACATTCTAGTTGTACAAGTTAAAATCTTGAGGAAAAGACTATCAATTTGTAAAATAATCATAAAGTAGAGACATTGAAAGAGTTTTAACAATAAAGATAATTTGTGAAATTTGAATAATAACTTATAAAAAACAGACTATGTGAATTTTTCCCTAGTTTTTAAAAGACAGTCATCTACTGTGAGCACCATTAATTAACTATTATTATAATTGTTTTAAATTTATGATTTAGCTTTAAGAATTGTATATGTTGTTTTCAGGACATGCTTTCATAGTTGGAAATTATTATATTATATTCATGTATGTATTTCAGATGAGAGAATATTCAATGACTATTATAAATTGAGTATTTAATTGAATCTGTGGTTTGTTTGTGTCCGTTAAGTACACTTTCCTTTTAAAAACCCACGATCTCGATTCCTAGTAAATTCAGAGTGTCTGTGCTTAAAATCACAGAATGGTGCTCAATGAAATTATTTAATGCAATAAGAAATAAATTCAGTACATTAAAAATCAATAAATATAAATCC
Source organism: Aphrophora alni (assembly GCA_963513935.1). Taxonomy (NCBI): domain Eukaryota; kingdom Metazoa; phylum Arthropoda; class Insecta; order Hemiptera; family Aphrophoridae; genus Aphrophora; species Aphrophora alni. The sequence continues at coordinate 79,228,075 of OY740765.1, forward strand.
TTTAAAATCCACGGTTAGAGAGATTGTTACACATTTAAATTAAAGACATATTTGGAAATTAAGAACAAACATACAACAGTTTAAAGAAGTTGATAAGTAGGGCTCATGCATGAGCTACAGTATGTCAAGTATGGTGCAGAGCCTGATCTATGAGTGTATGGAAGTACCATCTAGATAAATGAATATTATGACTTTAATGTTATTTTTCAACGGAACCACTATAAAGTGAGAGTAAAATAGTTAATTAGCTCATGTTTAATAATTAATTATTAAGATAAATAAAATTAAAACACTTCCATTTAAATTTAAATACAAAAATATTATAGTATGTTACATTAGGTTAATACACTGATTATTTTAGATGCTTGCAGTATATCAATGCAAAGGTAGAACCTTCTCAAAAGCAGGTGTAGTGACACTTATTTGGTATTCCTACATTTGGTTGACTCAAAAAATGTTGATTCTAGCGATAATTAAAGTAACACTTGAGCTGAATTAGTGTGTGAGTAATGTGAATTTTTTTGAGGGGTTTATTTCAACCCTTTCTAAAAACATAATTCCCTATCATCTCTATTGCCATAAGCTTATAGCAGAGATTTTTTTCAACATACAGTAGAACCTCTGTTAACCGGCCTCGGATTAACCGGTCCTCGGATTAACCAGCCTATATCGTAGTGTACTGGTTGGATGAGAGTTACTGAAAATAAATTGTAATTGAAAAATCAAAGTGGCGGCGAATCAAACGACTTTGTCGATAGTGGTATCCCATTGTCGGCGGCGTAAAAACACAGTGGCACCAAAGCAGCGGCGAGTCAAACGATTTTGTCGATAGTGGTATCTTATTGTCGGCGGCGTAAAGTCAAACGATTTTGTCGATAGCAGTATCCCATTGTCGGCGGCATAAAAGACCGCAGCATTGGCACCCGCGGTATAGCAGACATACTCCGACATAAACGTTTGATGATTCGAAATTTTGATGATGGAAAATATAACATTTCTTTTCAGTTTTCTTCTTGTCTTTGACTGGTTATGATCTACGTACAGTATATACAGTAAATAAAATTGAGCGAGTTACGAAAACGGAAGCGTGTGTTGGTTTCATTTGAGACGCGGTCAAATGTGTCAAAAAACTTGACAGAGGGGAATCTGTAAAAAAGCTTTGTAGTGTTTAATTTTTTCTAGTTAAATGTATAATATACATAACATAATATATACGATACATTTATGTACAATAAAATGAGTTGCAATAACATCTTAATTGTATAATTCTTAGCGCTACCTGATTTAATAAGCTCTCTTTGAACGAAAACTGATTTTTCACGGGAACCTCGGATTAACCGGCCAAACGGGCAACCGGCCCGCGTGTCAGTCCCGACTAGACCGGTTAAGAGGGGTTCTACTGTATAAGACTTTTAATTATTTATTATTTGTGATATTTTGTCAATGTTTTATATTATTTTGAATTAAATTCAAGAAAGAAAGGATGAATGTCTGGTGATATTTCTGGATAATGCAGATGTTTTTTACTCCTATGTATATTTTGAGACTGAAGTAGGAGTTGTTATCAATACTGTATTAGTCAGAGAGTTAAAGCAATTAGACATAAAATGTTTTTTCTTAGCAGCAAGTAAACAAAACACATAACGTTTTTTTTTTATAAAATGAAATATTAAAAATTGATATTGTGTTAACAAAATTGGAAGAATTTGAAAAGATAAATTTGTAATAAGAAAATATAATCAACACAGATTAAAAAAATTGAGAGGAACACATGTTCCAGAATAAAAATGGGGTTCTAAACTTTGTCCACATGTAATTTTATTTTAATTGGAAGTTACTAAACCTATTTTTTAAAAACTCAGGCAATGACAATGTTTTCTCTGGTTAAATCGGTTTCAGAATTTTTTAAATCCTTCAAACCTTTTTCAAAATGATGATTGTTTAAAATTGTTTTCATTCAATTTTCTTATATGTAGGTTATACAAATAGGTCATTTCACCCTTCTTGGCTTTATGCTAAATATAATAATACCATCTAGTAAATTGACCAGTGTACAAAACATGATAAATGTCCCCAACCATCAAGGGTAAAAGCACCTTAAGGTGTAAAGTATTGTATTTTCTTTGTGAAACATTGTGTTACAATAAATATCTCGTCTCCAATGTCTGTTGAGACCCTGGCTAGTCTAGTAGTTCAAGCTTAAGTAGTTTCCGTGTTCAATTCTGTAGGGTTCAAACATTTATGGTGTTGACCCAGCATTATGGATAAATTGCTAGCGAACTCTGGTTTAGAATCTTAGAACATCAGTAACAGGAATTAATGTTATAACAAAACATTACTAGATTAAAAAACATAACATGCCACAGGATCTTCACAGGTTTTTGTGCCATAGAGTTTAGTTTATATCTATAATGTGTAATTGCTATCTGTGATTTAGTACATTTTTAACTGTTTGTGATAGAAAAATATTATATTTTTATAAATGTTGTGACTTCGCAGAAAAATGAAAATCGGGAAAATCAAATAAAATTAGGTTTAGCACTTTGGCTTGTAAATACCAAGAGTAAAAAAAAAAAAAAAAATTAAGGCGGATGAAGACCATTATTAATTCTAGTACAGACAGCACAAGCTAGGAATGTACTTGGCTCATGCAAGTGTAGACGGCATATATCCCCACCAAGATCAACTCTGTTGGTGTTGAGCAATACAAACACTTCCATGAAAACCAAGTCACTGACAAACAGTATTACTGGGTTTAAAATATGTTGTTGTTGAGTTCAGTCAGTGATGTGTTATTTTGCACCATTTCTCGTTATCACTTTTATCCTTGTAAACAACTTGTGTTCCATATGAGTAAATAATCATGAACAGAGAAGCTGAAAATGAAGGCTATGTGATATATGAGAATAAAATTATAAACAGAGTGTCAGCTTTAGTGGGTATTTCTCAGAATACTGTAATAAAGATAAATTATGAGCTCAAGAGAGGTTAAAATGTTCATGAACCATTTTTGAAATTCTAAATGAAAATGGAAAACATTAGTGATGAGACTGGATGATTTTAATGAGGGGCTATAAGGAGATTCGTTAATAACTTTTACTTGTTTCAAAAAGTGTCAACTATTCCACACATAATGATGTTGTAAATTCATTATATTTTGTAGTATATTTAATTTAAACCTTAGAAGTGATAAGAGTCTATAAGAATTACATAGTCTATAAACCATCCAGCACTGGGAAACTGTATCTATACAGGCACTCACAAAACATGACGGAAAAACACAAAGACAAGTTCAGTCTGATTAGAATTTGCAATAGTCAAGATTTCAAGCTTCAATATCATAGGTTAATTTTTTTGGTTTTTTTATGTTGGCCAATCTGTGCACAATTCTGATGTATTTGTTACTGGTCACACTGTGCTTACTGTTGTAGTGAACGGTACTTTGTATGTATTCTCTTGTGCCTTGTTTGTTTTCTGTAGTTTAGTGTAAATATTGTCAACAGTTTTTATATATTTCGACTAACAACATTAGTAGCATCATTTTGTAATTTTAGAAAAAGCAATACAAAGTTTTTTTTAAAAACTATATACATTCTTCAAGCAAAAATCATATATTTTTTTTTTACAACAAAAGCAAAGATTTTATTTTTTTTATTTTGCTTATATATATATATATATATATATATATATATATATATATAAAGTGTTAGGATAGTAATGATTGTTTAAATTTTTTTTTATTATGTCTGGAAATAGTTGAAAAAATCTATCACTTAAGGAAGGTAAACATATAACTTTTTAGCGTTAAATAAATAAAATTTTATTGATGTGTGATATTTATTTATTTCTGTATTTAAAGTCTCATGAAGTCCATATTCATAAATGAATTGTAAAAAGGATGCAGTTTTTGAGTTCTTGAACATGACTCATCTCCAATTTTGTTATTAATGTTTAAAAATAAACAAATCAAACATTTGTATACATAAATTTTAAGCCTGTAGTTATTTATTATACAAACATTAATTGGTATTAAAAAAAAAAAGTCTTTAAAACTATCATAATTTAGGAAAATCAGTTTCAAACAAATAATGGAAAGTATGTCTTCTAAACTTTCCAATAGGTGCTTTTTAGAATGAAGTGATCTGACACACAAAACAACAGAGGGATGGATTTCTGCTGTAATATTTCCCATGACAAGTCACAGTCCTAGATAATATTAAAGTTATCACTAAAACACAGAATTTTAACAGTAAAATCAACAAATTAGGAAAAACGTAGTCAATGATATAGCACTAGTAATTTTAACCTGATGAGGAAGCACTATGTTCATTTTCATGGGATTGACATACCTCACCCTATACATCCTGCAGCAAATGTTGCTAAGAGAGCTAAGATTGCAGTGAGTATGGAAGCAACAGATGACACGGATGCTTGCTGCACACCATCAGTTACACTGGCAGACGCTTGACCAGGTGAAGCAAACTTTTCTTCTGCTGTTAATCGATCTCCATATTTTTCAAGCAGTTCCATAATGATACCATTAGTCCAACCAAATCCAGTCTGCAATTGATACTCACCACCCCCACCGTGTCCTCCTGATACTGTGGCATCATACTAAACATATCACAGATTAGATCACTTCTAAAACATGAAAAGATCTAGTATAAGTTATTACCTAGTACAAAGTGTTTTGTAATGCATGTATCAGTCTAAAAATATTAACACAATTTTTCTATAGTTCTAACGTTCACAATTTTGATATCTTCATATCAAGATATATTTGATTGGGAGAAATGGAATAGTTGCAAGTAACGTGATTAATCAATAAATGTAATGAAATTGTAAAAGATTTTATTGCATTGATTATCATAATTGTAATAAAATTAAGTAATTTGGTATGTCTAATGAAATTAAGAAAAACATATATTTTGTAAAATAATTGGAAATAGTTTTGTCAGAAATCAGACTGCGCTGTATTAACCAATAATAAAACAGATAGAAGGAAAGTGTGTAGTGGGGAGGTGCATGATCCTAGATATCAAAAAATACGGACTACTAGCAAATGGGTCTCCGAGAAGAGTGGTTCTGTTTTAAGAACGCTCGAACTCCATCATAAGCTGATCACCTGAGCTTCCAGAGCTACGATTGATTCCCATTGTGTAACTCGGTACCGGTACTGGAAATAGTTTTTAAGTTTGAATTTTAAAGTAGAATCAGTGAAAATTACGCCTTGGTATGAGCATAAAATTGAATTTTATATTTTTAACATGAAGAATTAAGTAAATTGAACTTTTTACTATCAGAAGCTAAGGCTAATATTTTTATTAATAAATTAAAGAATCATGTAAAATATAATAAAAGGACTTTTGTAAAGAAAACAGTTAAAAATAACTTAAATAAGAAAACTATTGTTCCTAACATTTGTAATCATTTATTTCTTGCATTATTACTCACGTTAATAAAAATTACTAGCCAATTCGACATTGCAATTATAAAACTATTTCATAGTGTGACGAAAAATATTCATTACATATACATTTGTTTAGCTACTGTGATTTCCATCATGGTAATGAATACAGTTTAGACTTTTGTATTCATTGCTTGTGAAACTCCTACATCAGAGACTATGAAATGTCAACTGATCCTATCTACTATACATGTAATGTGTCACCATTTTATATGGGTTTGTACGGTTTTGTAAATATTTGGACAAGTTCGTTTTTCAAAACATTTAGTTGCATTTTTTAAAGATTCTAAGTAGAAGAAAATATTGATGTAAAATATGATATTTTTTTAAATGAGAATAAATCGTTTATTTTTCGATGCATTTTTAGTTCTTCTTATATACAAATGTATGTCTTATATTATAAATATCTCTAATTTGCCATTTTTTATTTCTAATAACTAAAATGTAAATTTATTCATAATACAGTGTTGATCTTTTTTTCTAAACCTATAACATTAATTGAGGCGGTAGCTAGAATAAGGGCCTATGGGTCTATAGGCCCTTCTTCTGGAGAATGCAGAAATGGATTCTCCATGTCTTTTTATACAAACCTGCCAAGTTTTATTTTAAAATTTTGTTTTTTCACGTTGGTACAGCATTTTTTTTAGGCAAAGACAGGTCAGCTGTGAATTCGATTTCCCTCCTTCATTAGCAGTACTGGGTTGTTTACAATAGCAGTAGTAAGGTTATATTGTGTTTATTTGTGTGCTATAAGTCGTTTATTGTAAAATGAACAGTCGGCAAACTATTTTGAATAATTCTTCAGTGTTAAAAGGTGCAAAGAAGAAATCAGTACAACAAAACCAGTGGAAAGAAAATGTAGCAAAATCATTAAGACAAAGTGGCCAGGAATACAAGTCCAAGTTTACAGGAAAAACTGTACCAGGTAAATAGTTTAGTAAAGTTGAAAGCTGTTGTGTTAATAAGTGTTCTAAAAATGTAAGTCAAGAAGAACAAAAAGGTTTATTCGAGTTATTTTATGACAATGGTTCCAAGAAAGTACAAGATACGTACTTAGCAAGTTGCATGACTCTATGCCAGCCAACAGAAAAGTCAAGGAAGGTAGCAAACCCCAAGCAACAAAGAAATCATGTATGGAAATACTCTATTAAAAGTGGTGGTATTGAAATACCAGTCTGCCGCTCAATGTTTGTCAACCTTTATCAAGTTGGTACAAAACGAATTAGATTATTACAGAAAAAAATTGTCAATCACGAATCTTTAGATGAACAACGTGGAAAGCATGGGAACCAAAGAAGGTTGCCAACCGATGTTTATGCATTGGCAATGGAGCACCTAAAGTCGATTCCAAATAAGCCAAGTCACTATTCCCCAGGAAAAACAAACCGTCTTTATTTTGACAACCCTGATCTGACGATTTCAAATATATTTTGTCAATTTCAAGATTATTACAAGAGTATTACAGGAAACACACTCGCAATGAAGTACAAAACCTATTTTAAGTTTTTTAGAGAAACTGCATTCACCTTTAGAAAACCAAAAACTGATACCTGTGATTATTGCCGAGAGTGTGAACTAAAATTGGAAAAAAATTCACATGATCCATGTCATGTTGAGTTTAATCTCCATAAAAAGAGAGCTGAAGCTTATTCTGGCCTAAAGAAAAAGTATTTGGAGGAGGCCAAAAAGAACAGTGATATGTTGGTATTAGAGTTCGACTATGCACAGAACTTCCCTCTGCCAAAACTGTCTATAACTAAACAATTTTACAAGAGATTGCTGTGGATGTATTTGTTTAATGTACATGTGCACAATGGTGATACATCTTTTGTTTACACCTTCATGGAATCTGAATGTAAAAAGGGGGCCAATACTGTGGCTTCTTTTATATTTGACTGTGTGCAACAGAAGATTGCAGAGTACCCGAATACTAAACATATTGTTCTACTGTCTGACGCTGCAGGTGGTCAGAATAAAAACCAAACATTATTACGGTTTTGTTCTTGGATGTCAAAGATGTATAATGTTGAAGTTACTCACCTCTTTCCTGTACGTGGACACTCTTTCGGTCAATGTGATCGCAATTTTGGAGTTATAAGGAACGCTCTAAAAAGTTTACAAAATGTTGAAGGACCGAAAACCTATTTGGAAAGGATTGTTACTTGCAGGCAAAACCCATCTCCCTTTCGTCTTTTGCATGACCCATCGATTGTATTTGATTGGGACACAGCACTCATGCCTTATTTTTTAAAGACACCTTCTAATAAAGATAATGTCTTTGGAATACAAAAATATCGTATCCTACACTACAAGCCTTGTGGGACCCTTGCAGTGTCAAAAACTTACAACCCAGTATATACACCATTCAGATATGCCAAAGCCTTTCCTCAGGAGCTTGCACTAAGTCCAATGCCAAGAGTTGCCTTAAAACAAACAAAAATAAAAGATCTTCGAGATTTGTTTATTTATCTACATGAAGAAAGCCGAAAATTTTACGAAGATTTATTTGGAAACACAGAACAAGTTGAAAATGACAATGATGAAGAGGACATTCTTAGTGACGAATCTGATCAAGATGAACTGTAAATAAGATTTTCAGAAAATTTCTTTTAATGTATTTAACTTAGTTTAGTGGTAAATAAAACTCCAATTTGTCTTTTTACTGCTTTTTTTATTTAAACCTGTTCCTTTTAAGCCATTTAAACCCATTCAAAGATATAGGCCCTTCTTCTATAGATGAATTTTTACATGTTCTATAGAATAAGGGCCTATGCATCACTTTAAAAAAAGTAATTTTTCAATTATTTATACAGGGTTTTACCCAAAACAAATGATGAAATATGCTTAATAATAAGTTTAATTTCCTTAAACAATTTTCACTAAAATCTTCGATATAATAATTAATTTTTGGCATTGAAGTAAAAAGTTTGTCAGCGTTTTTCTCAAAACGCTCATTTTGCTTATAGGCCCTTATTCTAGCTACCGCCTCAATTGTTGGTAAGTTTATTATCTGCCGAGGTCCCTTTCAGATTATTACACAACAAAACACTTTATCTTCCTCTGTTGTAGTTGGGTTGGGATGGGTGGAAAAATGTTTAGTTTAGTCAAGTCTAGCAAGTATAGCAAGTCTAATATAGTATTAGTGCTATATTGCAGAAATTGTATTGTGATAAGAGAGATAGTACCAACACGATTCTGTACTAGCAGTCATTAGGTGTTTATTATGTGTAGAAAATAAGTATTGTATTTTTCAATAATTATAATTACATTTTCTTTATTGTTGCTTGTTGCATTGTTAAAACAATGGGGAGTAAGACTCAAAATGCAAAAAAAAGAAACAAACGAAAAAAAGTCATGGGCTTCATAACTTCAAGAGTGGAGGGTTTTAAAATCTTTTGGTTTGATGACCCGAAATAATGTTAAAAAGAAGGAAAAAATCAGCAGTTCCACTACTTCCGACAATAATGTGTGTATTGACAATGGTGTGAAAAGTAATAATAAAACTAAAGGTATAAAATTTTCTATTGATAATGGTATGGCAGCAACTCCCGACGGCCTGATTGATGATGTTGGGATAGTAGAAGTTAAATGTTCCTATTCTGGCAGAGATTTGACTCCAGAAAAAATAATAAGTCATAAGAAAGGAATTGTTGGTAGTTTGTGGTAGCAAATGAGTGATGCCTTTTTAATTATTAAATAGAAACTTAACTACTACTCTCAAGTTCAATGGCAACTCCATATTGCAGTGAGAAACTAGTGCCAATTTGTATTGTGGACTCTTAAGCACAGAATGAAAATAGAGAATTTTTTTTTAAATGACGAGTATTGGAAAACAGAAATGGTCGAAAAGTTATCAAAATTCTACACAACCTGTTTATTGCCTGAAATTATTGACCCCAGATGCAGGAGAAGCATGTCCATCAGAGAACCACATTATATTGTAGAACAGGAGAGAATTAAAAATAAGACAAATAAAATATTTTTTATATCATTTAAGAAGCCTACTTGGGCATAGCACCAGTGATTTAATTTGGTTTTTAAGAAACTGGTATTATTCCAATTCCAAATATGTTAGTAAATTATTTTCAGAGTCATAAATTACGTATTAAAAATCACTGTAATAAAAAAGGTTTAGACCTAAAAAGATTGATATTTTAGAAGCTTTTTTTGGTTTACGGGGCAGGTATTACTGGTGACGGATATACGTGGAATATGTTTAACAATTTAAGAAAAACACAAAATTACGATTTTCTCATAATTGGATCAAAGATTTTCTTCTAAAAATTCTGCGAATGTGTAGCCTCTAAGAGATCAAACAAAACGTATCGGTTACCATCTCTCCAAAAATATAGTTTTGTTAGTTATCAAAAAATCAATAATCAGTCATGGATCCACAGATTTCATTCAGATGTTATTGGCATGTGAAGAGTAATAACCCAAATCCGTAGGGTAAATAACAAGTAAAAAAAAAAGTAGTAAATTTCAGGAGTAATTGCCAAAAACAAAATTAACCTTGGCCACCGTCATTAAAACCTCGATGTTTACCAAATATGGTTTACGGATGTGTTTATGGTACAAGCAAAGGAAGATTTGACTTTTATTGAAATATATAACTATTTTTTCATAGTCATCAATCATAGTTCTCATTCATTTTTTTTCATTGATTACCTAACTGTAATTTTTTGTGAGGATTTGTTTTTGTTGGTTTTTATTAGGTTTCACGGATGGGAGAAGACGAAGTTTGTCTAATGATTTTTATAGCATATTTATTATTATTATTTAATCTCAATAACAATATTTGCACCTTATTATTCTTTCACACTCGTTCATAAATTTAATAATTAGCAGTACCATAAAATATATATATCACTATTTAAATTGTCAAAAGCTCGATTTATTTAGATGCATACCTAACCTTTGTCATGTCACAAATAAAATACATCATAATTAATTCCAAGTATTAAAAATTTAAAAAATTGAACACCAACAATTCAAAATGGGTTATATAAAAATATTTTTCTATGCGTTAAATATAGTTAGACGTAATTCAATTATTCTACAATATTGGCTACAGTGTCAAAACTGATTTCTTAAAGTGGAAGAAGAACAAAATAGTTATTAGAAAATATAATATTCAGTATGTTAAAAAGAATAGAAGTTAACAAATTTATATTTACTATACATACCTTTTCATACATAGCATGCGAGTCATTATAAGCTTTGTAATTGGAGCGCACCCACTTTTCAGTGATCTCATATGCTAGATCTTGTGCCCATGCATCATCAGTTTGCTCCAGTCCTTTTATCATAATATACTGTAATGGAGGCCATGCATTCGGGTAGTCCCATTGTTCTCCTGTATGTTCGAATGTAGAAGGAATTCCTCCTAAATTAACCAAGATCTGAGTTTTTTCTAAATATTTCATCACCTTTGAAACATAATATTCTCGCTTATTTAGATCATAACAGTTTGTCCAAAATGGAGAAATATTTGTTGGATAGAAGTAATCTCTTTTAATATCATTCATCATATCGTAGTCTAACCATACTCCTACCTCCTCGTGCCATAATATCTTGGTCACTGCTACTAACCATGTTTCTGCAATCTTTGTAAATTCATCCGCTTTCTCAAGATTGCCTAACTCTTTGAAAAAATCTGATAGAAGATTAGCATTCCAATAAATTATCGCATTTAAATCGACTGGTATTATGTATCTAGCTTTCAAATCAGTCAGTTTTCCTGGAAATAAAAAAGATCATACATCTTTTGCTAAGGCTTTCTTTGGTTTTAGTAATTAGTTTACGCACTATGATTACTAATATGGTTTAAAATGCGGAAACAATAAAGCTTATAGAAATTTACCTTTGTTTGTTCCATTTGTAATAAACCATCGGCTAGAGAAATCCCAACCGGATTCAGCTGCAGTTTTCAATTCATTGTAAAAATCTTCTTTTTCATTCTCAGTTTTAAATATTTCACCATTTTCCATATCTTCTCTGAAAAATTAAAACCTTTATTCCATGAAGGCAATCATTATTTAAAGTTGATATATTATCAACGAAACTACTAAATGTTAATAATTATTGATAGTTTAAAATAATATATACAGGTTGACCCTGAACTCTGATAACCTTTTTAGGTATTTTCCCTGAGGCAAAGACAAATCAAAATATTATATTTAAAATGTCCAAAACTCCTTCATTATCCTTACAACCGCCATTTTGTTTGTTTCACTTAAACATTTTTATGTAGTATTGAATTGGGTTATTGTATTGAATTGAAATTTGGTATATAATTTAAAGACTTAATTTTTTTTTAAATATTTTTTTCAATGACTATTTTCAAAATGGCGGCCATTTAAATTTTTTAACATTAAATAACTTTAAAACAGCAAATCGTAAAAAAGTTACTATAAATACCTTTTTTTAGATAATTTAATAACAAACACAATAATGTAAAATTTAAAAAAAATCGAATAAATAATAACGAAGAAAATTCAATTTATATCAGCGGTTCTCAACCTGGAGAACGCGAACCATTAGGGGTTCGTAATGGGTCGCTGGGGGTTCACAGAAAGAAAATGTGTAGTGGTGGACATGTTCATTGAATAGAATTAAAGTATTAAACAGTTAATAAAATATTAATATTGACCAACAAACATAATGAATTATAAATACAAATTTAGTACAGAATATGTCAAACATATATAAGCAATTGTAAGTCACATAATAAACTAGTATGTAGTAAATAAATATACTTTAATCCAAAATAAAGATAACAAATCTAGTATGTCTCAGGTAATTCAACGACCCAAGCAGCATGAATTAATCAACTGAATAAAAACAGTGTTTCAAAAAATATGCAATGATGGTCTTTAAATTTATTTGGGTTTTCAATTGATTTATAATGACTTGAAATTTTACTAACTATAAAAATGGTCAAAATAAGTAGTTCATAAAATAAACAATTACTCAGGTCAAATGCCGCGATTTCGGCATACTGTAGATCGTGTTCGAGTCCACGATTCAATATTTTCGTTGAATGACTTTGTGGGGTCATTATTTGTTTCGCCAATATTATTGTCAATTAGAAAGAGTGATGTCTTGTTGATGTAATTGTCGTTGTACATTACTATAAGGGTGTTTCCTTTGTCAGCCTTAGGAATATATTTATTCTGAATATTCTTAGCTGTAATATGATCGAATTTAAATGTGGGGTTAGTAAAGGGTTTATTTAAAAAAAACTAGAACGGGCTTTGTCACTAATTAAACACAGTGTGGCATTCTGTCGGTCTGTAGGTTTACAGCTTCACCATAAGGTAACTGATATTAATAAACTAATTATTAACAATGCAGTAAGGCTACAAGCGTAAATGGAATTTGGAATTATTCGCCAATCTCTTGCTACCGCTTAACAATGAGTACTCAAATTGGAGGGGGCATCTTGATCACCACTTGTAACTGAAAATGTTCTGTAACTGAATTGTTCTTTTTAACTTATAGTTAAAACCTTTGTTTGCAATCTGCTGCTTAATAGTAAAATTTATTAATTTATTTGTTATAAAATATATGTATATGAAGTTGTAAAATAAAATCTACACTTTTTTAAATTTAATTTGGTTACTTACAAAGGGTTACTTACTTAAATGAGGGTTATCTAAATACGGTTGCAATATGAATGTTATTGTCATAGTTCAACTTCAACAATATAATATTTACTCAGCTGATTAGTGGAACCAAAAATTAAAACAGCTGATTGTTGTGGATGACTAGCAGTGGTGACACTGCATGACTGGAGATATTTTTTAGTACATTGTTTTGGGTTTTTAAAATATTAAGTCTTTAAATTTTAAAGCTCCATAACAAATTTCAATTCATTACAACAACCCATTGTTAAAATAAAATTGTGAAAGTGAAAATAAAATGGCGGCTGTAAGGATAACGAAGGAGTTTGATTTGTCTTTGGCTAAAAAAAAAAATACCTAAAAAGGTTATCAGAGAGTTCAGGGACACCTTATATAAATACATGTATGTGTGTAAATAGTCCTTGTATTTGTGTGAATATATTTAAGTAAATGTTTACTAGTTAAGAAAAGGTGTATTGTATCTTCAAAAAAATTAATTAAAAATTGACCATTTACAAAAACAAAAATAAAGCTGTACAAGATAACTTGATACTGCTATGAGCCCTAAATGTATAAAAAGAACACCTTATGACAATTGGTATATAAGTTTTATCCTTAAGTTGAGTATATGTCTTTGTTCTTTTTGATGGATGATGTAGGCCTACTATTGGAAAATGTAAAGAACAAGTATGTTTATTTGTGTTACATTTAATGGTAAATGGGAGAAACATGTACATTTATCTGATGGGAGACATATGTAAGACCAATCCGAGGAGGCAAACAAAAGACCGACTAAGGATCAGAGAAATAAACTATGAAGATGAAGTGTAATTAATAAAAAGGGAGCACTGCAAGATATTTTGTGATTATACTACTCTCATTTGAACTTGATAATAATGAATAATGTGTGTAATTATTTTTACTTTGTTAACAGCAATTCTCCATTTATTGTTTCAAATTTAAATTGATCCTTTAATTACAAGCGAATACTGTATTGAATCTTCAGTTAAGTTGTGATTTCATTGCTTTAAGTTTCCTTTTATTCCCCTAAAATGAGAATAATTATTTCCTTTACTTCTTCCCAGTGTTGAAGTAATGATCTTATAGATATAACTGAACAAATAAAACTGTATTATTAAATATTTGAAGATTGTATGGATAAATGTGTGTGTTATGCTTTGTTCACTAGATAGGTTAAAAAGGCCTGCATGTTTACTAGGACATGGAAGGAAGAAGGGTCATGGCAAAGCATGGAGAGTTACCAGGCATGGACATTAATAGTTCATGTTTGAATCTAAAGTTGTTTGTGATTAGTAATTGTTTGTGATTAGTACCATCAAGGAAAAATCAATCAAATAAACTGTAAGCAAAAATACATATGTAAAAAAAGGTTTGAACTTTAAAATGTCATGATATATTTTAAATCTCTAAACTTAACATATCAAAGTTAACAGAATGAGACAATGATAAAGTCAGTGTGAAGGAACTTGCAAAAAAATCAAATGTCACATCACTGGATGTACTGAAACATGGCATAGTTGTGGTCGTCATACTAATGGAAGTCATGGTTCGCTGTGAGAGGGGGAGACCACTAAAGGAAATATTTGGTCTGCCAGTTGGCCTTTTTTTAAATCTGCTATTTCCTTGCAAAGCTCTTACAATACTGGCCATCTGTTGTAGTTATGTTTGTTAATATACAGTGTTTAATGTAACATATGTGTTTACAAAAAATAACAAAGAATGTAAAGATTGATTTAATTGTTAATTTAATAAAAATATAATTATCATAGGAAATAATAGCCCATAAATAATATAAGTATTAAATTAGTTCCGTTGTATAATGTTAAATTATATTATACTAGTTATTCATTTACAATTAAGAGTTTCATTAATTAGTGCTATTTCTTAACTCTTTAAATCCAAAATATAATATACAGATATAGGCTATATTATTTAATTTATAGTGTCAAGCTACGATATGTTCCAATCAGATGCACACAATATGATTATGGTTATAATAACCTAAACTATTTTTAGATCTATACCTATGATTATGTAGAAATATGTCTTTCACCTAATTATTGGGTAACAAGCTGTCATTTACTTCAATAAAGTTACATGAAATTGAGACGTGTTACTCTTGAATAAAAATAGTGCGCCGAAAACACTCCGACAGTAGATAAATTATGAGTGTGGAACTGGCTTCAATAGTACTGTCAAATACATGGAATATCATACAATACTATATTTATAATTTACTCAATGAATATATGTGGGATAAGTTAGGTTAATTATTTTACCATTTACAATTTATGTTATATTTATAAGTGTGCTTTTTTATGAATTTGTAGAGTGTATGTGTTAAGAACTATAAATTATTTTACAATACAGTTTCTAGTATCTACCGAATCAGTGTTTTTTGTGTTGTCGATATGGGTAATAAATACTACTGTATCGTACTACTCTATTTAATAGGCTAAGTTATGCCTAGAATAGTTGAGAACAATACTTAGAGTTATGTAGTGTTAGGTAAAGCTATGAAATATTATTAAAAACTTATTTGCATCCATTTCTTCTTTCACATTTATTCATCTATAACATTGTTTTACTGTTTAGAAAAACAATTATTATATATATGAGATATTTCATAATTACATTCTGTTTTTTGACCACTTTTAATGAAATCCCATCAACTGACACTATCAACTGTTTTAAAAATGTATTGTAATATAATAATATTATTTATACACAATGTTATATTTTATATAATCTTAAATAAAATTACGATGAGTACATCACTACAGTTTAATCTGCAGCAGACTCATTATAATAGGTGTAATGTATTTTGTTGGAGGATGAGCAAGTTTTGAAGAATGAGCAATGTGGGTATAACAATAAACAACATGCTACTTTTTCTAGGCTAGTTACATCACCCCTGATGACATAGTGAATACATGTGATCTAATTCCCATTAATTTTTAAACAGAGATATAGTTATGGTAGATTTTAAAACACCAAATTTATATTTTTTATTTCAATTTAAAATGTTGAATAAATGTTTAAAAAATTGTATACTTAAAAAAATCTGTTTCAAAAATTTCTTAAATAATATTGTGTGGAATGAATGAAACGAATCATATTATATATCCATTTTAATAGTTTTCTGAATATGAAACCTTCATGATTACTTATTAGTACAATAAAGAAATTAAGAAATATTCTTATAAAAAACAAGACAACAACGAACTTCAAACACAAATTTATAGCAAGAGACAATAAATACAAACCCGAAATAATAGGTAAATAATATAAAAACACATAAAATAGAACTCAAATAAAATTTAAAATACAGAAATTAAAATGAAATATATTGCAAACACACTTCAAGAACAAATTAACCATAAAATGTATAATAAGTTCAGGAAACACTTTAGCTTTTATTATTAACAATGGGCTAGAATAATACATAACCAAAAGTAATACATGTTTACAAGACAAGAATGAATTAATCTTCAAAGACAAATATGTCACATTTGAAATCTATACTTTCTTGAGTTATTTATAAGGCGAATAACCATTGCAGTCATCATCACCTTTGGCTTTGTGCAACGATTTTTGAAAGGGAGTATATAAGACACATTAGCAGAAATTTTAATCTTAGATTCAAGGAACACATTCATGATAAAAAATAGGATAATATAAATTAAAAATATGCTAATTTGGTGGTGTAGGTAGAGAGCTGCAAGAACATGTAGTTAAAGAATATCATTGGAAACTGGTTTCGCAGTGCAATGACGATGCTATTCTCTACTTGGAAGACTCTTGAGTCCTTTCTGAGACTTGGTGGTGTAAATAGAGAGTTGTAAGATCAGATAGGGAAAGAAGAAGATAATTGAAAAGCAGTTTTGTATTCCACTGACAATGGTAAATTGTTCTTCTTGAGACATTGTGGTGTAAATAAAGAGCTGTAAGACCAGATAAGGAAAGAATAAAACCATTCTTGAGTTCTCCCTAAGATGTGGTGGTGTAGGTAGAGAGTTATAACACCAGATAATGAAAGAAGAAAATCATAACAAAGCAGTTTTGTTGCATTGACAATATCATAATGTTTCTGTACTTGGAAGGCTCTAGAATTCTCGCTGAGATGTGGTGGTGTAGGTAGGGAGTTATAACACCAGATAGTGAAAGAAAAAAATCATAGTAAAGCAGTTTTGTACTCTATTGACAATATCATAATGTTTCTGTACTTGGAAGACTCTAGAGTTCACCATGAGATGTGGAGGTGTAGGTAGAGAGTTATAAGACCAGATTGTGAAAGAAGAAAATCATAGTAAAGCAGTTTTACATTGTATTGACAATATCATAATGTTTCTGTACTTGGAGGACTCTAGTTCACCCTGAGAAGTGGAGATATAAGTAGAGAATTATAAGACCAGATAGTGAAAGAAGAAAATCATAGTAAAGCAGTTTTGCATTGTATTGACAATATCAAAATGTTTCTGTACTTGGAAGCATCTCGAGTCCTCCCTGAGACTAGGTGGTGTAAGTAGAGAGCTGTAAGACCAAATATTTAAAGAAGATGATCATAGTAAGGCATTTTTATATTATACTGACGATTAAGGGGTTTCACAGGAGGCTAGGTTTAGGATCTCCTTAGTGTTAATTATTGACCGGATTATAAGTGAGCTTACAAAAAAGTTCCAGGTTTCCAGCAACGAAAAGTTACTTCATGCATGGTGCTGAAATTAAACAAATTAAAATTAAAGATATCAAGAATAAGGCAAGGGAACTGATGGAAATGTAAAAACATGACTTCCAAGAAGAAGAGTTCTTTAAAATCTGAAGTTTTAAGTCCCAAGCATTAGAAATTGACAATAACAATTGCCCCTGGAGAGACTAAATATAAATCTGATTAAAAAAAAAAAAAAAAAAAATAGACTTGAAGAGATTTACTAAAACATTATAATGACTTTATGAATGTTAATCATACAGAATATCTCTGTTCTCTATCCTGAAAATTCAATAAAACTTAAAACAGAGGCTTTCTAATCTAACCATAATTTCTATAGAATAAAAAAGACCCACCCATAGAATCGATTTGCAATGATGAAATTAATATCTCTTCAATGTTATTTTAGTTAAGTTTGATACTGCAAATTAACTGTTTCGTTTAATTTGTCCTTTTCTACATTTTTTAAAGATATATTATTAATATCATTCAAACAGTTATAAGACACATTATAATAAAATAGTTTTACTGACAATGTCTAATTTATTAGGCGATTAAAAGTTATTATTTTGTTCTGTTCGTTTGTGCTTAAAATCTTAGTTAAAATTAAAAAGTGTTAATCCTCATTATGGTCAAAATTTACTTTCTTAAATTCTCTCAAGTGTTTTTTTTCTTTTCTGATAAACATATTAAATTATATTAGTTTAAGTATCAAATAATTCACTACGCCTTATAACATTTAATATGTTTATGATATGCATGTAGATATTAAATCCTCTCATTTATTAATTCCTTTAACAAACAAAAACTAAAACACTAACTTCCACTTCGTATCACAATGTTCCCTCTCACTACTATATGAAAAACTTTTACTTATCAACAGTGTGCAAATGCACTTTTTGTTGTATCTACAATTTTCAGAAAACTTACTAACTTAATCAAATAACTGAATTTAAGAACCCCCAGATAAATAATTTTTAAAAGGTACATTACAAAAAAATGAATATCTTTATAAAACAAAACATAGTCTACAATTTATGACCTAATGGTGTTCAAAATAGAGTACATTACAAGACATCAAATTACAAGATATTTTGTCAAATTTTTGCATTAGATAGTGGAATACTATTTGAAGAACAGGTGTTTTTAATGTATAGTTTTTCAATCACTATATATATAAACGGCTTTGTCCTGACTGACTGATTGAATGAATGACTGACAGAGAATCAATGTAGAGCAAAAACCAACGAAGATATTGATACCAAAATTTAAAGGCATATTTGCATGAGGTCATAGACGCTCACTAAGAAAGGATTTTGCGAAATTTTAATTTTAAAGGGTATTATATACAAAAAGAAAAACAAATTTTTATTAAGCAGCTAGGCTGATTATAAAGTTTATTCTCTTAGAATAGGTCAAGTTGTTTCTCAATTCTAAACCAATTGTACAATATACTATGCTGTGTGTACTTTAGGAACAGATCTAAACATGCACGCATGCAGGTATTCTTTTGTATACCTGTATGCGTGCATGTTTAGATGCGTAGTTACATGAGATCCGAAATGGACAGAGTTCAAAGGTGTATTATTTCCTGGTCAGAAATCTCAAGATCGGCATGACATTATAGCCAGGGTATTCCACCTTAAACTGAAAGCTATGGAAGATCTATTAGTAAAAGGCAGCGTTTTCGGTGAGGTTGAGTGCTTCATGTACACAGTTGAGTGGCAAAAACGTGGATTACCTCACGCACTGGTTAAAAGATCACCTGGTACCAAGTTTAACTGATAAAGTGGTCTCTGCAGAAATACCTGATATCAATAAAGATCCTCTTTTGCACGAAATTCTTAAGACTAATATGATTCACGGTCCATGTGGTACTTTGTACATGAATTCTCCTTGCATGAAAGATGGGCGATGCAGCAAAAAGTATCCGCGACCCTTTTTGAAAGAAACACAAACTGGAGAAGATGGTTACCCAAAATATAGAAGGTTATCTCAAGAGGAAGGTGGATTTACTGTGAAAATAAAGATATGGATTTAAATAACAGTTGGGTTGTACCTAACAACCCCATTTTATCTCGCACTTTCAATGCCCATATTAACGTTGAAGTTTGTAATTATGTAAAATCTATTAAATACATCTGTAAATATATTAATAAAGGAACAGATCAAGCAGTTTTTGAATTACAAAATAAAAGTAATGAAATAAATGAAGTTAGTCAATATGAAAGTGGCCGTTATATCAGCAGCTCTGAAGCAGTTTGGCGAATACTTGGATTCCCAATTCATGAGCGATATCCTACCGTTGTTCACCTTGCTGTACATTTAGAAAATGGTCAAAGTGTCTATTTCACTTCAGATAATTTAGATCAAAGACTTAATAATCCACCTCAAACTACACTTTTAGCCTTTTTTGAGTTGTGCCAAAAAGACGAATTTGCCAAGACCCTGCTTTATTCAGAAGTTCCATCTTATTACGCTTGGAAAAATAATAAAGTGTTTGAAAAGAGAAAAAGGGGCGTAAACGTTGAAAATTGGCTAATAATTTAGTGATTTTAGCACCTAAAGGGAAGACAACAAATTTAGTTTACAAAGAGGTTTTAAATACTAAATAAGTACATTTTTAGTTCAATTTTTTTATTTGAATTGTGAAATAATTAAATTTTTCTTTAGTATTTTATAGTATGAATTCTTAAATAGTATAATATAATTTACTTATAACTAGAATAATTACGAATTTTTGTTGTTGTTTACTTTGCCTTTTGATATTTTTCAACTTTAGTAACTTTAAGTTATTGATGAGTAAACATGATGAAAATAATAGATTTAGAAAATAAATTCTGTTTCTGAAATTACTCTATCATTCAATTCACAAATTCTGTATTCTTAAATATTACACACTACATTAAAATTAGCCGGATTAAAGTAATATTAAACTTTTTTATCAAAACATGCAATTTAATAAACGTATAGATTACAACTTGAATGATTCGCGGGCAAAGCCGCGACGGGAGATGCTAGTAAATAATAAAGTGTTTTAAAATGTTTTTTAAACTATACTACAGTATATGTTTTTTAAGGAAATATAAAACATACAGCCTAATAAAATTAAACTAACCTGTAGGATTCTGGTCGTGGACCTGACGATGCATCTTTGTATCTTGCTAACATATAATGCTGACCATCTTTTTCTATTTTCACTGTATGATTTGTTATCCAAAATCTAAATTCTTTTTCTAGTGTGTTGATGTTTTTTTCAAGGAATTCTCTATCATGTGTCACATCTATATAACTCTTCATCATCGGTAGTAGAAGGGGAGGCTGAGATCTCATGGCATAGTAGACTCTTCCTCCGTTCGGTATAAACCCATAACTTTCAACGATAGATAGGAAATTTGCGAGCATTCCTTTAACAGTTTGATACATTTCTGATAGTAATAATCCTCTCATGATCCAGTATGAGTCCCAGTAATAAAACTCTCTAAATCGTCCACCAGGAACAATTACTGGATTTGGAACATATATAATAGAATAATGATCAGGGTGTAATCGTACATCATCTTTCATTTTTCGACACAAAACTTTCCACAACATATTTAACTGATTTGCCCACTCTTTCAGATCAGGATCGGCAATTTTTTCCAAAAAGTTTGGTTTCTGAATCCAATCTTCCGGCTCCCATTCCTCCAGCTCACTCCCTGCAGGATCGAACGCAGAGTTCACAAATTTTTCTATTTCATGCCTGTTCGGCTTTTGATCTTGACTTCTCATCATATCTTCAAATCGTTGTAATGTCTCATTCGGTGAGTATTTCATCTTCATATCAACAAATGTTTTTGAGTCTGGGAAAATGGATGCCATCTGTACAACATGCAGAAGTTGTCCAAAACAGTAAATATCACTGAAACAATAACAAACGATACCATCTTAGTATGAAAATATTTATATACTAACATAATATTAAAATAATCTGTATTATATAAAATATATTAACTATATTTAACAAACTCAAATCGTAAGTCACATCCTTTCATTAAGGCAAACTTTGTCTGACAACAACCTTGAGATATGTACAGCAAGGAACCTGAAAACATTAAGGTATATAAAGATTCTGATTAAGCTAAGAACTTTTTGCACAACTTCATGGCTTTTTCGTTGAATTGTAATCTCATATCAAGTACAATAACAAAGTTAATAATTTCCTGATTTTCTAAATGATTTAATTTCTTATGATGACTCTAGTTTTGCCAACCATTTAAAAATGGATAGTGTTTCGAATTTTCATTTTAACATGAATTTTAAAATCTTATACATATCTAATAAATCTAAAAAATTAAATCATTTAGAAAATCTAGAAATTAATAGAATAGTTAAGAATAAAAATGTGATAGTTTTAAATGAAAAAATATAATTTGACAACTCCCCAATCCTCAAACCAATAACTAGGTCATAGCCCTTCAAATTCCTCCCCCTCCTTTATTTAGGTTAACAAAGAGGGTTTTACCCAACAATTGTTTGAAAATTTTGAACTGTACCTTTCTTCTTCATTCATGTAACTAATTTGACAATGCTGTAACTAGCGAAACCATGGTTGATGAATTTTAAATAAAGTTGTGGTTTATACTAAAAAGTGTTTGTTTTAATTATAAAAATGGAATACCACCAAGCACATACGGTCTTTAGCATAAATAATATAATAGAACTGATTCGTTTCTTCTCACCATTCTCGGTTCTATAAATACATTTGAGTTAATAATGTGTTATTCGACAAGTTCTTTCAATATTTCCTCTGTGCACTCATTTAAGAGGTCACGGGAGGAAATAACGCCTTTAGATGAATTTAAACCTTTGTGAGGTTCAACAGACACGTTGAAATGTAAACATGTGAACTGAGTGGTATGTCTATATGGATGATAGTTTATATGTTGTGAGTGTTAGGTGTGTTTGACTGGGGACTGCGAGGGATGCCAAAACCCTATTGTTAGTGCAGGTAGTCAGCACCCTCCCTGTAGGGACAAAAAGATTCTGATGATCATATTGTATTTATTTAAATGTAGGCCTTATTATGTTCACCCTATGAATTAAATGATTTAAATATTACAACAACAAAAGGAAAATCATAATTATTTACAATGTGAAACTCATCATGTTCATTCTATGAATTAGATTATTCAAATATTAAAACAAGATACTGACTATAATAATTAATTTCAATGTGGGAGTAGAGTGTGCGCCACTTGGGCACAAAAATCGGGAGGGGGTACCCCCACCCCTCCCCTCCCCCCCCTCCCTTGCCCCTCCCCTGTAGGCCCCTCCCACCCCTTCCCTTTAGGCCCCTTCCCTTCCCCTATTGGTCCCCCCACCTGTGACGTATTGTTGTCGAGACACACACACACACAAGACGCCATACACGTATGACGTCATACACTTAACTTTTTTAATACCAGTGGGATTCGAACCTGTGAAGTTTGGATTTGAAGGCGGACACGCTACCGACTGAGCTATCGTGCATAGTATTACAAGTCGGATAGTTAACGAGGTATATAAGCCGCGAACGCCAGAACATTCCGTAGAAGTTCGGACACGAACCCCTTACCGTAAGACTTACCGAGTTTTTCGCGACCGCGAAAAACTCGCGTACGTCTTACGGTATGGGTTCTGAGTCGTACCTCTAGGTTACTCTGACAAAAAATAGTAGTGTCCAAATTTAATGTGCTTGTGTTAACCTAACCTATAAGTTTTCCTACTTTTGCCTATGTTCACCACAGCCTATTTGTATCATATACCATACTTAAAAAAACCTATCACCAACCTAACCTATTATAATGTATGAAAAGTTACTACTTTTGCTCGTCCACCAATTACAACGTGGACAGATTAGGTTAAACTAGAAGGTGTAACCTAGGGTAAATATCTACCAACTCTATAGAAGGTGTAACCTGATGTACATATTTACCAATTTTATAAATGGTGTAACCTAGAACACCTATTTACCAACCCAATAGAAGATGTAACCTGATGTAAATATTTACCAAATTCGCAAAATTGTTTTGAGATGTACAATGTTTTGAGGGTGCTAAAGGAAGGTTATATCTGAGTTGACATAAGTGTTTATTAGTATATATTAATATAATGTGTTAAGATAGTTAAACTAACCTATTAAAGTTTCCTACGTTTTGGATATGTTCACCACGGCCTACTTGTATCTGCTGGTACATTTAATGTGTTATATAATGTGTTGATAGTTAAACTAACCTATGTATGAAAAGTTTTTGCCCATGTTCACCACGGCCTATCAGCTGGTAAAATTAATGTGTTATATATTTATATAATGTGTTAAGATAGTTAACCTAAGCTATGTACGAAAAGTTTTTACCTATGTTCACCACAGCCTACTTGTATCAGCTGGTACAATTAATGTGTATTTATATAATGTGTTATATATTTATATAATGTGATAAGATAGTTAACCTAACCTATAAGTTTCCTACTTTTGCCTATGTTCACCACAGCCAATCAGCTGGTACAATTAATGTGTTATATATTTATATAATGTGTTATATATGTATATAATGTGTTAAGATAGTTAACCTAACCTATAAGTTTCCTACTATTGCCTATGTTCACCACAGCCAATCAGCTGGTACAATAATGTGTTATATATTTATATAATGTGTTATATATGTATATAATGTGTTAAGATAGTTAATCTAACCTATGTATGAAAAGTTTTTACCTATGTTCACCACAGCCTACTTGTAACAGTTGGTACAATCAATGTGTATTTATATAATGTGTTATATATTTATATAATGTGTTGAGATGGTTAACCTAACCTATAAGTTTCCTACTTTTGCCTATGTTCACCACAGCCTACTTGAATCAGCTGGTACAATTAATGTGTTATATATTTATATAATGTGTTATATATGTATATAATGTGTTAAGATAGTTAACCTAACCTATAAGTTTCCCACTTTTGCCTATGTTCACCACAGCCTACTTGTAACAGCTGGTACAATAATGTGTTATATATGTAATGTGTTATATATTTATATAATGTGTTATATAGTTATATAATGTGTTAAGATAGTTAACCTAACCTAAAGTTTCCTACTTTTGCCTATGTTTACCACAAGTTTCCTACTTTTGCCCATCCACAGCCAATCAGCTGTTACAATAATGTGTTATATATGTAATGTGTTATATATTTATATAATGTGTTATATAGTTATATAATGTGTTAAGATAGTTAACCTAACCTAAAGTTTCCTACTTTTGCCTATGTTTACCACAAGTTTCCTACTTTTGCCCATCCACAGCCAATCAGCTGTTACAATAATGTGTTATATATATATATATATATAATGTGTTATATATTTATATAACGTGTTATATAATGTGTTAAGATAGTTAACCTAACCTATTAGAGTTTCCTACTTTTGCCCACCACGGCCTAGGTACATTTAATGTGTATAATGTGTTAAACGTAGTTTCCTCCGTTGTCTACCAGGGTGTAGCACATGTGTTTATGTATCGTGTTAAGACATTGTTAACCTAGACTTAATTCCTACTTTTACCTATTAACCTAACCTATAAGTGTCCTACTTTTACCCATCCACAGCCAATCAGCTGTTACAATAATGTGTTATATAATTATATAATGTGTTAAGATAGTTAACCTAAAGTTTCCTACCTTTGCTCATCCACAGCCAATCAGCTGGTACAATTAATGTGTTATATATATATAATGTGTTATATATTTATATAATGTGTTATATAATGTGTTAAGATAGTTAACCTAACCTATAAGTTTCCTACTTTTACCCATCCACAGCCAATCAGCTGTTACAATAATGTGTTATATATATATATAATGTGTTATATATTTATATAATGTGTTAAGATAGTTAACCTAACCTATAAGTGTCCTACTTTTACCCATCCACAGCCAATCAGCTGTTACAATAATGTGTTATATATATACAATGTGTTATATATTTATATAATGTGTTAAGATAGTTAACCTAACCTATAAGTGTCCTACTTTTACCCATCCACAGCCTATCAGCTGGTACAATTAATGTGTTATATATAATGTGTTAAGATATAATGTGTTAAGATAGTTAACCTAACCTATAAGTTTCCTACTTTTGCCCATCCACAGCCAATCAGCTGTTACAATAATGTGTTATATATATATATATATATATATATATATATATAATGTGTTATATATTTATATAATGTGTTATATAATGTGTTAAGATAGTTAACCTAACCTATTAGAGTTTCCTACTTTTGCCCACCACGGCCTAGGTACATTTAATGTGTATAATGTGTTAAACGTAGTTTCCTCCGTTGTCTACCAGGGTGTAGCACATGTGTTTATGTATCGTGTTAAGACATTGTTAACCTAGACTTAATTCCTACTTTTGCCTAAACCTATGCTTACCACAGTCCAAACGGGTGTTAGTCTGGCCACTATTTAACCGAACCGAAATTACCAACCGATTTACCAACCAAATCCAACCGATTTACCAACCAAAACCAACCGATTTACCAACCGAAATATACTTTTACCAACCGATTTACCAACCACAATATACTTTTACCAACCGATTTACCAACCAAAACCAACCGATTTACCAACCAAAACCAACCGATTTACCAACCAAAACCAACCGATTTACTGTCTGGAGTTAATATAAAACCACTAACTCCGCTTACAAAACCATTCCGCGACAACATAATGCTTGTTAAAATAACCGACAGTTCGGATTGCGAACAAGGGAAGAGCCTCGTAAAGAAGAATATCTGTGGAGTATTTAACAGTTATCTTCGTGGGAAATTTACGGATTTTGTTTCCGCAAGACATGGCGTAAAAGTAAAATTACCATTCCCTTTGAATGGAAAGAGACCTATGGCGAAAGGTGTATGCAATATTATTGGAGCAGATGGGATGCAAGCCATTGCAAAGAAATTTAAAAATCCCATTGCAATCCCCTACAAGGTAGAGTTAGCGGATGTTGAGTTGGCTACTCTACAGGAAAAAATACCCGAAATACTATTGGCTTCTACCTTATGGATTTGGACATTACACAAGATTTGTGGGGATCTTTAACAAGCGAGAGATGTGTGAGCATTTAGTACGTCATTAAAAATAAATAAATAAATGTTTTAAAATAATATTCTTTGTAATTTGTTACCTCCATTCCACCAAAACTCTTTTTAGTAGAGATGAAGATATTTGACGTGACCTTGGAATTGTAGCCGAAAACGACACGACCCCCCAACCCCCATTTTTCCTTTGTAAATATATAACGTCGTAACGTTTGTTAGGAACCGATTTACCAAACCGTAGATAAAATTACCAAGATTTGGTTGGTAAATTGGTTGCAAAAAGTATATTTTGGTTGGTAAATCGGTTGGTATTGGTTAGGTTAGGTTAGGTTAGGTCTGGTTAGGATAGGTTAGGATAGGTTAGGTTAGGTTAGGTCTGGTTAGGATAGGTTAGGTTATGTTAGGTTAGGTTAGGATAGGATAGGTTAGGTTAGGTTAGGTTAGGATAGGTTAGGTTAGGTTAGGATAGGTTATGTTAGGTGAGGTTAGGTTAGGATAGGTTAGGTTAGGTTAGGTTTTTAGGAGAATGGTTGTTAGGTTAAGTTAGGATAGGATAGGTTAGGTTAGGTTAGGTTAGGTTAGGATAGGTTAGGTTAGGTTAGGTCTGGTTAGGATAGGTTAGGTTATGTTAGGTTAGGTTAGGATAGGATAGGTTAGGTTAGGTTAGGATAGGTTAGGTTAGGATAGGTTATGTTAGGTGAGGTTAGGTTAGGATAGGTTAGGTTAGGTCTGGTTAGGATAGGTTAGGATAGGTTAGGTTAGGATAGATTAGGTTATGTTAGGTTAGGTTAGGATAGGATAGGTTAGGTTAGGTTAGGTTAGGATAGGTTAGGTTAGGATAGGTTATGTTAGGTGAGGTTAGGTTAGATTAGGATAGGTTAGGTTAGGTTAGGTTAGGTTTTTAGGAGAATGGTTGTTAGGTTAGGTTAGGATAGGTTAGGTTAGGTTAGGATAGGTTAGGTTAGGTTAGGATAGGTTATGTTAGGTTAGGTTAGGTTAGGTTAGGATAGGTTAGGTTAGGTTAGGTTAGGTTTTTAGGAGAATGGTTGCCACACGCCTACCAACCTCCACCCCACCCCTACCATCTCCCGGGCGTGTGGCAACCATTCCCCTAAAAACCTAACCTAACCTAACCTAACCTATCCTAACCTAACCTAACCTAACCTAACATAACCTATCCTAACCTAACCTAACCTATCCTAACCTAACCTAACCTAACCTATCCTATCCTAACCTAACCTAACAACCATTCTCCTAAAAACCTAACCTAACCTAACCTACCCTATCCTAATCTAACCTAACCTCACCTAACATAACCTATCCTAACCTAACCTAACCTATCCTAACCTAACCTAACCTAACCTATCCTATCCTAACCTAACCTAACATAACCTAATCTATCCTAACCTAACCTATCCTAACCTATCCTAACCAGACCTAACCTAACCTATCCTAACCTAACCTCACCTAACATAACCTATCCTAACCTAACCTATCCTAACCTAACCTAACCTAACCTATCCTATCCTAACCTAACCTAACATAACCTAACCTATCCTAACCAGACCTAACCTAACCTAACCTATCCTAACCTAACCTAACCTATCCTATCCTAACTTAACCTAACAACCATTCTCCTAAAAACCTAACCTAACCTAACCTATCCTAACCTAACCTCACCTAACATAACCTATCCTAACCTAACCTAACCTAACCTATCCTATCCTAACCTAACCTAACATAACCTAACCTATCCTAACCAGACCTAACCTAACCTAACCTATCCTAACCAGACCTAACCTAACCTAACCTAACCAATACCAACCGATTTACCAACCAAAATATACTTTTTGCAACCAATTTACCAACCAAATCTTGGTAATTTTATCTACGGTTTGGTAAATCGGTTCCTAACAAACGTTACGACGTTATATATTTACAAAGGAAAAATGGGGGTTGGGGGGTCGTGTCGTTTTCGGCTACAATTCCAAGGTCACATCAAATATCTTCATCTCTACTAAAAAGAGTTTTGGTGGAATGGAGGTAACAAATTACAAAGAATATTATTTTAAAACATTTATTTATTTATTTTTAATGACGTACTAAATGCTCACACATCTCTCGCTTGTTAAAGATCCCCACAAATCTTGTGTAATGTCCAAATCCATAAGGTAGAAGCCAATAGTATTTCGGGCATTTTTTCCTGTAGAGTAGCCAACTCAACATCCGCTAACTCTACCTTGTAGGGGATTGCAATGGGATTTTTAAATTTCTTTGCAATGGCTTGCATCCCATCTGCTCCAATAATATTGCATACACGTTTCGCCATAGGTCTCTTTCCATTCAAAGGGAATGGTAATTTTACTTTTACGCCATGTCTTGCGGAAACAAAATCCGTAAATTTCCCACGAAGATAACTGTTAAATACTCCACAGATATTCTTCTTTACGAGGCTCTTCCCTTGTTCGCAGTCCGAACTGTCGGTTATTTTAACAAGCATTATGTTGTCGCGGAATGGTTTTGTAAACGGAGTTAGTGGTTTTATATTAACTCCAGACAGTAAATCGGTTGGTTTTGGTTGGTAAATCGGTTGGTTTTGGTTGGTAAATCGGTTGGTTTTGGTTGGTAAATCGGTTGGTTTTGGTTGGTAAATCGGTTGGTTTTGGTTGGTAAATCGGTTGGTAAAAGTATATTGTGGTTGGTAAATCGGTTGGTAAAAGTATATTTCGGTTGGTAAATCGGTTGGTTTTGGTTGGTTTTGGTTGGTAAATCGGTTGGATTTGGTTGGTAAATCGGTTGGTAATTTCGGTTCGGTTAAATAGTGGCCAGACTAACACCCGTTTGGACTGTGGTAAGCATAGGTTTAGGCAAAAGTAGGAATTAAGTCTAGGTTAACAATGTCTTAACACGATACATAAACACATGTGCTACACCATGGTAGACAACGGAGGAAACTACGTTTAACACATTATACACATTAAATGTACCTAGGCCGTGGTGGGCAAAAGTAGGAAACTCTAATAGGTTAGGTTAACTATCTTAACACATTATATAACACATTATATAAATATATAACACATTATATATATATATATATATATATAACACATTATTGTAACAGCTGATTGGCTGTGGATGGGCAAAAGTAGGAAACTTATAGGTTAGGTTAACTATCTTAACACATTATATCTTAACACATTATATATAACACATTAATTGTACCAGCTGATAGGCTGTGGATGGGCAAATGTAGGAAACTTATAGGTTAGGTTAACTATCTTAACACATTATATCTTAGCACATTATATAAAATATATAACACATTAATTGTACCAGCTGATTGGCTGTGGATGGGCAAAAGTAGGAAACTTATAGGTTAGGTTAACTATCTTAACACATTATATAATTATATAACACATTATTGTAACAGCTGATAGGCTGTGGATGGGTAAAAGTAGGACACTTATAGGTTAGGTTAACTATCTTAACACATTATATAAATATATAACACATTGTATATATAACACATTATTGTAACAGCTGATTGGCTGTGGATGGGTAAAAGTAGGACACTTATAGGTTAGGTTAACTATCTTAACACATTATATAAATATATAACACATTATATATATATATATAACACATTATTGTAACAGCTGATTGGCTGTGGATGGGTAAAAGTAGGAAACTTATAGGTTAGGTTAACTATCTTAACACATTATATAACACATTATATAAATATATAACACATTATATATATATAACACATTAATTGTACCAGCTGATTGGCTGTGGATGGGCAAAAGTAGGAAACTTATAGGTTAGGTTAACTATCTTAACACATTATATAATTATATAACACATTATTGTAACAGCTGATAGGCTGTGGATGGGTAAAAGTAGGACACTTATAGGTTAGGTTAACTATCTTAACACATTATATAAATATATAACACATTGTATATATATAACACATTATTGTAACAGCTGATTGGCTGTGGATGGGTAAAAGTAGGACACTTATAGGTTAGGTTAACTATCTTAACACATTATATAAATATATAACACATTATATATATATATAACACATTATTGTAACAGCTGATTGGCTGTGGATGGGTAAAAGTAGGAAACTTATAGGTTAGGTTAACTATCTTAACACATTATATAACACATTATATAAATATATAACACATTATATATATATATAACACATTAATTGTACCAGCTGATTGGCTGTGGATGAGCAAAGGTAGGAAACTTTAGGTTAACTATCTTAACACATTATATAATTATATAACACATTATTGTAACAGCTGATTGGCTGTGGATGGGTAAAAGTAGGACACTTATAGGTTAGGTTAATAGGTAAAAGTAGGAATTAAGTCTAGGTTAACAATGTCTTAACACGATACATAAACACATGTGCTACACCCTGGTAGACAACGGAGGAAACTACGTTTAACACATTATACACATTAAATGTACCTAGGCCGTGGTGGGCAAAAGTAGGAAACTCTAATAGGTTAGGTTAACTATCTTAACACATTATATAACACATTATATAAATATATAACACATTATATATATATATATATATAACACATTATTGTAACAGCTGATTGGCTGTGGATGGGCAAAAGTAGGAAACTTGTGGTAAACATAGGCAAAAGTAGGAAACTTTAGGTTAGGTTAACTATCTTAACACATTATATAACTATATAACACATTATATAAATATATAACACATTACATATATAACACATTATTGTAACAGCTGATTGGCTGTGGATGGGCAAAAGTAGGAAACTTGTGGTAAACATAGGCAAAAGTAGGAAACTTTAGGTTAGGTTAACTATCTTAACACATTATATAACTATATAACACATTATATAAATATATAACACATTACATATATAACACATTATTGTACCAGCTGTTACAAGTAGGCTGTGGTGAACATAGGCAAAAGTGGGAAACTTATAGGTTAGGTTAACTATCTTAACACATTATATACATATATAACACATTATATAAATATATAACACATTAATTGTACCAGCTGATTCAAGTAGGCTGTGGTGAACATAGGCAAAAGTAGGAAACTTATAGGTTAGGTTAACTATCTCAACACATTATATAAATATATAACACATTATATAAATACACATTGATTGTACCAACTGTTACAAGTAGGCTGTGGTGAACATAGGTAAAAACTTTTCATACATAGATTAGATTAACTATCTTAACACATTATATACATATATAACACATTATATAAATATATAACACATTATTGTACCAGCTGATTGGCTGTGGTGAACATAGGCAATAGTAGGAAACTTATAGGTTAGGTTAACTATCTTAACACATTATATACATATATAACACATTATATAAATATATAACACATTAATTGTACCAGCTGATTGGCTGTGGTGAACATAGGCAAAAGTAGGAAACTTATAGGTTAGGTTAACTATCTTATCACATTATATAAATATATAACACATTATATAAATACACATTAATTGTACCAGCTGATACAAGTAGGCTGTGGTGAACATAGGTAAAAACTTTTCGTACATAGGTTAGGTTAACTATCTTAACACATTATATAAATATATAACACATTAATTTTACCAGCTGATAGGCCGTGGTGAACATGGGCAAAAACTTTTCATACATAGGTTAGTTTAACTATCAACACATTATATAACACATTAAATGTACCAGCAGATACAAGTAGGCTGTGGTGAACATATCCAAAACGTAGGAAACTTTAATAGGTTAGTTTAACTATCTTAACACATTATATTAATATATACTAATAAACACTTATGTCAACTCAGATATAACCTTCCTTTAGCACCCTCAAAACATTGTACATCTCAAAACAATTTTGCGAATTTGGTAAATATTTACATCAGGTTACATCTTCTATTGGGTTGGTAAATAGGTGTTCTAGGTTACACCATTTATAAAATTGGTAAATATGTACATCAGGTTACACCTTCTATAGAGTTGGTAGATATTTACCCTAGGTTACACCTTCTAGTTTAACCTAATCTGTCCACGTTGTAATTGGTGGACGAGCAAAAGTAGTAACTTTTCATACATTATAATAGGTTAGGTTGGTGATAGGTTTTTTTAAGTATGGTATATGATACAAATAGGCTGTGGTGAACATAGGCAAAAGTAGGAAAACTTATAGGTTAGGTTAACACAAGCACATTAAATTTGGACACTACTATTTTTTGTCAGAGTAACCTAGAGGTACGACTCAGAACCCATACCGTAAGACGTACGCGAGTTTTTCGCGGTCGCGAAAAACTCGGTAAGTCTTACGGTAAGGGGTTCGTGTCCGAACTTCTACGGAATGTTCTGGCGTTCGCGGCTTATATACCTCGTTAACTATCCGACTTGTAATACTATGCACGATAGCTCAGTCGGTAGCGTGTCCGCCTTCAAATCCAAACTTCACAGGTTCGAATCCCACTGGTATTAAAAAAGTTAAGTGTATGACGTCATACGTGTATGGCGTCTTGTGTGTGTGTGTGTCTCGACAACAATACGTCACAGGTGGGGGGACCAATGGGGGAAGGGAAGGGGCCTAAAGGGAAGGGGTGGGAGGGGCCTACAGGGGAGGGGCCAAGGGGGAGGGGCCTACAGGGGAGGGGCCAAGGGGGAGGGGCAAATGGGGAGGGGGAGGGGTGGGGGTACCCCCTCCCGATTTTTGTGCCCAAGTGGCGCACACTCTACTTGTGGGCTTTAGTATGTGTGTTCACTCTTTCAATGCAGCTAGTTTGCACCTCCACTGTGTGGATTTTTGGTTTTTTATTTATACTTACAACATGTATACAAACACACAACACAAATCAATCATGCACATTTAGTTTAGTAATAAGTCTACGTTAACAAACTGGACATAGTTACCAGTAAACTTTTAACATGGAACTACGTCCAGTTTGTTAACATAGACTTAATACTAAACAAAATGTGCGTGATTTGAAATGTGTGTGCACAGTGTTATTTATTCAAAAATGTTGTGTGTTTGTGTACATATTTGTAAGTACAAAATAACAAACAAAACAAAAATTTTTTTAAGTGAAATTTCATGGCGAAGTCCAAAATTGGATGTCAAAAATGAAGACTGATGTCAGGGACCTGAAGATGACAAACTAACGGTCGAAACCGTTAGTCCACTAGAACATTTAAGGATTGTTAGCATTAGGTAAAAATAACCTATCAATTGATAATATACAGGGTGATTAAAAATTGCACTGCAATATTTCGGGAGCTGATTCTAGAGCTAAAAATAATAAAAAAGTTTATGTATATACAGGTCCGGAAATGCTTCATTTCCCCGTCTATCAGCCGGTTTAAAAAAAAAATGTTTAAAAAAAATTAATTATAACTTTTGAAATTAGTAATTTTATGAGTTTAAATTTGGTATACACATTGTTTATGCTATTTTTAATCAGTATACCAAGATATAAAACTTTACATGTAAATATTTAAAATGGTGACGGTTTATAATTAACCGTCTTGTATAATTTGCAAATATCTTGATAACCATAAATTTTACAAATATTTTACAATAGACAAAATATTTATATTTTTTAATAACAAATACAATGGGTTTTAAATTTATTTTCTTTATCTTGAAAAATAACAAAGTTATCATCAAAAAATCTGAAACGAACAAAAATTGGTAATTGTCAAGTAAACACAATACAATATGATAGGCTTACTAGTTATTTCTTATTATACAATCTCAATAACTCATGCTAAAAAGCAATATTTTTTTATCACAACATACTAAAAAATTAGACTTTAACTTGTTTAAAACTTTAAAATTTTCTTTTTACAAAAACCAAATTGTAATGTTTTAAATTACAAAAACATCACTCGGAATGAAATAATTAAGTGTACATAACTTGGCAATAACAGCTGATCAACAATTAAGTTCTTGAAAATGTATTTGATTAATCTTGTACATGTATTTTGTGTTGTTCTGAGATGCCTGTATTTTTATTATACGTAACAGGAGACAATGCAAATATCTATTCATTTGAAAAGTATACAGGCATGATTTTAATTTACAGTAACGTAAATAAAATAGGTTTAGTTGCAGTTCAAGAATGTCGTAATACAGTACTTATCTACATCGAACAGCACCTGATCGTAAAACTTTCGAAGATGTGGAAAAACGACTTAGAGAAACAGGTACGTTGAAACCAAACAAAGTGGATGCTGGTCGCCAACAAAGTGTCAGAAATCATAATAATGAGCAAGCCATACTCAATTTCATAGAATTATTTCCAACTACAAGCACCAGACGGTTGTCACAGTGTTTAAATATTTTACAATCAAGCGTTTGGCGGACACTTCATAAGCAACAGTTGTATTTGTTTCATGTTAACTCGTGTACAAGATCTACCACCACAAGATCTTTTGTCTACTAAACGGAAGATATTTTGTCAATGGTTAACTAAAAAATGTGTACGAAATCACAATTTCTTTCCTCATATTCTGATGAATTATGCTTCACAAGAAATCGAATAGTCAATTTTGGTAATACTCATATTTGGGGGATGAAAATATAAATGAGACTGCAACAAGATATTTCTAGCACAAATTTTGATTTAATGTCTGGTGTGATATTCTTGGTGATAATTTCCTTCATCCATTTTTTTTTATCAAGGAGGTTAACAGGAGAAGCGTACTTACATTTTTTGCAAACAAACCTGCCCACCCTCTTGGAAGATATTTGTTTTGAAGACAAATTGGACATGTGGTTTATGCATGATGGTGAACCACCTCATTTTCATAATGACGTAAGAGATCATTTAAAAAATAGGCCTACATACGGTACGTAATGGATTGGTAGAAATGGACTAGTGATGGTCACCACAATCTCCTGATCTCACATAATTTACCTGTGGCGTTGGATGAAATCAATTGTTTATTTTAAACGGATTAACATATATGAAGAACTAAGGAATCACATAATGGAAGCTACAGAAACTATTGAGAATACTCCTGATGTTATAAATTCCGCTAGAAAAGAATGGATTCAGCGAGCGAAATTATGCATTAAACAGAACGGAGACAATTTCAAGCAACTTTGAAGGCAATGAGTAACACCTATGTTATTTTTATAATGTCATTTTTCATTGTTTTCAAAAATTAATTGTAGCTGATCAGTTGTTATTGTCAACCTATGAAACAAAATTATTTCAATCTGCTAAAAAATTGTAATTTTTTAGTAAAAAGTGTGTCTGTTTTGTTATTAATAAAAGTCAAATTTCAATAATCTATATTTATTTTTTACTGGATAAATTACATCAATTTTCTTGGAGTGAAATTTTTACATGTTTAATTACAAAAATAAATTACGAAAGATGTAGGTTCTAGGACCTTTGTAACTCGCTAAGTGTTTTGTCAATAACTCGGTTTTTGTAATTTAAAAGTCTGTAATAAAGAAAAACTTTAATTTAAGAATCATGTTGCTAGTACCCATGTCACTATTGTTTTAACTAACAATTTAATTACGTTATATGGTTTCCGCCAGGTGACTTCATTTTTTAAACACTAACGCGTTTCAGAGCATCTGCTCCATCTTCAGAGTTCTATTCACTCAGTTGAGATCGTTACCAACATTAAAACATAAAATATAAAAACACACGGACATATATATATATATATATATATATATATAAATTTACACATCACTTATCATATCACGACACTTGAGATGCGCATCATATCGATGTCCTAGGACAACTAACGTCTCGTATTTACAGCATGGTTTATTTAAGATTATTATCTTGGACTTTAATTGCCGTATCGTATCTGAGTGAATACTCCATCGTACTCTGAAGATGGAGCAGATGCTCTGAAACGTGTTAGTGTTTAAAAAAAGAAGTCACCTGGCGGAAACCATATAAGGTAATTCAATTGTTAGTTAAAACAATAGTGACTTGGATACTAGTAACATGATTCTTAAATTAGAAGCTAGCTAAGCATCTCTAGCATACAAAAATATCAAAACATTAAAATAAATTTAATAAGGCCTGTATCAAAAATAACATGATCTAATAAAATCAGCAATAAAATCAATACCAGATCAGAAATTACATAATGAGACTAGAATTTTATTAAATGACGAACTCAAGACACGCTTGATTAAAATGAATCATAACAACATTCCCTACAGTCTCAACGATAGATACTTATCTGAATGGAAACTTGTAAATACAATAAAAACCAAACTATCTGATAATAACGCTTTTGTCACCAAAGCCGATAAAGGGAACACAATGGTAATAATGGATATAAATAAATACAAAGAGAAAGTAAATGCGTTTATACGGAACAACAAAATTGAACAAATTTCAGCAGACCCGACCACGAAATTTGTAAAATTTATAAATAACCAGATAAATCGATCTACGAACTTGCTAAGTCAATGAACACGGTTCTTACTTAAGCCGATAAACGCTCAAGCCCCACTTCTCACTGGACTACCCAAAATTCACAAAACTGGTATACCTATTAGACCCCTGATCAACTTTACAACAGCTCCTGGATACAAAATTGCCAAAACACTAGCTTTAATCATAGGTAACAATATAAGATTGAAAAACAACCACAACATTAGAAAGAGCATTGATTTCACAAACAAGATTAACAACGTCACCTTACAACTCAACTATAAAATGGTGTCCACCGACATAATAAACTTATACACAAACATACCGATTCAGGAAACAATAGATATTCTAAAGATACGCCTCACTGAAGTAAACAAACTGAACCCATTAAAAATCACAGAATTAATTGACCTATTGGGGATAATAGTGGATCAGAACTATTTCACTTTTGATAACAAGTACTTTATCCAGAGGGAAGGTTTGGTCATGGGTTCACCACTTTTGGGTATTTTATCTGACATCTATCTGAATCACTATGAAAATGCACACTTGCTGTCTAGTATGAATAAATCATTTAGTCAAATTATATCATATACCAGATGCGTAGATGATACTTTTATAATTTTTAATGGCACATTCAGACAAATAGAGCACCTAAAAAATTATATGAATGGCATAAACAAGTATATTCAATTCACAAGTGAAATAGAAGTCGACAATAGGCTAAACTTTTTGGATATAACGATGTTAAAGAGAAGGACCAATTCTGCTACAATATATATAGGAAACCCACAACCACTGTTACCACCATACATTCTGATTCACACCACCCTATATCTCAAAAACAGCCGCATACAATAATATGATACACAGATTGGTTACAATGCCTTTGGATAGTGATGACTTTATCAAAGAACTTAATACCATCAAATATATAGCCACGGCCAATGGTTTTACAAGTCACATGGTCGAAAAAATTATTAAGTGAAAAACAAAAGAAAATTAGATGACCACTGGAACATAAAGATAAGAAGACCTTCATAGCAAGTGAGTACGGAGATATATTATCAACAATATTATCAAACAATTATTTTTTTTAACTCAATCTTACAATGGCATTTCGAACCCACAACAATATTAAGAAATTGCTCAGTCATAAACATGACAAACATCTACAACTTAAAACAGGAATTTATAAACTGAAATGTGACCAATGTAATAATATTCTATATAGGCCAAACGGGAAGAGCTTTTCGCCAAAGGTTTAAAGAACATCTGCCAAAAAAGAATATCAACAGCAATAAGTCAAATTTTGAAAGACACCTCATTGACGAAAACCACTCTTATACAGATTTCAAAACCAACCTAGAACCACTACATATATGCAGAAAGGGGAAATATATGGATGCGATTGAAGAGTTTGAGATCTATAAATCGTTTAAGCATGATTCACACAACTTACTGAACGACCAACTAAACTTCTCTTCCAACACAATATACGATACGGCAATTAAAGTCCAAGATAATAATCTTAAATAAACCATGCTGTAAATACGAGACGTTAGTTGTCCTAGGACATCGATATGATGCGCATCGCAAGTGTCGCGATACGATAAGTGATGTGTAAATTTATATATATATATATGTCCGTGTGTTTTTATATTTTATGTTTTAATGTTGGTAACGATCTCAACTGAGTGAATAGAACTCTGAAATGAGTTAAGGTTTAAAAAAAGAAGTAACCTGGCAGAAACCATATAAGGTAATCCAATTGTTAGTTAAAAATTTTAAGTTTTATACAAGTGAAAGTCTAATTTTTGAGTATGTTATGATAAAAAAATATTGCTTTACAGCATGAATTATTGACACTGTATAATAAGAAATAAATAGTAAGTCTATGATATTGTTTTTGTGTTTCTTGACAATTACCAATTTTTTTGTTTTAGATTTTTTGATAACTTGGTTATTTTTCAAGTTACAGACAAATTTTTAAAAAATCCATTTAATTTGGCATTAAAAATATAAATATTTTATCTCTTCTAAAATATTCATAAATTTACGGTTTCCAAGATATTTGACTTTAAAAATTATAAACTGTCGCCATTTTGAATATTTACATAGTAACGTTTTATATTTTGGTATACTCATGAAAAATCGCATAAACAATGTGAATACCAAATTTAAAATCATAACATTATTAATTTCTAAAGTTATCTTTTTTTTTTTTAATACAAAGTGGCCGACAGACGGAAAATGAAGCGTTCCCGGACCTATATTTTTTCCATTATTTGTATAACTTGAAGAGTTACAAAAAATCAAGTCCTGCGGCTATTTTATGAATTATTTTAAAATGTTTTAATGAATTACCCTTTTGAAGTGCAGTTTGCGGCATTTATCTCTGCTTGACAAGACCTTTAAAATGATGTACATATCAACCTATGCTTACATTTAAGATTCTCTACTGACTCCTCGTGAAGAGTCGGTAAGAGCCTTAGAATATATTTGTTTAGCTGCCAAATGGATTTGCAAAGTTTTACTCTTCTTGCCAAATTAATATAAAATATATTAAGCCGTCTCCACTCCGACTTACAGCACTCCTGTATACATACATAGATACATATAAACACGTATGCCTATACCCATACCTAACAAATTTCATTATCGAAAAAGGAAAAGAAGAGAAAGAACAGATTAAAAATTACCAAACCCATAAAATTTGGACAAATATGAAAGAATTTAGATAATTTTAAACACTTCAGAATGTCCAAAAATATCCAGTAATGTAGATAATAGGAAGGTTAAGTGATGTGAACCTAAGTGTGTATTGCGAGTATAGCAGTGACGCCACCATCTTGTCTCTGATGTATAACAATCATTCATTAACTTATCGCTTGAAAACAATGACATTGCCACCCTTTGCTTCTAAAATTTCTGTAAGTACATTGTGGATTAATTTTGATTTAAAATATCCAAAGATTGTTTTGTTTCTTGTAGTGTAATGATATTGGAGTTCTGTAAAGATTTTACTTTTTATATTTCGGACGTAGATCAATAAATTTTGATTATTATAATTGTTTAATATAAAGGAATGATTATTCAGAATATATCAATTATACAGTATTGGTTGTTTTTTTTCAATGCCGCTTTGATTATTGCTCTCTGTGTAACTGCTAGCGGCACTAAAACTGAAAAGTAAGAGCCGCTTCATGCCAAGATTCCATATTGTAGCAATGACTGCATGTACATGAAATATCAGTCCTGTAGCATTCAAGGATCAGCACCCGGTCGAGCTGTGTGAATGTGTAGATAAGGTTACCTACTCTATTGATTAACATAGTGAACTTGTGGGATTTATTTAACTTGTGGTTGATAATTACACCCAGATACTTTACTGGTCCAAAGGTTCAACTACTCCACAGCCACACGAGTGCAAACCCAGCATCCTTGCACCTGGATCACAATTCAATCTAAAATGATTGGTAGAAGTATGGTTTTAGTTACATGTGAATTTAATTATTGCAAATAATATAATGAAGGTTAACTTTATGGGGAGAGTGAGAGGCAGAGGCTTCACTAGCTAAACTAATATGATAACTAAGTATATATTATAACTGAAATAGAGACAAGTTTTACTTTGTTTTTGTTCTGTACTACGTGATATTAACTATTGCAAGTAACATAATGAATTGTTTGAGTACAATCTTCTGTCAATGTTAGCAAGGATTGGCAGAAGATTGTACTCAAACTAAATATGTAGATCTTAGTTGGTAAATTATTATAATAATTTTAATATAACAAAGGTTAACTTTAGGGGGAGAGTGAAAGACAGAGGCTATATATGCTAAACTAATACACATATTTATGACTAAGTACATATAATAACTAAAATAGAGACCAGATTTACTTTGTTCTTGTTCCGTACTATGTGAACTTATTGCAAATACTTATCAATGAGTAAATACATATACTAACTGGAATAGATACAAGATTTACTTTCTTCTTGTTTTGTACTTCATGTTCATGTTTTGTACTAAGTGAACTTAACTATTGCAAGTAACATAACAAAGGTTAACTTTAGAGAGAAAGTGAGAGACAGAGGGT
The DNA here is from genome assembly GCA_963513935.1 of Aphrophora alni. NCBI lineage: Eukaryota > Metazoa > Arthropoda > Insecta > Hemiptera > Aphrophoridae > Aphrophora > Aphrophora alni. The sequence continues at coordinate 79,269,562 of OY740765.1, forward strand.
ACAATTGCTAAACTATTATTGCACCAATATCATGGACTAAGTATATATAATAACTAGAATTTGGAATAAACACCAGATTTACTTTGTTCTTGTTCTTTATGCGAAGTTAAATATTACAAGTAATAAAACGAATATTAAATTTAGATGGAGAGTGAAAGACAGAGGATACAACTGCTAAACTAATATATGTATCAATGACTAAATACATATAACAACTGGAATAGAGCCCAGATTTACTTTGTTCTTGTTCTGTACTATGTGAACTTAAATATTGCAAGTAAAATAATGAAGGTTAACTTTAGAAGAAAAGTGAGAGACAGAGGATACACTTGCTAAAACAATACATATATCAATGACTAAGTGTATATATTTATAACTAGAATAGAAACTAGATTTACTTTGTTCTTGTTCTGTACTATGTGAACTTACCTATCGTATCTTACACAATAAAGGCTAACTTTAGAGGGGGAGCAAGAGACAGAGGCTACATTTGCTATGCTAATACATAAATTTTTGACGTAGTACTTATAATAAATGAGTATGTGGAAATGATTTACACAGTATTTTTTATACTTTTTCTGTACTATGGGATCTTAAGTATCACCTATGTAAGGAACATAATGAAGATAAACTTTAGAAGGAGAGTGAGAGACAGAGGCTACACTTGCTAAACTAATGTATCAATTATTGACTAAGTAAGTACTTATAATACATGGGTACAAGGACGTAATTTACACAGCATTTTTTTACTTGTTCTAGTAACATAACTAGGATTAACCTTAGAGGGAAAATGATAGACAAAGGCTATACTAATACCATAATCATTGTCTAAGTACTTATAATAACTGAAATGAAGGAAAGATTTACTTTGCATTTCTATGTCCTTTTTCTACAATAGGTGAACTTAAATATTGGTGGTGATGTACAAGGGTTCAAGAGAGTGGGACAAAGCCATATTTATTGGTAAATATAAGACCAACTACGCTTCAAACACCTACACAATCGTAGTGAGTGAAAGTAATATTTAATTTCACAAGTATGAGACCCACAAGACCCTAGGTAGTTAAAAAATTGTAACGAATGAAAGTCATATTTAATGGTACAAATATGACCCTAAAAGCCCCCAGGTAGCTATACAAGCTAAGAGAGTGGAAGACATATTAACAGCACAAGTATATGCGCACTAAGCTCTATTACCTACACAAACATAGTGAGTAATTCTATATTTATGACAGAAGCATAAGACCCGTTAAAATCCCAAGCACTTACACAAGCGTAATGAGTGGAAACCATATTAAATGACCCTAGTATGAGACCCTCTAGGCTCCATTCACCTACACAAGAGTACAGGGTTATAGGCACATTTAATAACACAAGTATAAAAATGATTAAGAAACATGCACCAGGAAAAGTATAACCTGTGAAATCGAAATCTATAATTAATGATACAATTATGACATCCACTAGACACAATGCACAAACATAAGTGTCACAAGTATAATGAGTAATAGCCACCTTTAATTATACAAATATGAGATGCACTAGGGTCCAGGCACCTATGTAAACATAGCAAGTTCAGTCGTATGAGACAAAATGACACAAGTATGAGACTCGCATAGCAACTAAGATCTGCATAATTATAAACAGTGAAAACCATATTTAATGACAAAAATATGAGACATGGAAATGTAGACAAACCTAAATTAAAGATGCGCTAGACTCCAGGCATCTACAAAAGTGAGACATATTTAATTACTCAAGTAAGAGACCCGCAAGGCAACAGGCATCTACATAAGTGTAGCAAGTGAAAACCATATTTCATGACACAAATAAAAGACCCACTAGGCCCCAGGTGCCTACAAAAGTGTAGTAACAGTCATACTTAATGACACGAGTATAAGACCCACTGGGAAACAGGCATCTACAAGTGTAGTGAATGAAAGTCACAGTTAATATTACAAGTATGATACAAGCTAAGCCCTGGGCACCTACACAAGCATAGTGAGTGACAGTTACATTTAATGATACAAATAAGAGATGCACTAAGCCTATAGCACCTACATAAGTGTAGGGCAGACCAAGTTCCTACTACCAACAGCACCTAGATAAGTGTAGGACACACTAAGTTCCTAGTACCTATATAAAAGAAGCAATGAGAAGCCATATTTAATTACACAAGTATTAAACTCACAGGACAACAAAAATCTACATAAGTGTAGCCAGTGAAAACCATAATAAATTATACAAGTATAAGACCCGTGAAACCTCCAAGCAGCTAAACAAACTTAGCAAGTGAAAGTCATATTTACTGGCACAATATAAGACCCACTAATTTCCATGCACCTACAAAGTGTAAAAAGTGCAAGACATTTTTAATAGCACAAGTATGAGTATATAAGCTGAGTGACTAATTCCTTATTTATGACACAAGTATGAGATCTACTAGGCCTAGGGTATACAAGCAGAGTGAATGAAAGAAATATTTAGTGTCCCACATAATAACATCGTCTCATAGGCCCAAGGCACTTATACAAGTACTGAATGAAAATCACATTTGATGGCCCAAGTATGGTACCCTATGAACCCCATTCATTCACTTACACAAATGTAGTAAGTAAAAGCAATGTTTAATTACCCAAGTATGAGAACTGCTAGGCCCAGTAACCAACACAAGCATAGTGAATTAAATTCATTTTAAATCACCTAAGAGAACCGCTAGGCCTCAAACACCTACACATTTGTAGCAAGTTAAAACTATAATTAATGACACAAGTATGAGAAAAAGACATCTACAAAAGTGTAACCATTAAAATCAACATTTACTTATATAAGTATGAGATCTTCTATGGTCTAGGCACCTACACAAACATTCTAGGCACAATGAAAAAATATGAGATGCACTATACCCCAGATATCTAGTATACAAGTGTGGCCAGTAAAAGTCAAAATTTAATGATGCAAGCATGAAACACTCTAGACTTCATGTACTACACAAACATATCAAGTTGATGTCATATTTAATACTCAATTATGAGACCCGGATAGCAACATGTATCTACATAAGTGCAACAAGTGGAAACCATATACTTATATATAAGTGGATGACACAAATACCTGCAAGGCAACAGGCATCTACATAAATGTAGTGAGTAATTAAGGTTGTTTATGTCTAACGTGACTATATGTCCCGCTTTGGGCGGGACAGTCTCGCTTTACAGTAAGTTGTCCCACTGTCCCCACAAATGGCCGTGGGACGCTTAAATGTCCCACTTTGAGAGTCAGATGTTAAATATTCAGTAATAATATGTATACCATACCATATTAATTTTATTTTTTCCTTCAGTTAGTGTAAAAATACAAATATGATTGCAGGAGCATAGAAAAGAACAAAGAATTTTAAGTGTTCGGAACTGCTCAGCACTAGTACACATTTTTTCCGCGCGAGAGATGTAGCGCTGTGCTACCACTGAATGCCTTCAGTGGTGCTACTGACTGAAATAGGTGTCACACACTGTCAAGTTCTTTATAGTGTTTCAAAGTTTTTTGTTTACTCTTTCTTATGGTTCCGTTCGAGTTTTTGTTGTTTATTTACGTCTTTTAAAATGCCTAAACGGAAATGTTCATTCAACAGTGACTTACAGGCTAAATATCCTTTTATAAAACTGAAAAATGATACAAACAATAGTGACGTCGTGTGTGGAAAATGTTGCACAGAGTTTAACGTTGCTCATGGAGGATCTAGTGACATTGATAAACATTTAAAATCGAACAAACATATAGCTTCCGACCAAGCTGCTTGCTCCAGCAAAACAATTTCTTCATTTTTCATGAGCAACGTCCCGAACAAAAAAGATCTTGATATTTCTGCTGCCGAAGGTGTCTGGGCCTACCACACTGTACGAGAGAACCACAGCTTCCGCTCCAACGATTGTGCCTAAAAGGTAATTAATACATGTTTTGAACCAAAATTTCATTGTGCTAGAACGAAGACAGAAGCTATTGTAACACAAGTAATAGGGCCATTGGCTGAATCTGAACAAAATAGGACTGGATGATTGCAACTATGTTTCAGTAATGACAGACGCATCAAATCATGGATCACAAAAAATGTATCCTATTTTAGTGAGATATTTTGACAAGTTTTGTGGCGTTAAAGTCAAAATAGTAGACATGCAATCTCTCCCTGGAGAAATGTCAGATATTATCGTCAGTTATTTAAAGGATATGTTACAAAAGCATCAGTTAAAACAGAAAGTAATTTCATTCAGTGGAGATAACACTAATACCAATTTTAGTGGTTCAGCTAGAAAGGGTAAAGAAAATGTGTATTTTAAACTGAAAGGTTTTTGTGCAGAGATATTGTAGACATTGGGTGTGTCACACATCGTTCACAATGCTATACTAACTGCATCAGATTGTTTGCCAGTAGATATAGAGGTTGTTGTAGTTAAAGTATATTCATACTTCTACATCTACACAGTGAGTGTGGAAGCTTTCAAAGAGATATGCGATTCTATTGATGTTGAGTACCACAAAATGATGGGGTACAGCATGACTCGCTGGCCTGCTTTAATGCCTGCAGTGAAAGAATTTTGAGACTTTTTATGCCACTTAAAGAGTACTTCCTGAACCAAACAAAATGTCCTGAAATTCTGAGATCATTTTTTGAAAATCCACATTCGGAAATATGGCTTTATTTCATACACAGCCAAGCAGCTACGTTTCAACAAACTGTTTTAAACGTAGAAGGTGATAAGATCTCAGCAGTCGAGGTCACATTCCAGATAAAAGTATTGAAAGAAAATCTCCAACACAAAGCCGAAAATAGATTTATTCCACTCATAGTTCGTAATCTGATGGCAAAAAGCTGCCCAGAACATGAAAAGACAACTTTTACAGACACCTTTGTTTCTTTTTACAAGACATCAATTCAGTATTTGGAGCAATGAACTGCCCATTTTCAAAGTTTAGAGATGTTTGAATGGGAAAGATTGAAGAAAACCCCAAAGTGGGAGGACATTCAACCATCTGTGGATTGCTTGATTGCGGAAAATTATTTTCCATCATCTTCTGATACGCAAATCTTTGATGAAATCGGCTATGTAACAAAATATGTGGAGAGTAAAGTTCCTGAGTGGAACGAGAACAAAGTTGAAACTGATTCTAGATTTATAGATTCAAAGAAAACTCAATAAATTGTGAGTACACAAGTAAGATTGCAGAGTATGTGTTGACCCTCCCAGGAAGCAACGTTTCAGTTGAAAGAGTTTTTTTGGCAATGAAGAAAGTTTGGACAACTGAAAAAACATAGCTCTCAGTGGACGTTTTGAAGTCAATCCTCTTGACAAAATTCTGTATATTAAAATTGTAAGGTAAACTGAACTTTTAAAATATATTTTAGGTACTCAAACAGCCTAAAAACTCACCATATGACTTCAAAGTTTTACCCCCCAATATCTTCTATACCACCCAAACTTCCCGGCAGAATAGTCCTGCTTTGGAGCGAAAAAAATCTGGTCACGTTATTTATGTCCCTAAGCAAAGATAAACTCTGTGCCCCCTCAATACTTGCTAGTAAAAACGTATAAGCGGAAAAATCAAATAATTAAAAATCAATAAATACATGCGTAAGGGCTGAAAAATGAGTAAAAATTAATTTCAATGTCGCATATGCGAGATAATTAATTTGGAAACTCAAAATTGCTGCAATTAAATGTTAAGTCAAGTTAGATGTCTACGCCCTCCCTGTGCTGGGAAGCGACTAGGATAGCTCAGTTGGTAGAGCATTGGCGCATAAAGCCAAAGGTCCTGGGTTCGATTCCCAGTCTAGGTCGTATATTTTTCACTTGAAACATTATTGAATAAATTTATATCATGGTTGAATAATAGTTTTGCATATGTGTTTTTGTATTGTAAATTTCACTAGAGGAGAGAGGGAATTATCCAAAAAAGATTGTATATTATTTATTTATGGAAATTTGTACTTTTTATTTCAAATGATATATTATTTTGAAAGAGGCAGATACTCTTAGAATCTTCCAATTCCAAAAATTATTTGATTCTCTATTTATATTTTAAATAAATTAAATTAATTAAATATTGTTTAAAAAAATACTTAATAAATAAAATAAAAATATTTATTACATCATAAAAATCTGTAATTTCTTGAACTGACTTTACACTGTTATTTAAAACCAAATTAAGGTTATGACTTGCACAATGGACATAATCGGTATATTTGAGATTCTGATTTTATTCTGGTTTGTATTCCTTTGTAGGTTCCACTGATGATGGATGCTCCATCATACTCCTGTCTACGGCATTTAATAATAGAAATATCATTGTCTTCTAAGAACTACAAAATTTGTTCATCTAATCCTTTACTTGATTGGTCTAATATTCGCAAAAAAACTATTAACTTATTTCAAGTTTGTCAATATCTGGTATGTATGTATTATATATCTTGTAAGTATCGAGAGTTGATCAATTTTTGAAATATCCTGTGTCGTATCCAAAATAAGTGAAATGAACGGTGCTTGTTGGATTTCTCTTAGGATATCTTCAAGAACTTGATTTCAAACTAAGCAACTTAGTTATTTTGTATAGCGGCACTGAGATAATTTATTTTCCTCCCGTCATTTTCTAGGTGGCTTTTAAGGAACAAGTCATATTGGGAAAGTAAATCAACAATGGTTAAATAATTCCCTGATCTGAGCGATGCCTCCTAAATTCCAAGTTACATGTTGATAATGTAATACTAACGTCTATGATTTTTTTTAAAACCTCACATTTATAAGTACTTTTTATTTGAGTATTTCTATAATTATATTTATAGTTTTTTATTTCATTGCCCCCTTCAATGCTCTGCGGCCTTGGCGCAGCGAAGGGGTTATTTATGCCACTGTTGAGAAACAGTTATACTTAATCACTGTTACTCTCTGTTTCACATATGAAACTCACTAGCCCCCAGGCTCCTATGCAAATGTAAACAGTAGAAGACTAATTAATGAACCAAATATGAGACCTGTTAAGCTTCAGGCACCTATGCAAACACAGTAAGTGAATGCCACATTTATTGACTTAAGTATGAGACCTGGTAGGAGTCAGGAATCGACAAAGTCTAAGCAAGTTACAGTTCTAATTAGTGATACTATTACTAGACCTACTAAGCCCCAGTGATCCACAAAAGTGTAGCAAGTGAGAGTTATATTTAATGACTAAAGTATGAGACTCGCTAGGCTCCAAAAATTGACACAATCATAACCAGTAAAAGCCATATTTAATAAAGAAGAAAAAGACCTACTAAGCTGCAGGCACCTACACAAAGATATGAATGAAAGCCATATTTAATGATAAAAGTATGAGATTCGTTAGGCAACAGTCATCTACACAAGCGTAGTAAGTAAAACTCATATTTAAAGATTCAGATATGAGACTCGCTAAGCAACAGTGATCTACACAAGTGGATTAGGTAAAATCATATTTATTGATAAAAGTACGAGACCTGATTCTTGATTCTTTTTTCTTTTGTTTCTAGACAAATATAATTTCCATAACAAGGGTCATTATAGTGGTTGTGTATAAAATGCGCTTACATAAGATATTAAATTTAAATTAAATAATAACAGATTAAAATAACACAGTAACAGTCAAGATATATCACTCACATTTGAAACAAATACTCCCACAACACAAGTCACACCCATACAACAATTTACAGACTCCAGGCACCTACACAAGTGTATAGAATGAAAGGCATATATTTTTATTTTTCTCTTGTTGTTTAAAGATAAAATAACATAAAATAAAGACTTCTAACTCTCTTATACTCTAATAACATCAGGGTCGAAATAGAACAGAGTTGATCAAGAGAGACCTGATAGAAATGAATAAAGAGATGGATCTAACCCAAGACTACATGAAAAAATATATAAAGTCAGATATACAAGATAAAAATTTGTCAATATATTAATTGTATTTTCAATATCATAGTTTACATATATGAGGATTAATTATGGACAAACATGCAATATTTCGGGAATGGATTCAGAGCATCAAAATAAAGAAAAAGGTTCCTGTAAATGTGTCCTAAAAATGGTTCATTTTCCACCTGCCTACCTGTTAATTTTTTCCCCTTAATATATTTATAACTTTGGAAAAGAAAAGATACATTACTCAGATTTGATTTATGCATTTTGTATATAACATTTTACCAGTATCCCAAAAAGCAAGATATTTTATAAATATTAAAAATGGTGTCCGTTTAAATATTTAATGCCGAATATCTTCAAAATGGTTGACTTTACACAAACTTTACCAAACAAAGATTCTGGTTCTTTTAATGACAAATGTGATGTTATCTTCATTTTTATTGTAGGTCAAAGGACAACAGAGTTATCAATAAATCGATAAAGAAATAATTTCTTGTTTATGATAAACAAATAGCACTCAGAAGCTCATGATACCAGTTATTCTTTATTATTATTTAGAATTAAATTGCACCTTATGAATAAAAGAAGGATAAGAATAAAGGAAATTATTTTACCAAGAAAATTAATTGAATAATCACCAAATAATAACAAATACTAAAATTAAATGTTTCATTTTCTATTAAAAACCAAAAATGAAATTACCTTCCAAAAATATTGTATACAAAGATGACAGGTTAAGTTATATTGTAAATAATAATAATAATCCACAATACATTTTAAATAAATTATATCAAAGAAAACTAATAACTCAAAATGTCATAAGCCTGAACTTGTATCACTGATCCAATTTTCATATGGTATTATTTCCTATGTGAATATGATATCTCATCACAATATAGTCTTTGTTTGATTCAAATTGAATCTTTTCCAAGTTATAACAATAATTTGTCTGAACGAGTAATATGAAGACCAAAAGTTTCAATATATTTTGCGCATTTTCTTAAAATTTTCAATGGAAACATATTTTATCAATGGACAAGGTTGTTATATGATTTAAAAAGTAATTGGATCTGAAAACTTTTTTTAACAGTTGCAATTGTTCCCCAGTTTTAATTATTATTTTGCTAGGAATTAAGAGGAAATCTATTTTCACTACAGTAGACTTATGAAGTTTCAGCGAAAACACACAAAAAGAAAGTTGGTAGGTTTACCTATTTATAACGGTTTATTATTGACATTTTACTATATTTAATTTGTCATATTTGTTTAATGAAAACAATGAGAAATGTTTATAATTGTAGCAATGGGAATAGAATTTGCAGTACTACCTCGCCCACCATGTCATAACCATTAACAAAACTCTTACCCTCACACGCAACTCATAATTCACGTTACATGAATTAAAACATCTCTACAATTATAAAACGAAACTGTCTCTGTCACTTACAACTCGAGAACCGCTGATCCGATTTTAATACGGTATTCTTTCCAATGATTTTAGGTCAAGTTTTATTTAGTCTATGTTAAATTGGTTCAAACAATATACATTTTATCAATTTCAAAGTTGGATAATAATTAAAACGTTATTTAAAATTGAACGATTATTAAAATTGCTTCAGAAGTTTCAAAATTATAAGCGATTTTAGCTTGAATGTGGGACGCGAATAGGGAAAATATAGTGATCGGTACAGGACTTATAGAATTTATTTATAAAGATTTTCCACATTTCAGGACAAAAGTGTGATAATAATTATGTTATTAAATACATGTTTACCATTCACGGTCATGCAGTTGTTTAGAATATTTTTGTTTTATCATTGTTTATAAGGGTGCCAACTTTTTTGTTTATCGTTGTTTATAAGGGGGCCTATTTATTTGTACGTTATTTTAGAAAAGTAAAGGGAAAATGCCACAGAAAATGACATTTATTTAAAGATAGAGATTCCTTTATATGTTATTCCCGACTTCCAAGCGGACGAAGCTGCCGATACAGCTAGTCATGTTGATAAAACATTCTTCGTTTGTCTAAGTGTAAATGAAGTAACCTATTCTGAAATCTATTAGGATAAGATACACCATTTAAATGTGCATCTTCTGTACATAGATATCAATTGCGAATTCTATCCCAGATATTGTGATTGAAGTGTTGCTGAAAACAAGTTGGTCGAATGTGCGTATTATGGAAGTTATTTATGTCTAGTAGAATCTGGTCTATGGAGTCGCTATAAAATGGTCATAATCTGCAACTTGCTTCAAGAGCCAATAATAAAATATAATCCCTTTTTCATCACCATGTAGTGCTTGAACATTCCTGTCTTAAAGTTCGCCAAACAAAATTTAGTGAAATTTTGAGTTGTGTTGATACTAGTTTCTAAAAAATTCGAGTACTAATTTCTGGGTTTATCCAAAAAGAGGTTTACAAAAGGTTTTCTTCCTCAAGAGAGTGGCGAGTACTAATTTCTGAGTCATCTAAAACTACTCTTCAATATGTTCTTCTTCCTCAACTGTGTTCCGAGTGCTAATTTCTGGGCTATCCAAAACTATTCTTCAACATGTTCTTCCTCAACAGTAAATCAGTGCTAATTTCTGGGATACCCAAACGAGGTTTACAAAATCTTTTCTTCCTCAAAAATGTGGTGAGTACTAATTTCCGAGTTATTAAAAACTACTCTTACACATGTTCTTTTTCCTAATCAGTACGCCGAGTGCTAATTTGTGAGTCATCCAACACGAGGTCTACAATATTTTATTCTTCCTCAACAATGAGTTATTTAAAATGAGGTCTACAACACTGTCTTCTTCCTCAACAGTGCCTCGGGTGCTATTTTCTGGGTTATCCAAAACTAGATGTACAACATTTTCTTCTTCATTAACAGTGTGGTGATGCTAATTTCAGGGTTATCTGAAACCAGGTCCACATTTTCTTGTTAAATACAGTTTTTCAGCTGTTGTGTGGTTCATGAAATCACTGCCCAAAATGCATAACATCTGTTGAGGAATCTTTTACGATATTCTACAACAGTTAGCAAATAATTTCTATTACAAAAACAATACCTGCTTATTCATGTCCAATGAAAGAATCCATGTTATACTTAAATCGCTAAACGTTTAAACAAATAAACAAAAGACCATTGCTGAAACAAAAATGTCCGCTGAATATCTGTTAGATGCAACCAGCAATTAAAAACTTAAAACAGTTTTAAAATACCTGTTTTATTACTGTTTAAGAATATGATACCTTAATTTTTATTATAGGCCAAAGTTTAACCGAGTTATCGATAATAGTTTTAATAAATAATGCCATAGTAATTGACTAAAACATTTTTTATTCTAATCCTTCTTTTATTCATAATGTGTAACATGTATTCACCATCGCTTAACATAGATTATTAATTTGTTCCTTTTAATAATGTACATTAACTTTTTATTATTAAATCTTCATATATGTTAGGATTTAGTATTATGCTAGATTTGAGCTAAATAGTAGAAATATACTAAGTACCTCCAACAGAAACTAGAATGAAAACAATCATTATGGCAGAACACTAAAGGGTAAGAAATCGTTTAGCCTCCAACCATTGAACGTGACGCGAATGACTCGTTTGTATGTAAGGTCAGGCTAAAGGGAAAATGGGATCAATCGATCAACGGACAGATTGGACCTAGGCGGAGAGATTGCTGGATGAGGGAACACTGCCAAAGTGGATTGGCGTATCAAGTTCTTCGGGGAAAATATCTACTACAAAGGCTCATAGTTCTCCAATAATAGGTAAGCAAGCTTCATGGGTAATTGTTGGAAATTAATTGAATCTCACATAAATATCATAATGATTAAGATCGTTCTGGGTTGAAGGTTTAAAATAATAATTGTATTTATAAATTAACTTGTAAGGTTAGGTTAGGTTAGATTAGAGTACTTAATTATATATATGTTGTAGAAGTTATACTGTAGGAAATACCAAAACAAATAAACTATTGACAGGGTTTACAGTGTTAACTTGTTTTGAGCTTAATCATTTATACAGAGTGAATCAGACCGCCTGTGTGCAATGTATAGGGACTGAACCAAATGAGCTGCAGCCTTCGTTTACCCCCCCCCCCCATTTTGACCCTAGAGAATTCAGTAAAAATGTTTTCAAATCTCAAAAATGCCCTGTCAAGTGCAGAATCGACAATTTATTGATTTTTCTTTGTGCTCCTGCAATATGATCGCGATACTTCCCGTTTGAAAACCATGCGATGGGAAATCGTTGCAAAGTCAATGACGTAAGCCCACAATACATCATTCTTCAAGTCCCTCTAAAATATTTCACCATTGGTCAACCGTTGTAAACCGATCTCCTATTGGTTCCCACATCGAGAACGAAAGGGATAATTATTCAGCCAACGCGACGCCTTACAAGCGCTTAGGGTAGTCTGGTTCTGAACTCAAAAGGAAACACATATACTTTGATGTGTGTAAGTCGACGTGTGTGGTGACGCCGGTTACGAACCTAGTTCAAAGTGTATTGTGAACATATGATCTCATATCTATCTTTCATATTTCAACTCTATTTGAAATATTCTCTAATTAACATTAATTAGCGTCCGCTCAAAGACTCTATTGGTTTGTAACTAGTTATTCAATGAACTCTTTACTCTGGACTCTTACGCGACACGAGAGCATACGCGTGTGTGAACTCAGTGTACGTGTTATTTCGCGAAAGTGAACTTATTTTGTGTTTTCCTTTTATTGTTAATTACAAGACCAATTAGTAATTAATTGTACTGTATACTCTGTGCTTACTATACACCTAGCTAGGTACCAACGCAGATCTTCTCTTCAACATCGGACAAGTGCAGAGGAAACTCGCCATCTTTCAAGGTATCTGTGACATCTTTTAGTACAAATAACATTATTAATTGGTCTGAATCTCATTGTACATTAACTGTTGTGTGTATTACATATTTTACAAACATTAAAGTTCCACAGCTTTTCTGTGGATGGTCCTCCGAGCTTAAAATTATCATGAACTAATTCGAATATTTTACTAATTAACCGACTAATTAATTTTCAAGTGAACATTTTTCTAATTAGTTTCAAATATTTTTTCCCACTCTTCTCGACGCCATTCATTGGTCCTCCGGGCCAGATTAAAGTTTCTAATTAATTTAGTTGGAAATTTAAAGTGTTTGGACCACGCTTGGAAAAGACGCCATTGTTATATGCGTCAACTTTGCGAATTTCAGTAAAGTCGCGCACATTACGCCACTCTAGGAAGTTCTCCCCTCAGCATACGTCACATTCACAGCACACGTATTACGTCACTCGCCACGATACGAAACACATCTCTCCGACGCCATCTTGTCTCAACTGTCAAACTAATAAACAATAACATAGCCTCAAAATTGTAACTTCAAGTGTAAACAATTGTTACATCATTGTGTTTGAACATTTGATTCAATAACTATTAATCAACCATTAATAGATATTTGAAATATTATCAAATCATTTTCGAATATTAAACTACTGTGTGGGTTTTTAATATTTTTCGTCTCTTCCGACTTTGAAATTTTTTTTTTACACAAAATATTTTTTGGTGTTGTTTTTCTCATCTTAATTTCTAAATTCAAAAACTAGTCTATTAATCAACCATTAATAGATATTTTAAATATTATCAAATCATTTTTGAATATTAAACTATTGTTTGGGTGTTTAATATTTTTCGTCTCTTCCGACTTTGAAATTTTTTGCGCAAAATATTTTCTGTTGTTGTTTTTCTCATCTCAATTCCTAAAACAAATACTGTTGTTTTTTGAAATTTCACAATGAAGTTCACTACCTTTATTACAAAATCGTCAGTAATCGCCGGAAGGGTTAAAAATATTCACGGGCATGTTAAACAGCTGGCGACCCTTCATGCTGCAGAAACCTTACCGGATGCATCGATTACTAAGTTACACCTTTACTACGCGTCGGTACAAACAAATGCTAACGATTTTGACGGATTGGTGGACAAGATATCGCAGACCACCGCGGCAGATTTTGACTTACAGAAAGTGTTAGAAATTCAAGATGAGTTTTTGGAAGCAGTGTTGGATGCCAAGACAGACATTAAAGCCATTTTACCTAATACCGACGCTATTGACATGGAGCTTAATGCTTCCAATGAATCTCACGAAACTCCTATCACCATGCCACGACAATCTGTCAAGTTACCAAAAATAAATTTACCTCATTTCTCGGGTAATTTAACAGAGTGGGCTTCCTTTTATCATCTTTTTGAAACCACGATACATCTCAACAATTCTCTCTCATCAGTAGAGAAATTCTCTTATCTACTGTCGTGTTTACACGGTGAAGCGTTCAACCTGCTCAAAGGGTTACCTCTCTCATCAATTAATTACAATATCGCGTGGCAAAACTTGCAACAACATTATCAGAATCCTCGTAGAATAATCAATCTACATATCTCAAATTTGATTGACCTGCCCGCGGTATCTATTAGTTCCGTCAAGGGGTTAAGACAATTCATTGACACGTTCAACGAAAACTCACAGGCCCTACGTGCTCTAAATTACGATGTGTCACAAGAATTAACCCTGTTCACCATTGTCTTTCGCAAATTGGATAACGAGTTATCAAAGAGATTCGAAGATAAACGTGACATCAAAGAGTTAATGCCAACGGTTACCTCGCTCATTAACTTTCTCATGGATGAATGCATGAAGTTCGAGAATGCAGCTCAGAACGCGACAAGCAAACCTCATCTTGTGTCGAAATCAAACACTTCTCCAAAACCTGACTATAAACATAAACATACGTTTCATGCTCATACTATGTTCACAAGTTCGTGTGCTTATTGTAAAACTCAATCTCACTCTATCTATCAGTGTAAGGATTTTCAAGGCCTCAGTGTAAACGAACGTTTTCAATTTGTTATGTCAAAGGGTTATTGTGTCAATTGTTTAGGGACAGGTCATACGTTAAACAATTGTAACTCGCAAAGGAAGTGTCAAACGTGTGGTTTAGAACACCATACACTTCTACATTTTTCGCAAAATTCTCGTTCTCCACAGGTCAAGCCAACATGACAGCGACCGACCTCAACTCGGAAACAGGAAATCCCGTCTGCTCAGCCAGACAATAACAATAAACAGTCTCTTGTCTCACCTAGATGTTCCATCTCCACTCACAATGCAACTAATAGGGGGTTTGACAACACTTCCGTTCTATTGGGCACTTTAAAAGTTAGAATCGTGTCTAAACAATATAAATGCAAAACTTACACCGCTCTATTGGACCCCGGAAGTCAGTCGACCATTATTACATCCAAGTATGCAAAAGATTTGTCTGTTAAATTAAACCCGGTGGATATCTTGGTTGGGGGAATCTCGAACATTTCAACCCCAATAAAAGGGTTAACCACTATTAGTTTGTCAACATTAAACGAGGAACTGGTTTCGTCCAATCACTCAGTGTTGGTAATGGATACCATCACATCTAACTTACCCAGGTTACCATATTCTGCGCAATTGGATCGGCAAACCAAGTTTTTAAAATTGGCGGATCCGGACTTTACAAATCCTCATAAAATCGATGCGTTGATCGGCGCTGATTTGTACGGGAAAATAATCACAGGCCGCAAATTAGATCTAGCAGACAACTTACCCACGGCGATTGAAACCGTCTTTGGTTATGTTATCATCGAGCCAATTAACGTAACCAAATCCGCTAAACTTCCAGTTACGCTCCTTACTACTCAAGACGTCGATCTAACTCAGATCCTACAACAGTTTTGGACAGTGGAAGAACCGCCGCTCATTTCTAAATTAAACTCATCAGACATGGAATGCGAATCTCACTTCAAAAACACATTTTCACGTCAGTCCGACGGACAGTACGTCACACGACTTCCGTTTCAACTGGACAGTTTCAAACTTGGAAAATCTCTCGAGATGGCTCAAACTCGCTTTAAACATTTAGAAAAGAAGTTAACCGCTAACCAAGAACTAAAAACCGCTTACTTTCAGTTCATGGAGGATTATATTTCCTCAGGTCACATGACATTAACGGACTCTACAGTACTAAATAAACCTCATTAATTTCTACCGCATCACGCAGTTTTTAAAGAAAGCGGTGCTGCTTCCAAAATTCGTGTAGTTTTCGACGCGAGTGCTAAAACCTCTTCAACCCTTTCGCTCAATGATGTCCTACACTGGGGGCCTAAATTACAGAACAACATTTGTGATGAACTCTTTCATTTTCGTAAACCCAATATTGTTTTCTCATGTGACATCAGGCAAATGTATCGGCAGATCAAAGTTTCAGAAGAAGATCAACCCTTTCAACTAATCCTTTGGCGCTCAAACCCATCTCAACCTCTCGCAATGTATAAGCTGACGACCGTCACTTATGGTCTAAAACCTTCTCTGTTTATGGCTATCCGCACGCTCCAACAACTAGCTACGGATGAAGGAAACACGTTTCCTAACGCCGCCCAGGTAATTACCAACAATATCTACATGGACGATATTGTGACCGGCTCCAGTGATGTACGCTCTGCACTCTCGTTGCAACAAGAGCTCATAAAGTTGTTAAACAAAGGCCAATTCGAACTCCGGAAATGGTCCTCTAACGCACTGGAATTATTAAAAAATATTCCGGAAGAATTTCAGGAAAATCCAATATTCTTTCAACCACTTGACCAACCTTTGTTAAGTATCTTAGGCATTAAATGGTAGCCTGTCACGGACGTATTTTCTTACCAGATTGAAGTACCAGATCATTCTTATAATAAACGCTCATTGCTCTCAATAATCGCTCGCATTTATGACCCGTGCGGTTGGCTAACTCCGGTCATATTCTTCGCTAAATGCCTACTCCAAATTCTTTGGACTTCAGATGTCTCTTGGGACGAATCGCTCCCGCCAAAAGTAACTCAAGTATGGCAAAAATTCATTGAAGATTTGCCAAACTTACAAAACCTAACGATTCCCCGCTGCATCAACATAGACAACGCAACCGACGTTCAGATCCACGGCTTCTGCGACGCCAGTGAACAAGGTTACTCGGCTGTGGTTTACCTTTGTCTCGTCAACCCAGACAACAAAGTTAAGGTCCACTTACTAACCGCAAAATCGAATGTAGCTCCTCTCAAACGCATATCACTACCGCGACTTGAATTATGCGGTGCTCATTTACTTGCAAAATTAACCACTCATGTTTTAAGCTTAGTTAAGCCTGTCGTCGACATCAGTATGGTGCGGTGCTGGTCGGACTCCACCGTTACTCTAGCGTGGATAACAACGCCTCCCTACAAACTGAAAGTCTATGTCTCGAATCGTGTGAGCCAGATCCAAGAATGGATATCTCCAGAACTATGGCATCTCGTTGCCACAAAGTACAACCCTGCCTACTGCACCACCAGGAACACTACTACCACCGCACTTCTAGATCACCCTTTGTGGTGGTCCGGTCCGCCCTGGTTACAACTTCCGGTTTCCCAATGGCCAGTTACCTTTACTCCGGTGCTGGACATTTTGCCAGAAACCCGTGCTCAACCATTCCTGGTGGGGCTTTCTACTGTCGTGGATTGGGATCTTCTCACCAAGTTCTCCACATGGAACAAGTTGCATCGCACTCTGGCTCACGTGCTGCAATTCATCAACAACTGTAAAGGCTCTATTAAAGTTGGTGGCCCTCTCACTAGTTTTGAGCTGCAACGTTCTGAATTAAAAATCATGGAACTCGTGCACCGAGATCAATTCGCGGAAGAGATTGCAAAACTAAAATCCAAGCAACCCTGTTCGACGAAATTCGCAAGACTTCAACCCTTTCTCGACGAAACTTCAATTCTACGAGTAGGTGGACGACTTAAACACGCTCCTATAAAATTTAATTCAAGACACCCCATGCTGATGCCGAAAAACCATCACGTAACAAACCTTCTGATTACTCATTATCACGTGATCTATTTACATGCCGGACCGCAACTTCTACACGCCCTGCTGTCCCGGAAATTTTGGATCTTCACCGCAAGAAGCACCATTCGCTCATGTATCTACAGATGTATCACCTGCTTCAGAGCTCGACCACGCAACAGCTCGCCTTTGATGGGAGACCTTTCAGCATCAAGGTTAACTCCTGCCAAGCCGTTCCTTCACACCGGAACCGACTTCGCTGGACCTTGTTTGGTTAAGATACACACCCTGCGCCACGCCAAGATCGTCAAGGTATATCTTAATATCTTCGTTTGTTTTTCCACCAAAGCAGTTCACTTGGAAGTCGCAATGGATTTAACCACCGAAGCTTTCCTGGATGCACTCACTCGCTTCATCAACAGAAGAGGTCTCTGCTCTGATCTCTACTGCGATTGCGGTACGAACTTCATGGGCGCCGCAGCTAAGCTCGACAAACTGTCTCTTGCCTATCAGAAACTGCCGGATTTTCAGGAGAATGTTACTAATTTCACCGCCACACGGAATATTAAATTTCATTTTTTGCCTCCCGCCGCACCTCATCAAGGAGGTCTTTGGGAAAGCGCGGTCAAGAGCGCGAAACACCATCTCACCCGCGTTATCGGGAAACGAACATTACATCTCATGGACTTTGTAATTCTCACCACCAATGTGGAAGCTATTCTCAATTCTCGACCTCTCACTCCGCTCTCTAGTGACCCGGCTGACCTCCAAGTTCTGACCCCAGGTCACTTCCTTACTGGTAAACCTCTTGTTGCCCTTCCGGAACAAGAGTCCTCTCTGATTCCGTCTAACCGACTCAAACACTGGCAACTGGTACAATCCTTTACCCAAAGACTGTGGAAACGCTGGAATATCGAATACCTTCACACCCTTCAGAAACGCCTCAAGTGGACTTCACCTTCAGCAGACCTGCAGGTGGGAGACTTCGTCTGAATCCACGACCACAACACTCACCCTCTCTCTTGGCCGATGGGAAGGATCGTTGAAGTTCACCCTGAAAAGGATGGCATCACCAGAGTGGTTACGTACGCACCTCATCAGGGATTCTACGTCGACCAACAGTGAAAATTTTCAAGCTGCCGACAGAGGACTCTTCACAACAACACTAATTTCTCGATTCGGTTGACATTTTCCCAATAGATTATCCTTGCTCTCTGGAGACCTCACATTTTTGTAATAGAAGTGGTATCAAGATGACAACATCTCTCTCTCTCTCTCAACGATTGAAGACCATCTCGCAGAACACCCGGTTTAGTACATGCTCGTTGCGATAGCTTGGTTCGTTCCTGCATCTCTCTCAACCTCTGCTCTGGTACTCTGACTAGTCATACTCTCTTGCTACGTCAGCAGACTTCGGTAGATATTAAATCTTCGCTCGCTCTCATGCGCCTCGTCTCATGTCATCTCTCTCTTTCGCTCTCGTTGGTTCACTCACCATTACCACTTCTGAGCTCTCGCTCTTTCTCTCCTTCGCCATGGAAAATGTCAGCCCGACCTCTCAAGGACTGGAACTTACAACTCCAGTTCCTCTCATCTTAACTCTTCCCAACTCTTCTCAACCCTTCTCGCAACTCTCTACATCGCATCTCACCTCAACGCTTCTCTTCGCATCAAATCTTCGGATGCCATTCTCCTCGCTTCACTGGGAACTTCTCAAGGAAGGAAAAATCAATGTTAATTTTGTTGAACACACCGGTTCAAGGGCGCCGCTATGTTAAGTGCAGAATCGACAATTTATTGATTTTTCTTCGTGCATCTGCAATATGATCGCGATACTTCCCGTTTGAAAACCATGCGATGGGAAATCGTTGCAAAGTCAATGACGTAAGCCCTCAATACATCATTCTTCAAGTCCCTCTAAAATATTTCACCATTGGTCAACCGTTGTAAACCGATCTCCTATTGGTTCCCACATCGAGAACGAAAGGGCTAATTATTCAGCCAACGCGACGCCTTACAAGCGCTTAGGGTAGTCTGGTTTTCAACTCAAAAAAGAACACATATACTTTGATGTGTGTAAGTCGACGTGTGTGGTGACGCCGGTTACGAACCTAGTTCAAAGTGTATTTTGAACGTATTATCTCATCTCTTTCTCTCATATTTCAACTCTATTTGAAATATTCTCTAATTAACATTAATTAGTGTCCGCTCAAAGACTCTATTAGTTTGTAACTAGTTATTCAATGAACTCTTTACTCTGGAATTTTACGCGACGCGAGAGCATACGCGTGTGTGAACTCAGTGTACGTGTTATTTCGCAAAAGTGAACTTATTTTGTGTTTTCCTTTTATTGTTAATTACAAGACCAATTAGTAATTAATTGTACTGTATACTCTGTGCTTACTATACACCTAGCTAGGTACCAACGCAGATCTTCTCTTCAGCATCGGACAAGTGCAGAGGAAACTCGCCACCTTTAAGGTATCTGTGACATCTTTTAGTACAAATAACATTATTAATTGGTCTGAATCTCATTGTACATTAACTGTTGTGTGTATTACATATTTTACAAACATTAAAGTTCCACAGCTTTTCTGTGGATGGTCCTCCGAGCTTAAAATTATCATGAACTAATTCGAATATGTTACTAATTAACCGACTAATTAATTTTCGAGTGAACATTTTTCTAATTGGTTTCAAATATTTTTTCCCACTCTTCTCGACGCCATTCATGCCTCAAAAGTGTTTATATGAGGAGTGGGGGAAGTTTTTGGAAAATTTTCAAATGTAAAGGTAGGTCGAGTGATACCTCATTTTAATGGTCTCTGTTTACTGATCATTTGAAAAAAAGGTTTAAGTTATCTTACTGCGTATGTACAGAGTGTTCTGAAATGTCAAAAATGTAGTGTTTTATAGTTAGTTTTATTGTTACCACATAACATAGCTTACATAAACCAAATTTTTATCCTATATTCAGTAGATGATTCACTTTCCAAAAATGTGCTTAAGTTGCCCCTAACTGAAAAATTTTCAAATTGTTTAAATACATATAATTTTGGAAAAAACATTAAAACTCCAAAACTCCAAATAGTAACATTAGTTGTGAAACACATCATTGAAAAGGCATTTCAAAAACAAACTTTTTTTTTTATTTAAAGTCTGACTTTATCTATAACCATTTCAAAATGGCGCCTGGGAAACTTTTTTTCCAACACTCTTTACCAGCTATTACTCAATGACATTTCTTGGTGGGGTGGTAGAGGGGTGTAGAACTTTGTTTGGAAAGCAATGAGCAACAGATTGAGTATCAGTAAACCTTACGAAACAAGATAAATAGTAGGATATTGTTGGAGTGCAAGTGAGTGACATACCATTTTAGTTTTTAGAATTGTTTTAACTGCAATTGTCTTTATAGGGAACAAGGCTATTTATTCTTCTCTTTCATAGCACAAAACACCTCTTCATGTTAATTATTTTTATAACTTACTGTTTCATTCAAAAACTAAAATAATTTTTTTAAATTATTTTATAAAAGGTATAATTTGATAATTAAGGTAAACATGTTTCAATAGTATCAACATTTTACTAATATATGACTAAAATAAGCTACATGTTAAATTAAGAGAAGAAACAAAATGTTTATAGTAACGAGAAATTTTTGTTAAAAATCAAATATTATTTTGCCTTTGGTTATTGTTTGTAATTTTTAAAAGGCTTTGCTTAACTGGTGACCCAAAGTTACAGTTTTTAGTTGTGATTTTCGTAGGGTTGAGTAGTAGTAAGGTCAATAAGAGAGGTACAACCTAAAAAACCGTCTTTCACGCATAATTGTGAAACGGTTAGAGATAAGGTCAAACTTTAAATTAAAAAAATGTTTTTTTGAAAGACCGTTTCAATGACGTGCTTCATGACTAACATTACTATTTGGAGTTTTTTTTTTCCAAAATAGGATGTATTTTGAAAATTTTTGAGTAAGGGGCAACTTAAACAAATTTTTGGAAAAGCTATCGTCTCATGAATTTAGGATAAAAATTTGGTTTATGTAAGCTATGTTATGTAGAACAATAAAACTAAACACTACTTTTTGACATTTTGGAACACCCTGTATATATGCAGGAAGATAAGTTAAAACTTTTTTCCCAAAACGATCAGTAAACGGAGACCTTTATAATGAGGTATCACTCGACCTAACATTAAAAAAATTTCCAAAAACCACCTCCACTCCCAAAAAATACACTTTTGAGGTATTTTTGAAATTTGAAAACATTTTTACTGAATTCTTTAGGGTCGAAATAGGGGGCTTAAACCGAAGGCTGTAGCTCATTTGGTTCAGTTGCTATACATTGTGCACGGGTAGTCTGATTCACCCTATATAGTATTTTGTTGTGACTAATTTTTGAATATACATGGTAATATTGAACCACTGATTGGCTACCCCATTTATTCTTTTGAACACCATGACATAATCCTATCATATGTTATATTTGAAAATTATTTTAATTAAATTTTTTAGTGTTCATAAAAAATGAAATATTAAAAATCTTTAGTTTACATATTTGTCTTCATGAAATAGAATTTCTTGGTAATTAATTAACTACAACATCTTTTATTCTAATCTTTTTTTTTTTATACAGTTAAACTTGTTTTCACTCAATAATAATAAGAATTAACTGGTATCACAAACTTCTGCGTATTGTGGTCAATTACCAAAAAAATATTTGTTTATCATGTTATTGCTACACCTATAATTAAAGGTATCATCGTATTTGTTGTTAAAAGAAAAAAAATCCATCTTATTTGTAAATGTTGTGAAGTTAACGTTTTTCGAAATATTGATCATTACAAATTTCTGAATATATACTACTAAATAAAATTTTGGCTATTGGTACATAGATACAAATTGTTACATACAAAAAAGTGTAAACCAAATCTGGACTTAATATCCCATTCATTTCCTAAGTTATAAATTTGTGTAGAAAAAATAAAGACAAAAACAAAATGAAGCATTTTAGAAGACTTTTGGAATTTTGTTCATTATTTTGATATAAATAAATATTGAGCTTGCCTTGTGAGATAATATTAGATAGAAAAAAAAAACTCGAACTCAAGATTTCACAAAAATTACATTTACTTAATCAAACACATTTCAATGACAAACATCCTCAGTGATACATACTAGAGTTATAGTTTAGTTATTGTAGCTCATGTATCACTGAGGATGGCGACTTTGTTGTTGAAACGTGTATGATTAAGTAGATGTAATTTTTGTGAGATCTTGTGTTCGAGTTTTTTTCTATAATTTATTTTGATACTCTAAAATATAGCATGCATGATAAACCCTGTATACAGTTTTTTTTAGTACTGGTTGTAGTTGTATTTAAAGTACATTAGTAATGGAAATGGATGTTTCAACTCCTTAGAAACAATTCTCTTCAACGAAGCAGGGAATGTAGGTGTGTGTGTGTGTGTGTGTAGGTGAATGTCAATTACGTATCTGTAGCATTCTATTCTATGCTAGAGAAGCTATATTGATGATAGGAGAGTAAACTGATGCAAAGGAAAAAAATCAACACCACTAAATGGACACTTAAGTTTACATGATAGGCCATGGGCGAGGGAGATGGGCTAACTGAATATGGTCTAAAAACATAAAGCTTAGGATGGAAAACAAGACTATGGATGTGGTAGCTTTTTTTAAAAGTTTGTATTTGGTAAAGTAATATTACACATTTGCACCAAAATCAAAATTGTGCAAATTTGCTAGAAGTTTTTCTTAATAGTTTTTTCCATACAAGTTGTAGAGCATAACATTTTATATAGAAAGAGGCATGGATTGTTTGCGTTCGAACTATATAGGGTTACCATATGTCCTCTTTTTTTCATCAAAACATTACTGTCTGGAAAAACAATTAAAACATTTGGGATTTTCACTGACAGTAAATTAAAAATATTTTACAATTTTATTCTCCATGTCTGCTAGTGAAATAACACTTTTCTGGTAATTCTTATATTACTGTGCATTACATGTTACTTATCGATTGAACTGTTTTGAAATAGACTCGTTTGTTGATTATCGATAGTTTTTGGTGCAACCCGTGTCTAACCCCTTTTTGCATGCAAGTCGTGTTTGTACTGTACTCCTATTGTATATGATGAAATTAAAATGACCAGTTTAAAAAATAAGAAAGTTTGCTTTTTAATTGTTATTGGTTGCTGCAATTAAATCCTTGAAAATTCTTAAGCAAAAAAGAAATGAAAAAAATCCAAATGCTTTATTGTAATGCCTCTAGACAGCGATGATTTTAAAGCTGAGTCTTTGATACGTAAAAGTAGCATGTACATATCTTTAGCAAATAAAGGCACTGCTGAACTTAACAGTTTATATTAATTCTGAAAAACATGAACAATGTTCTTTATACAAAAATTTCAAGTTTTTTTTTTTTTTTTTTTGGTAAAAGTGCGAAGCAAAACTGACATTGATGTTGCAGCATCAGAAGGTACTTTTGCTTTCCAAATTGTTAAACCCCACTACAGTTACTTCTGTTCTGGTTTTAAAGTTATTTGATATGATGGATTGTTCATATTTTAACACGTTCACTGTTATTTTTAAATATAATTAATTAAAATAACATGCTCAGAATCTAAAATCATACCATAGCAATACACAGCAGTATGATTTTGTACCGACTGCTTGGGGTGTGGAACGCACCAGGTATGATTTCATACCAGCCGCACTGAACATGTTAATCTGGTTTAAACGGGCATACTGTCCGAAAATCACAAATTGGGAAGAGGCAAAAATAATACACCGGAAAACAAACTTACATAAACGAAAACTAATTGAAGCCTCACATATAAAGCTATCGGACAATCCTATCAGCCGAACCAGTTTAGAAATAAGGTTAATAAACCCCCTAACCATTATGGTTTCCATTAATAAAAACTGAAATAGAAATCAGAGATAAAAATTCTTCTACTATAAATAAGATTGAAATTTTGCCGCTTAATACACAAATGGGAATCAGATGCGATCGAGGACTAAATTCTTTTGCGAAAGAGGGTGCAAAAGGTTGTTTACCTAAATAAACAGTTAGGACACCGTTTTCTTCCCTTTAAACAGTTGTTTCCCTTCCTTTGTGTAGTGTAGGGCTGTGAGGGGTGGTTTTATCTGATCATGTTTGTATTTAGTCTTAGCTTTAACTGCTTAGACCTAGTTTTAGA
The DNA here is from genome assembly GCA_963513935.1 of Aphrophora alni. Classification (NCBI taxonomy): domain Eukaryota; kingdom Metazoa; phylum Arthropoda; class Insecta; order Hemiptera; family Aphrophoridae; genus Aphrophora; species Aphrophora alni. The sequence goes on from OY740765.1 coordinate 79,294,617, forward strand.
CTAGAGTTGTTTTCTATACATTTAGTTTTAGTTTCCAACAAAACCCAAGGCTACAAGGCTATGTTGGTGCTCTTCTCTTTTATCCCCTAGGTTTAACAACAAGAGTTGATTTATACTCTTGAAATGTCGTGTATTAGTTTTTATATACACAAATGATGACAAATGACTGATTAAACCATGTTAATAATATAACTCTGTATTGTTAAAACTTCTTTTCCATAACTCTGAAATACTATTTAGTTTTTAATCTTTTTTCAATTATAAATGATAAGACACATGTATACTTGTGATAATATATAGATAGCATCCACTTTTTAGGAATGAAAATATAAAATGTTCTCTTTTTTATCGGTGGAAATATGTTAACCCTAATAATATTAATATCTCAGTCGATGTTTGATGTAGAAAGATATTTTTTGAACATTTTACAATTAAATTTTGATCTGCTATCTCAATTATAAAATTAACAACATTGAAACTACTGGTAGGTTATGTCATTGAATAACAAAAAAATATTTATTACTTTAATACATTATTTTATTACATAAAAGTATGTTTAAAAAAGTTTTATTTATATCACAACTAAAACATAATATATGCATATCAATTCAGTATATCCGTATGCTGGAATACTTGATTAGGCAAACTTTACCAAAAGAAATTACATTGTAGAATAGGCTACAGAAGATAACAAACAGTATCAGGACTGACAACTCATTGTGTAAAATATAGAAAGCATAACTTTAACGATTGCAGACTACAGAAAATAACAACAAATAATATCATGACAGTCCTGATATTATTTGTTGTTATTTTCTGTAGTCTGCAATCGTTAATGTTATACTTCCAACATTTTACTTAATGAGTTGGCAGTTCTGATTATTTGTTATTTTCTGCAATCTACAATGCAATCTGTATGTATAATTTGCTAAATCAACCATTCCAGCAAAAAGCAACATTCAAAATTTTGTTAAAATATGATGTACACACAGGATCTGTGACAAATGCAAATAAGGCACCTTCTGCTAGGACTCCAAAGGCCGTAGTCAATATTCAATACAGGATTTCTGTAAGTTCAAAAAAATCTGTGAAAATTATCACAACAAAGCTGTATAAAATACACATCGTGCCGCAAGATACCTGCACCTTCCCCGGATTTATCTACATGCAACTTTTATATATGGAGCTTCTTGAAGTATATAGTTATTGAAACAAATCCTCCAGACTTTAGAAAAACTAAAGTCAGCTAAAATTTATATCTTTGTCAGCTGAAGATATACATATTGTTTAAGATATACATTTCTTATAAACTAAACATACAATATCTTTGTCACCTAACCATATTTTTGTACATATCGTTTAAGACAGATATTTCTTGTACTGAATATACGCATATCTTTATCAGTTGAAGGTATACATATCATAGTATTTAAGATATACATTTCTTTTGTACTGAATCTACACGTATAAGGGAAGATATACTTATCAGAGTGTTTAAGACTAACATTTATTTGGTTGAATCTAGACATATGTGTATGTGACTGTATGTATGTGTATTTGTTATACAGATTGTTTCACCATCATTCTGCCAAACTTTGGGAATGTGTTTTAAGTAAAATAATAATAAAATGTCCTATAAACATTATATATATATATATATATATATATATATATAATTATTCCTTAAAAAGATTTAGCTTAAAAAATAAAATATAGTTTTGTTGGTAATTATATTTTATTTAATCTCATATTCTCCCCAAAAACGAGACAAAATTATCCAATTAAAATGGATTCTAATAAAAGACATATTCACAATCATAATTAATCACGTATATAAAACCCTTACACTTAACTGATTTTAATTAAATAAGGAAATTTTGCCTTTTAAAATTGCTTCATCTATATAAGAAAAAATATATATTTTATTTGTACACAATCCCATATTCTAGTAAAATGCTTAGTGATGAAATGTAAAAAAATTCCAGATGTACACAAACTAAATAACATTCAAATATAATATTTATTTTTTATTGTGTTAAGAAAAGATACTGATAATCACAAAAATGAGAAAATACACAATACATTTGTAATAATTTAGTGTTACTTATTTAAAATTTAGTAATCAGCAAAAAATAATAACAATGAAAATTAATAAATTTGTAGTTGTGATCATTAATAAATTAGTTACAAACTGAGTATTAAGTTCTTGAAGTAGGTCAAACTATGAAGTAGGTCAAAGTTCACTTAAGACTTATGGTGACTGTGCCATTGAAACCCGTTTGATTAATAAACGTATATGTGTCAGAATTTGTGGTAGTTATAATTAACAAATCAAATGAGAATCAATTGAACATGATTGAAACAAAGCTAAAAAATACTCAAATACTTAAATCAAAACAAAGTAAATATGTGTGAACAATTAGTGTCTAATTGAAATGGCTCACAAATACCTTTTTGTAATTATACATTAAGTGGATTATTTTAGAATATCCTAAAATAAGAATTGTTCAAAATGCCTTTCCCCCATTTTAATATCTGTACAGACATACATCTATTGTCTATATAATTAGAAAATATCTTAATACTAGTGGAAGCATCATTCAGGATATGGCCAAATAACTGTTTTCTTGGTTCCAACTAAATTTTATGAAGATTTTTTTCCTTGAAAACCTTTAAGAATGCTGTTAAGAGCTTGAGGTCAAGATGACCTTGATGGACTATGTACTGGACCATAACATCTATCCATAGATCTATCATCATTTTTTCTTCTATAATGAAGTTGTTATTAAGCAAACCACACCACAAAATAATAGAAAATCTGTATTGAAAATTTGATTTAATAACTCCATGTGGGTTTTGATCTGACGACGGATAGGAGTTATGGAGGTTCGTTAAGTCATTTCTCGTGAAATGGACTTCATTTGTGAAAAGAATATACTTCGCCATACTTTCGTTACTTGAAACCCAGAGAGAAAATTCAATAGAAGACAAAAGTTTTGAGGGCAAAGGACTTAAAATTTTGTTTCATGTCATTGGCACAAACAAACATCTTTGTTAAGGTACGAAAAGCTATGCCTTAATATGTTAAATTGTCTAGAAATTCTACGAAAACTTGTAGAGTAAACACTATCGAGAGTTTTCTTTTCAACACCCACATTTTGTCAATTCACTCCATTTTTTTTTTAGTTTGTTCAAATGAACCTATTTCTCTCAAACTTAACACTTGCTTATTTGTTGCTTTTGTTGTTATGAAGAAGGATGAGTAAAAGATTCCTCATAAAAGGAGTAAAGAATTTTTTTCTTCCTTTTATTAAAGATTTGAAATCGTCGATTCTAATATTATTATTACGTTGTGTAATGGACTTAATTAATAGAAAATACACACAATTCTACTTTGAAAAAGATAACTCATTTTGGTGTTATTACTGAACACTGTGTTTACTACACAGATTTCTTTTGTCTTGAATCTACACATATAAGTTACATTAGATAGCTAAAGATATCAGTATATTATCAAAGATATAATTATCAATATATTATCAAAGATATATGTGTCATTTAAAGATATACTTATCAGTCTATTTACTACATACATATATATCTGTAAATATTAGCTAAGATATAATTATTGGTATGTATATATAAGATATAGGTACATCATATCTCTCTTATGTACAATACACATATCTTTGTTAGATAAAGATATAATTATCAGCATGTATAAAATATGCACCTCTCTTCTGTTGGATCTACACATATATCTTTGTTAGCTAAAGATATAATGTCAACTTGTATAAATATATTGTGTAGAATCTACAGACATACATTCATGTTGGGTAACTATACACTTATCAACGTGTTTACTACATACATTTCTTTTGTGTTAAATGTTCACATATAACTTAGATTTCATAAAAATATAATAATCAGCTTATTTACTACGAACATTAATTTTGTTTTGAATCTAGACATATAACTCAGATTAGCTAAAGATATACTATCATTATATCTTGTGTCAGCATATAAAAGATATGGCTATTTGAGTCATATTTTTGTCTGTTAAAGATGTCTATAAGACATACCTTTTGTGTAGTATATATACATATATCTTTGTCAGATGAATACATAATTATCAGGATGTATAAGAGATTGTGTTGGATCTACACATATATATCTTTGTCACTGTATTTACTACATATGTTTTTATCAGGTACCGGTATAGATACACATATCAGAGTGTCGTTTGACATCCTACATCTAGTTTGTGCTGAATCTACAGATATATCTTTGTCAGCTGAGGAAACGATTATCAGTGTATTTACAACATACAATTTTTTGGGTTGAATCTACACATATATCGTTGTCAAATACAGATGTATACATATTAGCTTATGTATTACATACATTTATTTTATATAGAATC